>JAFIDI010000001.1:1200000-2400000 GCA_020280125.1 Kurtzmaniella quercitrusa var. comoensis (nom. nud.)
AGGGCTGGATGAGCAACCCAGGTACCATCATAGTGCATGGTGACCTCTCTGAGCTTGTCTCCTGAGACTTTAGCCATTGCCGCATCATTCTTGGCTGTATCATTTTTAATGGGGATTTGAGCCGCCATACCACCCATAGCGTGGACACCTCTTCTGTGACAAATATTAATTAATCGTTCACAGTAAGCCTTCATGAAGGGAACCGTCATACTAACCTGACCTCTATCTGGTAAAACCTTGGACTTATCAGCTTTAAGAGTCTTGATGGTTGAGAATATGTAATCCCATCGACCACAATTTAATCCAGCGGAGTGTTGTCTAAGTTGATAAATAATTTCCTCCATATAATGGGCTCCAGGTAAAGTCTCGATAAGTACCGTAGCTCTAATGGTGCCTCTAGGAATAGCCAAAATATCTTGAGCAACGTTGAAAATATCGTTCCAAAGCTTTGCTTCTAAATGGTGCTCCATTTTGGGGAGATAAAAGTATGGGCCAAAACCCTTCTTAACCAACTCCCGGGCATTGTGAAAGAAGTACAAACCAAAATCCAAGATAGACGCGCTTATAGGCTCGTCATTGACCAAGATGTGCTTGTCCACCATATGCCAACCTCTTGGTCTAACGATGATAGTTGGGATGTGTCTTCCTGAATCGCGGTTGACCTTGTAGCTTTTGACGTCTGTGGAAAAATCTATTTGCTCTCGAATGGCGTCGTACAAGTTAACCTGTCCATTCAAAACATTTTGCCAGGTAGGAGCAGATGAGTCTTCAAAATCAGCCATGTAAGTTTTAACTGGAGAATTTAATGCATTGACTATCATCTTTCTTTCGGGCGGGCCGGTGATTTCGGTTCTTCTATCAATCAATCCTTGGGCCGGAATGGGACCTTGCCATTCAGGGGATGATATACCTAAATCAGCAAAGGCCAATGAGTTTCCAGCATCAATACTGGCCTGAACTTTCTTCCTATTGTCCAACAACTGCTTTCTGGTCTCATTGAAAGTTTTGTGAAGCAAAACAACAAAATCAAGAGCTGACTTTGTGAGAATGTCTCCCTGGGAAGTAGGGGAGCCAGATTGAGAAATTGGTGCTAAGATTTTCACGGACATGATAGTAATGATTTAGTGAAGATTCAGTCTATGATGTTTAACTGATTAATCAATAATCGCTGGAAACATCGAAGGTTAGGTATCTTGGTATCATTTTATACTCGCTGGGCCAAAGGAAATCCGGGGAAGCGGATCCTGAACAGCTCTCAATCAGCATGCGGTCTGATTATCTGTATCTTACCCACAGCCAATGGGAGGTTGTGTCAGAGTCACGGAGTTTGGACTGTGCATGAAAACTGCTGTAGGTGCGGGTTGGGGGGCCGTGAGTCTCGGAGAATTGCGAGATAACGGACGAAGGCTTCCCGCAAGAAGATACGTTGTTGAATTTCACAGGGAAAACTGGGTTGACTTCAATTAGGTAGAAACCACTAATGCTTGAGTGAGCTATGTTGTAATTCTCGGAGTTGAACGTAGCAGCCCGGGGCGCGGCGATAGGAACAGTTCGAACTCCGACGATCAAACCTAAAAAATATGCATCAGAACAAAGTGCAGGCCGAGTCAAGGGAGTCTTGCGGTGAATGACTCCTTTAAGGCACAAAATGTAACGGTATTGCCCGGTCGAAAGGATCATGAGCAGCTTTTGGAGCTATTATCGCGGGACCGAAACGGCACCGGTTGGGAGGTATTTACATTATGAGTATTGTGAGATGGAAGTCGTGAATCTAAAAAAATTGAGTCAGACCTGAGACTTATCAAGTAAATATGTATGCAAATAAAGTTGGGAAGGTATCGAGTGTGAAGATTTAATCAGAAACATACTCAATGGAACCTTCTTTTGTAGTTTGTAATAAAAGTAGTTGAGAATAAGCCATACCGGACATACAATAGGAGATCGAACTGCATTTCGATATGAGCCCAAATTGTGAACTACACACACACGCTTTGTCTACGTTGTATTATTGAAGTACTCAAATTATTGTGCAAATTTATAATATACTGTGGTCAATCAAATTCAGTGACCTTGGTACAGCTTTTTTGATGGCTATTTGCATTCAACAATCAAAAGCCTAGAACTGGAGAACTTGAAGATGACGTAAAAATAGTAAAAGTACTTCAACATATATTTATTTCAATGAAACAGCTTCAGGCCTTTATAATTTTAATGACATAATCTATTACAACCCGTTTTTAAAAATTCCATCCGCTAATCTTTCTTGAATTTGGGAGTCGCTATCTTTCAATACTCCAGCCGTACCCAAAACCTTGGAAGTCTTTTCAACAACAGAGGCCCAATCTATAGGCTTGGATCCAATATCCTCATTGAATTTCACAGTATCTAACCATGCAGTGGCATCTTCTTTACTGTAGTCAAGATTGGTAGAAATGTGGGTTACAGCCTTATTAGGGTTCTCTACGAAGTGTTGAATACCCTTATTCACACTGGAAAGGAAATTTTTGACATCTGTAAGATGCTCTTCCAATAACAGACGACGTACGGTGACAACCCAAGATGGCCATGGGGTGTAAATCTCACCGATCCGTTTGATTTCACCATTGTCATAGTATTTCTTCAGCGTAAAGTGCTCCCACATGAAGGCTTCTGAATGATCAGCTTCTGGCCCAACAAGATTGACGGAATCCCTCAAATTCTTAAAATTTGATCTGACTACAAATTCCTTAAAATAAGGCTCTTGAAATTGCAATTGAAGCCCCAAGACAAAAGACATGATATAAGAACCAGAACCAATTCTGGAAACTGAGATCCGCTTGCCGGCAAGGTCTTTCTCCGAGGTGATTTCGTCACGGCTACTCCCAGAACTAATAGCCCAACACAAAGGAGATTTGACATAAGTGTCTGCAATTTTGTAAGTGTCGTTTCCGTTTGCAATGTCTGCCACAAAGCCTTCTGTAAGACCAATAGCTATATCGACTTCGTTCTCGTTGAGTAATTTAATGAGTCTACCGGTCCCCTCAAGTACCTGAACAAACTCAATTTCAAGCCCATGCTCAGCATAGTAACCGTTTTGTTCAGCAAAGAACAAAGGGGTCAGGAAATGTTCCGGAATATATGCTACTCTTAATTTCATGTCAGATTAGCACTAAATAATTTTCAACGATTTGATCTTTGAAGTGGAGACCCGAAAACTGTGTGCAGGAGTTTATCTCCATATCTACGAATTAGAACAAAATCTAGACACAGGTTGATTATATTATGAACTATCCATCTGCTCAAATATGCATTAATTCTTATATTCGATATTTCTTCATTTATCACTATGACTAGTCGACTTTGATTTACCTTGCTTCAGTTTAACCAAACTCAATATGGCTTCCTAATTTATGTCAAGTCTGTACCACTCTATTTCATAAACCATCCAAAAAATCCTCTGGAGTGTTCATATACAAATGGAAATTGAATGATTTGGGAACCATATGTTACCCGACACAAATTATTGTTGTTGTTAATCAATTCAGAGTGTTTCAATCTTCTTCTCCTTTCAATTCGTAGATCGCGATTTCTGATCCTCTAACATGCGCAGCTATCAGCCCGAGATGCTGGACCCCCCAGTAAGTCTACACGACCCTCTGTAATTTGTGGTGCTGGCTGCTCGACTGTTTGTGGAATCTTACTTCCAATACCAATAAACACTTCGTTAACGTTGTAAGCGGTTTTAGCAGAGGTCTCTAAGAAGAGTAAACCTTCTTCATCAGCCAAGGCCTGGCCTTCTTCAACCGATACCTTACGCAACAGATCCTCCTCTGTGTCGTTTTCGACCAAATCATACTTGTTCCCGACAAGGGCGATCGTGATGTCCTTCAGGGCTTGTTCGTGAAGCTCTTTGACCCAGTGGCGAGCCTTGATAAACAGGGCCGGCTTAGTGATATCGTATACCACAAGAGCCGCCTGGGCATTTCTATAATACATGGGTGCCAACAGAGCAAATCTTTCCTGCCCAGCGGTATCCCAGATTTCGTATTTGATTGTTCTTTCGCCAATCTTACACTTTTGAGTAAGGAAGGCGGCACCTATAGTTGGCTCTTTGTTCTCTTGAAAATCGTTACTAACAAAACGAAGCACAAGCGACAGCTTGCCGACGGCAGCTTCGCCTAGCAAAACTAGTTTAACCGGAGTCGGTGGCAACGGGAATGACATCTAGTAATTATGAGGGGGCGGTGGGTTAGGTTTAATGACCTAAGGCTTGATAAGGTGCGAGCCGGGACTACCATTGCGAGGGGCTGATGGAGTGATGTGCAGGGGTATAATATATGTGCAGGAAATAGGAGAATAATTATACTGACGGGTAATGAAGTAGAGAATGCGCAGAGCTAGAGAGTTTCAGTGAGAAAGGGGAGAATAAATGAAGACAAAAGTGAATGATAAACGGGAGATAAAAGAGGAATTAATAATGACGTCATTAAAATGTCATAGGAAAAAAACAGCGCATCGATGAAGCCAACTAGTATAGACTTCAAGGTGTGCCTCCTGTATGTTTTGACTGGTAGAATATGTCGGCCGATGAATGGCTCATCAAACTCATGAATGATTCAGACGTAAGACAATAGGATTTTTTTACGGAAATTGTGGCTTCAACTGATCAGTGTCCGAGCTTTTGGAGATAGTCCACAATTATTTAGATTAAAATCAAGTAAATGACTTCAAACAAAGGATCTCGGAAACCTGATTTGAATCAATATTCGAAACGTGGATTCTGTTTTGGGATTTGGAAATTTGCAGCTAAGTCGGAGAAAGATTTAAAATTTCCTCCCATTCCTATTTTGGTCAAACATAAATCCGTGATCGTTTATTGTTCGTCTCAAGGAATAATTAAAATCTGAGATTGAACATCATTGGCATGACTGTGTTGCAGCCTCTCTATTTTTAATCACTGTCACGCATTCCAAGCACTCTTAATATTGCGATATCTCTTCCCACGGATACTCAGTTTCCAAATCAACCACATGGTATTGATCTAAACCCTATTTTTTTCTTGGACTTTCAATAATATCAGCCTTGTTTGGCTTGCTATCTTGATAGGTTTTGATTGTGGTTGCTCCATCGAACGATTTCATGTATTGATGCCGTCAAGATGCTTAACTTCTCTTGGTTCCGTGCTGCATAGACTTGTAGGGCTGCTATTTTATTTTTAAAAAGTTGCGGGCAGCAATAGTTAAAAACCTTGGTCTCACTCCGGATGGATGGCAGTTTCGCTGCCAAAAAGATAATCCGATACATCAACTATGTCAGGTCCGGACTTTGTCCCGGAGTAACAGGAAGTAGCCTTAATTTACTGTATAATAATCTTCAGTGGTCCACGTATAGTCCCACCATCTCCTGGGGTCTTGGAAATGACGTAACGTGCTCGATTATCATCATAGCAATCACCATCACCTCACAGCTTTAAGTCTAAATTTCTACATGCCGTGCACAAGAAAATTAGACTATAAGCAAGCTTATAAATTCATTTAAAATAATATCGGCCAACGACTTCATCCTCGTTGATAAGAAACCTCTACTGTTGATCACTTGCCATCTTATTTCTCTCTTTGTCTGTTTTTTGTGTATTTCCGGGCCCGAGCCCCTATATCATGAGCATCACAACTCTCGGAGATCTATCGGAGTTGAAAGTAAAAGGGCAATCGGGTGGCTGCTCCCCGCCTAGCAGTGTTGCAGATGCATGATTTATCCGATATGCAGCTATTGTTTTTCCGTCACCATAATAACCGTTCGGTCTAGTCGCATTTCTTTTGGCCGTATATTGCGAGTCCGGAACCGTTAGAGCCATTTGGTTTCTAGCAAATACGGCGAAAGGCACGGTGCCGTCGTTGAAGTGTATAAATATATAAAGAGCCAAAAGAACTTTGCTACACTCAATATCATCATCACAATGCAATCTCAAGAAACTCAAACCAACAATACTTTCCATTTCCATTTCAATGCTCCTTGGGCTAAATTCTCATGGACTGGTCTTCTTAACGATCAAAAACCAGACGTGCCACCACCATCAGTTCCAGCACCCAAGTTAACGCATAGAGGTCAAAGAGACGATACATGCGATTACTGCTACCTTTGTCGTAACAAACAGTCCAATGGCTGCCGTTTGTTATTTATTTAGCTCGCCTAACAGTGGCTGCAAAATGACTAGTGTTCAGTCTACAACTGTTCTTCTAAGAATTTAAACACCATCTGATCCCCTGCATTTATCATTATTCATTTAAATATAATAAACAACACCCTTGAGTACTATAGTTGTAGCTAATGATAAGACCTGGTAGTCTTTGATGCCATGCACTCAGACAGTCCAAGCGCATGCGTTTTTTTTTATGCGCGGAAATGCACCACCGATTTGGCGTAGAGCAACTCTCACACTGGACGGACTAATCCTATCCAAAGTTGTACTTGTCATGAATCAATACTCTATTATTAAACTTTGCTTGACATCAAAAAGTTTAATTTATCCGTAATTAAGTACCTCTTTGTACACACCTATGTTTGAACTATCAGGCCTCTCTTCTTTGCCACGAAAAACACGCAATCGTATTGGAATCCCCCCAATGACCGAGGGTCGGAACAGTACGATGCGGGAACATCCTCTATTTCTTCGATTTCAAAGCCCATATTTTCTATCAATGACAAAAGATCCGTTTTCGACAATTCAAGGCCCTTTCTAGCAGTGGGTATCTGTTCACCATTTCTTTGGAAGTAACTTGTGTTTCCGTCATCTTCAAAATGCCAAAGAAGAGGGCCAAAATTAATCCAATAGCCGCCATCAGTTAGGCAATTGGAAATTGTTCTTATGTAGTCGATTATATTCTGAGCAGTGTCTAAGAAATAACATGTGGCCACTGCTTCAAAGCTACCTTTATTCTGATCACGGAATTCTGCAGCCTGAGGATCATTCGTATAAATTTCCGACTCCTCTTCCTTTTGTGTTCCATACAAATCAACAAATGAGCCTGCAACCATCAGCATAAGTTCCAGATAAGGAATTTCTTTGGTGTCCATGGTAGAAATTTCTGCTGGATTGATATCCGGTACCGTTACTGGTCTGATCTGTAGTTCACGCTTTAAAACATTGGAGAACTTGTGAATATAGGGGAAAATGGAATAGTTGTGAGCTACGAAAGAATGGTTTAAGATAAAGTTACTGGCCATCAACATGTGGTAGCTGAATTCATTTCCTTGAGTCCAATAACCCTCACGAACGAGTTCGTAAACGAGACGGCCTGTACCACATCCTGGAACCAAGATTTTACAAGTTTGACGGTTTTCTTTGACCGAAAACCGGGAATTGAGAGACAGAACGATTTTTGTAAACCCTATTCGCTCCTTAGCATGTTCGTCGCTCCACTCTCGTGCCAATTGGAGAAGTAAAGAACGCACTTTGTCGATATCCTGCGTAGTGCACTCGGCCCATTGAGATGGATCTGCGGGCACCCCCCATTCAGGAGCCATTGTAAGAGCCAAATTGCGAGTGAAGTCCTCATTCATGTGAAGACATTCGTTGATATTATCGATGTGCTTTGGGTACCATGGGAGTAAAGCGAGGTCTTCCTGAGGTAACGAGGCAATTTTGAGTTTCCGTGGTCGAATCAACTCATCATAGGCCCAGCGACCGTAGTTATAATAGGCCAGAAGGGTTGAGGTCAATGCTTTAAGTTCCTCGTCCATGATAATCGATTAAAGTATAGGACATCACTAGTCAAGTAGGGGCCCAGCAAATGGGAGTGCAGCAAATTATGCTTACATGCAAGACGGAAGAAGAAGCGAGCAGCGATGAGTAGGAATTGGTGGGACAATAAGAGTAGGAGTCGAACGAAAAAAAGCATAATTAATTGAAGGAGCGACAGTAATGACTAATTGAAGAGAACTTTCAATGTTGCCTGGTCTTTGATGAACTATTACTCTAGCGGTGAAGACCGATCTTAACCCGCAAGCATAGCTCAAGTCATTATCATCTTATAGATAGAATTTAAATAAATAATTGTTTAGTGCGAATAGGTCCCAATTACCCCGGAGAAATGGGCTGGGATGTACCCGGCATTACTGGTGCACGACCAATGATTAAACTTGCGCTTTATTACCCTAAGAGACAAGAATTGAATAACAAGATGATAAATAAGTGATGATTGTGTCTAAAGCAGGCATTGACTGTTTGATACTTGATATCGCAACCTACTGGACGTTTCAAATTTTTGTTTAAGGACCATTCCCAGCTTCATTAAAATTTCATAATGCCGTCCCGCATTTCGCTTGTTTTAGTCCCATGACTTCTTCGCCAGGAAAAAGAAAAAAATACACGTTGTAGTGGGTGAAATCATTGAATGTTTAACCGAAAAAGAACTGTCCATCATATATGTGTTTCAGAGTCAACCGTAAGCATTATCCCAACAATTTTTCTCTCAATCAATGGATCGCTTGTTTGGTCCGCTTTCTCTTCTCTCTGCCCCACTCTTCCGCCTCATAACGCTCTGCTGCGTATTTCATCAGAAATCTTTTCGCGCCTGATATTTTTTTTCTGATATATTTTAACACCTATAGGCCAACATGGCAGAGCTAGACCAGGCTGAGTCCACAACCGAGAGTCAGCTGTTTAATGACTACAAGCAGCTCTTTCAGCAGCTCGATGTCAAACGCACGGGTGAAATTACGCTTCAAGACTTCAAACGCGCTCTTAAAGAAATAAACCATCCTGTTGCAGCCAACCCAGAGCTTGTGAACACAGTTTTCAACCTGTTTGACGCCAATCATGATCAAATTATTGACTTTGCTGACTTCAAAGTGTACCTTACTTCAACAGATGATCAAATTCTTAAAGGATTCAATAAAATCGATAAAGATCACGACGGCAAGTTAAACAAAACTGACTTTGTCGAATATTTGAAACTGACTTTAAAATTATCACCAACATCGGACAATGTCGATCTTTTATTCAGCACAATAGATACCCGAAACGATGGATATATTACTTACGACGAATTTAGAAACTTCTTGATCTTAATGCCTCGATTAGAAGGCCTGAGAATTAGAGCTGCTTTCAATTACATGGCTGAAGAATTCGATCTTTCCCTGGATGGAGAAGTCACTTTAATCAACTCATTTCTCAATGGATTTGGCTATTTCTTGGCCGGTGGACTTTCTGGAGTGGTATCCAGAACATGTACTGCTCCCTTTGATAGAATAAAAGTGTTTTTGATCGCCAGAACGGATTTACTGTCTACAGTGTTGCACCTGAAGCGAGAGATCGCCGAGCATGTGGCCAATGGCGCCGAAACTCATATAATAGAAGAGGCTAGAAAAAAATTGAAGCTAGCCGAGGCAGAACTTGCAGCTCTGAGAAGAGAGCCACCACACAAAAAGACTATCAGGTCTCCCATCATCCAGGCTGCAAGAACCCTCTACAAGCAAGGTGGCATGCGTGCATTTTACGTCGGCAATGGGTTGAATGTACTCAAAGTTTTCCCCGAGAGTGCCATGAAATTCGGCTCGTTTGAAGCCACCAAGCGATTCTTGGCAACAGTTGAAGGTGTAGAAGATCCTGCATCACTCCTGAAAGTTTCCAACTATTTAGCGGGAGGAATTGGTGGTGTATGTGGGCAATTCACTGTTTATCCTATTGACACCTTAAAATTCAGACTTCAGTGCAGTAATTTGGATCTGTCACTCAAGGGTAATGCCTTGTTGTTTCATACTGCGAAGGAAATGTTTAAAGAAGGTGGACTCAGGATATTTTATAGAGGAATAACAGTGGGGATCAGTGGTATTTTCCCCTATGCTGCATTAGATTTGGGTACCTTTACTTCGATCAAGTCATATTTAATTCAGCGGGAAGCCAGTAAACTGGGAATAAGTCCAGATGACGTTAAGTTGCCGAACGTGATCGTTTTGACTTTGGGTGCATTATCTGGATCATTTGGAGCTACGGTGGTGTACCCAATCAACCTCTTGCGAACTCGTTTACAAGCCCAAGGAACATACGCCCATCCATACACATACACTGGATTTGGTGATGTTTTGAGGCAGACAATTGCCCGTGAAGGGTACCCTGGACTTTTCAAGGGATTAGTACCTAATCTTGCCAAGGTTGCGCCAGCGGTGCTGATCTCGTATTTCATGTACGAGAACTTGAAATCTATATTTGCATTGGATGAGCGGAGAAAGTAAGGAGCATTTACATATACATTAGAGACAATTAATTGTAGTTGGTCATGAAAAGGGTTGAAGAGATCGTTGAAAAAAGTTACGATGTCAGGTCAAATTAATACAACACAAAGGCAAAATGAAAATGATACGGGATATCCCATTATGAATATGATTTTGATTTTGATGAAATTTTGTTTTATGGACTCGAATTTTGAAGAAGAAAAGAGATTAAATTGAAACATAAATTTATGAGAGTTGATTATAATAAGGATCTCATCTATATTGTAATAGATTAAAATTATACTTGAGGTTCTTTGTTCTATCAATGTTGCTATTGCTAATAGGATTTTGCCAAAAATTTTACTGATATGATCATGAACACTCTATTTCTGTTATGAAAAATCGCAAACTGTATTATTGTTTAGGCTTTTCTCTCACCAATCCAAATACAAGAAAGCCGGTATCAACTTCTCCAAGGGGTGTTACCTTTGTTTTGACATTTCTCTCTTCAAAACCTTTCAGCCTTATCCATTCTACGTCTCCAGAAAGATCCGCCAGCGTGTCCACTGTGAAGCGGTAGAAAAGATGCGGGTTTGCATCGTCGTCGGAATTTTCGCCACTCTTAACCTCACCTTTTATTCTTTTGAGTTCATTTTGGAAACGATATAGAAACAGACGGAATTGAGAATAGATTTCAGTCCAATCAAAACCTGGTAATTTGATTTCAGGCTCATCATCAAATACAGATTCTTCAGTTGCAGCCAAAATAGTGTCAATTTTTTCGCGCGAAACTTCCATGCGCGGAAACATATTGAGCTTGACGGAAAATCTGTCAAGATCTATATTGGACATCGAATCAAATAACACTACACTGAAGGAATTGACCCCTTCATCTTGTAACAAATTCCGTAGAAGGTCACCCACTGCTTTTTCCAAATATTGATTCAACGGTGGACTGCGCAGCACGTTTACGATTAAATTGAACCAAGTCCGCCGTTCGAAAATCGCCAGAGGATACACGCGGTGAAAATAGAGGATCTGGTTCACCCACACCACCAAGAGGTGCTTTAGCGCGAGTAAAACATTGGTAACAGTAAGTTTCATGATCGAGGTAGTTGCGCACGACGACGTGCACCGTATAACCTCAGGTCAAGTGATCACAGATGTTGTATCAGTGGTAAAGGAATTGGTGGAAAATGCCCTCGACGCGTGCAGTACTCAAGTTGAAGTGGTCTTTAGTGAGCAAGGTTTGGTTGCAGTTGAAGTTTCCGATAACGGTGATGGTATTGCTGAAACTGATTTTGTCAATGTATGTGCTCGTCATGCCACTAGTAAACTTCATAACTTTGAAGATTTGTCAAAGACGGCTACATTGGGATTCCGAGGTGAAGCTCTTAGCTCATTATGTGCAACCGCAGAGGTGACTATTACAACAAACTCTAATGATTCGAGTCCTCGAGGTCATTTGTTAAAGTTTGGACCCAATGGTGACTTAGTTTCTACAGAACCTGCAACAGCGAAAAAGGGCACAACGGTGAAAGTTTCGGAACTTTTCACTCGGCTTCCAGTTCGTAGGAAAGATTTTGAACGCAATGTCAAGCGAGAATATACCAAAACGGTCACTCTATTGACCAATTATGCCATTTTTTACCCTAATATTAGATTTACGGTTTTCAATCTAACAGAAAAGAAGACCGGGAATCGTCCGATGAGTGCCAAGCGTACTTTGGTTCTTGGTACTCAAGGAGGACTTAAGGGAACAATCCATAAAAGCATGATCTCTATTTTTGGAAGTAGTGGTGCTAGAGGAATCATACCGATATCTTTACAAACAGGCGATTTGGGGGAGAGATTTAGAAAGAACTTTGGAACTCAACCACTTGAAGTCACTTTTGAAGGAGTAATATCAGATTGTTCTTTTGGACTTGGCCGCTCGGCTAATGATAGACAATTCTACTACGTCAATGGCCGTCCAGTGATTACAAAACTTATAGCCAAAACTGTGAATGAAGTCTTTCGAAGTTTCAACAATGTTCAATATCCTGTCGTCGTATTGAACGTCAAAATAGATCCTACTCACGTAGACGTCAACGTCACGCCAGATAAACGTACAGTCTTAATTCACAATGAGGAGTTGATATGCGAAGTTTTACATGAATTATTGACTCAGTTTTACGATGATCAAGGCAACACAATACCCAGAGCCAAACGGCAACAGACTTTGGACACCCGTTCCAAAATTGAAGTCGACCAATATGAGGCACCACTCACTCCACCAACAGCAAGCATTAAACAAGAACTTTTCGTGAAAAACGATGATGATGAAGTGACATCAGATGATAATGAGTACGAATCAGAGGAGGTGGAAAAAACTGATAAAAATGGACTGTCATCAGCTAATGGAGTCTATGGTTACCGTGACAATGCAAACGGCAAAACACAAGATGAAGATAAAGATGAAGATGAAGATGAAGACGCAGATATCGAGATAGATGTCGAACCATCTTCTGAGGCGAACTCACAAGAGAATAATTCAGTGCCGGCCACAGAATTGACTTTTGAGGTAGATGAAATAAATATCAGCCCTAAAAAGGCCTTGGAAAATTCGAAGAAACCATTATCGGCCCCCAATTATCAAAGTGGAAATACTTCCGCTATCATGAGTCCTGTTACTGAATTGTTCACCGAAACGTTTCCAAAACAGGTACAGAGTCTGCCTGCCAAAAACGTGGTTTCCTCAGACACAGAGCTTCTCAATTTTGAAATTCATGAGTACCTGCAAATGGACGAAGAAGGCCAGAGTGAAACCAACTACACTTATCAAACTTCACCCGTTCTTGGGTACAAGGTCCCTAAAGCCTCATCTCCTATTGTCACGTATTACGCTGCAAATACCAATACCGAAGCAGGAATGGAATTGGTTGAGATGTCTTCACCAGTCCGAAAAAGGTCACTTCTCTCCAAAGAAACCGCTGTTCATAATGATATGGATGTCGGATCTGGGAGAGAGAACTCATCTGCAGAGGAAGACACTATTGGGAATTATGAGGAAGAGAGCCAAGAAGAGGTGGGTAATGGGGGATTTGAAGGTGATGAGAATGAGACCCATGAAAACGATGCAACCGGCGGACCTAAAGATTTACAGACTGACTTATACGATAGCGTGAACCAATCGCAACGAAAGCCTAACCCTCTTTATAAGTTGAAGGCCAAGTTAAGCATTTCAGAAACTGAGATCATTGAAGCCCAAAGTGGCATAATCTGCAGCGATAGTAATTCATCGAATACGTTTCTCGGTAAAAAGAAAACATCAGAAATTGAAGATTGTGATGAAGCGGAGCGTAAACTTTCATTAACCATATCAAAATCTGATTTTTTACAAATGAAAGTTGTGGGACAGTTTAACTTGGGGTTTATTTTGGTAACGAAGCCTTTAAGTGATCACGATCAAAATTTACTGAGTAATTTGTTTATTGTTGATCAACATGCTTCTGACGAGAAGTTCAATTTTGAGAGACTTCAGAGAACAACCAAATTTCAAAGTCAACCCCTCGTTGTCCCTCAAAAAGTGGAATTGAGTGCAATTGATGAACTTGCAGTGATAGACAATCAAAATATATTTGAATTGAATGGGTTCAAATTGAAATATGATGAAGATGAGGTTCCAGGCCAAAGAATACTGTTGTCAGCATTTCCAATGCTGAAGCGAAGTGTTTTCGGTGTTGACGACTTCCAAGAGTTGTTGCATTTAGTACAAAAATCAGGGATAAGTACAGAATCACTGCAAGTACCAGTTGTTCGATGTCTGAAAGTTCGAAATATACTAGCGCTGAGAGCTTGTCGCAGTAGCATTATGATAGGACAGCACTTGAACAAAGATACTATGAAGACGGTAGTACATAATTTAGGGTCTTTGAATAAGCCATGGAATTGTCCACATGGAAGACCTACCATGCGACATCTACTTGAATTGAGAGATTGGCAACTGTTCGATGCTGATTACCGATTAGATTAATTATAATTATATGGCTAATAGAAATGTCAACAAGCTGCAGAATGGCGTAGAGGAAACGCGCGAAAGCTTCTCTGACCCGGCTAAACGATTTTACGGGGTGAATCAGGCACGAAAAACGCCCAAATCGGATAACAGAAAAATCAATGTGAGACACACATACATTAGAATTAAAATATTGAACCTATCGAAAATCTAATCAAAACAATTTGAATAAGCAACTCAATACTTTTGATCAAATTAAATCGCAAGTTGTATTTGTAAATCCTAACCCCCCCTGAAATGATTATGTAAAAATCCCAAACACAATAGATTACTAAACTGTTTGAATATGCTCGCAAGAGCCTTTGAATTCGCACCACATGATAAAAAATATACAGGTGTTTTATAGTGCAACAGGGTTTTTTTTTGTTTTTGTTCAGGATTTGTTCAAGTAATACTTAACTCGATGTCTCGACAAGAGCGTAAGAGTAGAAGAACACATAAAAATCTGAAGGATGGTACGTATCTAGAGATAATTAAGGGTCAAAACTAATCATTTAACCCCAAACTTGAAACCCTTTAGCTAGAGACTAACGTTCTTTTTAGGGTGCCCGAATTGTAGGGCGAAGAGAATTAAATGCACGGAAGAACTCCCTCAATGTCACAACTGCGTTAAAAGGAATCACAGATGTGGATATATGGATTTCCCACCAGATAAGCTTGTAATGATACGCTTGAAGAACGAGAGAAAGTCACGCGATCTACGTACTCAGCTTCAAAACATCAACTCTCAACAACCTGGGGAACGGCTATTTGATTCTCCACAAATTGGTGACCTGCATATAAACAACAATTCTACAGAGGGCCACCACCCTGCCATGGTGGATACACCGGTATACCACTCGATTATTGTAGATCAAAAGCATCATATAAGTAGTGTGAATGGGGCTCAGGTTATACCCGAGCATGTTCAAGCTAGTTCTGGACATGTGGTTCATAATCATGCTCCATATCATGGTTCTTCTACGACTCAAAATCCACACCAAAATAATCTTCAACAGGCTGTTCCGAATCATAATCGAGAACAGCAAATGTATCCGAATATGCAACAACTGTTTGATATGGGGGATCATCGACGACATAAGATTGACCAAGGAAGTCATAAGAACCCACATAATCATAACATAAATAACATTCCTACCGAACATAACTTACAATCGTACAATGTTCAGTCATACCAACCTCCTCAATCACACGAGCCTTCTCATAATTCACAAAATTTGGATGTTAATATGAACCTTGTATTTTATACTCCTTACGAAGAGAGCAACTACTCGCATTTAAAAGACCTTACGTACGATAGTTTCGATACAGAACTTCGACTAAATGAAGCTCCAACTGGTCAATCAGACCCATCATATGAGAATGGAAATCTTCAAAACCAACAGCAGTATATAAATCAAGCTCAAGGTGTTTATGGTACCCAAGGACAAAATAACAATATGATTATTGCTAACGACACAGTCCCCTCCCAAAAAAACCATAATTTCTTACCTAATTCAGTACATATGCCAACTACATTTAAAAAACTTCAAACTGTTGACCGTTTAAAGAACAGGTTCTTAGAACGGTACTTGAAGCATCATCGTGGTAATATAAAAGATTTGAATAATTTGGAGTTCAGGAACGTGGCCCCGGTTTGGAATTACCGGATCGCAGAAACCTTTTGGACCTCGGTTTACAATCAAGCAGAAGTATTGGATTTGTACTTCCTGTTTTTCTTGGATCGTTCTTTAAATGCTCTTCTAAGACGCTGTACGGTAAATTTGGACGATGAAGAGTTCTTATCATCAGAGCAAATGATAAATACCTCAGTGGAGACGGGTAGTCTGAGACCCTTTCTGCAACAAGAATTGAAGCATTTGACTGACAAACTGTACACATACTATGGGCATTTGATCAAAGATTTGCGGGAACTGCTTATAAAAATTCACCTGGAATATCCGGCAAAAATATCTCTTTTCGCCGCTTGGCTGACCTTTTTACATTCACACTCGCTGGTTGAAACATACTGTCTACTATTTCTGGGTACAACTGCTCTATTCTCGAAGGTCTTTGATAGTGCTCATGTATTGAACGAAATTCCACCAACCTTGAACACCGGATATTATTTTTTTGTGAACCATCTGAATTGGCTGTTTATTCCAGATTATGATTTCACTATTATAAGGGAGCTCTCTAATGATCTCAACGACTTTCAAAATCATTGTAAAACTTGGTTTGCGCAGGCTGATGAAACTTCGAAATCTCAATACCTTCAAGTCGCAAGACATGGTTATGATTTGAAGATATTTTTGGAGAAGTTGACCAACGATTATTATCCGAGAATTTGTGAGGTTAATCGTATTTGCAAAGATAAATCACAGCGTGAAAATGAAAATGGAATTTGTTTCGTCCAAGTTCGTGTTTTTTATGATTTGTTATCTCATTGGTTTCGCATATTTCCCAGTGAAGCGCTCTTGGTAGGACTGGGATTTCCTGCTATGTGGAAAACATTTTATTTATTCTTTCCTGCAATTGGTAAAGCTTTGACACATATATTGTCACCTATTCGAAGTTTAATGTCTGTCGATCCATGCAACACCTTCTGCCCAAGAACTGACTTCGAATTTGAGGTTTACAGAATTGGAACTGATGCAAGTCAATTAATGGAAAACCAAAACCTTGCTTTTTTTAACAGAGCGTCCCAAAAGTTATTGAGAATCATATCATTTTTCAATCTGCGGATTTTGTTTTACCTGTATTACTTTCTGACAGTCACTGTTTTAGATTCCAAATATATCCAACGTAGACCAGATTTTGGATTTACGGAGGAAGTTTTGGAAATTATCCCAGTAAAACCATACGTGGAGGAAACACATTTAACTCTGTTCGATAATCTGGTACAAATCGAACCTAAACATTTCCCAATTATGAATGGATTTCGAGATGAATTAATTCGTCTTGGTAAATCGCGACAAAGAAATGGCGGAGCTTCACTTGATAATCCGTTCGATTATCAAACAGGATATTATCAGAATGATTTTGACCCCAATCAATGGATTGAGTTGATTAAAATGAGACAACAGCAGGCTTGGGAAGAGGAAAGAACCACATTACAACAGCTGCAATTTAGAATGCACAATTTTAATTTGGTAAGACAAGAAGTTTATAGAAGTGTTCAAAAGAACACAAACGATAGAGGAAATCAACAATAGAAATACTGCTTGTTGTTTATCATGAAATTAATGTAGATGTTTCAAAATTTGAAGAGCTGAAATTTGAATGCAACAGTGTCGCGTGCGTGAGAAGCCTTGCGAGTACGCTTTTCTCTAGGCGGTTGAATGCATGAATGTTTCTTTTTCTTAATTATTTCAACCACTCACACACACACAGGGTTTTATTTTTTTGTTTTTTTATTTGCACATATTTATATATCATGTCAGCAATGTGTAGCGAGCTTCAGTGAAAGGACCAAAAAATAAGTGCGGAATGAAAGGAGGAAAATTTTAGCGGGCAGAATGAATATTGGTGAAAAAAATTGTTGAATCAAACGATATAATAAAAAAGAAAAGACAAAATTGATAAAGAAACTTCTACAATTTACGTAGATCAGCATTCTAAGGCAGAAGTATGCCCCACCTGATATTAGGTCGCCTCATTTGGGGTAAGAGATGGGGCCATGAAATTGACGTACGCATAGAATGGTTGGAATGATGCAGGCTCTATCGCACTAATTTTTGCCGATAGTCATCACTACTGACAAAAGTCACCCGTTTTTTTCTGCATGATGAACCATTTTGCCTAGGAGAAGATGAATCAAAGAATGTTTTATGTAAGCTGTCAAGGTGATACCAATGTTTATTATTGCCAAGTATTGTAAACCTCATATGATTTGCCTGATGCAGTAGCAAGCAGGCTTATTTTCGAAAAATTGTAGTAAGATATGTAAGTTAAGCTCTTAGTTAATAGAAGTGGTCACTTGACGTATCACATAATAGAATACCTCACGTTGTGTTTAAGCAAAATGTTACGGTGGTACAGTTACGGGAATAGCCGGCGAATTAAGTTTTTGGGGCTTCAAATTAATTTTGAGCGCAATGGAAATTTGGACCGCATGTCGGAAGATACCGCTTTTCTGTAGTATGTTGATGGTTACATTTTTAAAGGGTGCAGCCGTTGAGACTCCTGCGCCAAACTTTGCATCTTCAAAACCAGCGCATGTACGTTTCATCTATAGGCGCGCAAATATTGTGGTTGGGGAAATAGCTGCAGAAAAATCCGCTTTAAAGTCATTCCAAAAAAGCTTTAAAATAGTTATTCTGAAATATAAAGAAGTTAAAAAAAAACTTTGAAATTTGGGGATAATTATTTTGGTTGCAAACACTATAATAATTGGCTCGTCCCCACCGATTGTTGATCGCTTCATGGAATACAAACGGCGTAAAACTACATCAAAATGTATACCCGGGGGCCATGTGTATCGGGTATCATTCCCAATCCTTCACCCAATGTGTAGTCCCACTAATAGTGTTCGGACCCTGCGCTCGGGTAGTTTACCCTTTCAAAACTCTGAAGCTACTGATCCCTTATCCGAGGTTGAATCTTTAGAGAACTCCTTGGGTGCACAGAACACAGTGAAAGGATTCACTGGACTTGAAAAGGCATACATGGAACTCATGGAATATATCGAATCAATCAAAAACGGAACCTATTCGGATGTTCCCGAAAAGTCAAACCGACGAATCCGAAAATATAAAGAAAGCAACCCAGTAGTGAGGCTTGACTTCGTGAACAAGAGAACCATTGATTCAGAGCTCCTCCTTTACTCACATTTAGCATTTGCTGTACAGTTCATCCGAACAAATGCTTGTAAGCATTTCAAACTTTCTACCTCGGCCCGCGAGGTAGAAATTTTTCGAGAAAACATATATCCACTACTGATCAAACTATACAATAAGTCCATCGAACTTTTACAAGAGTTTATTCTGAAACCCGATTTCAATTTGGAAACATCATATGTAGCCCTGAATGTTCTTCATATGGTACAATTTTACCAGCATTTAGGTGGTACTTTCCAAAATGGTCTCTTTACCATATTTAAAGAGCTTACCGAGCGTAATTATACATCAATTTCCAATGATTTATCCTGGGGACTCAACGCTCTTGAATTTGTACTGGCCTCACCGAAAATACCTAGATATGATCCTTCATTTTTGGAAGAAGTTGAAGAAAAGATTTCTCTATTTGGGAAAGTATTTGATAAATACTATCACGATCCTAAGCTCATATTTAATTATAGGCTGTTGGTTAAGTACTTTCAAATGGTACGCCAGTACGTTAATTCTACTGATATTCAAGTTTTAGGAAAGTTGTTGCGCCAATGGTTAACTATTTATCCCCCTTTTGTTGAGATAAACGAGCATTTACAAAACCCATTTCAGAAGACATTAGGCTTTATTTATCGCATGCTCACAACCATATTGATTCATCTATTCCCAAAACTGATGTACTATTACTTGCTTGGGTTCAATGGCCACGTTGACCTCCACTTGGAGTACCCTTGGATTTCCTCCTTCGCTGACTTTTTAGACAGGGATTTTGAATCGCAAGAAGAATTGGAAGACTACATTACATTACAAAGACTAGCTACTTACTCTCTCACGGTTGCTGGATTTTTCAACACAAGACTTCAGATATATACTATTTATTATGGGTACCAAAGACGAAAACGACAGGTGGTGCATGAAAAAGTGGAACGAGTCCTTAACGAGGTGATGTTCAAAAGGTTTGATGGACGAAAAATTCTGGCCTTTAACTTTCCGCATGTTGCTTGGCTGACGCTTCAAAATTTTGACTTTGACTTCCCGGAAGACATTTATTATCATAATAAAGATCACATAGATTTTGTCAAAAATTGCGGAAAGGGAACTTCGATTGTTGATGCTGGGTCTGTCCACGTAAGCTTAATCGCTGGGCGAAGCTACACGTTCGATAGAAGTGTTGATTATCTGATGTGGTACGAGTCAAAGGTAGTTCCTTCGATTGAAAGACAATTGATAAGTGACTACAAGGAATTTCACGAAAATGATAATCAAATTTTAATGAGGTCAGATGATGACATATGCATGGGAAATGGGTTGTACAGTACAGATTCAAATCCTTCATGGTATTTTAACCTGAAGGAGAATGATAAGCCTCAAAACAAGTTGATTTTAGCTAACAGGGTCAAAAACTTGCTTTGGTCACATGCTAGAAGAAGCGAGTTGAAGCTGCCAGAGTCAGACTGGTCATTTTATGAAGATACTTCAGAAGAATTGTACGACTCCTATTCTACTTAGATACATAATTTATAGACGGAACTGAAATATAATTAAGTTCAGACTTTTGCATCAAATTTCATGTCATGTAATGCTACTATACTCTTAGAGGGCGATATTCCCAGTTGAAGGTTCGCACTTTACGAAATATGCCTTTAACAGTGTGAAGAATCATTTGCAAAATTAGACTTTGCAGTCGGTAATGGTTTGCTATCGATTCAGCCCAGATTATGCGACAGGGGTAGGTCAGGGTTGTTGGCATTTTTTGCTTCTAGAAACAATTACTCTGGATATTTGCGGGCATGACTTTCACATATATAAACTGATTTTCATTAAGTTCGGAAATCTAATACCTTCTCCAATGAGATAGTGTAATCTCAATTACAGTTATAGAACGTCGTGCAAATTTTATTTAATGGGTAGCAAGTACCGTCATTTTTTAAGCTTCGTAAAATTCACAAATTGAGGCAAGTTGGTGAAACGTCCTCGACTCGAAAGCATTTTAGTACCATGCATTATTTTAAAAACCTTAAAACGTGGACACTTTCCAATTTGAAGCTGTTGGATTTAAATAAGCTTCTTGCATCACGTGGTGATATATCTAAATACGACGAATCGCTTTTCTGATGATTGTGGAGAAATTTGGTCAATAAATGTCCTTATAAAATTTCCATTTAAAACTTTTTTGTCAACAGTGAAAGTTCATCATTCTACGTAATACTTCGTTTTTTTTTTATCAGAACTAAGTAACCTTTTAATCATCATCAACATCATGAACATTCTTTTAATTTACAACTTGGCGCATAAGTCCTAATAAACTAGACATGTACACTCGATTACTAATTTTTCATTATAAAATGTCTCACTTCTCCACATTTGTTGGGAAGATAATTGTAACGATTCACTCAATACTGTACTAATATCCGGATATTCGTTACTGCATTTTCTATAAGTGTATTTATCCCAAATTCATAATAAGAAAACACAGGACTTTTGAGTTTTATTTGGAGGCTGTTTTAGACTTTAAGATTAAAATTTAACAATTTTCTATAACTAAATCTGAGTTTTTTTAAAAACGGTAGTTGAAGTTTATTTCGGAACACTTAAACTTAATTATGTTCAGGGTCTTTTTATTTTGTATAAAACGATTTTAAGAGAAAATACCGATAGTGGATTTTTTCATAAATTATTTTTTCGTTTTAAAAAATGAGGACTAGGTCTTCTACGCTAAAGTCCAGGGCAGGTGTGACTTAAGTCCGCCTTTCAGTGAAAAATCTGATGATCTTAAAAGTAAGATTCGTAAACTCCTTTATCAGCTAAAACAAGTTAACACTTTATAAGAATAACCTTGATTTTCTTTTGAATACGTGGAGAAGGGCATGACGGATGAATCTCGCTTTAATTTCCCAACAAAACGATAATCGGTTGCCATGTGCGCGGAAGATCATCAATGTTTATGATAAATGTGTGACATAAACTTTTTCAAGGCCCCAGCCAACATGCTAACAATAAAAATATCGAGCCATCAATTGATGTAGAAAATAATCTAAATACATTTCTAGACAACTAGCCATAATTACGCCATACAATGTTTACACCTTTGGCAGCGTGCTATGTCTTTGAACGGGATGAAAATTTAGTGTGTTGCTGATGTAAGCGCTACGATCTTTCTACGCAGAGATATATAAATCAAGTTAATCAACGATAGAAGATAATTGAGATATTTCTTGGTTAATCAAAGAATATTAAAAATAAAGTTATTCAGCAACATAAGATGACGATAATAAAGGGGAGATGATAGTTCTCAGAGTATTATGCAGAAGCAATAAGATCTTATCATCCTCGGTTAATAACAGCCGCCAACGGTGGAGAAGGCTCGCTTGATTAAAGAAAATGCACAAGCGGAATTTATAGTGATATGCAGCACAAACTTTGATGCCCAATACATGCAGTACTCGTAAAGTTTTACTCCCTTCTTGTTATATTTAGATCGATTGGGAAAATATTATTTTGGATTATGTAGGTAAATCACACTTTCACTCAAAAATAACTGTACATTATTATAACATTGAGAAATAAAAAAGATATTTTTACATTTTTTTTTTGTCTACTAAAACGCGGAACTAACCTTCAGGATGTCGAAGGGTTGCGAAACAGCTGCATCATTCTATTTGTATCAGATTTGAAACCTTTTGCCTAATGCAAGAAATTAAATTCCTTAAAACACTTTAATCGTTCTCAACGCTCGCCGAGTCTCATCGAAAACCGTCATAATATGTTTAAATTTTAATATTCTAATGAATGAATCTTGGCATTTATTCGAATCGAAAAAAAAAATGCGGTCAGTCATTAAGTAAGCTGACCTCAACGTTTTATTTCCCTATTCACTTGATCAATATCCATATGTGAGACTACCCACAAAACTTTCAGAAAAATTGCTGTTACGCAGTAAATTTATGTTTGAGTTTTTTTTTTTCTTCGTTGACGCCATATGGACTATAACCTGCCATGCACAATTGTATTCCTGCATCACCTTACCTTGGAATTGTATAATCGAAAAGATTTAAAGTTTGTTTCCAACGTACTTTGATCAGAGCTTTTGCTTCTAACCTTGTGATCATTTTATATATTAATCTAATTACGAATAATTTTGAAAAGTCGGGAACTGTTCTTAGTGGGTGCAAAGAACCATAAATCATTGAAAGGGAGTCATAGTCCACTATCTTGAATCTTCACTTTATACCTGCTATTCCCGTTAGCATCATCTCCGATCCGAAATAAACAAAGTATCGATATCTTTCGAAGTTAACCTTTACCTGAAATCAGATCCTTAAAGCTTACGTTGACCGAACACTGCATACAAATACCTAATCAAAATCGTAATCTATGCCTCCACCAGTGCCTGAAAATCGAGTTTCCAATCGAAGAAGAAGGCATAAGAACTCAAAGAACGGTTGTCCAAACTGTAAAAAAAGACGGGTCAAATGCTCGGAACATCTTCCACAGTGTCACAATTGCATTAAACACAAGGTAAAATGTGGTTATTTAGACTATACACCTCAGCAATTGCAAGAAATTAAAGCCGCCAAAGCTGCTCAATCTGAAGATATGGAAAGAAGCAATTCAAATAACAATCTAGCATCCCTTTCAAACTCAAATGAGGTCAAAGAGGGTCCCAACTCCCGAAATAGTAGCAATAGTCCTGTTGAAATTGGCTATGATCTTACAGAAGCTCCCGTTGGGGCCCACGATGTTTTTGTCGAGCATCCTTTGGGTCTTCACGAAAATAATGATGATTTGTTAAATTCAAACGCAGTTGATATAGAACATGAAATGATGGAATTTAATTTTAACGATAGCAGGAGACCAACTGACGGTCTGGAAATAAATAATCCAGAACCTTTATTTATTGAGAACAATCCTGACACTGAGACAGTAATCGAAGCATCCACATTCAATCAAGCTTTTAGTGGGCAGCATGACAAGAAAGTGCTTCAAAATTACGACAATGTCAGTCTGGATCCAAATAATATCATCATGTATCCAGTTTACTCTTTAGGTAGAGAACATTCACATCTGGTTGGCTCTATTCATGCACCTTCTGTGTCTCTGGCCTCCTACGCTCCCTCGGCCACTACTGATTCTTTAGACAGCCATAACACTGCTGCTAACCCTGCTTATTTTGGTATTTCAAACAGTGAGTACACCCACTTTATTCCAACTTCATCAATAGAAAACAGTAATCCCATGGTCCTGGTTGAAGGTGATGGTATTTATGATCAAGTCGGTTTCGAGCGATCTGACAAGGGTTTGCCTAACTGTGTTCATGCAGTTGCCCGCTTTGACAGATTAACCTACACCCGCATAAATTATCATAAGAAATTGGGATCTGCAATTGTTAGTTCAATACCTCGCTTTGCTAATGGCACCATTCGCCTCAAAGAAATTCGAAATTTGTATAGATTATGGTTGAACTTTTTTTACTATGCCCTGAGGTTTTCACAATTATTATTTCTGTGCCTCATTAATTTCCTGACCAACTATTTAATATCTAACTGCTTTGAAAGTCCAAGAACCATGGCATTGTCATTGAATGAGAAAAGGGAATTGAAGAACGACTTGGTCGTTATTGCCATCAAACATTACGGTGTTACCATCAAAGGTTTACGTGATATGTTGAGACTAAATAACAGTCCGGAGATTTGCTCACTGATTCTGTATATTCTACTGTTAATGAGTATTTATGACCCTGAGGCAACTCCCAACTCCATTCTGTGTTTCAGAGATGGTCTTTTCCTGGTTTTACTGCATTATGAAGTTAAACCAACTAAAGTTGTTCCGGCATTGATCCCAGCACATTTGCAATTAATGAAAAACATTTCACGACTGATTTATTTACCTAGTTACAACACTGAGGTCTTGAATGAATTTTTAGAGGTTTTGAATGATTTTGGACCCTACTTGTCTCCCGTCAATAAGTTTGCGGTTGACAAACATAACGCATTATGCTCTTATGTTAAAGATGCCATTAAGACGTATATACCAAAGCTCAATCTGACGTTGGATGATCCTGAAGCGCAAATTGATGTGTTGTTTGATATGCTGCATCGATGGGTCAGAATATTTTCAAGTCGTTTGATAAACTATACAGGTCGTTTGAGCTCAGTTGATAGTGTCTTATGCTTATTCTTTGAAGCGCTCAGAAAAATTCTCTTCGCCATTTGTCCCCAAGTTCGATACTTTCTCTTGAAAGATTTCGATCAAGCACTTTTCATGGACATTTACGACTCAGATATACCTAAAGCCATCTTAGAAAACACTACGCATGCGCCTGCTGTGAGAAATATTGCTATCTATTTATGTAGAGTTAGTACGTTTTTTACCATACGAACGCTGACTCTTTATTACCAAATCACTCACAATCAAAAAATCGTGGCTAATTTCCCTATCACAGATATAAAGAAATGGTATCACTCGATCACCTCTGTAAGGGAAGTTAGAGAAAGCTTTATTGAAAAAAGCGGTTTACGAGAAGTATTTATCACCAAACTTGGGAGCACCACAATCCAGCCTTGCCACTTCCCACATCATGTGGACGACGATATAGAAATCAAACCCAATAAGACTCCTGATTATAACACATTCCAAATCAATGGTTTGTTGGCTGATGATTACGATCCTGAGGTCGATTTTGGAGAATCGCCCTAGGTATTTCTTATTGAATACGGAATAAAGCTACCTCGGAAAACTCTTGCATTCTTTTAAATTATAATTAAACTACAATTGTTATATTAACTATGCAAATCAATTATATACTAATAAGCATCTCCACATTTATGGCTCAAACTGTAGCAATAATCTCATGTCGATACCCTCTTCTTTACTACGTCAAACTTGCCGCAAAGGCTCTAAGAATTTAATTCTTTTTGATATGCATGATGGATTTGTATTTTGTTTTTTTTTCCGTATGCGTGTCTCAAATATATTTACACTACTGATTAGATTGGGAGCCTCTTCAAAGTATGAGAGTGATGCGTCAGCGCAATTACCACCCTTCGCAAATTGTGGCTATCATCTTTCAGTGAAAGCTTTTGTTTTTGATTGGAGAAAATAACACTTGAAGTTCATAAAAGTATTCTGCAGCATTTGTTGATAATTGGTGGCCTAAGAAGTAGGCGTGCATGACATCATTTGGTCGCTACGTGCATGATGGGAAACCAATTTTCAACTCGTGCATGGCTATACTTGCGATTAGTATTCAAAGCTCATGCAAAGAGTGAAAATTTGTCCTTTACAAATGCTCCTAGATCATGTAGTTACAACAAAGTTACAACCGAATCACAAGGCGCCAAGATGTCAAGCAGATGTCTCACTGTTATTATCACTGCAAGTTGATCCCCCATTTTTCACAATAGAATAGCCAATGTGCGACATCAATAAAGTGGAGGAGCCAATAGAAGTTAATATATTGTTGGGAACACTGGAATTATTTTGTCTGACATTGCAGAATCTAATCTTTATCCAGAAGCTGATGGCCTGACTTAACAGATTCGACAATAATAATGCATCAATTGTTTGATTATTATTTTTTCAACTACATCATACCTTCCTGTGCAAACTATCATCTGGTTTAAATTGATTAACTCCTTCCGGGAAATATTTCCGGGTGCCGCGTGGAGGATACTCCAGTTGTTCATCGGTGATATGCTTCATTTCGACTATGGCCTCCAGCGAGTGGCGTACATTACAACTTCTAATTCTGCAATATTTTATTATCTACATTGATGAACAAAAAATTTCATTTGATAAGGTTTGACGTTGCCGTATCCTGTGTCTGAGGTTTTCTATTGTTGCAATTCTCAAGGTCCAGTAGAAGGTTCTCTTCACAACCCAAGGTGATCCGCAATTTGGGAGATTTTTTGATTTACTCAGATTGAAAATAGAAATGGTGTCTGTTGAGTTTCTTCAAATTACTTGTACTCTAACCTTTTCAATCGGTCTACCACTTGCAACTTTCAATAATTCATGGGCGACTGAGGAATTTAAGAAAGCTGATTATTACCACTCAATTAGTTGAGGCCTGAATCAAAATTCTACAAACTAAAAATGGGTCATTTAATGGACTTACATACTAACATGGGTATGTAGATCATCGAGACCCTGTTACTGTACTAACAGTTCTGTACACAATTTAACAACATGATTGTTGTCCAATTGTTGATGCGAACGAAGAGATCTCGCATTCTTCCCTCAACTAAAATCTATTGGAAAATATTGCAACTGTTACGAACCCGGCCTTTTTATTTATAAGGTAGAGAACTTTTTAACGAGTGCGTCGGTTTTGATCGGACTATTAAATTTCAAGACAAAATACTATGGGAGATCATATCGGGCCGCTGCAGCGATATTAAAAACGTTTCCACAAAAATCAACAAAAATCAAGACGAATTTAAGGTTTTATTTAATCGACAGTTTGTTGCAATCCCTCTACCATGAAAGACTCATAAGGTAATACTGAGCGCTATGTTTAAAACGCGTCGTTATAGTAATGCCCTGTATCGTAGTCACGTGATATAAATCAAGACGTATACACGGGATCGTTTGCACTATTACATCGAAAATTGTAGTTAAAACAAGGAATTGAACGAAAAAGATCGACAAGAATTTGAACTGATCAATATAGCTCTCAATCAATTAAATATAACTCGACTTCGAGCTGATATCGGAACCTCTTATCCTAAGTTTATTCCAGTATTTCCGTTCATTTTGAGAGAGCCCACTTTAAAGGTTGTATCCTGCACAGACTCGCCATCAACACTTTTTTCATTCTCACCTACAAAGAAGCCACCAGATAATGTCAGTACAGATTTTTGGCGACCAGGTGACTGAAGAGCGTGGTGAGAACGCGCGTATGTCCGCGTTTGTCGGAGCTATTGCCGTTGGTGACTTGGTGAAATCAACTTTGGGCCCAAAGGGTATGGACAAACTTCTCCAAAGTGCGTCGAACCAAGATTCATCTTTAGTCACAAATGATGGAGCTACCATCCTTAAGCTGATTCCTTTTGATAATCCAGCAGCCAAAGTTCTTGTCAACCTCGCCAAGGTTCAAGACGATGAAGTTGGAGACGGTACCACTTCTGTAACTGTGCTCTCTGCCGAACTTTTACGTGAAGCTGAAAAATTGATCGAACGCAAGATCCATCCTCAGACTATTATTGAAGGTTACCGTATTGGTTCTGCCGCTGCACTTGAGGCCTTAAAGAAACAAGCTCAAGACAATGGTGCTGATAAATCCCGTTTCAGAGAAGATCTTTTGAACATTGCCCGTACTACACTTTCCCTGAAGATCTTGAGTCAGGACAGAGATCAATTTGCTACCATGGCCGTGGATGCTGTGTTGAGACTCCAAGGCTCAACCAACTTGCAAAGAATTCAAATCATTAAAAAGGCTGGAGGTAGATTGACTGATTCCTACCTTGATGAAGGATTTTTGCTCGACAAGCGTTTTGGTGTAGGTCAACCCACCAAGGTTGAAAATGCTAAGATCCTCGTCGCTAACACCTCTATGGATACAGACAAAGTCAAGATTTTTGGTGCCAAGTTCAAAGTTGATTCCACCGCCAAATTAGCCGAATTGGAAAAGGCCGAGCGGGTCAAGATGCACAATAAGGTTGAGAAGATAAAGCTGTTTAATGCCAATGTTTTCATCAATAGACAGTTAATTTATGACTACCCGGAACAATTGATGGCAGATGGTGGCATAAATACGATCGAGCACGCTGATTTTGACGGAATCGAGCGTTTGGCCTTGGTCACTGGTGCCGAAGTCGTATCTACATTCGACCATCCAGGTCAAACTAAGTTAGGTCACTGTGATCTCATAGAGGAAATTATTGTGGGAGAAGATGTCATGACCAGATTCCTGGGCGTTGCAGAAGGAAAAGCATGTACAATTGTCTTAAGAGGTGCTACAAACCAAGTTTTGGACGAAGCCGAGAGAGCTCTTCACGATGCTTTATCCGTTTTGCTGCAAACTACTAGTGAGACTGCCATCGTTTTGGGTGGAGGTCTGTCGGAAATGGTCATGCTGAAGGCTGTTGAGCAAGCTGCTGCTAATCAGACCGGAAAGAAGTCTTTAGCAGTGGAGCTGTTTGCTTCCGCTTTGAGGCAATTGCCCACTGTTTTGGCTGACAACGCTGGTTATGACTCAGCCGACCTCGTCCTGAAGTTGAGAGCATCTATCTACAGTGGAATTATGACCCTGGGTTTGGACTTAAACAAGGGTTGTATTGCAGACATGAGAGAGTTGGGAATTGTGGAGCTGTACAAGTTGAAGAGAACTGTAGTTGCACTGGCAGCAGAGGCTGCCGAGGTCTTGTTGCGTGTTGACAACATTATCAGAGCCAAGCCACGTACAGCAGACAGAAACCAGGGTCATTAATAGAACTAGCAGTGAGTCAATAGTGAAATCCACACTTGAAATAGATTTTGTAAGATACGATATATATAGTGCTCGTTTATCTAAATGAGGAACACCTGATTAGCCGGCGCATGATATGTCACGAACAAAAACCACAAGAAGGACGATAATCTTCAAATGAAAGTAATCGAACGAGAATAAAGATTGTTTGGCAATGAGCAAGAAAAAAAGCCGATCGTATAATTTCACTTGAGGTTTCTTATCAGGGTTCGCAGCTTTTGATTCTGAGCAGAAAAAAAAAATGTAAAATAAGGCAACTCATGTCGAGCAAAGAAGCCGTATATTCAACTGGCAGACAAAGGCCGCCTTTAATTGTCAATTGTCCAATTTTCGTTGCATCTTCATCACCCTGAAGAAGGTTTCTTTTATGCATCTTTAACTTCTAAAGAATCTGATCATCATATACTCTTAAGTAATTTATGTCCGATAACGTTGAGATCTATTGGTCAGATAATGACATAAACTGATCTGTAATTGTTTAACCTCTGAAAACATCTGAAAGCCTCCTCCACAAGTATGCGGCTCGAAGATTCAGAATTTAGCTGAGATAAGTTTACGGAAAAACTAATACTTCAAGATATCAGGAGATTTTTCTTGGCAGAAAAAGGCTATTCCAGTAGACGAAATATTGCATTTTTCGCGGAGAAAACTTGCGATAATTTTTTCGTTTCGGCCTCCGTGCCGCGTTTCACCAAAGACCTAAATTGTATGCTTGCCATGAGATAAATCATAGCCGCATGGCGGTAAAGATTAAGTTCTTATCTGTAGGAGTTCCGTATCAAGATTTCAAATTTAATGATTTTGACCTCAATATAGCAATAATATAGTGACTTCATAATTTGTCTGGGATTGCAGCCATTTGATCTTCAATAGTAAAGAATTGCAATTTAATTTTGAATGGCTCCGTATTATTCTTTCTTAATAAAATAATCTTATCCAAGCACATCGTGCTTTTCTTTACTACTGCATCAGAAAGCTGTGGTGTGGGTATGGGTTCTCCGTATTATCCATTGCCAAACTGCGGCTCATTAGCTAACCAATAGGATGCAGTACGATGTCTCCACTCATAGGGCCCCTCATACAACCTCGAAAATAATGTGGAGCATATCAAAAATGACTCTCTTGCCTAAAGCCACAACAGAGCCGCTTGTTTTAGTAGCGACCTTTGACATTAATTTTCATTTTTATAGAAGTATCTATTGATGAACTCTACAATAGCAGAAGTAAGAAATCCTCAAGTAGATTCCTTATCATAAAATTCACCATTAGTAGCTGTCGTAGAGGCGGGTTATCAGGTGGATAAGTCATCCAGGCATTTTGGTTGTTGTACCGGTGTAATCACAACTTACCTATTTACGCACGGCTTCAAATGAATAGCTCACGCAAAAAAGATGAGAGATTTGCCAAGCATTTCCTAATTTGTAACATTATCGGATTCTCAAAATCTATGCTACTTGTCTCTCAAGATACCGTCTATCACCTTCTGTAAATGAAAACTTGTCTTTCCAAGTCTTCCCTCCTATGTTTCAAGGCTCATCTATGGTAGCATAACAAAGTTTGATTCAACGACTATAATTTCAAATTTGAATGAATCACCCCACGCAATTAAAGTTGCAACAGTGGATATTTGACGCACACAGTTGTAGCACGGCTTCGATATGCACGACAAAAATTCCCCGAATTATCTTATCAGTAGTTTCAAATTACTATATCAACGAAATCAGTATAAATGATCCTGATTTACCTCTCAATTCGTTTGATTCTGTATTGGATACTTTGATCAGATTCTGAGAGGTATATCTCCTTATAGTCGAAGATCTCAGTAAATCATGTCAAAAATAAATGACATAGTCACTGTGACTTCGCACACTAGTGTGAATGATATTAAAGACCATGAAGTTGATCTTCAGGCAATTACCTCCCACCCAGTCTCCATTGGAGAAGTCGGTGTTGACTTAACCTCTGAACAAAAATTCCTTATTCTTAGAAGATTGAACCAAGAAGGTCTTGTCACTTTAGATGATTTACCAGTCGGTACTCTTTTCATGATTGAAAAGATTCAAGGTCTTCCAGTTGATGAAGGTATTCAAATTCTCAAAGACGCTATTGCCGAACACCAGGATGACATCAACATCAAAGATGCTGACATGGACCTTTACAAGGATCTCGTCAATAATGTACCCTCCGACATCTCTTTCTCTGTTGGTCCAAAATCCGAAATTCATGAGAAGTTGGATCTGGAGAAGGAACCACCTCACTACAAGAAGTCTGAATTCTTAAGCGATAGCTCCGAATCGAATCTTGAGGCATCCCACGTTGATTTCCATACCATCTTTGACTGGGAATTTCAAGTAAAGCTCGAGGCTGCATTAATTGCCTATCACTCGCCTTACACCGAGGTAAGAGCTGTCACCGATCCATACGATGATCCAGAAATGCCATGTGAAACCTTGAGAGCTTACATCGTCGGATTTGTTTGGAATGCTATCGGAACTTTTATCAATCAGTTTTTCGCTCAAAGACAACCTTCGATCTCCTTCTCCTCGGCCGTGGCTCAACTTTTTATTTACCCATCAGGTCTTTTGTTGGCCTTAATCTTCCCAAAATGGAGCTTTAAAATGTTCGGCTGCACTGTTGATCTTAACCCAGGACCATGGAATTACAAAGAGCAGATGTTTTCAACCATCATTTTCTCAGTCGCAGGAGGGGGTACTTCTTACGTCCAATATAATATTTACGCTCAAAAGTCTCCAGTGTTTTATGGAAATGAATGGGCAACATGGGGTTACCAAATTTTGCTCATCCTTTCGACTAATTTCCTTGGTTTTGGTTTCGCTGGTGTTTTGAGAAGATTTTCGGTCTACCCTGTGAAAGCATTATGGCCAAGTATCTTACCAACTTTGGCCTTGAACAGAGCTTTAACTCAGCCAACTGTCAAAGAAAATATCAACGGTTGGAAAATTTCGAAGTACTACTTCTTTGTCATTGTTGTTTCTTCTTCCTTTTTGTACTTCTGGCTTCCTAACTACTTGTTTCAAGCACTTTCAACTTTTAATTGGATGACTTGGATTGCACCTAGCAACAATCCTTTAGCTGACATAACTGGATCTTTGGGTGGTTTAGGCTTGAATCCAATCACCTCGTTCGATTGGAATATTATTGATTTCAACTATCCTTTGTGGGTCCCTTTCTATTCCCAAGTCAACCAATATATCGGTTCCTTGATCGGATTTTTCTGTATCGTTGGAGTATATTACAGCAATTATTTATGGTCGGGATATCTTCCAATCAACTCCAATAGTGCTTTCAACAATCAAGGTGGCTCTTATAAGATCACAAAGATTTTAGACGAGAGAGGTTTGCTTGACGATGCCAAGTATCAAGTATATGGACCTCCATTTTATAGTGCTGCCAACTTAGTGCTTTACGGTGCCTTCTTTGCAATCTATCCATTCTCCATCATTTACGAAGGCTTAAACAATTACAAGACTTACTATTCTTCGTTCAAGTCAATTTTTGTTAGTATCAAGAATTTCAGATCGAGTAAGTCTGTTTATGATGACCACCACGATCCACATTCTACCATGATGTCTCGTTATAAGGAAGTTCCAGATTGGTGCTTTGTCATTATTTTGTTGATTTCTCTTGTATTCGCTATCGTCATGGTTAAAGTATTCAAAGAAACCGAAACTCCGGTATGGGCATTGTTCTTTGCCATTGGTATTAACTTCGCTTTCTTGATTCCATTGACTATGATTTACTCGACCACTGGATTTTCTTTTGGATTGAATGTGCTTGTTGAATTGATTGTTGGTTATGCCATTCCAAATAACGGGCAGGCTTTGATGATCATTAAGGCTTTCGGTTACAACATCGATGGCCAAGCTCAAAACTATATTTCTGACCAAAAAATGGCTCACTATGCCAAGATCCCACCAAGAGCTATTTTCCGGGGTCAAATGATTTCAGTGCTCATGTCTTCCTTCATTGGCTTGGCTATTGTTAACTGGCAATTAGACTCGGTTGAAAATATGTGTGAGCCCACTCAAGCAAACAAATTCACTTGTCCTGGTGCAAGAACTTTCTTTGTTGCCTCCGTCATTTGGGGTGTCATTGGTCCAAAGAAGGTTTTTGGTGGTCTTTACCCTATTTTGCAATGGTGTTTCTTGATTGGTGCCTTGCTTGCTCCTATTTGTTGGGCTCTCAAGCTGTACTTCCCAAGAAAACTCAAGTACTTCCAACCAACTTTGATTATCGGTGGTTTCCTTATTTACGCTCCTTATAATTTGTCGTACTACACCATGGGTCTTTACTTATCGATCATTTTCATGTACTACATTAGAACCCACTATTTGTCCTGGTGGAATAAGTACAACTATATCTTGTCGAGTGGTATGCAAGCTGGTGTTGCCTTCTCTGGTATTATCATTTTCTTTGCTGTGCAATATCATGATAAATCCATCTCGTGGTGGGGTAACAACGTTAGTTATGCTGGTGTGGATTACGCGGGAACGACTCCAATTAGAAATGTTTCTTCTGCTCCCGATGGATATTTCGGACCCCGTATCGGACACTTCCCTTAAGTGACATATTTTCAATTCTTACTATCAATTTTATAATCAATAATCAGTGAATTGACGAATTACATGTAGAGCTTGCTTCTTGGAGAAGCACAAATTCATTTTCATATTTGATTCGAAATAAACTTTTGCTGTAGAGAAATTTTGGCCCTGAAGAATGACAAGATTGATCCATCAATTAAAGGTCTTTTTTATGCATTTTTATACTTTCTTTAAGAGGGACGATTTTTGCCACTTAAACCTCAGATGTGTTTTATTATTTCGTGTTGTACTTAATTCTCTGCATCTTGGCTGCTTCAATTATGTGCAGCTACGCATAAATATAATCTTTCTGGGAATAAAAAAATAAATGGGTGTGTGAAGCTTACCAAAAGCAGGAATTGTTCAATTATGTTACATAGTAGATCTGTGACGATTCCACTTAACTACAATAAAGTAAATGGTATAAATATACGTTAATACATCAATAATTATGCCAGGCCTGTTTGTTGTGCAAGGTACAATTGCTTTTTCAACGAGGTCACAGTATCTTTTAATTCGTCTCTTTCTTGCTTCATAATAAAGACATCAGCTTGTAAGTCTTGAATCTTCATATTGAAATGAGCATTTCTCAAATCTTCATCTTCTTCCCTTTCGTCAAAGACTTCTGCAACTCCGGAATGAGCATGGTCAAATCCGGATGCATCAGGACTACCTATCTTACTAACTCTTTTATTTGACCCTTGTGTCAACTTGTAGTTCTCATTTTCCTTTTGCAACTTTCTGGAGATTTCTCTTTGTCTGTCCAACTCTTCCTGGGTCTTATCCAAAGCCCTAGAAGTATTGTTTACAGACAGTAAGGCATCCTTGTAATTCCTCTCGAAGTTTTGCAAGTGGTCCATTTTTTCTTTCAAGCTATTTCTTAATGTGTCAATTTCGGTAGTAGAGTGACTCTGCTGCTCCTTGGAGACTGTCAACAATTCATCAACTTGTTGTTGCAATTTGGCCACCAAATCACTATTGTGGTCAGCATCGAGGGATTTGGCCAGCCCAGTCGATGCATCCAATGGAGCATTCTTACTGTTCCATGCGGCAACCAAGCTTTCAAGATGTTGAGAAATATCTCTTTTTGATCTCTTGGTGACAGTACTGTGAAGCGATCGTGTGTCATCCCCAAATTTACCTTCTTCATCTTCGACATCGCTCACCACAATTTCCTCATCCTCGTGAATAGCCTTGAAGTTATTGAACTCAATCTCTAAAGTTTCGTTCTTATGCTTCAAGTCAGCAATTTGCTTCTCCAAGCTCTCTTGGTCTTTAACTTGGTTCTGCAAGGTATCGATCTTGTCTTCTTGTGCCTTGATGAGCTTTTGGAAGTTCAGGAGTTCTGTAATCTGGTTGTTCATAAATGGTTCAAAGTCGTCCAATTTACTCTTAAGTCCAGTGTTCTCCTTCTCCAAATACACAATCTTATTATGAAGCTCTAATGATGCCAACCTGTGTTTGCTGAGATCAGACATAGAGTATTCTACACCTTCTCCAGACAAGTCTGACTTCAAGCCGCCGATTATTACATCTCTGTTAGAAATTTCTTTCTCATATTGTGCTTGCTTGACATCAAACTCCTTGTAATGCTCATTTTGAGCTTTAAGTGACTTATTCTCGGCAAGAAGTTGCTCGATTTGGACTTGAGCCAGCTCTATTTGCTCGGTAGTGGAGGCCTTGAGGTTGTTTAATTCCGAAGTAAGTTCCCCGACAAGTTTTTTAACCTCAACTGATTGTTGCAGGTCATTAGCTTCCGGTGGAGACATCGATCTACCAGCATTGCCGTAAGCATGTCCGTTTTGTGCAGACTTCGATACTTCATCATCCAATGTAGGAATAGGAAGTCTTTCGTCGGCTTTCGTCTCGGCGTATTTGTAAGGATCTAAATCTTTGGTGTCCGATATGCTGGAATGGTCAAAAGATACGAGATCTGCTTCAGTTGCAGCACTTCTGTCACCCAAAGCGGTTGAACCTGCGATGGCACCACCAACACCTCCGAGAGCACCTACTCCAACAGCAGCTGCGGTCTTAGAGTTGGCATCCTGTCTTGCAGGCTCCAAAGTCGTGTAAGTGGATTCTTCAGGTACTGGTTCCACCAACTGAGGCTCCGCATCTTCAAACGTTCGTGGCTCTTTAGCTGAATTTGCTGCTGCTGCTGCCTCTTGTTGTTGTTGTTCTTCAAGCTCCTTTTCACGCTTCTTTCTACCACCAATAATGGTTTTCTTTGCTGGTTCGTCCAGTAAGAAAGGTTCCAATGATTGGATATCCAACTCGTAAATCATAGTTCCCACGCTTTCGGGGCCGTTAAATTCTTCGTAAGTTTCGTAGTTGGTCAGGCTGGCGTCAACAAAATCGTTTTTGTCACCACCCATAATGATCAACTTGCGGTGTTGTGGAAGATAGGTCATCAGGTGACCACATCTGGCACCGGGGCTATTTCTTTGGCCTGCGTCAGTCAATTTCAGCCAAACAAGCAGGTTGAGATCCAACACGTAAAATGTGTCATAAATAGTACCCTGGAAATCGTTACCACCGTAAACGTAAAGCTTATCGGATACGATGCAAGCGGAATGTTCGTTAACAGGCGATGGCACAGCACCAGTAGTGGCTATTTGGGTCCACTTATTGATGATGGCATCAAAGCACCACAAGTCGTTCAGAACTTTTTCGTTATTGTACACTCCACCAAAAACATATATGCGATTCTTGTGAACGGACATTGAGTGATTTGTCAAAGGTGGTGGTTTGAAGTTATTAAGAGGTTCAATGGTCTCCCATCTTGCTTTTGGTGACTTGAAGGTATTAAGTTCAAAATAATACAAGTCATTAAACACGTCGTTTTCCAATTGACCGCCAAAGAGGTACAATCTCAGCAGTTGGTTGTTCAAGGCAATAACGCCTAAAGTATGACCATAGCGGCCATGCGGTTTGTTCAAAATGTGGGTAGGGACAGTGTATTTGTTGTTGTTCATGTTAAAGAGGTAAAAGTTGTTGTCTGGAAAACCATTGTGGTCAGTCTCGACGGTATCTCCACCATAAACAATAAACGCATTTCCACATAAGACAGAGGAGTGTCCAACTCTGGCAGGTGGGTTTGTGGAATTTGCAATATCTACAGATTCGGCGGTAAAGTCTAAACGTCCACCACTGGCATGGGTAACGATTTTCCAAGTGTCACCAAATACTGATCCCTCTTTCAAACCACCCATCATGAAAAATTCACCCTTGTCTGAAGGAATGGCCGATGCTGCATGTCTGTAACGAGGAAATGGAGAGTCAAAAAGCTTGTGACGTGTCCATGGGGACTCCTTGCTAGACAAAGATTGGTTAGGATGGAATTTCAGTTTGCCACCTGCTGGTTCCAAACTGGAATTATTTTGATAATGTGATGTCTCCGAAGAGATTGCACGAGGATCTTTTGAGCCCCTGCGATCCTCCAGTTTACGACCAGAAGCACCCATATATGAAGGCTCTGTGTATTCATAAGTATTTGGCTCGAGAAGAGGCAAAACAGGGCTCTGATTGCCCGTAGTCAGGGGAGTTTTCAGAATATAGTTGCTGTGGTAATCACCCTGAGAGATGACCGAGATGTTTGCCAGGTCAGGCTCCGAGCGGCGTTTACTTTTGCTTCCGAACTTGAATCTAGCCATGATTGTGGCTTCTCTTTGTTAATTGTAGACAAACTATGAACAAAAATGAACAGAAAAGGCCCCGTTGGAACAGCAGACGTCGACGTTTTTAATGCCTGGTCCGCTCAGTTACAGTCCCACCTAAATCCCCCGCGCGTGCCTGCAGGGAGAGAGAGTTTCCAGATGCGGTGGCAGTAAAGATTACTGAAGAAGGAAATTTTTAGACTGGGTAGTGCATAGGGGCTCAAGACATTTCCTATTTAGGGGGGTGGTGGTGAGACGAATGCGTAGATGGTGGGGAATAGGATGAGATATAGATGCAAATGCGGCCATTTTGAGAGATGGCTTCCGGTAAAGGATATGATTATGGGTACAATTGGCTTGCCTTATTAGGCATAATCAGGAATAGAGTCTTGATTGGGAGGTGTTCGTTTTTGGGTTAATAGACTAATTGGAAATCAAAACGTAATAACGTATTAAGATTAAAAACTTTTTTGGAGTGAAGACGCACGGAATAATTAAATTTCTGAGCGAAAGAGAGAGAGGAAGAGAGAGAAAGAGAGGAACGAACACAAAAAATGATAGAAAATAGAAACGATGTTTAAAAGTTTTTTAATAGCATAATTTACAACTGATGCTATATTTAGTAAAAATTTTGAATAAGAAGTTGTAATAATTCACTTGTTCAAATGAACAATAGAAATATTGAATTTGATACAGTAGGGCACAAAAGACACATTTGACAATGCAGTACATCATTTTTGCATTTATTTAGGGCATCATCTTTTTCTACCAGGAGAGCGGTTGTGTGAATAGAAAAAAAAAAAAGGAAAACCAAAAATTAAAAAAAAAGACGGGCGAAAAAGGCTAAGCGAACCTCTTCGAAATGCGGGGGTAAGCAAAATTGGGTATTGGTGATGGACTTGGGATAATTAGGCCGGACATACTTTTTGGCACGTTATCAAGTAAAATTGTAATAGCGAGTTTCCTTTTGCAATGTAACACATATTGGTCATGTTTGTTCCAATATTAATATGATGAAGCCCGATTTAGCAGGTTATATGAAAAAATACTTGGAGATGTACTAATTAATGTGACTGACAAAGTTGAATGGCCTACAAAATGCATTCAAGTAGATATGATGCAATTTTTAGTGGGTTGCAAAGGAAAACATTTTTGATAAGGATTAAACTTTTATGGAAAAAAACCACTAGTTGTTAGTTAAGTCACCTGGTTTTTCCGAATAGGGAGCTCGTTTTTTTATGGCCCTTCGAAATCTCACTGTGACCTTCAATGTTAACTCTTTGAGTACTCACTCCTACAAAACTTTTATCCAATTGGGCTATGGCTACAGTTTAAACTCTTTAAAGTTCCCATTCGTGGTTCGAATTCTTTTTTATCTTCTCGCTATGACCTCTACTCGTGTGGCCCTACCAAAGGTCTTAATGTATTCACGAAATTGCCTAAATAGGAAAGTCGATTATATTCACGTCATTTTTCCTGGTGACTACAACACATTTGAACCTTGAATCCGCTTTTACTGTAATTCGCTTAATTGAATGAGGACTCATCAAGTCAATTGCTTGACCTCTTTACCTCTTTGATTAATTTACTCTACATTTAGTACTAAAAAATTCAAGTCAAGGTTTTTTTTTGGTATTGTGTAATGTTAATAATTGTCCTGATTTTTTGTAAAATTCAGGTGAAATATCGAGATCAAAATTTGATTTAAGTACTCTTAACACTTCAAAATCAAGTATACTAGTGTTTAAAGGTTCAAATTGACATAATAATTTCCTTACTAAATTCAACAAATCACATGTTCAATGAAAATGACAACACATTATTGTTAATAATCAACTGCAAGTTAAAAGATATACGAGACTTCCCCCTGCATTCCACTTAAATCATTTGGTTGAATTATGCGTTGAGGGTAATTCCGAGAGACAGTCTTTCCGCTTCTAAAATTGTATGGACCTTTACTACGAAAACTCAAAGGAACTAAAAATTGATTAACACATAGACTAAATTATGTCATACATAATAAATCATGAAAAAGTTAATATCTACCTTTATATTTTGCAATACTCTATTTTCGTTACATAAACATTTGTATTACCTTCATTTTAGCATCCATCAAATTTCTCAGAGCCTTGATCTCATATTCCTACACTTTAAGTTAAGGTCCTGCATACCATCCTCTCAAACATATTAACCAAACAACAACTCAGTGCAGCATAAGGGTGGCCTGTATTGCTGGATCAAGACCATAGAGCTACTCCTTTAATGTCGGCATCGTTTGATTCGTGGGACTACCATCCCTTGGTGCATTTGAAGTCGCTTTTCCAGTCTCCAGATAGTCTCAATGAACTTCCACAAATGTTGGATCATACGTATTTGTATAAGAAGCAACTTAATTCCGAAATCAAGCAATCTATAACCCAATATAATGATAATTCTAATACTGGAGCATCTCCAGACGATATTAAGGGAAATATCAAAAAATTGGTGACGGGAATAGAAGGCATCAAGTCACAAACTGTTATGGCTGAAGGTCAAATTACTGAAATTTCCTCCACGATCCAAAATCTTGATCAAACAAAGAAAAACCTTGTATCCACAATGACTATGGTGAAACGACTCCAAATGCTCATTCAAGCCAACGAGACTCTTACCATGAAATTACCTCTGAAGAATTATCATGAGATCCTACTGTACTTCTCGGTGGTGAAAGAATTGGCTGCATACTTTAAGCCATACAATCTGATAGATGAAATCGTTTCCTTAAACAGTGCTATAAAGCGAACTCAAAATAAGCTTGTGGACGACATATTTTTTGACTATGAGGAAGTTGTAGCAGGTCATCAGGATCATGAGATGGCACCAGCTGGAGATATTTTGGAAATTGTGTCGCCACAGCACCGTGAAAAATTGATTACTTGGTTCTGCAATAACCAATTGAACGAAATCAAAACCATATTTCGCCTGAGTGAGGAAGCAGGATCGTTAGAGAATGTGGCGAGAAGGTATATCTTCTTCAAAAAAGTCTTACTGCGTGTTCAACTGGATCATTCCCGTCTATTTCCTACTGAGTGGAAAATCGAAATGCTGGTCACCAAACTGTTTTGTGAGTTCACTCGTAGCGACTTGGAAAATGTCCTCTCATACTATTTTAGAGACCAACGTAGGAGTGACCCAGATGTTTTGTTGGCCGCTTTGAACGCTACACTTGACTTTGAGAGATATTTGGGTGAAACTCTAGAGACAGATGTTTTTGATCAAGCAATCCTGCATTCCTTTGAACCTTACCTACTGGTTTGGATTTCACAACAAGAACAAAGTATGAACTCAAAATTTGTTGAGTACTTGGGTAATTTCAAATTATCTACCGAGCTTTCCCAATCGAAAGATGCAACTGAACTCTTAAAAGCTTTAAAAGATGGCAATGTGCCACCAAATATTGCCCCTTCATGTGCAGAGCTATTTAGGCACTTTAGAACTATTCTAGCCCAGGCCCTGAAGCTCAGTCATGGACCAATTTTGATTGATTTATCAGAATTTTTTAATAAGTACCTTAAAAAATATGCTGATCAAATTTTGGAACCTTCATTGCCATCTGAGGACGATGAAAATGTGTTCCTGGGGGTTGATGCGTTCAAATTCCTTACAATGGTTCTCAATACGGCTGATTATTGCCTGACAGCAAGTGAGCAATTGGAGAGCAAAATCAATCAAATAATTGATCAAGACCTTGCTAAATCTATATCTTTTGAAGATTCTAGACAGTATTATTTGCAACTCATCTCAAGGTGCACTAATTTGCTTTTGACAAAATTGCTGAAAGATTTAGAGTTTTCATGGAGACAGTTTCAAAATATCAATTGGGCGGACATGAATCAAACTGGAGATGTGTTGAGATACATGGGTGACGTTGAAAGAGTGATCAATGAGACAATACATATTGTAACTCCTCTTATAATACGAGAGGGTTATGCTTGGAATTTGCATAATAAAGTCGTGGAGGTAGTAGTGAACACTTTTATGAACCAGTGGAAAAAAATTCGACCAGGAATTACAGAGATCAACGCTGAGCAACTTATGCTTGATTTAAATGATTTAAAGGCCAACTTCCTTAAAATACAGACGGATATGGGTGGAATGGCAAAGACTTACAGTAGGTTCGTGACATCGCAGACATCAAAGGCAGAAACTATTCTTAAGTTACTTTCACTGCCTATAAAACCTATCGATGACTTTGTTGGGAACTATTTCATATTGATTTGTGATCGCAGTGTTGATAATTTCGTTAAGATTCTAGATCTCAAAGGTTTACACGACAATGGAGCCTACGTCGACAATTTCAATTTACAATTGGCTACCGGAGACCATACCGATTTAGCTGAGTTCAATAGCACACTTTCAATCTTAAAGAGTGAGGGAGAGGAGGCTGCAGAAAAAATTAGAAGGCCCATTGTTCCCAAGAAACCGCTTCTGCTACCACAAGCAAGACTGCCTAAGCCACCACAAATCAATATTGCAAATATCGAGAAAGGATTCAAGGAACTTGCTATGAATGGTGAGTCTAGAGTCAATAAAATGGGGGAAAACTTCAAAAGTATTGGAAAGTTTTTTAGAAAAGATTAGCATTATTATAATAGACACATATAAAAAGCCATCTATTTGTTATATTTCGATTTGTAAACGATCAATCTTAGCCTATCCCGCCCCGCACAAGCATTATCAATTAAGCCACAATTCACTTGAAGTCTTTAACAATAATGAGCCATAGTTTATTAATACATAAAAGGGTATTGAACACCAAAGTAATTATTTACATTATTATGACTGAAGCCGACCAATTTGAATCTGATAATCGAAGCTACGTAGCCCAATTTGAAAAGGGCGATTTGGCGCTTCCTCCCAAAAGGAAAGTTGCAGTGGTTGTATGTATGGATGCCAGAATCGACCCCGCAAAAGCGCTTGGGCTTCAAGAAGGTGATGCTCATGTTATTCGAAACGCAGGAGGTCGTGCTTCAGACGCCTTGAGAAGTGTGATCATTTCCCAGAGATTATTGGGAACCAGGGAAATTGTTATAGTTCATCACACCGATTGCGGAATGTTGACCTTTAGTGATCTGGATTTACGAGCCCAGTTGAAAAGAGAGACTGGTGAAGCTACTGATCATATTGCATTCTTACCATTCAGCGATTTAAAAGAAAGTGTCATAGAAGATATTAGGTTTTTCAAAAACAATAACTTGGTTTTGGACGTGCCTATATCTGGATATATATATGATGTGACTACTGGTAAGATCGACCTGGTGTGAGTGAACGGGGTTGCAAAGATGCAACATTAGTGTGCGGCTCTTTAAATATTGTTCAAATGAAATTTTCAAACTCAACAATTATTCGGCTTAATTTTTTAACGTCTCTTAATCTTTAAGATCTCTACTACCTGATTCGCTTTAGAGTTAATTAGTTCAATTGACTATAGAGATATTATCTCGACCGTTGAAAATTTCCTCTTCCGGCTTAATTGATTACATTATATGTCTAAAAATTATTATTTTTTTTTCTTCAAAAAATTCAAGTAACTGAATTCAGATTACAGTCGATTGAAACTGACTCATCTACGTTAAATCGAATTCCTATCAATTAAAACAACCTTTTAAAATATAAATATGGCAGTGGTGAAGATATGTGGACTTAAAAGTACTGATGCTGCACAAAAAGCCATAGATTCTGGTGCTGATATGCTCGGGATGATTCTTGTTCCAGGCAGAGCTCGAACAATTGACCACGAAATAGCCAGTCAAATAACTAGTATAGCTCGCAAGGTTCGCCATGAACGAAACAGAACAATCCAAACAGCAAATCAATTTCTCAAGGTGCTTGAGGCCGAAACTGTCGGTAAAAGTGCCGATGAGTATCAACAAGTAGCATGTAATTTGCTAACTGCTAATGGACCCTTCGTCGTCGGAGTTTTTAGAAACCAATCCGAAGACGAAGTGTTCTCTACTGCTGACAAATTGGATTTAGATTTCATTCAATTGCATGGTAAAGAAGATAAGTTTGGGTTTTTGAAACGAAATGCACAAGATGGTCAAAAGTATGGTGTGATTCCTCGTTTTGTTGTGCCTCAAGACGCTCAGCTTATTTCTGAAGTATTTCTGGCCTCTATACGAAATGATGGAGCTGTCGTGGCTTTGTTAGACTCCGAAGGTGGTGGGGAAGGCAAGGTAATAGACTGGGATGCTGTGGGTGACTTAGAAAGTGGTCATCATTTATTAGCGGGGGGATTAACACCAGAAAACGTTGCAGAGGCACTCAGAGTGAAAAATGTCGCTGGTGTTGATGTCAGTGGTGGGGTTGAGACTAATGGGATGAAAGACTTGCAAAAGATTGAGCGTTTTGTGATTTCAGGGAAGCAACAGGCTTAATAGGTTCAACCTGAATTTGTTCACTATGGTCATTTTCACCAATCTTTCCGAATAGAATAAAATCTTTGAAATAGAATAATAGCATGGAAATTGATCAACAATGTCTTTCAATGATACATGATGTAGACCTACTAACCCTCAAATACATGTTTCTTGCTATGCATAGATGCTTGCTCATTACTCTATTTAAACTCACTAATCTACAGCCCATACATCTAATCCTCCAGATCCCAGTTACCTGGTCTAGGTTGCTTGGGCATTGCTGGACCACCGGCTCTCTTAGCCATAATAATTTGATCAACCAGAAGAACTGTGTTGGCAGCGTCTGTAGCCAAGGCAATAGCTTGGCTTTTGGCAGCGTAAAGATCGAAAATACCAGCTTCTTTGGTGTCGAGAAGCTCCTCTGAATCGATATCTAAACCTTGAGAAAGTCCAGAATCTTCGGAGTGAGCAGCGTATAATTTGGCAAGAGCCTCTGGGACATCTAAACCAGCAGTTTCGGCTAAGGCACGAGGAACAACCTCGAAAGCTTGTGCGTACTGTTTGATGGCCAATTGCAAAAGTCCTGGAGTCTGCTCTCCGTACTTCGTAAGTCTCTTGATCAATTCAGCCTCCACTGCACCAGCTCCTGGCAAGAGACGGTTATCTGACAAAAGGGCTTTGACCAGGGCCACTCCATCATCGATGGCACGTTCAACGTCGTCCAAATGGTTTTGGGTAGCACCTCTGAGAACAATAGTAGCTGTTCTCGTAGTCAGGGAGTCTTGACGGAAAACCGTAACTCTGTCTCCACCGAATTCTGTGGTTTCGATAACGTCGATGTGGCCAGTTTCTTCTGGGAGTGGAGCTCCGAGACGAGGCATAGGGGTGGCACCACATACGCGGGAAATTCTACGGAGATCGAACTTCAGAGGCACTCTAAGCACCAAAATTTCGTGCTTGTTCATGTAGTGAAGAGCGAGTTCACCAACATTAGCACCAGCGACCACGACCTTAACACCAGCGGCACTGATTTCTTTACACATCTGATCGAGCTGCTGCTCTTCACCGACAGAGAAGTCGGCCATTTCTTTAGCGCTATGAAGTAACACAGTACCCTTAGTTTCAGTAGTCAGGATATCAATTGGACAGGTGTAGACGGCAACCTTTGCATCACTTGCACGCTTGATGTGTCCTTCTGGTTCACGAGGAAATACCATACCTCTGATGACAGAGGAGTCACGAAGCAGAGCACCCATAACCTTAACGACACGGACAGAGTCTACGTTGAAGAAACGGGGCAGCTTTGGGTCGATGACGTGTGACACGGCCTCGATCACGAGTTTGGCGATGAGATCTTCAAAACCGTATTGCTTGGCGGCCACTACCGGACGGACAGCCTTGATAAGGTCGTCCTTGTCGACAATGGATTTCACGTTGTCTACAACTAGGTCTTGAAGTACTTTTGTGGTTTCTTTAGCAGCCAAGGCGAAACCTTGGGCGATTTCCAGGGGCGAAAGGCCCAAGGTTGCGAGCTTTTCGGCTCCGTTCAAGAATTCTCCAGCCAAGACAATAACCAAATTGGAATTGTCACCAAGTTCCATCTGTTGTTGCTGAGAGGCCATGATAAGGAGCTTTACTGCTGGGTGGACGATCTCGATCTCATTCAACACGGTGGAGGCATCCAGGGTAATAAAGATGCGTCCGTGTTGGTTGACGATAATTTTGTTGCGGCCACATGGACCCATCAGGGTACGGAGAATCTGCGAAAGTTCGCGCACTGCCTGAATATTACGGTAGAGTGCACCATCCGCGTTCAGATGCAGCTGATAGCCCTGTTTAAAGAGCCCAGCATTGGGATTTGATGGGAGCTTGAGTGACATGGCGGTGAAAAGTTTTGGATGTCGGTGCAGGAAATATGATCGCGTTGGATCTGAGCTTAATGTGGGAAATGTAAACTCTGTGGCTCTATCGTCTGTCCAAGTGGGAGGGATAAGGAGGCAAAAGAAAAAGTGCGAAATATCGGGGATAGTCGGAAAAAAGGTCAGCGACAAAGGAGGTTTGAAGAAAAGATGTAGGAAAAAAAGAAACACCCAATGCTCATAACTTCAAAGACAAGAATTATCCACCTCTCGAAAGAGGAAACGGGACCCTTACAAGGTTTCGTTTCAAATTCCACCATAAGTATATATTCTGGTTTGCGACTGCCTGGCTTAATTGACTCCGGCCAGCTCAATAATTTCATCTTCCCAAGAAAAGGGGCCAAAAACTTTAAAAAAAAGGTTTTTATCAATAGATACATGCCTCCGTCATGTTCTAGTCTCGATCCTGGTTTAAATTAACGGTGGCATAAATTTATCGTTGAGAAGAAGAAGGCCCGATACATAAATTATATTTTTTAAAGATATGATCATAAATGTAAAGTGATACTATATTTTCGGAAGATGTAGTTATTTTATCGACCTTTAAACTTAAAATTTTAACATTGCGGAGGAATATTGATATGTACGGTTTAATGTGTTGAAATTTACGAATCTAGAAGATTTCTTGTGTGGCTCGCTTGTATTTTGAAAACACTTCTACAGCTTCTTTTGATCATAATATCAAAAAAAATCCGATTGCCTTCTTTTTTTTAAGCTTTATCTTATACCTGATAGCGAGTTAAGTGGTCGTAAAATTTTTTCAATATAATCTGAAACGAGGTACCTAGTCTAGTTTAAAATGATTGTTTAGACTTCGGACTTCCAGGAATCTGACTCGGTGCCGGTTTTCATGTTGTCCTAAATTCCGTTTAGCAAGGTGCTTCTGTATCTGATGAGCCTAATTCACTAGGGAGTTTTTTTTTCATTTGACGTTGTCATAATCCGTTCAAATCAACGGTTCTATTCTTAAAGCCGATACTGCCGATACAGACGATTTAGGTAGACACCTTATATTGATGATTTCTTGATAAGATTTTCGCTAATTATTCGTGGCCACTTATATTGATTATTCTTACAATTCTTTAAGTAGTGGTAGTAGCTCTTTATTTCCCAAAATTTTATCTATACACTTCTATGGTATTTCTCTAAATTCAATTTGTCCTTCTTATATAAATGTCACCTTTGTTAAAATCATTTGATTCTCTTCGTTTGTAATGACATCCTTTTCAAAGCCTAAGCCCCCTATGACGACTACAAGTAGCAAATTGCGCCTCGACGCTTTGTCGTATTCTTCTACCTGTCCCGAGATATAACATCATTGCGAGTATTCTTTGAATCTCATATGAGGATTCACAATCTTTGCTAAAACGCTGCACAAATGATGTACAGAAAATGCAAAGAGTGATGCACCAGTGACGCATAAGAGTGTATTCGCAAATAGTCTCCAATATTCCTTTCCAAAATATCCCATATTTTCATATTTGTTTTTATGCTTTTCCTTTAAATTGTTTTATGCTTCGACACTGATTTCAGATTTGTCCTTAAAGCCTGCTTTAAATACATCACTTCTGATTTTTTTTTTACGGTTACTAATACAATGCAATACATGTGGGCGTAGTTTATGCCTCACTAAGCCCCAACTTCTCGATCAAACGCACCACGTCCTTCAAATCCAGGCTGGAAGAGCCTTTCAACACCGCCAATGCGGCCTTTTGGTATTGAAGAAGTAAACCTTCGTACATTTCAACCTTGTCTGTGAGTTCATTGACCTCACTCTGGTAACTCTGGATACTCTTTTGGAGCGCTTGTTGGGCCTGCTTCTTACGTTGACGGCATTTCAGGGCAGCAATCCGGTTGCGCTCCAAGAGCCGTTCTTTTTTCCAAGCTGCGGTACCTGGAATGGGCCCATCATTTGGGTTATATATAATTTCGTTGTCATATAACAACGCATGGTTCGGTGGTGGAACTCCTGCTGCATCTGCAAAAGCAGCATCATTGCCATTAGCGGACGCAGCAGCAGAATCGGTGTTGCCGGTGTTGCCGTTGACATCACCATTACCTACTTGTGGTGTAGAGTTATCACTAGATATGGCAGCTCCATGCTGTGCTCCTCCATGCTGCTGTTGGCCACGGTAAGGGTAGTCAAGAGAGACTGGGTCTCCAGACAGCTTTAAAAAATCTTCCAAAGGAGAGTCACCTTCAAGTTCGGCCTGATGGCTTATAATCTGAGAGATCTGACCATTCAGAATAGAGATACGACGTCTTCTTTGTTGCCCATCAGTAGTATTGTAAGAAAATTTCATGGTAGAGTCGAAGAGTGGTGGATTAGTCAACGGGTAGCTGTTGGTATCGAATGGGTGGTGGAATGGAGGCGCAACAAAGCCATGGTGATTTTCATGTGCTGCCTGCGATATTCTCCCCATGTTTGAGTTTCCAGGAACAGCAGACGAACCTTGAGGGGCCACTCCCGGAGGGGTGTGTGCCATGGAGGAAACATCATGCTGTTGATGTTGCTGATGTGGCTGATGTTGCTGACGCTGATGTTGTTGTTGCTGCTGCTGCTGCTGCTGCTGGGTCTGAGCATATACAGCATAGGGGCTGGTAGGCCCAATATCAGCACCAACGGGGGCATGAGAAGCCTGCACCGCCACCGAGATGGCGTCCGGGTCCTGTTGAATAATTCTGAGGGACTGTTGGGCGGTCAAAGGGGGCGTTGGGAGAACACTAATATCGTTGTGTTCATTCAAGTACTGTGGTTTCTGGTCCGGCGGCACTGTCACGGTGAACGGGTCCACAGATGAAGCGGCGTAGTTCATTTTGTGTGTAGTTAATAATTCAAGCAATAAAGGAAATGATGAAAATATATACGGAAAAACGCAAAACCAGGAATCTGTAGGCGGAAGAAAATAATTCTGATAATAGATAATATGTACATCTGAATAATCCCATGCGGTCTGTCATAACGGGATTTAGTCTGGAGGTAAGGAAGGATTGAAAAGGGAGATTAGGCGACATTAACAAGTGGAGGAGAAGTGAGTTTAAGGGTGAAGAATAGAAACGTAGAATGTAATGAAGGTGAACCCAAGCAGATTGCTAATGATCGAAAATGGATGAGAGTCAGGCATCGTTGGTGTTGTGTTGTGGCTTGAGATCCCGTTTTGAGTGAAAGAAATATTGCCAAGTCGATTAGACAACGTTAACACTCATAAACGTGTTTAAGTAAGGCTAAAGCAAAAATGATATGTCGTAAGTTGTGAAACTTGAGTGGGGTAGTAAAAGATAGTCTATGCATACGTGGAAGGAAGAAAATGAATCCTGGGAACATCTCAAGAAAGAGTATTAGTAATAGAAAAGAAAAAATTCGAGAACAGAAAAAAGCAGAAAACCCGCTAAAAGATGATAGATCTTGAGACGAGATGAAATGTAATTTATTTTAGGTCACTTCAGGGGGGGGGAAGGATTCTAATGAATAAATTTATAACACCGTGGTCTAAGAACCATCAAGACCTCTATGAATAACGATTTTCCATCTCTGCTGTGATTTGCATCAGTTTGCAGTGGTCTAACAAGAACTAGATCCCCATTAAGAACTTGTATCCAGATAAGCAAGGTCCTATTTGTAGCCTTGGGAGGGATGCGCCAACAGGCATGTGTAAGAGGGAGGAGAGATGGGTGAGGTGTTGAAATTTAGAATGGGGCAGGATGAAGCGGATGGGTAACCGAAGCAGGCACAACAATGTGGACCATCGTCAACTAGTATATTATTTGTTTTATGATTAGAGACTCAAAACCCGAGTACTGGCGTTTGTTAATCTTCCAAAGTTTAGTTCCTGGGGTCTCCCCTCGTATGGGGGATCCGAGCTGTCACATTAATGACGTCCTGGTAAGAAAAAAACGATGCCCGCCTGTATAAGTCGGCAGCTCCCCTTTGCAGGCGGAAGGGGCCGCGCACTAAATTTCCATGATGAGCTCAGGCAAAAGAAGGCCGTATGAAGTCGAGAATAAATAGAAGTTGATCCTTGAGCTCGCTAATATGCTAAAGAAATGGAACATGCCAACCCCATAGCTACTAGTGGTCAGAAATAGCGTCACAATCCTCGTATGTAAGCACGCAGAAATGCGATGTCTATTGATGCATCCACTGAGGCCCTGCATAACATCTTGGTGGAGATAATAAGACTTTTCCAATCCCAATACATACCGCTAACTCAGTGTTATTTAATCTACCTTTTCTTTCTTTTCTTTGTAAGGTGGTAAAACTTGGGCAATAAGTTATGGTTTAAAGCATGATGAGAAAGACGGTATCGTGAAATAGGTAAATTCCAGCCGACGGATATCTTGGGCTTTACGTTGCGCACATTGCTGCGGTCTTCGGCCGAAAATAGCGCCGTGATCGCGCACGGTCGGCTCAACTTGAGACTTTAGCCTGAATGGCGTGGTTTTGGGTACGGGATGCAAATTGTGGTACACTTTGTTACGATTCCACCAATTTGTGGTAAATCTTAAATCTTATTCGACTGAATTTTTGGAAACGTTTAAAGTTTTAAACTTTGTACCCAACGTGGAGTTTATCAAAATTTTAAAATTGTTGGTTAAACCAATAACGACCGTGCGATGTATTTTTAATTACCACTAAATCGAGAGTCTCAAACTAAAGTAACGCTAAAACGATGCGCTTAATATTTTCAACACAAAAATGTAAACCGAAAACAGGACTCACTAATTGAAAGCTCGAATAAGATGGACCAAACTGGAGATTGTCGACCATTTGGTCTAACGGGAAACAAAATCCAACAATTGAAAAAATAAACTTATACAATGTACTCCTCCATCTTCTCCTTCACACATTTTCAAACGGCGCACAGCAACTACTTACAACAATACTTCCAATAAAATTGGTCCGTCGGGGTTCCGGCCTATTAAGTTCGTCTTATCAGGCCGAAAGCTTACTTGAAACAAAAGCATTCGCGAATTCTGCTAAGGTTTGCAGAAGCGCACCGTCGCAAAGTTTGGAGGTGAGAGAGTGTTAAGGCAGTGCTTACCGAAACAAAGACTGTGTGTGATTCTTGTTAGACGGCGAGCTTTGGTTACGTACGCGAAACTGACTACTGCTAGGACTTCCTCAATTTCGTTAAGAATTCACTGAATCGTGCCATGAACAATGATGTTCGAACTAACTTTGAACAATTCCCTCAGGTGAAAGCTGTTCGAGCGCTTCTTCACAATAGTGATGGCCAGTTTCTGGGTAGTATCTTGGAACATTTTGGGACGGGTACCAACTCTGGACTTGTAGATCTTGATTTGGTGGTGGAAAATCAGCGGGGAATGAAGTTTTTTGGTATCCCGTTATTTTCAAACAAAGCCCTCATTCCATGGTTTGACCCACCCACATTTCAACTGATGACTGGAAAAGAGGTGCTTAGTGCCCGTGAATTGCTGATGGAAGCAGTCAATAATATCCTTGCTAATAACTATCCGTTACCTGACATAGATTGGGAATGGGCCTGGGATACTTGGTATGTGGCCATGCTTTACGATGTGGATGAAGAGGGGTGGATATATCTGTACTTATCTTTCCGTAGCAATCATTGGAAAGGGCGGTATTATTTTGGTAACTTTGTACGTCGGCGAATCTGGGCTCGACTTCGACGAAGGATTGGAGAGCATGTAGATCCTTTGTATTTGGACTCTAAGAAGAAAGCCAATCATGCAATGCCTCAACGACTGACGGAAGAGTATGAAGATGGACATACATTTTACGTAGGCACACCAGAAAAGAAGCATAAGAGTAGAAGTGAAAAGAAGGAGATCAAAAGAAGCGAAAAGGCAAAGCGGAACGAAGAGAATTGAGAGTCAGAACGAGTGAAAGGGTGAAAGGGTAAAGAGCATTGAAAAACTGAAGAATTGACGCTAATCGAGTATGAATGGAAACGGTTTCAAAAATAATTACAAAAAGAATCATGAATGGTAGAAATTATGAACCATCGATAACTCCCACCATGTATAAAGAAATTTACGATGGATATCATAATTTGGCTCAATTTGGCAGTCACGTCAAATAAAGACACATCAATGATGATTAGGTGAGAATAGCATTGGATCGACAACAACCACATGAAGGGATTGATAGAGAGATGAAGAGATGAAAAGCGAAAACTCATCTGCGGCATAAATCACGAAAATTGCATACACAATGTAAATTAAATTATAAAATAACTTAATTTCAATATCGAAATGTATCGATCCCTCTAGCAACTATCTTTACTGTGGCTTCTTTTCGAACTGAAGCCTATTATGTTTTCATATGTTGCCCAATTTATACATTCAATCTCTCTTGTGGTGATCCCTCCCGTAGCCCGAGCCACCACAAAAAAGCTTGGCTTAAAGATAAGCGCACCTCTTCTACCAGAACTCTCGAGCTTATTTTATTTTTGCAGCATCTATTCTGTAGACCACTTCTAAGCTCATGAACGATTTAGAGCTAGCATTGTACTTTGTTGGTCATCGACACGGCTCTATAGAGGGTATGTATAATATTTCAAATAATACTGTTGAATACTAACTCGGACACTATATCATATTGTATAGAAGTTCTCAGTAGAAGCACTGTAAAACGACCTCAATTAGAATTTGATGGCGGTGACGATAATTCTAATGGGCATAATAATGGTACAAAGAGGGTTAAGTTACTTAAAAATAGGGTTGAACACCTCCCTTATGCTAGCCTTTATAAGCGCTTTACTGGAGTTGACCTTCAGCTCGGTGCTATGGAATATCAGGCCATGCTTCGGCGGCAAATGTCTTCACTTTGGCTGCAAATCAATAACTTTTTCAAGGCCTATCGACTAATAATAGCCCATGGATATAGGGGAGGTAATTATTACATAGCTTTTACGATCTTCACCGAGTTTTTGGTGATAAAAGTGAACAAGTCGGAGAATGATACGGAGAAAGTTGGTCAAGAATGGGGGCAACCAGATATCAGTGGAACACTTCTAGAGAATGAGTCTCAAGAAACTGGCCCAAATACTGAAGCAGGTAAATGTGAATCAACTTGCGAAACTAGAAGAGACACAGCTAGAAACGAGTCGGAAATAGTCAACCCTATAGATCAAGCGATGGCATTGGAAGTTGGTCTCAATGAATTGGGTAGAAGGGAGGCCGCGAGGTTGAAGAAATGTAAGGATCTCTACGAAGTCGTCTTATCTTTCGAAACAGGAACATCAACTCATTACTGCAGTAAGCTGGTAAACAATTCGAATGAGCATAGCGATTCACGCAACGAAAGATCCGTTTCTACGTGCAACTGTTTCATCATCGAAGAACAAATGGCCACTTGGATCGATACTTGTGGACTTCTAGCTGCATGCTGGATGCCGGCAACTTGTCTTCGAGAATATCTCACTACTTTGAGATCTATTGTGGAGCGTCTTCTACCAAATTGCTACTTCCCGCTCATTCGCCGCATCATTGTGCTTACTGTAGCCCTTCTTCTTGACAAATACGGGATGTACGTAGATCTGAGACTGTTAAGCGACACGAAGGCGCTTTTCAGGCTTGCTGAGTATCTTAGTAAAACTCATAGTGGAAATGCCGGGTATCAAGCAATTATTGAGTTCACAACGCTCATACGTAGAGATCCAATTTTGGACCAATACCTAGAACGGATTCCTACAACTTCATTTTCTGTACTTGCAGAATATTACATACTTTTACTAGTCCACTATGGAACTGAGGTTGACCGAGAGGTGTGTCTGGCTGTTCTCGTGTATTTACAGGCCTTGGAAGATCAGCTGCTCTCTGCGGCGCTAACCTCATGTCAATGGTAGCTAAATAATGATAACGTACACCCTATTCACACAATCTCTAGTCTGCAAGAATGTTCATCAATATGGTCATGTATGACAAAACACTTAGTATTGCCGATAGTCGATGAAAGTCTATCACTTGACATGGCTACCATTCATTCACCACGGTCATCTAAACCGGTTAACTGAAATCAATGCTTAAGGATTTTGACCGCCTTGTTGGAAAATACGTATGAAGCTCCCAGAAGAACTGTCGTTGAAGCAACAAAGTAGCCAAAAAGTTCAACAAAGAGACCAAACGATTCGACCAGCTCGGGGCCCAAAAGATGCTCCATACCAGGGCGAAGCACAAGTGTTCCGATGTAAAGCATTTGGAAACCTGTGTTCCACTTAGAAAGTCTGGTAGGATGTACTTCAGCGCTAGGAATCAGGAAATCCCAAAAACGAGTGAAAGTTTTAGGTGGTGGGAGCGATATGTACCGGTAGTAAATGGCCATGAACCCGAGCATTACGTCCCTACCGATTATGACAGAGGCCAAAAGTAACGGCATGGAAGAGCTATACCAAAGCGAGACGGTGCACACAGTCATTAAAAGCTTGTCAGCCATGGGATCCATCACAGAACCCAAAACAGAACCCATGTTATAGCGGCGAGCTAGATAACCATCAACAAAGTCTGTCACACAAGAATATACGAAAAACCCCATGGCCCAAACGGTTTGATGTGTACAAAGAAGGTATCCGATAACTGGAGTCGTCAAGATACGAGTTCCTGTAAGAATATTGGGTATAGTATAAATGTTTTCTCGGAGTGGAGCAATGCTTTTCATCGTCTGCGGAACTTTGATGGGTTTATTGTCCTTGGCCTTGACAAGCAGCTTCTCCACAAGTTTAGCATATGCAGCATCCGTTTGGCGACGAATGGCTCCAGTTTTTCGAGCCCCAGACTCAGGGGTAGCTGCCTTTACTTGAGCAGCATTGCCGACTGGCTCAGTATTGCTCTTAGCTCCAGATGCCGGAGGTGGTGTTTGATCGTGAACGAAACGAGTTTGGAGTCGCCATATGTTAGGTGTGCTTTTGATCAAATGATTGAAAATATGGTGACTCGAAGGCTTTTTGCTATGGATGGTAACGCTTCGGCTGGCCCACCGTAATGATATCAACACCAGCGACATGGCTAGTCAAATTTGAAAAATGAGGTTGCGAAAGCGAGACATCAAAGGATGCGACGGGATCAGTGCAGGTGTGAGATATGTGATCGTACGAGAAGCCTATCTTATAAATACTGATACCAAGAATTTTTAACTAAACATGGCTTGATGATGCCTTGAAGGTAGTTTGATACTTCCCTTTGACCAATCCAAAGACCGATGTTTGTTGAGATTTGAAAGGTTTGAAGACATGTTAAATCTATGAATGAACAGTGGAGAGTAAGTGATCAAAATTACCGTAACAGGTCCAAAATTAAATTGAATTGGGCGCAATACATGAACAATCTGATCCATAGATCAGATAATCAACAATTCATAACCTTCAAATGATTAAATAGACTCTATTTTAACGAGACTGTACTAAATCAGAAATTGGCCTATGCACATTACATCTATCTACATTCTATTTCCACGCAAATCTTTGCAGCATTATAAGGTTCTATTATTTTGGTAAACCCTCATCATTGATAAGCAGTTCCTCAGTGTCGAGGGGTCCAGGGCCAATCTCGGTCAAAATCACACGGGAAATGTTTTGATACAACTCAGTGTCGTATGCAAATTCGTGAGGATAGGCTTCATAACTGGAGGTCCAACCTTGGGAAACCTTGGAGAAGATTTTGTATAAGAAACCCAAGACCTTTTCTTCATTGTGCTGCTCGTAGTAAATAACAGCATTTGGACCAGCGTCAAAAGTGTAAGCAGCAATGACCTCGCCTTCAACCTCATTTAACTTGTGGACTAACTTGATGATCTTCTTGGAAGTATCGTTCAAGTAAAAGATTGGAGGGTACAGGTCGAGACAGACGGCATGGAATGAGTTCAGGTCTTTCATGGTAAGCTCGGCAAATTGAGCAAAGTTTTTATCCAAAATGGTCTTTTGCATCTCCTTGTAACGAGCAGGAACGACCTCATTGATTCTGTGAGCAAACAAGTCCAGAGTGGCCACTGTTTGTTGCATTCCCAGGGTCAGTGGGGTATCCTTTTTGTCGTCACTAACAACCAAAATGGCTGCTTTTATCGAAGGCCAGTGTTCCAAAGGAGCGACCTGGACTGCCTTCAGGTCAGAACCATCCTTTTCAGTGCCCATTTCCCAGGCGACAAAGCCACCAAAGAGAGAACGGCATGCTGAACCAGATCCCTGACGAGCGATTTTGGAAAGTTCAGACATATCTTGAGGAAGCTTGTAGAGACGAGCAATAGACACGATAAGAGCAGCAAATCCAGCTGCCAGGGAAGCAAGACCGGCAGCAGTTGGGAAATTGTTTTCAGAAACAATGTGTAAAGAGTAGGTAGAAAGTGGAGGAAGAGAGGAATCCTTTTCTTCGAGTTGACGTCTCAAGCCTCTAAGGTCAGCAAGACAAGCCTGGGAACGCTTAGAGGTCAACAGCTCTTCGGCTCCATTCAACCACAACTTATCGCTGGAGAAATCTGGAGAAGCAGAAGCGGTTGTAAGGGTACGAAGGTCCTTTTGAGCAAGGGTCACCGAGATGGAAGAATTTGTTGGCAAGTTAAGGCTGGCATCACGCTTTCCCCAATATTTGAGAGTCTAATGTTAGTATTGCAAGTTCACAATTATGGTGGGTATGGTTTGTAAAATAAGTCTCCATGAATAGAATTTTGACGCAACAATATGGTTTCTTGTGAACCGCTGTAGTATTGGAGTCTTACTAGTGGAATTTGAAGGAAGAAAATCATGTCAGCTATTTTTCCACCCCGACTGAATCGATAAATATGGGTTACTAGTGGAAAGATCTGTACATATATGATATTCGAAATTACTTCGGAGTTCAAATACAATATCTCGGCAAACTTTTCCTCGATTGATCCATAATCGCTTCGAATCTAAAGCTCAACGACCAGAATTTTTGGGGCCATCGCTGACAAGTGTGCGCTCGTACCGGTCGTTTAGCAGATGAACCGTAAATTATGGCAGCAGAGTGAGCTAAATCGCATGAAGAAAACACTCAAACAGAACAAACCCATTACAGGTAGATATACGTACCGCTATGTTGACAGGGGCCGTGGCAGAGGCCGAGTAGATGGGCATGATGATACTAGTTGGACGCGTTGGGAGACGAAAAAGAATCAGCGGCTGAAATGGGGCAGGTGTTTGTTTGTGTGCAGGATTGGTATAACCCGACGGTCAACGTCGAAGATATTTAAGATTTGAATTTATGATTCACGGCTACGATTTTAACAACTTTTTTAAAATGAAAGGCTTAATGGTTATTAATGAATTGCATCCTTTGAATCAATTGTACCTTCAAAGTAAAACTACATTGTCAACAAATATTACAAAATCGGTTCGGTTGTCTTACAAAACATCTTAACATCGTGCCTCATCATATCTCATCATATCTCCTAGGCCACCAATTGATGGCCTCTCCTTTCGTTTTTTCATATAATACTTTTATTGTCCTTTTTGTGAGGGGTGATTTTTCTTTTTCTGTTACACTAATGTTACAAACACATCTTTTACTTTCTCTTCCAGCGCCATAAACGAGCCTTGCAATCTCCACTGCCCGTAGCAAACACACCCTCGTTAGCGTCCGAGTTCAGTGATACCGCTACGGAGATGACCGAGTTGCGGTGACCCTGCAACATCAACAATGGGTTGCCCAGACGTTCATCCCAGAAGATGACTCCTCTATCCTTAGAACCGGAAATGATGTACTCGTTTTTGGCAGTGAGACAAACACTCAACACAAAGTCCTTGTGACCCACGTAGGTGACCTCACACAGCGACTTGCGCTGTGCCAACAGACTACCGGCAGCGTCCAGGTCCAGACCATCCAAGTTCCACAACTTGACAGTTCTGTCAAGACATCCAGAAACCAATTGACGTCCGCTAGCGGAAAACACAACAGAGTACACTGAGTCTTCGTGTCCATTACCGCTCTCATTACCGGAATCCAAACGTTCGACCAAGAATCCAGTGGTCAGGTCCCATACACGTACAGTACGGTCCAAAGAACCGGCAACAATAAGAGATCCATCAGGAGAAACAGCCACTGTAGTGACACCATCTTCGATGCTTAAAGTAAGCAGGCATTGCAGCGACCGGAGGTCCCAGATCCTTACAGTGCGGTCACCCGAGCCTGAAACCAACCTGTTGCCATCAGGGAAGAACTCTAATGAGTAAATATCCTGTTCGTGTCCGCGCAAGATTTTAACGATTCTCTTGGTTGCGAGATCCCAAATTCTGATAAGCTTATCTTCAGCTCCTGTGGCCAAAAGCTTTCCATCTGGAGAGAAACACACCGAACGAATGTAAAGATCACCATTGGCACTGACAGCTGCAGCTGGAGCAGCAGCGCCCAGGTTACCCTGAGCACCCAGGCCAGAACCGGAACCATTTGCGGCACCCGAACCGGACGACGAGTCGTCCATGTTATTGAGAACGTTCAGCGAGCTATCATCGATAAGCTTGGCGATACATTCACCGGTCTTAACGTCGAAAACCTGGGTAGTTTTGTTGCAACCAGTGGCCAAAAGTTCACCGTTCTTAGAGAAACGGACGCAACAGACTACGGAAGAGTGGTCGAGCAGGTGAACCAATTCGATTTCCAAACGACGCTCGAAGGCTGGGTTATATAACACAAAATAGTCTGGGTTCTGCTTGGTAAAGGCTGGGTTGGCTTTGGTGAGATCGAGGTCCTGTAAAAAAGGCGGGATTTCCTTGACATGCAGGGCTCTTTGAGTTGGTTCCACGACGTATTGGCTCTTGTCGACGACCACAAGCTGCTGAGAGGTTACTGCAGGCAGCTGAGCGGCAATTGGCTCGATTTTAGGAACAGTTGGGGGTTGAGGTTGTGCCTGGGGGGTGGCCTGTGTGGCCTGCTTAATTGGTGGTGGAAGTTGAGTGGGCTGCGATACCGCAGGTTGTGGAGTGGACTGTGCAGAAGACTGCTGGACTTGTGGTGGCTGAGACTGGGGGCCTCTGGCAGCAATTTGTTGTTGCTGTTGTTGCTGCTGGAATGCACCGGGGAAAGGAAGTCTCAGTTCAACACCATTGGCGCCTTGTTGGTGCTGTTGTTGATGCTGAGCGGCGGCGATATCACGGTTTTCTAACTCTGTTTTAAGACGTAAAATCTCGTCTTCGTAAGCTTCCTTGATCTTTCTGTGGGCCATTTCCAACTCATAGACGGTCTGACGGATCTGTTGCATTTCGGCGGTTTGCTGATTATACTTGAGATCGTAGTCCTCTTTGACTTGCTTAAACAGGGAGGCTTCATTGAGAGCAAAATCGAACTCTTGCTTGACTGCTTCCAACAATTCCGAGAGTCTCTGTTGGTGCCTTTGTTGTTGCTGCTGCTGCTGCTGTTGCTGCTGCTGTTGCTGCTGTTGCTGTTGCTGTTGTTGCTGCTGCTGCGCCGCGGCCACGGCGGCCAGGTTTGACAGGTATCCGCTCATGGTGACTGCTTCTGTGCTATGCTGGCTCTACGGTGCCCACTTCGCTGTCAGATTGAGCTCCTTTTCAAAGTTGAAAGAGTGAGAAAACGACGAAAAGCGCGGAAAAAAATCTGTGCACCACTTGGAGGCGGCCCTTTTGTGCCACTTGGGGATAGAGTACGCACCGTTCTTGGGGGTGCACAAAGGGATTAGGGGGTGCGCAACTGGGGGAAAAAAAGGCTGGCTTGAAATTTCACTCGACCGACAGGGGCTGCCGAAACGGGCAAGAGCGGGGCACTAAACGTCAACAGGGGTGCGGAAATTTTTGACAAGCGGGCAATCTTTTTCTTTTGATGAAAAAAGGGTGAGAGGAAGTTTGTGGATTGAGGTCTTTGATGAGATAACGGAATATTGGGCAGTGTTAGAAGAAGAGAAGATGTTTGCAGTAAGTAGTTATTAGTAGAAGAGTATTGTGCGGTAAAATGGCTAGGAAGCATGTAAATAACTGATAGATGGTGTTCAATGCGATAATAGTAATTATGGCTTACTTTGGATTCTTTACAGAGCGGCAGTAACTTTTCGTCACATTCTGGCTTCGTCACTTTTCTGTTGACATCATTCCAAAGACATAATTTGCATCGATATCAATTTTATTGAAATCATTCCTTATGATTTATTATGTAACATTGCTTTTGTGGCGAAGATTTGGTACAGCGTAATCATACATGGTAATAATTAATCAATTCGTTATTAATAGAATCAATTTTTCCTGGTTGATCTGCAGTGGTGTTATTAGTATTGCTAAGATGGAATGCTTTTACGTTAAAATCACGAGAGGTCTGATAACGGCAATTTTTACAAAAATTCAATTTATATTCACTCTTTTTGCTCTACTTTTTATCTTTCGCAAACTGTCCAACGACAGTAATACAAATATATTTAATCACCTTCAAATAATACTTCAATACTCAATTTAATGCGTGTCTCGTATTTTTTTGTATCAGCGAAACTACAAGACTGACTGACCTGCAAACATTTTTACATATAACTAGAACTGTAGAAACATCTTTTTAAAATTTTGAAATAGATCAAATCACTAAGTTATTCAAAGATTATTACTATACGTCTGAAAATTCACTTTATTTTGTTAATTCCTCCGTATTTTATTGTTTCTGTAGTTTAAATCTTCCACCAATTGCGCGGGGTTTATACCGCCCGGAGCCGGCATTGACAGCGATATTTGGTGCATTGTGTGGTGGTAACTTGAGTCACGTGGGCCGGGGACCGGGTTTTGGCATTTGGCAGTCGGTTTCGAGCAATTGATCTGCCACGTATATACTGCTTTAATAATCCTTATTAATAATCATTTCATCATATATCCTTCTAGTTTGTAATCTTGTTAATCTCCCAACACCAATAATAATTACTGAAACTGTTTTCACAATTAGTATAGAATCTTCATCAAGTAATCTGCGCTTCTTACATTGCACACGCTTCTCTCCGAATCTTACACGATTCTTGTGAAACTCAAAAATAAAATGAAAAAAAAAACCATTAAATATTATCCTGCATATAATTGTATCTACCAATACGTTTTTATTTCAGTTTTTGCGCTAGGCATTTACAATTTATTCATAATTTCTTCACATGGATCATCAAATAATTGTAGTAATGCTGGTATTGATTGCTATTTTTTGGTACATGTATAATCAGCTGAAACGGATCTATAAAACAATTTATATTAGGCAAATGCGGTTATTTATTGCGACTAAAGCATTGATTTTCCACACAGCCTACTGTTCTTTCTACTTGATTATTCGTTTTTTTATACAACTCTATATTTTCTTCCACTGAATCCTTTTTTGTAAGTCACGCCAATGATTCCCCTTTAGGCGATGTTAGATCGGGTTTTTTTTTTCGCACTTGAAGTGATCAAGCTATGAAATCTTTCTACTCTATCAATTTAAGCCTATTAATATTTCTCGATTTCATCCTGCAATCCCCCACCCTTTCTTGTTCTACCTGCGTCTGTTTGGCTGCCGTTTCTTTTCCGTTCCGTGTCTAAATTTGTCTTTGACATTGCGTACTACATAATCGGCCCATTTTTTGATATATCATCAACAATTTTAAGTTTTTAAACATCCCACTTTTTCTATTCTTTAATTTGTGTGCCATGTATCTTTATCTTAATTATAATTTTATGCAACCTTCTTCCAAGTTGGTTAGAGCTTCTTTTTTTTTTTGTTACCTCTTTAAGGCTTCAATATTACTTTAATTCACAATTCGACTCAACAAATTTTTTTCTGAATCTTTTCATATTTTTTTCCTCCAGGGCCCCTAATGCACCCAATTTCATCCTCCCTTAACCTTTACTTTTTTTACCCTTCTTGCAAATGCCTTTATTTTTTTCCTTATATTGGTTAGTGGAGACTTGTATGACAAGGAGGTTTTTTCCCACATATTCTGTTTTGATCCTCGTCCGTAAATTGTAATGTCTCCCATTTAAACTTAAGTTTCAAATATACGTCCGGCATATTGCTTCAACTCGATTCTGATTCTGAAGACCTACTCCCAAACCCACCTCGAGTCTGTATATCCATCAAATGGTGCTATCAGCTCGTCCTTTCCGGGGCAAAAAGGCACAGGCAGCCTATGACCGTACATTTGCCGGAAGGTACCAAAAACTTTTACAAAAAAATCACTTTTTATACTTTGGTCTCCCCTTCATGGTTCTGATTGCCTTGGGCTCAGTATACCTTCAGCAATTTGTGGCAGTGAAATGGGAGAAATATGATGAAAAATATCAACAGTTGGGTGAAGAGGAAATGTTGGATATGATTGAAAACAAAAGAGAGGTCAATAAGAAGGATGACTACTACCGTTTGCAGGGTTTGCTTACAGACCATACTAAAGAAATTGGTGACGATTATGATATTGTGAGGGTCCCACGAAAGAAGGAAGATGAGCCTGTTTGGTGGCGTGGAGGTTGATTGTAAATAGAATTTATGACATTATGAGTGTTTATTATTTTTGTAAGTTTGAATGAGTTAGGTTTTTATCTAAAAATCAGCATTATGCTTCGATATTGCTTCACTTTATAAGCTGATTCATCGCAGCTCACATTGAATAGAAAATCAAAGAAAAAAAAAAACAATTGGTGTGTACCATATTTAGTGACTAGCAGGCTATATATTTTGGTCCATACCTTTGGTTAATTCGTGATTAAAAGTCAAAGGGTTTTTCAATTTCTATTGTTTAGTGGAAGATCATATATGATTTTACTCGTTAAGTTTTCCATTCATTCCCATGCCGCTATTTGATCCCAAACTTTCAATACCCTACCAGACTCTCGCAGTTGAATTTTCCAATGCTTTCTTCTCTGCATAGTCAAACACTAGCCATGCACAGCTAATAGTAATCTCATGATAAACAACTTAAATCGACTAAATTGCTAAATAAATCTTTACAATTCCAATTTTAACTACTCTATATTATTGAGAGCTGGTCAAGGATTTTTTCTGAAATGCCAGATTCCCTTTAATTTAGCTCTTCTGTGGTGTTATTTCTCAACCTTTTCAACTACAACACTAAATTCTTCCATCTCATCGCGACCCCACAAATCATTTTTTCTTCGATAACTTTTCACTCATCGCCATGGTCTCCTTCTCTTGTGAGGCATGTAACGACACTGTCGTCAAAAAGAAGCTCGACCAGCATCAGCAAAGATGTAGAGGTGCATACTTTACTTGTATCGACTGCTCTACTACCTTTCACGGTAATGACCACAAGAGTCATACAAGCTGCATCACCGAAGCTGAAAAATACGAAAAGGGTTTGTACCGTCCAAAGAAACAGGCTCAGCAAAAGAAGCAGCAGAATCAGCAACCAAAGAAGGCTGAAGTTCCATCTAAACCATCTGAAAATACTGCTGCCGAGAAGGACAAAAAATCAACCAAATCCAAGAAAGAAACCAAGGAATCTAAACGTGAAGCATCCAAACCAAAGGCATCTCTTGATGCTTTTGTTTCTGAGAAGCCTCAAAATTTGTACAAAGTGTTGAAGAAAATGGCTGACAAGTCTACCCTGCACAAGGATCTTCTTAAGAAATTGTCTATTCTGAAGAACTCGGATGGACTGGTCTCTGTCAAATTGGAATAATGGTTTTAAAGTAGATTAATAATATAGAACAAGATTTTTTTTTGAAGATTTAAATATTGCCCTAATTATGGCTTGATGTTTGTATTTATATATAGTACACTATTCCTTCAGCTTCACACCTTTATTCAAAGCCCGATTCACCTTGGTATAAAATTGACTCAACGTGTTGTATGGGAAAGTCAAGTTATCGAAGAAATATTCGGGTAAAACGCTATGCAACACCTCCAAATCGGGGCTGTCCTTCTTGAAAATTGGGACGTAATTTATCTCGGCCGTGTGGTCGATCTTTTTCTGTATGGTCAATCGATACACCAAACTCAACGCTTTTTGCAGGTCACTAGTGGAGGTTTGAGCCACATCAAAGTGGAAATGCTGATTATCCTCTTCGTAGTTTGTAACTCTGAGCCCGGTAAGGAGCTCAAGCATGTCAAATGTGATCCCTATGGTTTCAAGTTCTTTTCCTAATTCGTTGTGTGAAAGTACATCTCGGGAGCGACCCTTCTTTTTAATTGGTGAGATAAACAGCGCTGTATTTGTATCTTGAAGCATCATGGACGAATTGCTGACTGTAGTAGCAGCAGTTACCGCTGCAGAAGCTTCGTTGAGAAGTTGTTCCTTAGTTTCAAGTTCTTTTTCAAGCTCCTCTATTCGTCGTGCTTGTTTCTCAAGCTCTTTGTCGGCCTTCGCTCTATATTCTGCAAATATTTGATCCTGTGCTGTCAGTGTAAGCTTTTCCACGAGTTGAAGTACATCGGAGGAAGATGTTGCATTCAAGATATCCAGTTGAGTGATGGAAGTGTCTGCATCCAATGAGACAGAAATGTCACCAATATCAGTCTTTTTGGAGCTCTCCTTAGTTGCAACTGGACGTATTTTTCGTTTTGGGGCCATTTTTGTGCCTTTTGAATCTATTGGGGTTCTTAGAGGTTGTCAATATATGGTATTGAGCTCGGCAATGCTGTGTTTCTTCCACTTTTGATCTTGGTAGTGAATGAAGCTGTAAGATAAATAGATACCTCTGGAAACCACAAATGGGATTTTTTTTGGTTTATTCTTATAGTCAGGTTTGTTAAACTCCACAATTTGGTACGCTCCGGTGTTAAATATACACGATTCGTCCAAATCTTACCAAAATATGCCGTGCTAAAGCGGTTCAGCGCAACAGTTGATCCAAAACAAACCGCGATGTTTGTAAATAAAACGCGCGAGATTGTGTGCAGGATATATTTAGGGCTTGAGAGTATAAGCTAAAAGAATTTTACTTTGAGATGCAATGATGATCGATTATGATCATTTCATACCAAATATGTCATTTTCATCCTATTTTTGATACCAGTTGACCCTTCCGATTATTTTTTATCGCTTCCAAAACCAATTTGCTTCCCTCTCCTTCCTCTGGTATTAGTATCATTTCTCCCACATAGCAGGGTCGTCGCTTCAATTTATTTCCCACTTAATTTTTCACTCTTCTCTTCACCAACAACGGCCAAAGCTAAAAGTCCCATCATCAGCGCCACTCCAGTCTTTTAGACTTTACCTGCGCCTAATATTCGCCCTTTACTTTAAAGTAGTGAATATAGTCAAGTCTAAACGCTTTCAGTGTTCTTTTCGCCCCTACTTTAATCACACTGCACACGCCGTCACCTACAACGGACCTACTCGATCTACTATCCAAATACTTGCAAATCCCGCTAATTGTACCCTTACATTAGCAACGAACGCAAGCACCACTACCTAGTTGAACAACAGCTACATTTATTATAATCTAATCGATAATTTTCCGCCCAGCTGTGGAATTTGCCGTCAAGAAAACGCATTCCTTAACCTTCTCGAACTTCATAGTAGACAACGGAAGTTGCCCATTTCATATTTTCCCCCAAATACGAGCTTTCTAGTCAAGCATACCTTAACCATGTCTTTCTCACCACAGATTCTTACCAAAAAATTGACATCGCTCCAGGAAACACAGGACTCGATCGTAACGATTTCCCAGTGGATTCTTTTCCATCACCGCCATGCTCAAGATATCGCCCAAATTTGGGCTGATTACGTGCTTAAACTCGATGCTAATTCAAGTCAGTCTTCCAAGAAGCTTTCCCTTTTGTATTTGTGTAATGACGTCGTCCAGCAGGCCCGTCATAAGCGAAAGGCTGAATTCATTCGGTGGTTCGGTGCAGTATTACCTAAAGTGCTTCTGGCTACATTCGAAACAGTCAACGACTCAATCAAACCTAAGATTCAGCGTCTTGTGGGAGTTTGGGAACAAAGAAATGTCTTTTCTGCTGATGAAATGAAAGAATTGAAAGCTGCTTTAAGCGGGAATGAACAGGCAACCAAAACTAATCCGGGATCTACAAAGCCATCGATCTCCATTGCATCAGAATTGAAACTTCCTAACACCACGTTTCTTCATATTCAGCAATTAAATGAGGCAAACCAGGGAACTCTTGAACAAATCGCTTTTCAAGAACGACAGTATTTACCCTCCGATCCACTGCAAAGTGACAATTTACCACTGCCAAAGATTTACCTCCTGAAGCTTGCCATGTTAGATAAGTTGTGTAAAGTGGCTAGTTCCAACATATCCAATATTCAAAATGAGCGTCAGCAGCTTGTATCTCAAATCGAACTGTTGCTTCAAATGGTTCAGGGGGCCTCCAAAACAGATGAAGCTAAAGCAAGGCTCGTTGAAAGAACACAGACTCGTCTCGCTGAAACTAGAGGCGAGCTTTTAGAGATCTTGGGCGAGGATGGTGATTCTGAAGACGTTACATCTTCTGTTTCAACTGATGCAAGCTCTTCGTCAATATCTTCTGGTGTTGGTGGTTCCTCCGATAGATCTACAACTCCGGTGGTAGCAGCGGCAGCTACTAATGAATCTGACGACGAACTACCTACTTATGCACCGGATAGTGATGAAGAGGATGTTGAAAAAGATGACAAAAAACCACCAACTAATCAGGCTGCTGCTCTGAAAACGCTTAAGAGAGTGCGATCTTCAAGAACTCCACTGTTCCTGCTGGGAGCTTCGACTCCCCTGAAACGAGTGGCATTTCTGGAGGACGTACAAATTAAAGAGTACCAAAGGGAGGAACAAACTGAACTCATTAATATCGTTCGTAGCAGTGATGATGACGAGGGAGATCTGGAAGCAGAGGTTGAATCGGCCGATGACTACGAGCCAGGAGAGGAATTTGATGCAGTGGATTACGAGCAACACCACAAGGATGTTTTAGAACTTAAGCGAGAAGAGGAACAGGAGAAAGCCGGTCCCGACGTGCAGAGTGATGTCTTAAACATTCTCTCAAAATTGGCATAGGCAAAGACGATTACCCCGGTCGCTACAACACAATGTAATGCAGGGGGGTACACGACATGTTCGACACCGCCAGAAATTCAAACCCGATCGATCTGTGCATATTGTTGTTTTCGTGGGGGTTACCTGAGCTCAGATTTAAGGGTGCGAAATGTGGTAACCCTAAGTAGAAGTATAAACAGGAGCCCGGGTCGACACTTTGATGCGTTCCAGCAGAACCTTTTGAAGTGGCTAAAATTGGTAATCTTACGCAGATCGGGGATAGAATGAGGTTGTTGAGAAAAATAATTTGATTAGCAGAAAAATACCGCCCATTACTTCCAACCAGTGCAATTCCTTTTAGCCCTGGCCAAGAATGCTTAGTAAAATATCATTTACTTGAGATGAAATACAATAGTTGTGCGGCACCGGTACGACTTGTTTCTTTCTGTAAACAACTATTGAGCCCCGTCTAAAAGGCAAGGTTGGACGCATAACATAACATAGTGTTTGTAAGACAACGCACGCTAAAAAGTAATCTGCATAGGCAGTGAACGTAATTCAGTACACATTGCCATGCATGAATTTTTGGCAATAAACCCGCTCGAGGCAAGCGGAGAGTTAAAGAGTTCATTAAGCTCGAAGATGCTGAAACTGGTTACATGCATGCGAGATCAAGAGCATGTGAGGCGTACGCTTTCAATCAGGTGATTTGTATCCTTTGTCCTGCTCAATCGTTGATGTTCCCTGGGTCAAATACGGGATGTCGCATCGAATTATAGCTTAATTGAGAAGCCCCCACGACGTACTCCACAGCCCCATGAGCTTCAATTGACAGCGATTATACACTTATAAAGTTTTTTACGAAATTGCAGAATACCTAATTCCTTCATAGCAACATGTAGATTCAATCTAGATCGTGGGATCCGGGGATCCGACTACATATACCCCCACGTCGTAAGCGGCTGTTGGCCTTTGGTTAGGACCGACTTTCAAATAATTGTTTTTTTTTTTTCGAATCTGTAGTTAGAAGTGCGCCAATGCATTTCTTTACTAAATAATTATCCCAATTCGGTAAGACCAAACGAGAAATAGCCCACACTATGCATGCTTATAAAGCTATCTCACCCACCCCATAAACAGCTACCGATAGCATATCGATATGTGGACAGTGCAACGCAATATAATATCTTTGCAATGTTATTCTAAATGCAAGACAAAGCAATGTACTAAATATTTCGGGGACAACCGAAACAAGATTATAATACCAATGCTAGCCTTCTATTTTCTCTTCCCCCCCCCCCTTCCACTAAGCTTTATTTTCGTACTATCCCTCATTTCAATCATCATTTCCACTGGGAAGTTTTAAACAATTTTCCAATGCGGCTGCAAGTCAAGTAAGACTGCCGACTAATTACTTACTACCTTATTCCTGAAGTATAAATAAAAAATTCTAAAAACTTGACTTCTTCTCGCAACGGTTTGTTTCGGAAGTGGAGTGTTTTTTTTCTCGGAAAAAATGTGTTTAATGTATTTCTGTGCCAACCTTAATTAAGCTACAAGTCAGATTAAAAAATATTTCTTGTTGCTGTTTATTCCATTTCGCTGCGGCATAGAAGCCACCAATTTCGGGTTGATCTTTGAGCGCCAGAGATGGGGTTTTTTTGAGAAGGGGGATGAAAGTTGAAGAGAGAGTTTGTAGAGTAACCATTTTTTAAGTAAGTAAAGGATTGACCTGATTGGCATAAAGCCAGAGGTCTTACCAATTTATATAATATGTATATATGCAAATTAAAGTAGAACCTCCGCACGTGATACAGAGACAACAAAGGCAGTGTCTATCATCTATCAAGATGCAATTGAATCAAGTCAGAGTAAAGAATCACACATGTATTATCCTTCCAGGAGATTTACAATTGTGAAGAATTGACTTCGCTCCCCAGATGATGAAAGCCCTATTTATTAATCACTGGGTGCAAAAAATTGTGCCTAAAACTTGTTCGAGGACCCGTCAAAACACAGGTAATTATGATGGTGGATGCAAGATGTCGGGAAGAGAAATACCGCTTCTCCTTGTTTGCGTTTTAGAGGTCAGCTTGGAAGAGTTGACCAGAGATTCGCTATTTTCAGATGACGTTATCTTGGGTGGAAACAAATCTGGAGTACTTTCAGCTGAGGGTAAATTTTGGGAATTGAAAATATAACTTGAAGAAGATCCTTCAGAGATGTCAGTAGTTGATGCAATTGTTGGTGGGTATGTCGGGTTGGATGATTTTGATGTGGTTGATTTTGAATTGGGGCTACCTATATTAGTAGATATATTTGACAGATTGGATACACTTCTATTTCTGGTGATGTAGACGCATAATCTTTCTGAACTGATACAACTTGAACATTCAGGTAGATCTCGGCTACACCTTTTCTTTAACTTTCGACAACGACCACATGAAGATCGGGCCTTATTTGGGTTAGTTTTATCTATATCTGGAGTGGCAAGATTTTGTTGATAGATATTTTCCAGTCCTAATTGTAAGTCAGACAAGTTTTTGCGGCGAAAAACAGTTACATGGGACTCTAATTCACCTTGAATGTGTTGAATTGGTCCTGATTTCTTATTAGCAACTTTGAATTCGCCTAAATACGATTGGATCTCTGGATAAAGATCTTGATCGAATTCATTCTTATCCATTCGGAATATTCTTAATCTATTATGTCTGACTTTTTGGTAAAGAAATTTCTAAGCAAGACAAGACAATAGTGATTTAACAAAAAAAACCCAGAAAAGCCTTTTTTATCCCCACTTTTTCTTTTTCGCTAGGACTTTAAGACAAAAAAACTTCTGAAATCTTATAATCTTATAATTGGATTCTATTGATGAAGTTCAAATTAAAATTGGAATTTTTCCAATGATCTCTTGCCTCGAAGCCAAGGTTCGATCAATTGCTTTTGAAATTTTTGCGGAAATTGCCGGTGCATTTATGTAACTTTTCTCTCACATGTGTTCGATGTTTTCGAGTCGTCGGCATATCGAAAAAATTATTACCTACAGCTGAGCCAAATCAATTTGATCAAAAAAACTGCAGGCTATTTATTATTGTGCATTCCGTGACTTTTCCCATTGCGACGTAATTCTGAAAGCGTTTAGAATGAATATCTTAAATTGGGGCTTATAAATTTCAAACGCTTTAGATACTTTTCGTGGCGAAGAAATTCAGGATTGGAAATTGGGAAGGGGAAGGGGGGTATGATTTTTTCGAGGATGGTATTCGGATTCCGTCTATGAATGTTTTTTTCAATAATTTAAACACAATAGTGATCAAACTTAGAACTCATAATCATTAATCCAAATGGGCCCATAGAGTTTGCCTATTATTATTATTATTATTATTATTCACAAGCTCATGGATCTTAAGAGGAGAGAATACCCTTTTTGGATTCTAATTTTGGACCAGCCATTCTGCACTTCCATTTCTCAATTAACAAACTTTACCCGTCAAATTTTTTCAATCCCACCTTATCTGAAGCGTGACATTACCTAAAGCGGTCAGATTTGGGCCCCAGAAAACCCTCACTGGGGCACTTAGTAGTTTTTTTTCTCTGCCATTTCATCTCCGAAATGCAGTGCGTAAAGTTTGACCCACCCCTTTTAAAATTGCTGGCCTGATACTGCTGTTAAATTGTCGGTGTAATCTGTCACCCTCCATAAGTCGGTGATTGGTAGGTGATGGTCTATTTAACGATCGAGCCAAACTTGTCACAAAATTCGGTGCTTCTTCATTCCTGCAGCTCTCGGTAGAATACGGCGAAAGCTTCGGCCTTGACGCACTGCTCACCGGCATTAGGCACGCATTAAGACTACCCAATTTTTTGGATACGTATAGTAATTGGCGAGCTCTTGTCGCCGCTACATAAAATAGTCTCGCTTTTTCGGCCTCATGCTTATTCTGGAATTGCTTTTCTCTTAAAACTCTTTCGTTAGGTGCACTGTCGTCTGTTATTGCTGCATCTGACAAGATTGAATGCCAATAAGCATCACCAAAAAATGCATATGTGCCCGCTAAAAATACTACTGGGAATTCAAGTCCTTTAGCACTATGGACGGTCGAAATATTGACCTTATTGGTTTCATAGTTCGGTACAGTTTCATTATATGTGAATAAAAAATGGTCAAGAAACATGCTATGAGCATCAACCCCCATTTTGGTCCACACCAGGTATGAGAACTGTAATGACTTATGAAAAGACATAATATCCTCCGCAAGCAGTCCTTCTTTACTTAGATTTTTCTTCAAAAAAGTGGTTTTGTTGCTGATATCCCATAGAAATTGAAGTGTACTTAGCACATCGTTGGGAGGGTTTTCTCGAGTCAGCAGAATGGCTTTAAGAAACGTTCGAATTTGCATCAACACTGGTCGAGATCTCGCGTATTCCTTGTCTGCTGCCTTCAGTAAATAAAATTCTTCCAAGTCGATACCTTTATTGAAAAGACGCAGCACCCGAGAGGAATTTGGGTCAAATATCTGCAAGCAGCAAAGCAATGGAAATTGCGACTTGCCGTGGCTTCTTAGGACCATCAAAAAGTGAATAAAATGGTACGTTGAATGGGTCAACCACGGCTCTGTCAGGGCAATTCTGGTCGCCTCCAATCCGAATTCCAGCATGGTTTTTAAAATGTACGAAAGTTCATGATTCGAGCGAGTCAAGACGGCAAAGTCCAGTGGTTTTAAAAGTCCACCTGAAAGCGTTATTAACCGAACAATTTCGGCCACAATAGTTTTAGCTTCGTCTTCATGATGTGAATTTTCTATGATAATGGGCTTGTGTATCGACGTACAGACCAGCTCCGGAACCTCGAACGTCGTTGCTGCCCCTACAAATTTCAAAATATCCGGTGTCAGACGGAAAGAATGGCCTAGAACTACTTCCTTGGTCTTGTGATGAGGAAATACCAGTTCAAGCTTGGCCATTAGTTCAGGATCCAGTCCTAAGAACTCATAAACTGACTGATTTGGGTCACCTGCTATAGTTAAGTGCTTGCAAACTGGAACCAAATCGTTGATTTTAATTGACTGATCGATACTTTCCAACGACTGTCCTTGATTTGATGACAATTTTGCTTCTCTGTTTTCTTCTATATTCACCTTTTTTTGATTGGTATTTGGGTCATTTTCTTGAGAGACTGTGTAGTCTCCCATCTCTATTTCTCCCTCTATTGTACACGGATACTCTATAATTTTTTGAATCATAGAAAGTAATTCCGGGTACATATCCTGAAACTCATCGACTATGACCGCTTCGAGCTTACTTAGTGGTTCTATCAAGTTTCTAGTGTCAATAGATATCTGGAGAATTTCTTTTAGCGATGAAATCAAATCGGAGTAAAGAATGAGCTTATTCTCCTTCATGTAATCCAAGAGAGCATTGATGTATTCCGGAGAAATACGATATAATCTCGCAGCATTTTCCACCAGAAGCTTTTCCGACTTTACCAGTGCAATAAGATCTTTAAGAGCCAGAGGTTTGATGGTGGATTGCAACTTTATTCCATTCACAGAAACTCCCAAGCGTGAGAAAAATCGTAGAAAAGCCATCCATGTAGAATTATCAAGAAGAATACAATTCGAATATTGCGTTCCAAATGAAGGGCCATAGGTTTCTAAAGTGCTGGCCGCCAATGAATGAAATGTACTGATTTGAACCTGATCTGCTAGGTAACCAATTTTTTGTTGCAACCTTAGACGTAAAGATTTGACTGATCGATTAGCCATGGACAAAACTAGAATTTTGGAAGGATCGACCTTCTCTGAACATACCAAATAGGCTATACGATTAACCAATGTATGAGTTTTGCCACTTCCAGGTCCAGAACGAACCGATAGCAACAGATTTGGATTGTGGGGATAAGTGATGGCTTCATATTGAGCATTTGTGACCTCTACTGAATGTTCTTCGAGTGTTTCTTCACCTAAATCTACGGCTTTTAAAGCCTCCAATACTTCTTCAATTGCTATATTCTCATTTTCATCCAAATCTCCGTGCATTGAGCTCGGATCCGTCTCCTTGAACCCATCATTAGCACCAGAAGCCATTATTTAAATCAAAAGCAGCCTGCAGCGAAAATGCGTCAGAAAAGTCTGGCATCTGCAGATTATCTGCAGGATATGCCATCTTGGGATCAGAGCGTGTTTGATAGTTATGATTGAGGTAGATGTATGGCAATTTTCTGAGGATCTTAAGTTTAATGACTCTTTATTGTTGATTAATAAACATAAAAGCATACATTTATAGTTTTTATTCCGAAAATTGTGCCCTATTTACACCTATTACATTACCCTTTCTCTTTCTCTTTCTCTTTCTCTTCCTTTGGTGAGGAATCCTTTCCCACCCCACTAAGACCTGCAGATAGCCCCCACACCTCTTTAAATCAAAGACAATCTTCCTTTGCCAACATATCAACATGGGTTCGTTGCAGATGCTTCAGAGCATTCTCCCTCTTTCTGAGACGTCAACTCATCATTCGATTACTGCAGACCCCCTCAGTGAAATATCGGTACATTCTGGCCATTCAGTGCAGCAAATTCGAGCTACCGCCGATAAGCAGTCGTGGCTTCTGGAAGAGAAGACACCCCAGCAGTTACATAACATCATTAATGAGCTTCAACGCCACCAGAATAGTCTTGGTCTGTACTTGGAGCGATTAGAGCCCATTCGTGGGGTTATAGAGCTGTTTCTGGTTAATTTGGAGCAATTGTCTACACTGTTAGTCTCTTCTCGTGAAAAATCTGCCAAGCTCTCGCTCAATCGGCTGCTGCAAAACGAACTTGTAGCCAAATTAAACCCTGTTGTCCTCGATCTTATGATCCCTCCTCGGGTCGTGCGCTCTATTTGTGAAGATCCTGTCGATGCTGCTTGGTGTGAAAATTTGGAGGTATTGGCTGAAAAAGCAGCCCTCGTAGAATCCGATAGATATGCTGAGACTGTACTGTTGCAGACTTTGAAAGATCAAATCGATGATCTTACAGCAAAATGTATCGAGCGTATTAGGGATCACATCATTGGAAAAATTAAGCAACTTCGTCTGGCAGGGAACTCTGCATCTCTGCAACAGATCCAAAAGGAGTTACTTGTAACCAAAAGTGCATACCAATTTCTCCTCAAACACCACTCTGAGTTAGGAAATCAGCTCAGATTAGCATACTTCTATACAATGAAGTGGTACTACGAGTCACGTTTTGCCAAATACATCTACGCTTTGCAAAAATTGAAAGTACGACACATGGACGTGGTTTTTGAAGATAATTGGAAATGGCTTCCTAGCTTTGGTGGCGGCTCTGTTGGTGGCTCATCCGCAGCCCAAGGTGCTGCTTCCTCGAATCCCCTTGATCCTAATACTACATCCGTAGACCCTGCCACCAGGATCAATGAGTACTTGCAGCTGGTGGAGAAACGAGTGCAAATATTTGATTCCCCAGCTCAACTGATGCCACTGCAGATTGCAGAAACGACTCCTTTTGCATACTGGCAAGAATTTGTTTTCCAGCAATGGATTTATGCTCTTATCGACAACATCATTGTCGAATATCTCTTCACGGTAGAATTCTGGTATAGTGGAAAGGAAGTCTTTCCGGCAGAAGTCGACAAACGAAACTGGCGTCACATTGTGTTTGACACTATTTTCCAGTACAGCAGCGGCTTCGTGGCTCATTTGATCACAAATCCTCTGGTATCTACGCTTTCTCTGGTCGCCGGTCGATCACGTGGAGGCGATGCATTTGCACTCGTAATGTGCATTCGTATGGTTCAAAACTTACAAATAAAGTTGCACGAAGTTCACATCCCTATAGTGGATGAACATCTCAATCAGATATTAATGGACTTGTGGCCTCACTTCACCCGGGTTATTGATGCCAATTGTGAAGCCATGAAAAAAGCCATTCTTCACACCAAAGCGTCGGCTGCTAGCCTTGCTCCTCTTGCGTCGAGTCAACAATTGGCGCAATACATAGCTGGATTACTTAAAATCGCACCCCCTGATGCCCAGGCTGCCGGTGGGCCTTTGTTCACAAGTATCAGAAGACTCTGTAACGACTACGAAGTGGCCTTGACCAAGATCTCTAATAGTGCTTTCCGATCTAAAGCTTCCGAGAAGGAATTGTTTTTATTTAATAATTACTTTTTGGTGACTACGATTTTGAAGAACGAAGAGACAGGTGATCTTTTCGCAGAGCAAATTGCACACTTCGAGATGTTGTGCAATGCGTATAAGAAATAGGAATTAGCAGTTCAAAGATTAGCATACAAGACCTATAAAGTATAACTTCGGGCAAAAAAATGATGATATATCATCAAGATAAGACAAAAAGAGCAAGCTATTGATTATTTAATAATCAAAGTCATACTATAGATGGCTCAGAGTAATTTTAATACATCACTATCGAATGAAATGTAAGGTTTTCTTCCATGCATCTTAAATCTTCAATGCTCGTTTTTAAGCATTGAGGATTTCTGCCGTGCAGTTGGTAATGTTTTGTTCTTGAAACGATTTTTGAATTGTATTGCCCAAATTACGTATTCTCGTCAATGTTGTGTATTTCTATATTACTCTTTGTAAGAGCCAGAAGTAAAACTTCTTTCATTAGAAGTGGGAGAGTTTTGACCTCTACCACTTCCATCGTCCTGCTTTGATTGTTTTTTATATAGTCGAAATTCGAGCCACCATGCCTTGCAATTGTAAATATGTCGAAACACCTTCCAAAACACGCATATGAGTGTAACCGATTTCCTTGACAACTTCCAAACGCAGAATTTCATCCACTCCAGGAACAGTTTTAGCGACTTTGAACGTAGAGCTAACTATATCGACTGCAGAATAACCCTTGACCCAAAGCAGCTCAAGGAGTTGCAACGCGTCGTCAACCTTTCCCTCCAATGCATGTGAAAGAATCTTACGAAGAATTAATGGATGAGGTTGGTCAACAATTCGGAACACCGCCTTGTCATCCACGAAGCCAAAACCTGCGACTGTACTCTGCAAATTATTAATTGCCTGTCTCATATCACCTTCGGCAGTGAAAATGAGTGCTTGAAGTCCTTCCAGAGAGTACTGGACGTCCTCAGCTTTTGATACCTCCAAAAGACGTTGTAATACTTGAGCGTCACTCAATTTATTGTAGCGCAAAATGGCACATCTTGATTGCAAGGGCTCGATAATTTTCAGCGATTGATTACATGCAAAGGCAAAACGGGTAGTATTGGAATAAATTTCCATGGTACGACGAAGAGCCTGTTGAGCTCCTGGAGTCATTGAATCTGCTTCATCTAAGATAACTATTTTGTGGCGGCCAGCGGGGAGTCTAATCTTTGTTTGAGCAAATTGTTTGATTTTCAGTCTCACAACATCAATACCACGATCATCAGATGCATTAAGTTCCAATGTAGCTTGTTGATAGAGGTCTGGTCCTAAAAGTTCATAGGCAAGACAGTGGATCGAAGTAGTTTTTCCAATACCTGGAAGACCCAGGATGATCATATGGGGCATATTTCCCTCATCGGCGATTATTTTGAGTCTCTCCACAGTATCCTCATTTCCCACGATGTCGGCGAGCTTTTTAGGACGATATTTCTCCACCCATGGGAGTTCTAGCTGAAGTGAAGGCATACGCGTAGAAGAAAAGAATGGAGGGGCTGAAAAGACGCGGCCAAGTGGGAAACGATCTGTGAGATGGTGGGTTGCAGCCGCGGTTTATGTGGGAGGATTTATAGTTGGGTTCAACATGGAAGGCAGTTTAGAATGGTGTAGCAGGGATGTTTTGATTTGAATAATGAAGATAAAGACAATTTATTAGTTAGTGATTAATTTTATTACTACTTTCTTTTGAAAATGCCTCAAGATTTGGTCAAAAATCCTATTCTGCCGTTAATCTTTAATTTTTATATATACTTCAAACCAATAAACCGCCTAAAATTATGTGTGAATTGAATATGTCTATTTATTCTATTTGAAGCAGAAATCTTTTATATCTATATCTATCATCTTGTTCCTATATTGTATTTTATATTATTATATTAGGTCACTTGATTGGTCTATTCATTTTTTAGTTCATTGAAGCTTTAATTTTTGATCCTACCTACCATTTTGCTAAACAGTTTGATTACTACTTCTTCTACATTTCCTAGACGTTATTCTAATTAATAACCACTACGTCGTCTAATTTTTTCCATCGTTCATTCATCTTCCAACAGTTTGACCCTATGTATCCACATATTCACAATTGTCTGCTTCATATGCTTTTCATCATCTTTGCTGTCTTCCCATTATACTGGTAATATTCCCGTGTATTTCGTTTAATTTTCCTTTATCTCATATAAATCTGTCATTTTATGTTCACCTAGCATTCCTTCTATTAATTTGTACAATCCATATAAGATTCTAATCCTTCTTTTCCTTTCCTTCCTGATGATTCTCCGTGTTCGTCTTCTTCTTCTTTTGCACATTCCTTTTGGCTATTAAAGGTGCACTAGTAGATAAAACTTTAATTGCTGGTGCCTTCAATATCGCTTTCTTCTGTAATAACTCTTCAAGCCAAGGTACATCCACATCTTTGACCAGATTTTGTACCGCATTGTAGAGCCCGGAAGCCAGTGTCAATTCTCCAGACATACCCAAAATAGTTGTATTGGGTACACCTACGGCCTTGGAAAGCGCTGAACTGGCCCCTCGTGGAAGTTGGACCAATTTTATTCTATTTTGTGGACTCAGTGCCGTCACACAGAGCAGAGGGAAATGTTGTACAAGAAGGCTAGAAGCTATATCAAACTTGCAAACAAACACATATTGTAAAACTGGTGAAGTTCCAGAACCTCCGGTCTTCTCATCACCCTCATTCACCACATTATTTTTGTTATTGTCTATAATATGCAATTTTTGGGCCTGTTGTTCAAGCGTTGAAACTGTCAGATTGAACCCTATGGTGATTTGATTCAAAACTTCCGGTTTTTCTGGCATATTTCGCGACTTCCCTTCGAGATCCTTATAAACCCTTACATCTCCGAGCACCAGATCGAGGAATTGAATCACTGTATCCGCCACAGAGGGCTCCACAAATGGCCATACATTCTGTTGGGTGTATGGATTGTCTAGCACTGGTTTGAACACCTGACGTCTTCGCTGTTCTACCTCTTTCAATGAACCAGCAACCTTGCCAATTGTCTTTTTATTCGTACCGGGTTTACCCACTTTCCCCTTCTTAACGCCCATATCCGATGCGTTTATTCTTAAACTAATCTGATCGAGTGCCCGTTTTTTTGGCGATGCTCATCGAGGTGATGTTTGTGTGCAGGACATTTCGAATGTCGCGATCACTTTGAATTCCATTTTGGGACTTTTCTATTTGGACTTAGCTAGTGACTTTATTGGCAATAATTCGGTGAATTTCGCTTGCGTGGCTTTGTATTAAAGAAATTGGGCATCTGTTTGTGTATACATTCAAATTTTCATCTCTTGAAAATAGTGCTATTGGTAGGTTCAGATCAATCAGCACTGATATCAATCGAAGCCTACTAAAGCAGGTTGATTTTTAAGACCCAATATAACGTTCTTTTTGGCGATAAAATCCCTTCAAATCTATCCCAACACTCGATTGTTCAACTCCAGACTTTCAAGATTGTTAATAACTTACTTTTGAACACTTATTCAGGTACACATAAAGCGATTTAGACATCTTCAGTCACCATTAAGACCAGTCATCTAAAACTTTATACACCAGCATGGCAGATTTATTTTTATATAACCTTACTTTAAGGCGCCCTACCCATGCCCCAATATCTATAGTAGGAAGTTTTACTGGTTCCAAAAAAAAGCAGGACATTTTGTGTGCAAACGGGACAAATATTCAACTCCTTCGACAAGACCCAGAGTCCGGTGCATTAACCAAGATATGCCAGCAAGATTTATGGGCTGAAGTTTCTCAACTAAAGCCTTTGAGACTTCCAGGGTCTCAAATAGATGTCGTACTAGTCACTTCAGACTCAGGTAAGTTTGTGGTGTTGAAATTCGATGTCGATCGCTCTAAGTTTTACCCCATTATTCAGGAACCATATACGAAAACTGGTTTTCGAAGAGTTTCACCGGGTACTTATCTTGCCGTCGATCCAATGGGGAGAGCAGCCATGCTTTCAGCGATTGAACGCAATAAAATTTGTTACCCGTTTGCTCTGACAGATCCCTTGGCAGTAGCACCGCCTTTGGAGAATATCAATGAAGGTCTTTTAACATTGTCCTTAACCGCTTTGGAAATCGGCTATGATAACCCTCTTTTTGTGGCTATTGAAATAGATTCATCTCAATACAAAGGCTCAAGAAATTACGACAGAAACAAATCTACAAGTTTGCTCAATTTTTACGAATTTGATCAGGCATTGAACCATGTGGTGAGGCGTAAGCAATTGGAGCAGGTATTACCCGCCAGTGCATTCTTTCTTATTCCGTTACCTGAGGGTGAATTCTTGGTCTGTTGTGAAGGTTTCCTCATCTACGAATATAAAAAGGAGGACGAACTCGTATACAATAAGAGTTTTGTCACTATACCTCAGCCTCTGAATGCAGAAGGCTCGAGTAAATCACTCAGTCAGACACCCGTGTGTTATGCTGTTTACAAAATGAAAAAGAGCTCATTCTTTGTGTTAATGCAAACGACCGCGGGACATCTTTTCAAGGTGACGATTTCAACCGAAAAAGAAGTCAAAACAGCCAGGGTAACCTACTTCGACACCATACAGCTCTGTCAACTGATAAATGTTTTGCGCTCGGGTTATCTCTACGCCAACACGGCAGTGGGCGACAATGTACTCTACCAATTTGAAAATCTAGGTGATGATGAAGATGAACTGACAAGTTACCTGAAGAAAATGATAGGTTCTGAGTTTCACGATATAACAGAGTTGAAAGTGCCGCTGTTCACTGTAAGAGACCTTGTGAATTTATCACTCGCCCATACAAACGCATCATTGGCTCCAATTTTCGGAGCAAAACTCCTAGGATCAGATGGATCACAGTCAAAGACTTTGGCAGCATTTTCCTCTAAGATGCGGCTTCTATCACATGGAATTCCGACAAACACGTTGGTCTCCGCTCCTCTTCCAATTACCCCGGTATCGATTTACACATCTAAAATTAGTAACGCCTCTGTTAATGACGACTACTTGGTGATATCCTCAACTTCACTGACGTTGATTTTGTCAATAGGAGAAGTCGTGGAAGAGGTGAGTGACTCTCATTTCATTGATAATCAACCCACGTTAGCGGTCCAACAGGTGGGAAAATCTTCCGTAGCACAAGTATATCCATATGGGGTGAGGCACGTCAGAAGAGTAAAGAAAGTACGGGAAGATGGTGAGGAATTCATAGATATCACCGAGACTGATTGGTTCCCCCCAGCGGGCATTTCTATTGTGAGCGCGTCCTTCAATCTGACTCAACTTGTCTTGGCACTTTCAAATAGAGAAGTTTGCTACTTTGAGGTATCAAACGATGATGACACCTTGATGGAGTATCAAGAAAGATGTGAAATGCCTGCTCAGGTCATTTCAATTGCCATTTCTGAAGTGGATAATAGTAAAGTATGTGTGGTAGGGTGCTCAGATGAAACCATTTTTGTTTTGCTGTTGGACAGGACAAATTGCATGGCTATTGTGACAATGCAAGCGCTCTCTTCGTCTGCCAATAGCTTAATAATCCAATCAAATCAGGGACTGTTTTTCGTACATATTGGCATGCAAAACGGTCTTTATGTGCGCTCATCTATTGATGAAAATAACGGAAAGCTTTCAGACACAAGGACCAGGTACTTAGGGTCTAAACCGATTGTTTTATCGTCTTTGGGGAGTCAAGGTGTTTTGGCGATTTCATCAAAGCCATGGATTTGTAGTGGAGACAGTTCCAAGTTCAAGTTGACCCCACTTTCGGGGTTGTCGGTTTTTTTTGGTGCTTCTTTCTACTCCGAAGACATCGGAGGTGAAGGCATAGTGGGAATTTCGGGCGATGAGTTGGTAATATTTATACCTGAGAACGAAGTTGATGACTTTATTATTGAAGATATCGATGTGGGGGGAGAAGCAAGAAAGTTTGTGGAGCAAGATGGCAAAGCATATGTCTTTAGTCGCTCGACTGAATCGAAATCGCTTGTCTCGGTAGATCTCGAGTCAAGAGAAGTCACTAAAATTCAATCATTTACAGAGCAGGTTACATCGTTGGCGGTTGTACAATTTGATTCTCACGAAGATCAAAAGCATCTCGTTGTGGGTGCAACAAATCCCAATTGTATTTACACATTTCTGTTACCTGCTCTTGAATTGACAAGCAAAACTCTTGTTGAAGAAGTTCCAACTGCAATGTGTTCTTTCAACGGCCGTCTTCTTGTTGGAATGGGGAATTTGTTGCGATTGTATGATTTGGGACAAAGACAACTTTTACGTAAAGCGCTGCACGAGGTTCTATTCTTTAAGATTATCAATCTGGTCATGCCAATACAAAATGGCAATAAGCAGGTTATTTTAGCTTCAGATATTAATCTGCTGGTCTCGGCGTTCTACTATGATCCAGATTCCAACTCATTTTCTGGAATGGCGGATGACATTATCAAACGTCATGTCACCAGCATCATCTCTTTGGATAGTAGAACAGTCGCTGGTGGGGACAAATTTGGTAACATTTTTGTATTGAGACTTGACGATTCCACTGTCAGTGAGACTGATATATCGAGCAATTTTGGTGAGGCGACGTATCTAAATGGCCTGGCGCTGAGATTTAGCAACACTTGCAACTTCCATTTGGCAGATATTCCTACGTCTCTCAATAAGGGATGCCTTAATGTAGATGGAGTTGATCTGATTGTTTACACGGGACTTCAAGGAAGTATTGGTATATTGACTCCAATGGCATCCAAGAGCGAAACAGATTTTTATATCAAGTTGGAATTGGCGTTACGAGCTTATTTTGACTTTAATTTTGATGACTTCAAGGCATCAGAAAACGGATACAATCTCTTGGGGCGAGACCATATGAAATTTCGTGGTTACTACAATCCATGTATCAACGTTGTTGACGGTGATTTGATTGAAAAATTTTCTGAATTAAACCATTCAGCTAAAGTTAAAATAGCTGGCCAATTTGATAGAACGCCAGCTGAAATTGAAAAAAGGATAGAAGATATGAGGAATAGAGCAGCTTTTTAAGTAAATAATTATAGATATAGACTATAGAATCTCACAATCGTTATTGAATTATATGGTATATGACTTCTAAAATGCTTGCCGTGATTTGGTGAACGCATGATCATGTTTTAACTCCCTTCAATTTATCCTCCGCTTTCAAAGGGGAGGAGTCTGGTTTATCGTATCCTTCATCCCGACCTCTTTTGGAAATATGCTGCAGTTGTTGCTTCCTATCCAAAGTTGGACTCGTGGGGTCGTTCATTTCGTTACTGTCTTTCCTCAAGGGTGTCTGTCCATTAGGAGTGCTAAACTGCACAAAATTCCAAAATGCTGGCGAAGATTGGTTTGTATGAGTTCCTGGAACTCCGAGTTTTCCCGCACCAGTCTTCAGACCACGTTCTGGTGTGAAAGCTTCTAATTGGGTAATTTTCTTGGGACTGGTAAAACCCAAACTTAAGTCTGAATTTGCAGTTGTTGGAACTGTAGGTGGAACTGCCAGATTTGAAGCTTGCAGCAGGTCTCCGGCATTGGATGTTGCATTATTACTATACAGGTTCAGCCTCGAATGGGCTTGTGGAGCAGTTGATATGGTGCTACCCGTTCCATTTGGAGGAGGTAAGTTGAAAAGATTATGCGACACTTTGGGGAGCTTTGGAGTATTACTCAAATCATTAAGTTGCCTTATTGGCAGCAGAAGTTCGTTCTTAATATCTATATTTGCAAGGTTCGACTGAGCTGGGATGTTCAGTTGCTGTTGTTGAGACATGTGGATTTGGCTTCCGGGTTGGCCCATCCCGTACATCATCTGTGGAGCAGATTGGGGTTGGAATCCAAACAGGCGTGGATACTGCAGCTGCTGAATTTGCTGGGCTTGCTGTGCTTGCACTTGGGCCACGTCACGCTGGTGTTGTTGTTGCTGCTGTTGTTGTTGATTCATATATGCCATGGCATGCTGTTGCATTGGGTTGACTGGACCCAATGATGAGGGGTTGGGAACATAAGGCATGTTTTGACCCATTTTTGGATCCTGAGGTCCAGGAATACCACCCGTTCTTCCGTAGAAGGCATCATCCTTCTGATAATACTTCTGCAGCTCTGGGAGTTGCTGATGTGTTGCCAAGTGTAATTGGAGTTGTCTCAGGACCAGCAGACCACGTCTTTGTTTCAGAAGCTGACCATTATTGACTTTGCTCAAAAAGTCATCCTTATACAGCTCTGCAATTTGCCACTTCATACCCTTACCGGGCTCGTTTGGTCTCCGAGGTACTTTTTCGAATGCTTTATTGAGAGAAAGATTGTGTCTAATCAGGTTTTGCCAGCCTGTTTTAGAGTATTTGTAGTATGCATAATGAGACGAAATCCACAGATAGATTTCCAGAAGTGACATTACGCCCTCCGAATTTGAGAGAATTGCTTGGGTGATCATAGTGGCATATGAATAAGGAGGTTTGATATCCTTGGATTCCTCCTTCGAAAGATCTTCGTCCAAGTTGTTCTGTAAAGAAGTGTCCAGAAGCTGCAGTTGGTGCAGGAGTTGGTTTCTGTCAAACATTTGAAACAGCTTAATGGTTGGAGCTTGATGATGAACCAATTGGTGTTGTTGAGGGAACCCACCAAGAGATTTTCTCTTTGCAAGCAGTTGTTTATAGGTTTCTAAATACATGTTTAGCAAATGTTTGGGTAAAGTTGGTGGTGAATCTGGAAGAATGAACATCATTTGAGTTCCACCGATGTCTAATATAGCGCCCGAGTGAAGTGGAGTTGCTCTTGCATCTGGTGAAGAGCCAGTGACCAAAACCTTTTTACCGTCGATTTTACCACCATTACGGCCCAAAATCTTTAATTCCCAGCATCTTAAGTCAAGGTTATAAGTTATGGCAGCATGCTGACGCGAAACAACCTTTGCTGGACCCAAGTCAATATCTACATTTGCTGGTTGAGGTCCACCATTTGTTACCTCGGTGTTTCTTCCAATCAGAATCGCCAACAGTTTGACGTAAAATGTCCAGTCACCGCCTGCAATTTTTGCATAGGCTTGAACTTCTGTAGCAGAATTGTTTGAATTGGCATAAGTCATGGCTACATTAGTCTTTTCTTGTGGGGCTTGAAGTTGAGAAATGACCGCGTTGACCATATCAGCACGGTCGTCGAATTCCGGAAGAACATCGGAGTCGAGAGGACGCTTGCGAGGGGGCAGGGGTTCCGACATGGGGTTATATTAGCGATGAAAATTGGCCTGGTTGGCTGATATTACAAAAGAAAGGGTTAAGTGGGGTTAGAATGGGGGAATTTTCTTCGGTGGTGAGTTGGGCTGAAAAGTGGAAAATAAGCCAGGATATTGGACACTTTAGGGGCTAGGAAACCGGACTTTGGAAAATCCAAACACGATGATCAGCAAGAAATTGATACAAGATTGTGTTTTGTGATGGCAGCAACGATAGATGAAGCCCTGGAGCAGTCGTTCGGCGCGGTACTCGAGCTTTGGTGGCCCTGTGGACGAGTGTTGGTTTGTTTACAAAACAAAAAAATTTGTTTGTTTTCATGCCGGACGTTCCACCAAAATAAAGATGTAGGTGCCGGGGATTAAGCGCAAGTGGGAGAGGAAGGGGGAGTGTGGTGGGGATTATGGGAGAAATTTAGTGAGATATGCAGTAATGGATAGAATTATTTAGTGCGAAATTAGTGAGACTGTGAAAATGTCGATATTTTTACTGAGACTTATGTAATATTGAGCTGAATAAAGAGGATATAGATGGTGTATGGATAATGATGGAAATGGTAATGGGGGTATAGGAAAGATCACAAATCTTTGTGGAACTTAAAAGAATTTATTTTTTGTCCTTTTGAACAATCTGTGAAAATTCTTATCGTGCAATTTGATAGATAAGAAAAGAATTTATATCGAAATTACTTGATTGCTTGAAAAAATGCTTAATGTGTATATATTCTCACCTAATACTAATGTTATCAAGTATAATTCTCATCTAGTATTATTGTTATTATCATAATTCTCATCTAGTACAATTCTTATCTAGTAAAATTCTTATCTAGTACAATTCTCATCAAGTACAATTCTCATCAAGTACAATTCTCATCAAGTACAATTGTACTCTATATTCTATTAGTCGTTTATCCCAATTAAACCGCCACATCATTCTTTCTCATACTAACACCCCTTCATCAATCCCAGCTTCTAATAATATTTGACCGGAATCACAAAACCTTCACCAATACGAAATCCTCGAGCATCGTATTCTTCTTTAGTTAATATGTCTGCATCCATATCCTCTTCCTGCTCTAAACGTTCCTTGACTTCTTCATCGTCCATAACATCAAATTCGTCCTCTTTTTCATCGTACTCTATATTCTCCTCAATTTCCACGAAATCTGGAGCTAATGCACTCCATTTTTGTGGAAATTGTACCAGCCAAAGATAAATATATCCACTGTCTATGCCTGTAGATCCAATCATGCATTTTGGATAATTCCACTTCACATCAATTAATTCCTCGTTAGATCCTTCCAAAATTTTAACAAGCGACCCCATAGATGTCTCCCAAACGTACAAATCTTGCAGCAGTTGTCCATACGTCAGCGCCACCAAGAATTCCCCGTTGTGATTAAAAGCTACCGAATTCCATTGAAGTCGATTCACTACATCTTGGTACCGATGTTCCACTTCAAATGGCCAGTCTTCAATCTTATCATTATCCCCAGGTAACAGGAATTGCCTTATGATCCTATCTGAAGCATTGACTGCAAGTTTACCATTCACGGGCAGCATGACAACATTTTTGATATTTCCATTGGCTATTTTTACAGACCGTACTGTCTGAAGCAGTTCCAGATCGATCACATTAAGCCATCCTTTCAGCGTTCCTGCTAAGATATAATTACCCCAAAAAACAGTGGTGAGGGTAAGATGTTTGGTATCTTTCCTTGGACCTTGATCGTTTTCTTCTCCTAATGGTCGCGTTTGAAGACGAGTGAGTTTTGTTTCTCCGATTGATTTATTGAGACTTGAATCCGCGGGTTCGCCAATTTTCACAAACACTGGCTCTTCTTCGTACAAAGCAGCCACAAATTCTCTAGGACACCGAGGATTGAGTGCACCCATCCAGATGGGTCCATCCAAACGTACCGTGTGGACTAGGGCGCACGTATTAGGTTTGTTAACAAGCAGAAGGTCCCAAAGTTTACATGTCCAATCTTGTGAAGTCAGAAGCAAATAACGACCACAAGGAGACCAGCTCAACAGGGTTACTGGTCGAATATGCAGCTTCTGCTTGATGTGAACCACAACTCCTCCCGAGGAAAGATCGTAAATCATGACCAGTCCATCGACCAAACCGCTAGCTAGATAGTCACCTTTATGTGAAAATTGAATAATAACCAGATGACCCGTTTTGAGTGTACGTGTGAGTGTTTCTGGATACTCTTGCGCTACCGCAAATGGGTCCTGAAGCGAAAGATTCATGAATTTAGATCGATGTGGAGAGTGCTTTAACCGTGAAAATTGTAAACTTAAAGCGCGATGATACTGCAAAGGCGCGTAAGTGGGAATGTTGCCAAATATGATACGTTTTATGTGCGGTAAAAAACTGTTTAGATAAATGGGATAAAATTTCCAATTCCAATTAAGGACGCTTTAGGCAATAGATTATTTTCTCCCACTGTTTTGGACTGGCTGGGGATCGACGGGTGTGTATCTCACTTAAAATTTGAGGCCCCAGATCGTGAGGGCTCTTCAAGCCGACACATGAAATATACCTCTGGTTGAGGCTTTAATTTGGCATGTCATCAACGTATTTCCATTATTATACCTCTGCGGGCACTCGTAAGTGTTTTCTGCGCGATTTGGCTCCCGGAACATTACTAATTGGTCAATTTCAAATGGATATACTTGACCCCTCTACAGATGAATACCTTCCTCCAATAGATATCATAAACACGGGTATTTTGGTTGATGTTTACGAAGTTTTCCATTCAGATCATCGGGTAGTACACCAGAGAGCATCATCTCGTGGTCAATTCACATTTTCTGCCCTTGAAGCTGGAGAACATCGAATCTGTTTTACGCCTAAAAGCTTTTACCGTAAAAAATGGTTCCGACTGCAACATCCTGCTGCTGACCCTGAATTTTCTCGAGCTCGTATAGGGCTTAACTTTGAATCTCAGGATTCATTTGGATTGGATTATTTTACTGATAAAACTCAGAGTTTGACTGGTGCTGTTTTACGATTAAACGACAAATTTAAGGACATTCGCCAGGAACAAGCAGCTATTCTTGCCCGAGAGCGAATGTTTCGAGACCAGCTGGAGCTCACATGTCAAACAGTGGTCCATTGGCTGTTAATAATTTTTTTTGTGGCGATCATTCTGAGTTTATACCAGATTATACTGCTTCAAATGATGAATCGTAAGAGTAAAAAAGATTAACTTGAACGATGAATTTTACAGAGATATGTATTGGCATTGAATGAGATTAACCGCAAAATTATTCCATTGGAAGTAATTCCCACTTCAAAATAGAATGATATCAGTTAAATTACAAAAAGCATCCCCAAACAACGATAACTATGAATGAATCTTCATCTTATTTAAAGTCAGTTTCCCAAGCCCATCGCGTCTATTTTCGGTGCAGCTATTTTTGGCACGATTACCCTTTTCGGCTTTATCTGGGGTTGGGGTGGTACCTGCACATAACTGCTTTTCTCTTAAGGACCACTCCCAATGCCAACTAAGCAGAGCTTTGACGACCGTCTGCAGACACAGATCGGGATAGCGGTTGCTTCAAATGCGCTGACGGTGTCACCCAAACAATGGACAGATCGATTGGCTGTTGAATCACACAATTCTCTCATTCGCTGGCACAGACTTTCCCGGATCTCTGAGGTGGTGTCTGGTGATGCCTTTCGATTAAAACATGGGAATTGTGTAATTGTTCGAGCTACTAGTGTGTATGTTTTGGTCGCTACCGACCATGGGACCTTGGTTCTTTTCAATTATCGTGAAAACATTGAGTACGTGCTTGTGGGTCCTGGTGATGTGACTTGTGTTACTCTTTCTGCTGGAAGTACACACGTTGCCGCCGGCTATTCGCTGGGTCATATCCGAATATGGTACCTTAGTGGATCATCAAACCTCCAACCAATACATGAAATGGAGGGACATTTGTGCCTGGTTGCCTCGGTGGCATTTTTGGGTACTCATAAGCTGCAATTGGTGCTGTGTGGTAGTAATGGCGATTTATTATACCATTTTGAGATCAAACTGGTTCTTTCTAAGCAATTTGTACTGCTGAGAATTCGTAGTTCACATGGGAACTTGCAAAAATGTGAACTTTTGCCGTTGGGTTCAGCTGAGCAGATCACAGATTTGACCGGTCTTTTAGCCATTATGACGGGAAATTCTTTGTCCATAGTACTGTTGCTTCTGTTAGATATGTTGCATTCTACTCGTTTAGATACACATTATTTGACCAAGAATTATCCTGGGAATTCTACAAGAGCTTCTCTTGCTTGGTTCCCGTGCATGAAAATTGACTCTGAAGTTGATGGAATTAAAACGAAGCCAACTACATCGCAAACGAAGAAATCAAATATAGAGAATTCGAAATTAGCTTATGCTTGGGGTCGACAATTAACGATCATAGAAGTACAAAACGATTCTATCCCCTCAAATTTTTTACAAGTACTATCCACTTTACGTGAGAAAGATAAAGCCTTGCCGAAATTGGGCATGAATAAAACCGCTCGTCTCAAATTAGATGACGAAGTCATGTCCATCAATTGGTTGTCGGCTCGCATTTTGACAGTTGTGACCCTGAACAACGAGATCCTTACCATTCATTACGGCACTTTGCCACATAAGCTCCAAATTTTAGGAACTGATAAAATCGAACCTCGAACTTTGATCACTACCATAAGGGGTAAACTTTTATCTGTTACCAATAACGAAATTCAGGTCGGCAATACCGCTAACTGGGCCGACATTCTTATGGAACTCATGGGTCAAGAAAATAACATACAAGCTCTCAAGACAGCGATGGGATACTACGTTACTAATGATGAAAACCTTATCGATGCAGTAGGACTTCTTAAGGACGAGCATCATCGGCGGGACCTTTTGAGGACTCAAGTATTGGAAATTATGAAGAATTCAGTTCCAATAATATTCACTAAGCTGGTCCCGAAGGAACCACAACAGAAAAATGATTATCTTGACGATTGTATTGGCCTTTATTGTGATATTCTCTGTGAAATTAAAACTGACGTCGCCGAGATACTTGATTCAGTTTATTTTTCTATCGAAGGTGTAAAGGACATATTCTTCTCCACCCTTGAACCCTACCTTCTCTCCGGTAAGATATCTCGTTTGTCTCCTAGCGTACTAAAAGAGCTAGTACAAAGATATATTGACCAAGAAAAGGGTGATTCGTTGACCGAAATTTTGTGTGTATTGGATTTGATAGAATTGGATATCGATTTTACGATACAGCTTTGCAAAAAAAATCATTTGAGCGATGTTTTAGTTTACATTTGGAACTCTGTACTCAAGGACTACGAAACGCCGTTTGTTGAATTTTTAAGCAAAGTACGGAATCAAGAGATTTCTGATAACGAACGCAGCTCAGGAGAGGGCGTTTTTTCGTATATGGCTTACTTGTTGACTGGCAGAGAATATCCCACTGATAGATTCATGGATTCCGTTTCGAGCATTCTGGCCAGACAAACCATTTGTAAGTATTTGTTTAGCAATGAGGTCATTTCACACGCAGGTACACCAGTTCTTACAACTGATGAATTGGGAATTTTCCCTTATTTACTGATGCTCTTAAAATTCGACTCCTTCGAAATGCTTCTGACGCTCAACGAGTTTTTCGAGGACGTTTCCTTGAATGATGAGCTGGGAAAGTTGATCAATAGACAGTATATCGTCGAGGCATTGCTTGATATCTATAAAGTCTATGATTTTCCTGCAAAATCTAAATTGCAGTTGTCCATCTTTATAGCTCGGAACTACCCGAAATACTCACAGTTCATCAGGTTGCCCGAAAGTGTGTTAGGAAAAGTTTTGGACGAATTATGCGAAAATCAGGGTGATTCCGATAGCGAGTTAGCATTGCAAAGTTTACTATCAGAGTACGAACCGGAGATTGATACGATTTTGATAGAAAAACTTAAAACTGCTGGATTTTATGACGTGTTGATTTCAATTTATCGTTACCATAAAAGTTGGGGAAAAGTTTTAGAATCTTGGTTATTAAAAGTCAAACAAAAGGGCAAAGAAAAGGCCGAAGTCTACGACTCGATGCTGCGTATCCTAGAAGAGTGTTTTGATCATACTAAAGATAATTGGCTGCTTATATCTATGTTGAAAACGCATTTTCTGGACTTAATCGAAGTAGATGTCAAATCTTTAGTTATACTGGTCGAAAAATATTGTAAAGGTCTCCATTTATATGCTCTCGAAGTTGGATACCCCTATGACTTCAAATATCTTGAGCAGCTATTTGAATCTGTTCAAAATTTGAAAACTTTGGATGAAAAGTTGGTGATTAAAAATATTGAATTACTCAAGGAACATAAGCCTGAACGTCTAGTTGAATTTGTTGAAAAGGTGGTACCTTTGAATCTCGACTTAGAGGATCATTTACGAGAGAATGTGGATGCTTTGGAGGTGGTATTAATAGCAAAAGAGAGATATGAGGATGCATTAGGAATTATTTTGAAGCATTTTAAAGGGTTTAGGGAAGGTACAGAAGAACTGGTAATTGATCACTATTTTGAAACCGCCATGAAAATATGTGAGCTACAGGATGGTCAAGAAGAAACTGGATATGATGGAGAATTATATTTACACGAACGACTTTGGCTCGATTTGATCGATGCCTGTGTATTGATGGCTAATCGTTTTAAATCATGGCAATCGGAACATTTGAATGTCCTTTTGCAGACATGCTTTCGGCGCGTCGGTAATAATGGACGGTTACGTGGTAGAGGTGGTGAAGAGCGAACTGTTCTAAAGATATTCAATAAATTTCTTGAACGAATGGCTCTGGAAGATCTGACCGAAGACGAGACTGCTGCTACACTTTCCAATGTGCGGCAAATTCTCCAAGAACTTTTCGTGGCTTATTCCTATGAATACGAGATGATCAAGATCTGTTTAGGACTGTTAAATGAAGGAATTCACCGTCATATGAGGATTGTTCGGACACAAGTACTTGAAGGTCTCGGGCCACGGAGCAATAGCTGTGCTTCGTGCGGGAAACAGCTATGGAAGAATATTAGCGACGATCACTGGCTTGCATGGGAAGATCGACAGACCGGTATAGTAAGCGCAGTGCAATTAGAGAAGTATGATCATTGTCGATTGATCTTCTTTGGATGTGGCCATGGATATCATGGACCATGCTTGGATGGGATAGGAGGAGGATTACGATGTGTCTTAGAGAATGATGAAGATAAAGAAAGGTAAATAGATTATAAACGAGACACGACTAAATGTCATTAGATATTCAATGGTTATTGAAAGTTCAAATAGAGATATTCAAGGATGATAAGTTGTTCTTTCATGCTTATATGCAACCTGGGACCACATCAGACGCTTCATGGTGGCTTAATTGCGGTTCTGGCTCGAGTGGTGCGGCTCGTGAATTCATCGCAATCCGTAAAATAATTGTGATGAAACGGCTTGTAAAAACTTGAAATTATCGTCAATTATGTCGATCAGTTTCGGGAAGCACCTTTTTATAGAAGAGTTTCTATTATTGATTGTTTCAAAAGGATAAAAAGCTTCTCTCGACAATTGTCAGACATCGATTTCCTAATTGGTACTAATTAAGTTTTTCAAGATGACTCCGTCAGAGTTTAAACTTCGCAGCAATAAGTGTAGTCACGTGAGGAATGATTTGTTTATTTTTAGATCATTACCCGAACCAGTCGATCCAGACGTAAACACCACATGCATGCCGCATTAAGCCCACTGGAGCTAGACTCACTTTGAGAATGGACCAGGTGAATAGCTCGCAAGTTACAATTAAAGAGATCAATTAGTATATTAACGAAGATGTTGTTGATGTTCCTTAGTAAATACCTCTGTTTAAATCCGTACAATAGTCTTATTGCTGAAGCTCTCGCTTGCCCTGACGCTTAGCCTCAAAAAAAATAAAATATTGAATTTCTCTCGCAGCATTTTTGCAGGCACGCACAGGAAGAGGATGTTTTTTTAAAAAGTTTCGACTTGAGATCAACTAAAGAGCAATGTCGAAAGAGTTCAGTGACGACGATCTCTTTTATGAGCAAGAGATGTCTGAGCAGCCGACGCACCTGCATCGGTCTATGGTCGGCCAAAGTCCCGGTATGGATCCGCGGGCCGAAGCCAGTACTGGAGCCCATACCCCTTTCATGAATACTGGAGCCGGATCTGTAGCACATACCCCTCGTGCTCTGTATATAGCTTACCAGCCTTACTCATATGATCAACAACTGCAGATTGAGATGCAACAGATTGGTGGACATTCGGGGTATCACATGAATTATAATGGAGCTACCGGTAGTAGAACTCCTGGTAGTGTGGCCGGATTTGATGATGATCCATTTGCTAGATACCCAATTCAACTGCCTGGTGGTCCCACCAGACCAAAAGGAGTTGCTTTTAAGGAAGGAGCTTTTGATATGGAACGGGTTAATACTTATGATATGGAATATGGTTCAAGAGATTTTAACCCTCGGTTTTCAACTCATATGACTTTTTCCGGTGATGATTATAATATTAATCCACTTGAAGAAACCGGAGATGATGGAGCCTTTGATCCATTTGGTGATGATGATTCTCTTTTTTCGGATACCGGAGAAGACGTTGTTCGTCGAGGTACAACAATTAAGCGTAAAACCACTTTGAAAAAGCGTACCAAGGAGGAACGTCAACAAGCAGCCCTTGAAGATGAACTGATTGATCTTCATCGAGAAGATGATTTCCGACCTCGTTTAAATTATACTAAAACTATTAAAAAAGTACGGATGGTTGAAGGTAATTATGTGGTTGATGCACCAGTTCCGAGGGCACTTTTAGAAACTTATGGTAAAAAAGTGACCGAACTGGGAAGAGAAATGGAATATATCCGGTATACTGCCGTAACTTGTGGACCACTGAATTTTATGAATTTCAAGTATAAACTTCGTCAACCACTTTATCAGCCACCCCGTGAAACCGAAATTATGATCTGTGTGACAATGTATTCTGAAAATGAACTTTTATTGGGTAAAACTCTTATGGGTGTCTTTGAAAATATTAAAGATTTATCACGTCGAGCAGATCCGGTTTGGGGTGAAGATCTGTGGAAAAAAATTGTGGTATGTGTTGTGGTCGATGGTCGGGCCAATTTACATAAGCGTGCGCAAGCTTTATTGACCGGATTAGGTTTATATCAGGACGGATATGCCAAGAGTAAAATTAACGATAAAGAAGTGAAAGCTCACGTTTATGAATATACTTCCACCGTCGGTATTGAAGCCGTTAATGATAGAGTACACCTTACTACCAATCTGACTCCAGTTCAATTTATCTTTTGTTTAAAGGAAAAGAATACCAAAAAGATTAATTCGCATAGATGGTGTTTGCAACTGTTTGCCCCGATTCTCAATCCAAATGTGGTTATGCTTTTGGATTGTGGTACTCAACCGGCTAAAGATGCATTTTATTATTTATGGCGATCATTCCGAGATGAAAATGTTGCTGGAGCTTGTGGAGAAATGAGGGCTGCCTTAGGTCCAGGTCGTCGATTACTTGCAAATCCACTTGTGGCGGCCCAAAATTTCGAATACAAAATTTCCAACGTTTTAGATAAACCAATGGAAAGTGTATTTGGATTTATTTCGGTGCTTCCTGGTGCATTTTCGGCATATCGTTATGATGCACTTCTTAATGTAGATGGTCAAGGTCCGCTTGAAAAATACTTCAAAGGTGAATTCTTACATCAAGATGCATATGCCGATGAAGATGATGATGAAAGAAAATTGAAGGAAAGAAACTATCAAGAAGCAGGAATTTTCACTTCCAATATGTATTTGGCCGAAGATCGTATTTTATGTTTCGAACTTGTGGCCAAACCTCACCATAAATATGTCTTGAGATATGTTAAAGAGGCTAAAGCAGAAACTGATGTTCCTGAAAGTCTTGATGATTTCGTGCTTCAGCGTAGAAGATGGTTGAATGGTTCGTTCTTTGCTGCTGGTTATGCCTTGGTTCATTGGACCAAAATTTGGAGCTCCAATCACTCATTATTCCGCAAAATGTTTCTTCAACTTGAATTTTATTACCAATTGGTAACACTCGTGGTCAGTTTTTTTTCCTTATCCTGTTTCTTTTTAGTTTTCCGAATTTTAACTCAAAATTTGGGTACCGGTGATATGCTGTTTGCTCCTGGTCTGTATTTGGCTGTCATTGCCCTTTGGTTTTACATTGTTTCGATTCTTTGTACATTTGTTTTGGCTTTCGGAAATACTCCTAGAGGTACACGGAAATTTTATGTGGTCATTGCATCGATTTTCGCCGTTCTTATGGTCTATCTTTTGTTTGCTGCGGTATATCTTGCCGTAAGAACGATCAAGGATGTTTTAAATGATCATAAGGATGATTTTAAAGTGTATATGATCTTTACTGATCATAAATTTAGAGATTTGATCGTTTCGGTGGTTTCTACATATTTCCTTTATTTCATTGGAGCATTTATGTATGGTGAACCACTGTTCATGTTGACTTCTTTCGGTCAATACTTGTTACTTTCTCCAACATATGTCAATGTTTTGAATATTTATGCCTTTGCTAACATTCATGATATTTCGTGGGGTACAAAAGATCTTCCAGTCATCAAAGATTTAGGTCTGGCTAAGCTGACTGGTAACAAAGATGAAATGGTTATGGTTGCTCCAGGAATTCTGGAAGAAGTTGATGATCAATACTACAGTACTTTGGAAGAATTAAGAGCTATTCCACCTCCAGAGCAAATAAGGTTATCACAAAAGGCTAAAGACGATGCATACTACGCATTAATTCGTACCATTACCGTTCTTGTATGGATTTTACTTAATGGTATCTTGATCTGTGTAATTTTAAATGCAGCAGGCTTGGACACTTTCACCGGAAAGGTCACTGGATCATCTACAAGTACAATGAACAGAAACGCTGAAGTTTTCTTGACAATTATTTTATGGATTGTTGCCGGTTTGGCCTTGTTCAGATTCATTGGTTCCGTGTTATACTTGTTATTTAAGACTTTCAGACCAATTAAATGGAGAATGAAGGCAAGAAAGGAAATAAAGAGAGCTCTGTATCAGATGCAATGATTGTTATGAAGGGAAATGAAACCGTCACATACAAATATAAACAAACAAACACAATTATACAATTACTCATAATATATTATAACATGTAGTATTACACATTCTCCTCAATCGATTAAATTACTACAAAAATAGATCTTTACTTTAGTTAAATTTGGCATTGTTCAAAGTAATTAGCCAAGACCCATGGTGTATAAGCCCAATTAACTCCGAATTTATCACCGAATCATCTCGTTGGATGTCGAGGATAATTAAAAAAAATTTCCCCGATTACCCCGACGAAGTGCAGACTGCAGTGCGTCAAACCAAGCATAACAAGGGCTTTCGGGTGTAGTCTACCCGGCTCCGAATAGGGCGGATTCAGCATAGGCGCCGTTTTAAATTGACCCCACTCAAGTAATGATTTGGGGGTGCCAAGGGACATACCAGATGCGATGCAAAAGCGCCGCTAGTATTGGTTTGAGCGATTATTAAAATGATTGTAAATATGCAAGGTTCCTGGTTTATTGCGTCAATATGCATTCTGAATAATTTCTCGACATCGAGGACTATACACGTGATCTGTTGTTTCCGGAAAATAGAAGAAAGTAACATCGGTAACTGAAACTGCAGGACAACCGTGCACCATGGTGCTTGTCGCGAACTTTTTCAGTAAAAGCCAGCAAGGGCTTACCAGAAGAGGGCTTGCAAAGGGAATACAATTAGGCATTGAGTGGTTTCATGGTATGGTTTGTAGAATTGGATTTGCCAGCAATACAATTTTGGAAATTCTAGTTTGACTTCGAGAATAGCTTGCAAGCAGACCAAAATTGGATCTAACTATAGATGTAGTAATACAAATTGGTTAAAAAATGTGACATTCACGGAAAAACTAACCATAAACAGATGCGTAGACATCAACGGCAGAACTTAAAAAACAATTCAAGGCTACTTGAGAAAAGAAAATTATGAAGCCAGCAGTACAATCATAAGCACTTCATTTCCGGATTACAGTATCTTGATCAAATTACAGGTTTACCATGGAGTAGAGCGGGGCATGTAGAGTGTTATCTTCCAACCATGATTAACCACGCTGCAACGGTGAGCTAATGCTGCACAAAACGCCGTTAGAAATGTGCGCTATTTTAAAGAAAACGTCGAGCTGCAAATCCCCCACTGGACTCGCCAAAGACGAGCCCTGGTTTACCGCTGGTGCCCCGCTGTAGCGAAACTGAAGTATGCCCGCATCCCTTCATAAGGTGCGGTGCATAGCTTTGTACGTCGACGGAGTGCCTTTTAATTCGCTCGGAAATAATTTTACTGGAGGGAAAAAATTTCTCATCGGCAAGGGTAGACCGATGTAGGTGCAGGTGAGGTAGGTTTCACTCGCGCTATCGGGATGCTATCTCGGAAACTTTGCGAACAAACTTCGGTTGGGAAATTTACAGGCACAATCTTTTGTGCCGAGAAGTAAAAAGAAATTCGGCAGCGAACTCGATTAAACCCCGACAGTCTATGTCACTGGATATGTTATCGAATAAAGATAAGCATCGGCAATGCATCTTCACCGAGAAAAGTTTTCCGCCCTGACAGATTGGAGTTGTGTACTCTCGGGAATTGTTTTGGATATATATGATGAAATGAAATTGAAATTGTAATATTGATGTTCATATATGATTATGAACCCGATCTTTCCATATAAGAATACATTTTATTAGAAGAATAGACTGAAAAAACTCAATTCAAATTTGTATGGTTTATCTCTACTTTACTATCAGCAAGATGGCGTAAAGTAAATTTTGATTATTACCTAATCGGGACAACCATTAAAAGCTGTCAAGTGAAAATTACCGAAAATAGTCGCACGGAAGAACCAATGAGCGAGCTATTAAAGATATGATGGAAGCTTAGAGCGAGGAGGCTAGCGGAGAGAGGGATTGGCTTAGTAGGTAAGAAATGTAAAAAAAGATAGTCTCTAAATAGAGCGAAATAGCGGGCGATTTACAGAGTGATAAGGGAGAGCTAGAGAGAGGAGAGGGGTTTGTATATTAAGGATGGGTAATAATTAGCAGGCGGCTGAAAAAAATACGTAATCGGATAAAACAAGAGATTGATAGTAACAAATGAAAATGTCGTAGGCTTTGAATCACAAGATAGATTCCACGGAGATACGATTGTAATTACCGTTGATGTGGCTGCAAAATGTGATTCGTATTAATATTACTCTAGCTATATCCGACCGGCTATTCCGACTATTCCACAAGTTTTAATGGCCGGTGAAGTACGGACCGAAGCATCCGTAAGGTATATTGAGTATTGCTGAGCCGATGAACAAATAAGAGGGGCCGAATTTGAATAAAAATAATCTTCACTAGTAAAAAAAAAAACATCAGAGTCGGGCAAAAGAGAAATAAAAATTAAGCATTAACCCGAGGCCACATATATGTTGTGGTTTAACCATAATTGGGTAATACACCTCTATTATCTGGATGGCTCCGAGCCAATGTTAATACATTCCAACGCTGAAAACAGTAAAAACGAAATAGAACCGAATTTAAGCTAAACTTGGAAGGTTAATGAACCGGAGTATCGGTGAACTAGCAGAAGGGGTTAAAGAAGGAAGACCACTAGGCTTGAATGAACCATTGAGTAATAACATTACCTACTTACCTACATTGATAATGAATGAAACTAAAATAGAATAAGAATTCAAATTGAGGTACATGTGGGCATCTCAAGCAGCAGAGCGCTTGTCGATGTCCTGAACAATTCGAGGGCAGGTATTGGAAGATATTGGGCAGAGCATTTTTACGACACCATGGCTACTAAAGAAGCAGAAGGTAAATAATAATAAATAGAATAATAAAGAGTTTTATTTTTTGGAATTTTACTATTCGGGAAAGTAAAGCATTATTGAATATAGAGAATAGCCAGAAATAGAGCACAAGAGAATAATAGATGAATAAATAGCAAGAATAGTAGAAGGTATTATCGAGAGGAGGGCTAGTTTGTAGAAAGAGGGGTTATGTAGAGTTTATTTTGGTATGATGAATTGGTTGAATAAGAATTGAACCCAAAGAATGTATAGGATTAGAGTAGATTAGCGAGAGGTAGTTTCCGAGGGTTTAATTACCTTACCGGCAGATAAGCCAGAGAAAGAAAGAGGTAGGGTTAAAAAAATTTAAACCTCTTTTCCTTAAAAAAAAACCCTCCTACAAAAAAAAAAGACAGGCTTTTTTAACCATCTATCATTCTAAATTTACCCACTAAACCATAGTACGTAGGGGAACTCCCCCCTGATAGAATAAACAATTGCTTATCAGCGGGTAGCCGACTGTAGGATATAACTTTATCGAGGATATTAGCAAGTAATTCCCGTTTCCTAAACCACCGAAAAATAAATAAACGATTGCTTTTTTCTTGGAGTTCACATACTATTCCGGTCAGGAACACCAAAACACTAGCCTCAACTGGGACACTACCTTCCCGGTTAGTAATGAAAAAATCCCAAAAAGACAGTGATTGCCAGCCAATCCCGCACCCGCGTGCTGCAGCGACTGGAATTTATTTTTTGTTGGTCGGCCGTTCTGGTTAGGGTAATACATAATTTCAAGCCGCACCACCCGCCGTACCACACCTGTCTTTCCCAAATTCCCGCATCCCCCGGTATCTTTATTGGCTGATAGTCGACGTTTTGGAATATCCCAAGAATTCCGTATATATAAACAGAAATTTCTTGAAGTCGTCTCTTTTTGTTTCATTCTCTAATCTGTGCTTTCTTTACCAGTAAACCATGTCTGCTACTGAACCCACAGTGGAAAAGGTTGAGAAGAACGTCTCGGATGACGAAGACGAAGACATCGATGGTTTGATCATGGAGCTTCAATCTCACCACGGTGTCGGTGGTGATGATGAATCTGATGAAGAAGATGATGGTGCTTCTTTCAAGGCCGTGCCTGAGGAATTGTTGCAAACTGACCCAGCCACTGGTTTGACTCAAGATGAAGTCACCAAGAGAAGAAAGAAGTACGGTTTGAACCAAATGGCTGAGGACAAGGAAAACTTGGTTCTTAAGTTCATTATGTTCTTTGTCGGTCCAATTCAATTCGTTATGGAAGCCGCTGCTATTTTGGCTGCTGGTTTGGAAGATTGGGTCGATTTCGGTGTCATTTGTGCCTTGCTTTTGCTTAACGCCTTTGTTGGTTTTATTCAAGAATACCAAGCTGGTTCTATTGTCGATGAATTGAAGAAGACTCTTGCTAACACCGCTTTCCTTGTCAGAGACGGTTCCCTTATCGAAGTCCAGGCTAACGAAATCGTTCCTGGTGACATTTTGCAATTGGAAGACGGTACCGTTATCCCCGCCGACGGTAGAATTGTCTCTGAAGACTGTCTTTTGCAAGTCGATCAATCTGCTATCACTGGTGAATCCTTGGCTGTTGACAAGAAGTCCGGTGACTCCTGTTACTCTTCCTCCACCGTCAAGACCGGTGAAGCTTTCATGGTTGTTACTGCCACTGGTGACAGCACTTTCACTGGTAGAGCTGCTGCTTTGGTTAACAAGGCTTCTGCTGGTTCCGGTCACTTCACTGAAGTCTTGAACGGTATTGGTCAAATCTTGCTTGTCCTTGTTATCATTACTTTGCTCCTCGTCTGGGTTGCTTGTTTCTACAGAACCGTTAGAATCGTCCCAATCTTGAGATACTCCTTGGCTATCACCATTGTTGGTGTTCCAGTTGGTTTGCCAGCTGTTGTTACCACCACCATGGCTGTCGGTGCTGCTTACCTTGCTAAGAAGCAAGCTATTGTCCAAAAGTTGTCTGCTATCGAATCCCTTGCTGGTGTCGAAATCTTGTGTTCCGACAAGACCGGTACTTTGACCAAGAACAAGCTTTCTCTTCACGACCCATACACTGTCGAAGGTGTTGAAGCCGATGACTTGATGTTGACTGCCTGTCTCGCTGCCTCCAGAAAGAAGAAGGGTCTTGATGCTATTGACAAGGCCTTCTTGAAGTCTTTGATTAACTACCCAAGAGCCAAGGCTGCTTTGACCAAGTACAAGGTCATTGAGTTCCAACCATTCGACCCTGTTTCCAAGAAGGTTACCGCCATTGTTGAATCGCCAGAAGGTGAAAGAATTATCTGTGTTAAGGGTGCTCCTTTGTTCGTCTTGAAGACTGTTGAAGATGACCACCCTATCCCTGAAGACATCCACGAAAACTACCAAAACACTGTCGCTGAATTCGCTTCCAGAGGTTTCAGATCTCTTGGTGTTGCCAGAAAGAGAGGTGAAGGTCACTGGGAAATTCTCGGAATTATGCCATGTATGGACCCTCCAAGAGATGACACTGCTGTTACTGTTAACGAAGCTAGAAGATTGGGTTTGAGAGTCAAGATGTTGACTGGTGATGCCGTCGGTATTGCTAAGGAAACCTGTAGACAATTGGGACTTGGTACTAACATTTACGATGCTGACAGATTGGGTCTTTCCGGTGGTGGTGACATGGCCGGTTCCGAAATCGCTGACTTTGTTGAATCTGCTGACGGTTTTGCTGAAGTTTTCCCGCAACACAAGTACAATGCCGTCGAGATCTTGCAATCCAGAGGTTACTTGGTTGCCATGACTGGTGACGGTGTCAATGACGCCCCATCCTTGAAGAAGGCTGACACTGGTATTGCCGTCGAAGGTGCTACCGATGCTGCCCGTTCCGCTGCTGATATCGTTTTCCTTGCCCCAGGTTTGTCTGCCATCATTGATGCCATTAAGACTTCCAGACAGATTTTCCACCGTATGTACGCTTACGTTGTTTACCGTATCGCTTTGTCCTTGCACTTGGAAATCTTCTTGGGTCTCTGGATTGCTATCTTGAACAACTCCTTGGACATCAACTTGATTGTCTTTATTGCTATCTTCGCTGATGTTGCTACTCTTGCCATTGCTTACGACAACGCTCCATATGACCCACAACCTGTCAAGTGGAACTTGCCAAGATTGTGGGGTATGTCCATTATCTTGGGTGTCATTTTGGCTGTCGGTACCTGGATCACCTTGACCACCATGTTGTTGCCAAAGGGTGGTATCATCCAAAACTTCGGTGGTGTTGATGGTGTTCTTTTCTTGCAGATTTCCTTGACTGAGAACTGGTTGATTTTCGTCACCAGAGCTCAAGGTCCATTCTGGTCCTCTGCTCCATCCTGGCAATTGGCTGGTGCCGTTTTGATTGTTGATGTCATCGCCACCTGTTTCACCTTGTTCGGCTGGTGGTCTCAGAACTGGACTGACATCGTTACCGTTGTCAGAACCTGGATCTTCTCCTTCGGTGTTTTCTGTATCATGGGTGGTGGTTACTACCTTATGTCTGAATCCAAGGCTTTCGATGACTTCTGCAATGGTAGAAAGAACAAGCCACAAAAGGACCAGAGATCTCTTGAAGACTTCTTGGTCTCCATGCAAAGAGTTTCGACTCAACACGAGAAATCTTCTTAAATCCCGTTTTTTTGATTCCCGTCCCGTAATTATTAATTTCTCGTATTATAGTATAATAGATAATAATGTCTAAAAAATTTGATTGTAGGTTTCTTGGAAAGTAATAAGCTTGGAAATCATACATACTGCCTTTTCAACTAGATGGTTGACATCGAAAGATAACCCATTAGTCATCATCATTAACTGGGGTCAAAATATTGTGGTTGTTGCTATGTTTTAATGAAGTTCCATTGATTTGTCGAAGTCTAGTGAGCTTATTTTTTTTCCCCACTTACTTTGGGCTGATTAATAATTTAGCGAGGTAACTTCACTAATGGAGTGATGGGTTCAAGGCAGTTGACAATGTAAATTTATTGCAGCAAAAATACAATTTACCGCCAACGATGGGATCAGGTATATTTAATATCTATCAGTATTTGATAGCAATGACAATTGAGTTCAAAAGGGTTGCTAAAATGGTTAATTTAGCAATGTAAAGATGCAGAGGGAGTGCTTTATATTATTGAGTCAAGGCTGTGCGCGTAGTGTGCGCGTGGTGTGCGCGTAGCGTGATCACCGCGATTAGGGGCAATTTTTGTACGGCGTAGCACACGGAGACGGAAAAAGAATGGTTCCGGGAGGCGCAAAACTCTGATTTGTAACTGGAAATTTTCTACATTTGATGGATTGAAGGTAGGAATATTCATGAAGGTATGAAGAAAAGGAAGGCATATATTTGATTGGAGAAAGTAAAGAAATTAAACCTAGACTGATAGTTCAAATCAAAATTGTGTGCGAGACATCTTGATTAATTAATGGTGAGATTTTACCGGTGAGAACGGGAAGAGGCAGTGTGATTACAACGGAAGAAATATGTAATTCTATTTTGAGATGATGAGTTATCAAACCGATAAAGGGGTAAATTCAACAGACATGATTAGATAGACATAATAGGATAGGTGTGATTTTCACTAGTGTGTTAAATTAATTTTAATCAATCGTATACTAATCTCATTTGGAACTAAATTTATCTTTAAATTTATCAAATAATTTTACGTTACAACGAGATATGAGCTCAGTAATGGTAACTAGGGCAACAAGAGACACACTTTTTGGGTTTGGCCAGTTTCAACGAATGAATTTTGACCGATGCAACATGAATAGCAGTGAGCTTTAAGAGAATCAGCTATTAGTAGAAGGGCGTATAAGTTGTACTAATTTAATTCGTAAATGACAATAAGTTGATCACATTACATCATATTGAAAGACTGGAGACATCGAAAATTTAAATTTTCACTAGCATCGTAAATTTGAGTAAGAAATTTGTAAGGGTGGTTATTGAGTGTGCAACACAATATAGAGTAACGCCCAGAAAAATATATAAAAGTGGAGAGGAAGAGATGAAGAGAGAGAGAGAGAAAAGAAAGAAAAAAAGAGGAAAGAAATAAAGAAAGACAGATAAATGACTATCACTTGCACACGGTCAAATATACTGAAAGAAATCACAAAATAAACATAATCATATTCAGAATCACGAAAGCAAGCAGTCTGTGAATTAACATTTTTTTTTGCTAAAACATTAACAATTTGATTGTTTTCTCTGAATTTTTTTTAGCGGGAATTTACGTTAGCGAGACTCGACTTTTTGAAAGCAGCTTTGATTATTTTTGGCGATAAAATGATCAAACATATTCAATGTATAATGTCATTAGATGGGATGTTAATTGGAAATTGCCATCAAATTGAACAGTACAACTTACAATTCTCGATAATATCATGACAAATTAACACATTTCCACCGTCCAACTGATTCTCCCTTTTTTTGACTTTCTTTTTCTTCACTTCATTCCTCTCTTCATTCTCCACCCGCCAACCTTATTGTGTGCCCGTCGTCATATTGGCGATTGCGGCACTCAATTGTTAGCGAATCGCGCGCGCAGTGATGAAATCAGTGACAAATGTTGCTGCCAATACGCCCTCTCGCACTAAATGTACGCGCTAAACGCCCTAAATTTGCGTGCTCTCCCCGATGCGTTAGGGTCTTTCCTTTTCTGCGACCGATTGCGATCAGTACCATCATTCACCAAAATGTTAACCTCCTTTCCTTTGACCATCAAACACTCACTAATGCATTATTATCAACTCTTTCTAAACGTCATTTATCACATCCCCATATCCTTCTCTTCTTCTCCACTAAACTTTCAACCTGTCTCCCGCATATACAAACCCCCCCTGTCCCACCTTATATCTCTCTCTTTCTCCCTCTCTTTCTCTTTCTCGGCTTCCCCATCCATTTTCGTGCCTTCTCGCACCCAAAAAAAATCTTCACTACGTGTGACTAGCTACCCCGGCAAAAGGCGCCTTCAAAAGCCACACACACATGTCTATAGACAACCCACGGCCACCGACAAAGGACCAGGGCTCTCTCTTGGGTACCCCCTTGAGTGTCGGCTCGAAAACTTTACGTTCGTCTTCGTTGGGTTCTTCCATAGGCTCGGCCTTTTTCCCGCCAGATCCAAGATCTACGAACGCTCAAGTGCCTTCCCGTCTGGCTACCATAGCATCTCCCAATGTACTTGAACTGCCAATGATTCCTCAGGAGAAACATTCAACTAATTCTGACCGTGGAAATCAAGGGTTTTCTGAAGATCTGGGTCCAGAATCATCTGCCGTTCCTCAAGCGATTCGCCGCTCTTCCGGGGCCAGTTCTAGCACTGAAAATCCCACCACTCCACTTATTTTGGCTTCTACTATGGGATCTATGTCCCTTAGTGCGGATGAAGATCTCGATGTACCCATTCCAGCTGATGAGGACGTCTCAGGATCCGCCCCTAATGCATTCAACCCCGCCGCTGCTCTGCCAGCTGCCCTGACTCGAGGCAAACAACCATTTAGACCTCAATTTTGGCAACCACAACCATTTTATTACTCATCTTCACTCGCTCTGTCGGTTCTGCTGACTCCACTGAACGCTTGGGCTTCTCCTTTTGGTCTGTCTCTGACTCCTCCGCAGCTTTATGATGAGCAACCTTCATTGCAACCAAAATTTGAACTTCAGCAGGAAAGAGATCTTAGGTTCGATATGTGGCGCTCTGAACAACCTCTGGCGGGACTGTTCACCGAGACTGCAGGCTCTAGAACCATTCTGACTCCACAACAACCAAGGAAAATGTCGCTTCTGAATTCTATTTCCCTTTCAATGCCTCAAATGTATCAATATCAAGGATTCGATGGATCAAGTATGGGTTCGAATGTTCCTGGAGTACAAAATTCATTGGAAGGCTTTGTGCCAATTTCCATGAATGATCCAAAGGCATCAAACCATCAAATGGGTGGCCCCAGAGCTCATTCAAATTCTCATTACGGAGGATCTAGAGGTCAAAACACGTTCCACAATGGTTCATCAAACCATGGACCCAATTCGCATCGTAAGCATGGAAACAATCGTCGTTATGACGCAATGAATGTCCATAGAAAGATGCACTCGCATCGCAGAAAGGGAGACGACGCGGCAAAATACGCCAATGCTAAGTTAGAAGACTTTGCCGGTGAAATATACCAGTTGTGTCGTGACCAACATGGCTGCAGATTTCTTCAAAGACAAATAGACCAAGAAGCTAATGGTCATGCAGCCAATGGCGCCACTACCAACATTGCATCAACCATGATATTTAACGAGATCTACCTTAAAATTGTGGAGCTTATGGTGGACCCGTTTGGAAATTATCTCATCCAGAAGCTTTTTGAACACGCTCTGGTGGACCAACGTCTTATTCTTGTCCGTAATGCGGCTCCTGATTTTGTCAAAATCGCCTTGGACCCTCACGGCACCAGAGCTCTTCAAACCCTCATTGAATGCATCACTGTGGATGAAGAGTACCAACTTGTGATCCTGCTGCTTCAGCCTCACATTGTCAACCTTTCTCGGGATTTAAATGGAAATCATGTTGTCCAGAAATGTTTGCAAAAATTCCCAGCTAAGGATAACCAATTCATTTTTGACATTGCCCTGACTCATTGTAATGAAATCGCAACGCACCGTCATGGGTGTTGCGTACTCCAACGTTGTCTTGATTATGGTAACGTGCAACAGAGACGGCAATTGCTGCAAAAGGTTGCTCAAATGGCTACGAACCTTTCGCTGGATCCCTTCGGTAATTACGTAGTACAATACGTTCTTCTGAGAGGTGATCAAGAGCTGATTGACAATATAATGAAGCATATTAAATTTAATGTTACTCTGTTGCTGTTGCAGAAGTTTGGGCTGAATGTGATTGAAAAGCTGTTGAGAATTCCTGAGTTGAGCCAAGAGCTTGTTACAGTTATTTTGGAAAACCACAGCCATTTCCTGGAGATGCTCAATGATCCATACGGGAACTACGTGCTTCAAACGCTGCTTGAAGTTGCAGACAAGGAAAACTTGACTCGACTTCTGGAGGCTTTGCAACCGTTGTTACCCAACATCAAGAATACTCCACACGGGCGTCGGATCATCTCTAAGATCCAGCTGGTGTAGAGCCATTTTTTGTACAATATGTTGTAAATTATTGATGTATATACACGATACTAGAGTTCGATGTAGCAAAAGAAGTGAGATTCTATGTTATAGGCAGCAAGGTACCAATTAAGGGGAGAATGATAAGTCTAAAATCGTTTTCGGCTTTCAAGCACATTTCTCCGATAGCACATAATGATTTGATAAACAGAACGACTAGATTGTGTTAATTGCCTTTTAACCATGGTTAGTGATGAAATTTCAACGTAAGTCGCAACCAAGTGAGAGAAAAGCATTCGAAAGATCGCCAGGCCCTGTACATCGAGGGAATATCACTCGGAAAATAAACTACGCTTTGTCCAAATGCATAAATTAAACTCAAGCGATTTGTAATATGCGCAAATTTCAAGCACGGGCTATTAAGCAAATGATGGTGTTAAACACGAGATGTCATTATCAAAAGAAATTCAATGCTACCCATGCCAATGATATTAAAGCATAAAGCATCCACTGCCTAAATGTCAAGCGCCTACTTGACCCTTGAACAAGTTTTATGTCAGCTTTGTAAAATATGAAATCGCATAGAAAGTAAAAGAAACCAAAAATATATCGAAGCTATTTTGGAGTTCTATTTTTACGAGCTTGCTGCAAGGAAAAACTTTAAACGTGGGGGTATATAATAAACCAATAGCCTAAATATAGAAGTATAAAGATAGATAGTTAAATAGATAATCAGGGAGATAATTAGGTAGAAAGATAATATTTATAGGTAAGTAAATAGACAGATAATTAGATATATAGAGGGCTTTATAGATAGATAATCAGATAACTTAACAGAAAGATTTTTAGATAAGTAAATAGATAGACAAATAGATAGAATAATACATATACAAATAACAAGCCAGCAAGAAAAATACATATATACGAATCATCATAAACTTTCTTCTGTCCGAAAGTAATTCCCATCCCACCCCATTCCAACCCATCCTATTCCAACCTTGCCAAACTATTACAGTCACAAGCATTAATATCAAAATCACGGCCAAACTTTCAAATGAAACAGATTAGACAAGCCAAATTATACTTGCCGATCTTTGTCGCCGATGAGCCATTGAAAATTGCCGAAAAAGGGCAAATTGAATTCCGTCTTTCAGTGAAATTTTAGCCACCGTGCCAAAGATTCTCAATCGGTCAAAAACCCCGCTTCACGCTCCAATGATATTAACCATATATGCTGAAATGTTAGCCTATTTAGTACTTGACCAAATGATGTTTTGATTAACTTCACTCCCAAAATTTCTTATACTAAAACTCTTAATAATAATTACCTAAAGGCCCTTTGTAACATATTCTAAATTTGCAGCCCCTGGCAAAAAAAGTCGGTCCTCAGTACTGATAAAATATTCCACTGCAGATTGTTTACCCAAAAGATTAAGAATTGATAGAAGAAATAAGCGGAAAAAAATATATACTACTACTAATAATGATAATATTAAAAATAATCTACTGCAGCTCACTGAAAAACTACCGCAGACCTCACCGATAAAAGCAGGAGACTCTCCATAGATCTCGGAAACTAATCTCAAAAGGCATCATCACGCCTTACATTTCAATTCCGAATTCATCTTTTGCAGCCCATTTTCCACCCAATCCATTCACATCAATCATCCCTCCTTGCCTGCCCCATCCTAGATCCTAGCCCTTCTGCTAGGCCCGCATCATTGAAAAAATATCTAAACAAATTATTATCTTTGGCTTCAACGCTAAAGAAACCAAAATATCAATTTCTTTTGACTGACGTCTGCCCCGGAGAGTACATCCCGTGTTTGTGGTACCTCGAGATCTGTACCCTCTTTTGGAGCTCTGTTTATATCAATCGCATTACATTCAAGACACTCCTACCGCACATTCTAGTGATACTACGAAATCTCACTTCGCTCGGCCCCCGGACCAAACTTACCGAGTTATCAACAAAGCTCTTGATTTCACCACCAAAAACCTCATCAACAATCATTGATACCACCGAAGTACTTTACTGAACCTCTGGTTTTTGTTAGATCATCCCTGATTCTCGATTTGTTATCCAACTGGATCATTATCGATATCCATTCATTATTTCCCCCCGCAAAATTTAAAGCCATCGATCTTTCACAATAAAAACTTGCCACGATGCTGAAAATCACACATGTTCCCGCAAAAAATGTCTTACCAGCCCCACCAGAGACGAAATCTGCCAGAAAAATCATAAAAAAGCGTAAATATCTGCGTGGCGGTTGCAAAGAATGCAAACGTAGAAAGATGAAATGTGATGAAGCTAAGCCATTCTGCTTCAATTGCACTCGATTAAAGAAAAATTGTGTCTATGACTCCTCTGGATCTCCACCTAATCGTGAGAAATCGTTATCAACATCTTCAACTTCAAAGGAAGCTCGTCAGCATCGCTCAGATCCAAGCCTGGACGCAGACGCAATTCATTATCGTCCCGTAGTGTCACCCGTAATCGAAACGTCCATACCATATGGCCCCCATGGCCCAGATACCTCTAGTGGAATTAACATTGCACATTCGGGGGCTCCTCCACCACTTACACCCCTCGCTCCTACTACTTCAAGTCAGAGTCCAATTTTCAAATACACAGACTCTTATCCTGGCCAAGTCTTTTACGGTACTTTTGGTGACGAAAGAAACAGCATAGCAAAGCATGCACGTACGAATATAAACTCAGTACCTCAAACAAGAACCGAGACTCCAATTTCGGCTCACAGAACGTCTCCAGATCTGCTTCATCAACCTCAAGGAGCACCATTTAGTAACCTGATCTCTGATATTCTAACCCCCAGTGATAAAGAAGCACATGGAGACATCCGAGGAGTGTTTGACGCTGCATCAATCTTTGTCAATGAACTCAGTGACACCATAAACATGGACTTGCTTCTGGAAGCAGTCAAGAATTCACCTGCTAACATGGTATACCTGGCAAATAACAACAATGTCTCTCCGATGACTTCAACTGGACCCGGTCAATCTTTAAACTCAATTGGAAATATTGGCTCTACAATTGGCCCACCTGGTGTGCCCAAGCCTCTCAATTCAGGTGTTCCAGGGCCATTAAATTTCCATCTCGAAGAGTTCACAGATCATATAGTTTCTCAATGGAATCCACTGGAACAAGTCAATCAAAGCATACAAAGCGTACAAAGCCTGACGACCCTGCTTTCCGGACCTCGAAGATTATCTTTTGCGGTGCCTATCACATCATTGGTTGAAGAAACTATAAAAGAAAACAACCTTGTGGAACCACATCTGTCGTACCTCAGACTTTTGACGATTACAGAACTTTCTTTTCACTTGCACCCTTTTGCTCTGTCTATTGAACTGAACGAAGTTGTACATATTTTGCTAGAGTATTCAGTGAAGTGTCCGTATCTTCTCATGGCTATTCTAGCAATTCTGGCAACTTTACAATACAACCAGTCCGCAAAACAGGCTCATGATATGCTGCGACAAAAATATTTACTGGTTTGTTTGACATTGCTACTGAAAGAGTTTAACGGACTGGGGGACAAAAGCAATTCAAAACTCGCCAATGACGTCGAAAGGTTGCTTCTAACTGTATTGGTTTTGGCTCTGAATTTCACGGCCACCCTGGTCGACTTCGACGACACGGCAAGCCCTGGAAGCAAAGTTCAAAATGAAGGAGTCTTACTGCTGTGGAAGACGCATTTGAGGGGTGCCAAAGACCTTCTTATTAATTACAGTACTGTGCAACTGAATGGTCTGCAAGTATCAAGGGGTTTAGCTCTTGCAAAGATATGGTTTTTTGCCATTGAACTGCTTGCAGGTCTCATGCTGCGACTGGGAGGCACTTTAACTCAAAAACAGAAGCCATTACCTTCTGACGAAGAGCGAGAGCGAAAGGAAAGGGCAAAGAGAGATCCATATAGAAGGGAATTTGGGGTTGCTGAACTGAACAAATATAAAGTTTTCAAAGATACGGGATATTTTTCAAGAACTACTAATCCCGAATATCATGACGCTCTTGTCAGACTGGGTTTGCTCACCACGCAATCTTACGATGCTTCTGGGGCCGAATTTAATTTGTATCTAGGCTATACTGTCGATGTGGTTTACATGAATCATGAATACATTAAGTTGTTGGCCATGCAACGGGAGGATCCTAACTTTCAAGTGCCCATTCTGCTTGTTCTGAAGATCGTACACCTCATTCATAATGCTCGAGAATCTCATTTAATTGCCGATGCAATCCCGCCAACATGTATAATTCCACCGGAATCTCCAGCCCATCCACAACTGAGTGGCCATTTGGCTCAAAAGTCTCTTCCAGAATCAGCTTATGGTCGGTTCATAGATCCAAAGAATGGAACAGTAACTGTTTTTTCATGGTTGGACATTCTGCAGCAGATTCGGGTGGATGCTATATATTTGCGACTCCTCACCGACATGATAGGGCTTCCGAGAGACCACCATTTGGTGCGTGAACTAGTGGATAGAATATTGAAGTATATGTTTTTCGTTCGACCCAAGGAAGCAAATATACCGGCACCCACGGTAATGTCACAGAGTCAGAATTGGTATTTACCGCATGGTGCGTTTGATATTCGTTGCATTATGATTCAGCTGTCATTTCGACTGATTATTCCTTTCCTCGATTCCGACTTGGAGCTAGAGAGACTTCAGTTATACTTCGATGGTCTTGCATTGCTAGGAAATGGATCTGCTGTACAAACAAAGCGATTAATTGAAAAGGTAAGAACTCAAAGGGAGGTATCCAGTGAAGACGAAGGGGATATCATGTTTTCATAATATGACATAGCTTCATTTTTTTCCTTTAAATGTCTGGGCGTCTACCAAGTGTAGAAACAGACGAGGCAAAAATTTATTTATCGAAGATCACTTGAGTGATCATCAAGCGGATTCCGTATTTGTAACATAATCGGGCTAGTATCTAAACATGACTGCCACCATAAAGATGGAGGGTCTTTAGACCAAATGAATCAATAAGGAGCTGTTAAAATGCTCAAATATTAGGTGATAATTGTAGACGACGGGGCTATCGTTCCTATTGATACATCGTGTGTGTGTGTATAAGTCTACACCTACAAGCATGGGAATATGCTTGATTCAAAGTTATTTTCCCTGTCGTTCAAGTTAATATGATGAGTTCAACCACTAATAATCAAAATTCGACCAGAACTTAAAGCGACTTCTTTTCATGGTGATTAAATTAACGACAACTCTTCAATTTTACATTTAAATCTCTGCATTATGAATATGACTCTTGCTATTTTAAGACGATTCAGTGTTTCATTAGAAAGATTCTTTGTTCCAATTTTACAATTATCAAGTCATCTTGATCTTATTATCTCAATATTACCATATTGATCTTCCCTTCTTAATATCACGTATCAATCTTACCATTTTTATCTAAATCTTTTCATGGTATAATTTCTCTTTCATCTTGATATTACACTGCTATTTAATTTATTCAATATTATCTCGATATGTCTCGATATGTCTCGATATGTCTCGATATGGATGGCTAATAATTAAATACGCTAATCATTTTAGTAAAATATTCCAAGATTCAATTTTACCTTCATTTGAATTCTTTTGATTGCCTTTTCAATTAAACAAACTAATATACTTCATTCAAAAGATTATCCAAAGATGTTCCATTGCATGAGTTAAGCCATAAAAATGCAACAATTTCTTGATCTAAAAATATGCAACGATTTTCAGATCCATAAACATTAACCACTATTTGACTGCCAAAAGATGAACACAAAATCGAATCATATAAATATGCACTGCTTCCTATTAAGAGGCCCCAACCAACATATCTATGACCCCACACATCTATAACCCCACCCATATTATCCGTCTAGAGCTACTATTATTACGCTTTCCGCTATACGAGGTGCATACAACGAAAAAAAAAACCAAACTACCACACTGCTTTCTCCCAGCAAAGTCTCAAAATCGCGTTGCTCGTTCCGCTTTGTTTTTGTTGTCGTACCGCCAAAATTTCACTTACTTAGATTTGCGATTTGCTTTGATCTATTTCTTTTGCAATCACTTTTCTTCGTCCCCCTTACCTACTCCATTGCGTCTAAGATCATTCCTTTTAAGTGACTTTTTGCAATGGCCGAACAAAACGTTGACTCCAAGGATGACCGCTATGTTGCCCCTGAAGAGATCGAATGGGAATTCGGTGGACCCGTTGGTGCATTGGGCATGATGATTGGTTTCCCAGCTCTCATGTATTACATGTGGATCTCAGCAGAATTCTATGATGGAAAACCTGCCTGGCCAACCGCAAATGAATCTTGGACTGATTTCCTTTATACATTGTTCTGGAAGTACTATGTTGGACATGGATTGCCCTCGTTTAAGACTTTTGCAATCTTTACTTTCTTCATTTTGATCCAAGGTATCTTCTATTTGACCCTTCCTGGTGTTTGGACAAAGGGTCAACCATTGACCCACTTAAACAACAAACAGTTACCTTACTACTGTAATGCTGTGTGGTCTTTTTACTTGACCGTATTCTCCCTTTTGGCGTTACATTTCTCAGGAGTATTCCCATTATACTACATTTTAGACCACTTTGGTGAGATTATGACTACTGCCATTTGGTATGGATTCTTCTTCTCAATCTCCTTGTACATATATACCCTCAATGTTTCCGGTGACTACCACAGAATGACTGGAAACCATATCTATGACATATTCATGGGAGCCCCACTTAATCCACGTATTGGTAAGTACTTGGACCTTAAGATGTTCTTCGAGGTTAGATTGCCATGGTTCATTCTTTTCTTCATTTCTTTGGCATTGTGTCTCCGCCAATACGAAACTTACGGTGCTGTTTCTCCACAGGCTGCTTTCGTGTTGTTTGCTCACTGGCTTTACGTTAATGCCTGTGCAAAGGGTGAAGAATTGATTGTCCCAACTTGGGATATGGCTTACGAAAAATTCGGCTTTATGCTCATTTTCTGGAACATTGCCGGTGTGCCATTCACCTACTGTCAATGTACCCTTTATTTGGCTTACCATGACCCTAAGGAGTACCAATGGTCCACTTCTTACAACGTTATGTTGTTTGTGATCTTGTGCGCTGCTTATTACTTCTTTGACACCGGAAACCGTCAAAAGAACCTGTTCCGTCGTATCATGGCTGGTAACACTGATTTGCGTAAGACTTTCCCATATTTGCCTTACTCTGACCTTGTTAACCCACGTTATATCAAGTGCGAAAATGGGCTGTTCCTTTTGGCTGATGGCTGGTACAAGTATGGCAGAAAGTTCCACTACACTGCTGACTGGACCCAATCGCTCACTTGGGGTCTGATCTGTGGATTTAACCTGATTTTCCCTTGGTTCTTCCCAGTATTCTTTTTCATTGTCTTGGTTCACAGAGCTAACAGAGACAACAACAAGTGTGCCAAAAAGTATGGTAAGGACTGGGAGAAGTACTGTGAATTGTGCCCATGGATTTTCATTCCATACGTTTTCTAAAAAATATAGAAGAGGATTATTTTTACCTCATGTAGTCGTTTGTAACTGACTTGCTGATAACAAAGAAATCGTGAGTCCCCTACTAATAATCTAAGTGAACTTGTCGCTCATTATTATACAACTCGAAGCTTTTTTTTTTGAAGAGCTTTCCTACACCAAAATCAAATACATCGTCAATTCTAACACCAATTTAAAACTTTTCGCAAGTCGTTGATCTCCTAATTCGAAATCTATTCCTCTGCATCATATTCTCAATCTTGCTCTGCAATCGCCACCAATCTTTCATCAATCTCATCGGCAGTCAAAATCTTGAACCCTGAAGCAGTTGCAACACCAACCTCCACATCGTTCTTACGGAAGTCGGTACCCAATACCAGTCCCAAAGCGGTGATCGCAAATTCTACGGTCTCCTTCCAATCACCCTTGACAAAGTCGGTCTTCTTGAACTTTCTTTCCAAGTAGGTGGTAGCCTCCTGCTGTTTATGACCTGTAGCAACTGCCTTAACGCTGGTGTAGTATCCGGCAGGGTCACACTTGAAAATCTGTGCACCACCATGAACACCTTCTTCCTCGGTGTCAAATTGACAGAACGTGAGGGCAACACCCAATGGTCTCATGTAAGCTCTTTGAGTGTAGATTTGTGACAAATTAGCCATTCTCTTGGCCAAAGCCTCAACAGGGATCTCGTAGCCGTATTTATAACGGAACTCAGCGGCCTCTGCCCGCGCACGTAAGGCTTGTGACCGAGCATCAGCAATCATTCCTGTAGCAACTAATCCGATCAGTGGGGTGATTTGGAAGATGTAAGAGACGGTTTTAGGGTCGAGAAGCTTGTCTGGGATCTTCTTTTGTGAGATTACCACGGCAGAATCGCGACCACATACGGCAAGCGACGTTATATTGGCCGAGTTTATAGCTTTGAAGGCATACTCAACCTGGTAGAGTCTCCCTTCGGGGGAGAAAATGGTGATATGTCTATCGAATCCTGCGGCACCTGTAAATGTTAGTATTTGAAAGTAGCATTAAAGATGGCAAACTTGCGAGTCAGGGTCAAGAAGCGTCCAAGGAAGCTTAGATTGCATTCAATAAGAAGTAAAGACCATAATTTTCAGATTTGGATGGGTTTGGACTGGATAAGTTGATGGGTTGACGTTGAATTGTTGGAAATAGGTGAATATTGATTGCACATTTTAATTGAGTTAGCGGTGGCTAACTTATGAAATCATCAGATCAAACCCGTCAAAGGAATGTTAACTGAGTCTATAACCATAATTATTGTGAAAGCGGTTATTCTTTTCCACACGGATAACCCTATTCAATCACGAATTCATCATAAATCCCTATCACGTCGAAATCGCCGCCCTTCTTTGGACAACAGCGGGGGAACATAAGCGATTAAACCCGACGGAATTCATTCAATTTCCTCTCAAAGAACCCTATACAAGACATGATAGTGCTTCTTAAAACTTCATTGCCTCCCGAATGAGCTAAAAAGCCATTGATTTATTGTAGAACGTATACATACCCGACATCTTGGTGGCGTTCAAGTCTAGTGGAGAATTCTAGAAAACTAAATGGGAATAGCTCTCCATCACTTGCAGCTTGAACTTGTTATGTAAGTGGGAGAATTATTTTTATGGGTGAGAGGCTGCCTGCAGGATATTTCTTCTTAAAGGTTTTCGCTTCCACTAAAGAAAACACCGCTTGTATAACTCTGGTGTAATCCGCCTGTGTTGCTGCTTCTAGGCCTTTTTCTACGCAGAAACGGCCTTCAAGGCGATGACATTTTACGTGGATGCCAAAACGGCGGAGAAAACTCCGCAATATACCGCGGATAGAGCACAAGGGCCTCAAGTATCATACCATTTTAATCCACAAGTTTCACAGTATCATTATGGCCCTCATCATCCAATGAAGCCGTTCCGCTTGATGCTTACAGATCATTTAGTTATTGCTTACAAGCTCTACGAAAAAATGGACCTTTTCACACCTCGAAGCGCCACGAAGAAAGAGCTTTTGGAATTTCACCTGGAGGATTACATCGACTTTCTTCAGAGCGTCACCCCTGAGTTGACTGCCAAAATGACCGACCAAAAGCTCGCCCAGTTCAATATAGGGGATGACTGTCCTGTTTTCGACGGAATATATGACTATCTGGCCATCTACGCCGGCGCCAGTCTTGATGCGCTGCGCAAACTCATACTGGGGATGCTGGACATCGCCATCAATTGGTCTGGAGGGCTTCATCACGCCAAAAAATTCGAACCTCTGGGGTTCTGTTACGTAAATGATATTGTTCTTGCTATCATGAATCTTTTACGAGTACACCCACGTGTAATGTACATAGATATCGATCTTCATCATGGAGACGGTGTGCAAGAAGCCTTCTATACTACCGATAGAGTGATGACAGTACTGTTTCACAAGTATAATGGAGAGTTCTTTCCCGGAACTGGAGCAATAGATGAGGTAGGGATTTCTCGGGGTAAAAATTATGCCGTGAACGTACCATTGAAAGATGGGGTAGATGACGAGCTGTACATACGTCTTTTCAAACTGGTCATGGAACCATTGATTACAAAGTTCCAGCCTACAGTAATTGTACAGCAATGTGGAGCAGATCTGTTAGGCTATGATCGTTTGGGGTGCTTTAATTTGAACATCCGAGCACATGGAGAATGTGTTAAGTTTATCAAGCTGTTTGGTCTTCCAATGCTTGTATTAGGTGGTGGAGGATATACCCCACGTAATGTATCACGTTTATGGTGTTATGAGACGTCGGTGTTGAACGATGTGACTTTGGAGAGTAAAATACCGAACCATATTCCAAGTTATGATTGGTTTGGACCCGATTTCCTGCTTCATCCTCAATTGGATGGACGTATAGACAACAAGAATTCGAAAAAATACTTGGAGCTGGTCAAAGAAGCAGTTTTAGAGCAAATGAGATTCTTACAACATGCGCCGCTGGTCCAGATGCAAGAGATTCCACCAGATATAGCAGGAATCACCGAGGAAGAAGAGGAAGCAATTAGGGCTTTGAATGAAGAGCAAAACGAGGATGAAATTCGTGCAGAGCGGGCAGTGAAGGATGAGGCTCGCATGAAAGAATTGGTCGAGTAGAGAGCATTACTGAAGCCAATCGAGATGATAAGGACAGGGGAATAGAACGGGATGGTGATTCTTTTCAGTTTTAGTCAAAATTCTTTGGGGAATATCATTGAGACGTTAAAGATCACACCTCAACGACAACACCGAACACATGTGTTAGCAAAAGTTCTAGCAAAAGTTGGCTAGAAGATGCAATTTTAAAACGAACAGATGACTAGACAGAGATCGTCTAGATGAAAGTGTTTTGATATGACCAGTGGAAGCAGCAGTGACATTGATATTATGACAAACAGTGTATAATAGAATTAATAGTAACATAGAGACGTAAAATAAAGATGTGTAGAGTGACAATTTGAGACAATGGTATAAAACTGTTGCATTCTTATCGGATCGATTATCTCAAATATAATAATGTAAATCTAAATCTTCACCGGGGATTAAATTCATGCGGAAATGCTATTAAGAATCAGCAGCTTTATTTGAAATTGGATTAAACTATAAGAATCCCAAAAGTGGTATTGAAATTTTGATGGTCTATTCAAAACTTTAACAATCCAAAAGTTTTCGTTACCAAAAAAATCATAAATGGTAAAGACTTTTATATATGAGAGAGTAGTTTTATTTATTAAAGAGTCGCTAGAATATAAAGATCAGTGAAATTAAGAAGTTTTTCAGTCATTACTCAGAATTATTAATGCTATTAGTAATATTTGCGAGGTTTGACAACGCCGAGATAGGAGATGGATATTTTTTTCAATATTCATCACTAGCACTGTCAAAATCGCACTAAGAAACCCCGCAAAAAATAGCGTATGCTCGCAAAAAATTAGTGGGTCGACCACAATTATCTTAATAAATCCGCTTGACATTTTGCGACACAATTTCTCATGGAGATACCACTTGACATCCGAAAACCCCATATATTCGAGTCACTATTAATAAGTAGAAAGCAATTGACCGTTTAGATTAAGTTTCAAAGTAAATAACATTCGAAATCACTCCCCATTCTCCCTTTTCTTATCCCCAATCACCCCCTTCCTTGCCCTCATCATCTCATTCCACATTCTAACGCACTGCGAAATCCGGCCGCACCGCGCCCCACCCTAGTGGCGTCTCTTCTCTAAGCACAAATTGGGTGCGCGCGTTGCAAATCAAAAAAATTCACCTTCAGCCTCTACCAGAGCAGTGTTTACCTCTTCGGCCAGCAGCCGTTTTGATCACTTTTACGTCCCGCTAGCCTTCGCTCGCTCAAAGCAATGGACGTACCCAAGCTCCGTATTGAAACGGACGCTAAGGGCCATAAGATCATCAATAACCAATATGTGGTTGTTCGAAAGATCGGCCAGGGCCAATACGGGAAGGTGTTGCTCGCTACTAGTACACTTGGAACTGAAGTAGCAATCAAGACTATCAACAGAATTGACCGCCTGAAGCTTATAACAAAGAACTATTTATTGCATGCTCAAAAAATCAAAAGAGAGATCAAAATTATGAAAGAATGTCATCATCCTAATGTGGTCCAGCTCTATAGTGTTATAGATGACCTCAAATTTGATAAAATCTTGTTGGTTCTTGAATACTGTGCCTACGGAGAACTTGAATGGAAGAATTATAACCATTACAATGAGAAATATTACAAGGAGGATGGTATAACCATCAACAAAATTCTCCGAGATGTCATCAATGGACTTGATTATCTCCACAATCATAAGAAGATTATTCATCGTGACTTGAAACCTCTGAATTTACTTATATCAATGAACAAAACTATCAAAATCTCGGACTTTGGTGTGTCATTAATTCTTGAAAATAATACTTCTGATGACAAGGAACTCGGCCGCCTGTTGGGTACTCCGGCCTTTTTTGCACCCGAGCTATGTCAATTTGTTCATATGAGATATCTGCAACTTGATTTGCATCTGGCTCTGCGGGAGGGAACCGCCAATACCGCTGCCCAAGATGCAGAGAAGTACCGTTTAAATTATCAGATTGATCTTTGGTCTCTTGGGGTGATCTTATATTGCCTTATATTCCATTGCTTACCGTTCAATGGTCATAACGAGTTCGCCCTTTTCAAAAAAATTGTGGATGAGCCTTTATCATTCCCCAAAGTTCTGAACCTGAGTTTGGCTACAGATGGAGATACCGAAGAACTTAGACAGCTTCAGGACTTGATATCTAAGCTCTTGACCAAAGACCCCGCGAAAAGAGCTACCATCAATGATGTAATAAACCATACTTTTACCACATTCGACTTAAGTCCGTCTAAAAAAGATGAATTCTTCAGTTTCAACCTGCAGTTTGACTCTGATCCAGGAAGCGGGTCTTCTCAAACACCAGAGCCAACTGAAAAGGGTAAGAAATTAGATAAGTTTCGTGGTATGTTTAAACGTGAGCAAAAACTGGCACCGACTACTACGGAACCAGAATCACAGCCAAAATTGGATGATTTGGAACCTGTTGACGATCTTTTGGACCTGTATTTTGACGATAGCTCTTCATTTGGATCAATAGAGGAGGTACACGAACGTTTCGAAGAGGAAACGTTGAATATTTTACAAAGTAATAGCCCAGCTCCAACCCCAGAAAACTCGGAGATGAATCTACACCAATACACTGAAAGCGAACGCTTATCTGAGAGCCCATCTCCACCCAAGCCTCCACCTCATGGATTGCCGAGACTCAATCTCAATTCCTCTTCCAGTACAACTCTTTTACCCCCACCACAAATTCCCCTGGGTGGACTTTTAGACAACCAAAACCTCACTTCGGGTGTCAAGTCTCCAGATACTCCAGGGAGTACCGTTGTCACCATCGGAGCAGGTTCTCCCAACACATTTAAGTCAATGTTCAGTCCTTCAAAACGATTCTTCTCTCGATTGAAAAAGGAAAATGGTGAGAAGGGCTCGTCCAAATTGGCAACAACTGCACCGACCCAACCTACAAAGCATACAATTGATTCGCTCTCGAAGAAACCGACAAAGCAACACGAAGAATTAGACATGTTCAAGCCACCGTCTTTGTTCACTCCATCGTCATCCCGCAAAAATTCCATCAGTAGTTCTCGAAAAAATTCAATCTCCTCTGCTCGAAATAGCGGTAGTGGACTTAGTCGAATAACTAGTTCATCGTCGTCGTTAAATTTAAACGGTTACCTTACAGATGATAATTATTCTTTGGCTTCTTTCCGAACATCTGAAGCTAGCCTGCTCAAGTACAAAATTGCAATTGAAGACAGTGATAGCAGCAGTGATAATGAAGAGGCAAACACCACGCTTACAACTGAGACTGCCCGGCGTACAAACATAAGCGATTATCTTGATGGCTTACAGTAGTTTAGAACAAAGAAATTAATAGCGGTGGTAAAGGTTCAAAATATTAGTCATGATAACCGAGTCAAAAATAATCATCGGTATAACAGCATAGAAAATGCAACATTTAGCATTGAGCACGTGTAGAGAAGTTTCCCATTTTCCGGAACCACAAATAAGCTATCAGCATAAACCAGGTTGCATATTCTTTATTGATCTCTAGGCAAAATAGTTCTTAATTGAAAGACGCATCGAAATTTTTATTGCTGCAGACGCATGTTGATGCGATTTTGCAGTACATCAACGCGGGCCGATAAAAATGGAAACAGGTATTTCGACGCTCGTCGCGGAATGAAAGAGAATAGTACTACCCGAAATGGGAAGCATACCCCGGGAATAAAACGCATGTTGCGGAGTTGACGATGGTATAATATGTATCGGTTGGACCTACAATGCTTCTTCCACCGCCCCCACCCTTAGACGAAGAACGGATGGGAACATGCCTTGTTCATCGATATTATCCTATAAATCGATAAAAAAAGAAAGCTTAATAAATAGAATAAAGAACAAATGTTAGTGGCATTTCATCTGAAATGAGCCGTAGAAGATCAGGCTTTTTCCCGCAGATTATAATCGTAAGACTCGGTGATTCGCGATGGAAACGGTTACATTGGCCGCAAACATTGGAATGCCGGTACTAAGCCGGGTGATCCCGTTAAAAAATTACTTGGAACAGTGTTTTGATCTCTCAAGTTTCAGTAGCAATTAGCAATATTGTAAACGGTAATCATTATTTACCGATCCGCCTCGGTACTGGAGACTGCTTATGAAACGGTATTGTAATGTTGGCATTAACGGAAGCAAAGTTGAGCGCTTCCGGCGACGATATAATAAAGCATTCGACGCAGGCACTTTTCTCAGGGACCATTTACATGGTGGGGGCATTTAAGTAAACAACATAAGGTGCCCAGTACGTCTATTTTCGTGCGCACGAGCGAACATCCAAGAAGGACAATAGAATTTTAGTCTAAGGAAGATGCAAGAGCGAATTTATGGCGAAAATAATACGGGAAAGAATAAAGACTAAATTAGAAAATAATGTAAAGCACTTGTGGATTGAGGGGACAAGATATAGAATGTAGTTTTTTCAAAGTTCTGGGCACATATATAGTGTATAATTAACATTCAACGATGAGTAAGAGATTAATATAGACTATTAAAATTATTTTGATGCGGCCGTTTTCAAGGTTGCAGACCGCGCTTTGTCAATGCGGCAGGCTTACAGTAGGCTTACAGTGGCTTATAGTGGCTTATAGTGCAAAGATTGAAAAGTGTTTAGCATAGTCGAAAGAGATCACAATAGACAATAAGTTCACGAAGAGCTTAAGAGAGCTTTGCCGGGCAATTCTTTGGCTTTGTATTGCCAGGTTAGGAATATTTGTTGGTATTATGAAGGCAAGAGACATGTAACGGTAGCGTAAAGCAACCTTGAAATTGTAACGGAAATGATGTAGAATAGGATATGAACAGAATATGAACGGAATTGAACGAAAATGAACGGAAATGTTTACATGGGGAAACTGAATTGAAATGGAAATACACCGGAACACATCTGAAATGGAAAATGAAACAGAAATGATGCAAGGAAATTGAACGAGCGCGCTTTAGAAGCGCGATTAGAGAAACGGCTTCGAGGCCGAAAATTCGATTGCTACCACTCACGGCGGAAGCCTAAAAGTCCTTATCATATAATATTGCCTCAAGATGGTCAGATGGGGGGTACCCGTCTCTGCAGATGCAGATGACTAGGTGCGCGTCATCCCCAGCAGTTACACTAGACCGAACATACTGCCGTGACCGCCGAAGACAAGCCCCCCATATCGATTGGATCATTGCTGATCGAATTGGGTAGAAGTCGAAAAAAAAGGTAAACACAAGTTCACCCCAAAGAAGACGCAAAAAACATTCTATTGTTATCACCCACAGCAAGTGAAGAAAAATAAAGACAGAAGCTGCCTAAATGCTGCATGAAGGTCTCGATTTAGGGTAGAAAAAGTAAATAAACGATAAATAAACTGTTGTGCGAGTGAGAATCAATTTAAACCTCTAGCAAGGGGAAAGGGAATGAGTTAACTCCACCCCTGAAGATCTTCAACGGTTCTTGATCCCTCTCATCCACACCCCTGGAATGTATACTTAAAATTTTGGTACAACCTTCTTATCCTCTATGAATTATTTATAAACCCCCTGCAGTAACACTAACATTCGCTCCCTAAATGATCAATATTTTCTATGAAAAACAATAACGCTCGCAAGTCTTCAGCAACAACCCAGACAAAGACGCAATTATATTCGTAAAAAAATCCGTAGACCGGGTAGATTGTATCTGGCGGGCTGCCACATTACGCGCATATTCTCGCCAGAAGTTTCAATTCACATAAGCCGCATCTGATATAAGGCCGCCGTGTGCTCAATTTGAGAACTTTCAACGCTCATCATTGCTTGCACTTTTTTTTTGCACCCGGTACTGGCTTGTCCATAACATCGTTTTGGGATCATATATTCCCCCCTCAAACACCGTGAATAATCAATCGGAATCATCTCCAATATCTGGCATCGAAACAAATATCATTTTCACGAATTTCCCCGGGTTTCCACACACTTGACAACCCCATTCCCCTCAAAAATAGACCCCCCCGTCTCTCCTTCTAGCCCTATTGATCGTTCCCTCCTGCATAAGGCTGTTATTTTTTGTGTGGGTTTCTTCTTGGAATTTGTAACTCAGACAGCAATCCCCAAAGAGCACGGTGTCAATCTAAACAAGCTCGCTGTTATACTCTTTTCCAGCCAGCTCAAGCTCTGACCTCCTAGACTTCCCAACTAATTCGACTGCTTTCCTGGAAGGAAAAAAAAGCATTCGTTTTCGTTGTCCCGTGGTCTAGACCTTGGTCTCTTCCTTTTTTTTTTGGCCCTTCCCTTGTCCAAACACTGCCACGAAAGGTCAATTTAAAGCCCATTAATGACCCCATCGCTTGCGATGCAATCACTCCTTTCACCTACAAACATTGGCTTTGACCTTGATTCGGCCCATATGGCCCCAGAATCAACGGTATCGAAGCCCTCGGCCCGTCAAGATAACTCACAGCATCTCACAGTTCTTTCAGGCTCCGGCTCTGATACAGATGAGGACCCAATTCTTGATCTGGACTCGACTCCAGCCAAAAATGAATCTAAACGTAGAACGGGACTCACAGATAAGCGTGAACGACCCTTATCACTGTTTCTTGATCTGCCAACTGCAACATTTCCGTCCAATTTGAACGAATTTCTTCGTATTCAGCTGCGTCCAGAAAAGACTACCCTCCCTTCTCCAACAAATACTGAAAACCCACCAACCCGAACTCTCAGGAAAACCCGCTCGACGGCACTTCTCAGAAAGCCATTAAGAAACCTTCTGAACTTCGTCAATATGGAGTTTTCTAAGCTCAAATCGAAGGGTAAACTGAAAGTGGTACCTCAAACCATAGCCCCCTTAGCTCATGAGAACACAGATTATGTTGATCCATTGACATCCACAGACACAGACGATGATCTGGGCTCCGAAGACGCTCCACTTTCTCCATCTGCCGCACTTGGCCGCAGCCTGGCTATCAAAACACAGTCTGCCATTAATTTCACCCTCAAGCAGGGCCCCATCGCATCTCCCACTCGCTCTCGGCCAGCCCGAACAATCCGTCGCATACAGCTGATGTACACAGCAGAACCAGGCCGTCAAGCCCCGGTGTTGGAGCATAACTCGGTGCTAGCCACCTCATCACTCAAGCATTTTAAAGTAGATAACGATCTTACTCCACGGATTACTGCATCCGAGCTTCACAACGTCATTCGCGGCAAACATAATCACGAATTTGACGAATTTATAATCATTGACTGTCGATTCGGCTACGAATATGAAGGTGGTCATATAGACGGTGCTATTAATGTCAATTGCCAACAACAGCTCGAAGATAAATACATAAATGGGGCTCCTCAAGCGGTCGACAAGGTGCTGCGAACTCTCGTGATTCTTCACTGCGAGTTCAGCATCTTTAGAGGACCAACCATGGCCTCTCATCTCCGCAAACTCGACCGAATACACAATGCTATGCATTACCCAAAATTGACCTACCCAGACGTGGTAATTTTAGACGGTGGATATAAGCAATTCTTCGAGCAATACCCAACTCTGTGTCTGCCGCAAGCCTACGTGGAGATGAAGGACATCAACCATGAGAAAACTTGTCAAGCAGAGATGGACCGAGTACGTCAAGCAAGCAAGCTTACTCGAGCTAAGCTGTACAACCATTTCAAACCCCCTATGAACGGAAACAGTAGTTTTAATAATAGCACCAGCCTTTTGGGCATGCCACCACGTAAACCTAGCCGACCAGCTCTGTTCCATACTAGACTGGCAAGTTTCACCACCATCACTCTGCATCTGGAGAATTTGAAAATTTTGAAGCGCCAACGGCTGCTGAATAGATTGGGCGACAGTGAAATTGACAGCGAAGATTCGGCTGATAAGATAGGCGCGAGGGGCAATTATTCTGAAAAGGATAGAAGTAAGACTGACTTGCTTCCACCCAGCCCCAACATGAGCCCATTCGACCTGGACTTTCAACCGCCACCAGCTCTTTTCCGCCTGTCAAGTAGTCTCAGACAACTGCACACAATTCTGCTGCTGCTGCTGCTCATCCTGTACCTGCTGGACGCATTCCTGCTGACAGAGCTGCTTACAGACATGTGCCTGCTGCCGCTGATGGAATTTGGCGAATGGACTGAACCCAAGAAAAAGGAAAACCGCTCAAGACCTACCAGTTTCAAGTTCCCCAAACGTTACAGCGGCATGGTGGGGGGAAACTTATCATGCAACACGGCATCAAAGGTTTACCTGATTCTTCCACTGCCTATGGTTAATCTGCCACTCCTGACCATTACTCCGTCAAGCGAGATCGGCGGCAATCTGAGCCTCATCGACCCGATCAACGATGCCCCAGTTGACTTCCTGGTCCCTATAATTAAACAAGTTCACGCCAGAAGAAGATCCGGCCTGATTCTTTCGAGTGGGTGTTACAGCTTTGTTGCACTTGACATCGATGAGATTGACGAGGAGGACGACGCTGACGGCACATTGACCGACATACATTGAGAAAATGTAGCATAATACCATGACATATAATGAAAACCTGTAGAAAACATATTAAGGTGTGAATGGATTGGATAGCTCGGTGAGTTTCAAATAAATTTTACACTGACCCTTGAGGTAAATTAAGGATCATTAATAAATACTTGCTACACTCACACTTCTTCGAGTGGTACTGTTCGTGGGAGATCTAGTCTCTCTTGATCTACCCCGTTTATTATTGTGGCCTTTAATGATACTGCGGTCAAATTCCAATATTCACACGTCGAATATGACTTGATCAAATGAAAGTCTTCATAAGAATGCTGGACTACATTAAAACATCAATATACGTATATTTAAATCAAAGGTTAGCCTTGTCTCCAATCAACTTAAGACCTGCAGCAGCAACCACAGTAGTCTTACGCTCCACGTTTTGAGCAACATAAGTAATAACGTCACCCAGTTTCCAAGCGGAAACCTTAAGAGTTTCACCTGGGAAAACAATACCAGTGAATCTGGCCTTCATCTCACCAACTGGACCGAACTTGTCTTGGAGAGCCTTGACACACAATCCATAAGTGCACATACCGTGCAAGATTGGCTTAGGGAACTTGGCACCCTTGGCAAAGGCAGGGTCGATGTGCAATGGGTTTCTGTCACCAGTCAAACGGTACAAAGCTGCACGGTCTTTAGGAATTGGAATTTCAACCACGTAGTCTGGCTCTGTCTTTGGAGGAGCAAATTGCTTGGTTGCAAATTCCTTACGCTTGGCAAGGGTTTGAGTCTTACCCTCACAGTTACGAATGAAGAAAGTGGCTTCATTAGTGAACAACAATTCACCAGAGTTAGCATCCACAGACAGGGATCCGTGAACAACAACAGTGTTAGTGCCCTTTTGAGTGACCTGAATAGGCTGGAATGAGGTCTTGACCGAGGCCTCAGTTGGAATTGGGAACTTCTCAATCTTAATATAGTGCTCACCGTGCAAAAGAAGCATTGGGTTAAAGTTTTTGAGGAGCTTAGCGAACGACAATTGAGACTTGGTCGAGTTGAAAGTAGCAAGATGACCAAACGATGGAACAACCTGGAAGTCTTGGTGGTTTTCGTAGGTGTATTGCAATTCCTTTTCAGAGGCACCAACTGCGATATTGTAAAGAATAACTTCCTTATCACCATAGGTGAAAATTGGGTCTTCCTCATCTTCTTCGTCTTCATCCTCTTCGTCTTCATCCTCATCATCGTCATCTTCATCTGGGTCAACAGCGCTCAAGATGAACATGGACAGTTCAGTAGTTGACTTAGGGTTGACCAGGGTCAGGAAGTCGGTAATCTCAGATAAATGGTCACGGACAAATTCAGCTGGAACGTGCTCATCGTGGGAAACGGCACCCTTGGCTCTTTGCCAACGAGTGTTACCGATCCATCCACCACCGGCCTCGAACAATTCACCGGTAACTGGAACGTTTTCAGAAGCCAATACAACCAAGAGTGGGGAAACTAAGTTGGCGTGGTAAAGGTTCTTGTCCTCTTCACGGAAAATGGTCAAGGTCATGGCGGTTTCGGCGTGTGGTGCAACAACGTTCACCTTAATGTTGGCACGAGCACCTTCGATAGCAAGGGTACGCAGGAAACCGAGGATGGCAGCCTTTGCGGTTGCATAGTTGGCTTGTCCAAAGTTACCGTAGATACCAGAAGTCAGGGTGATGTTAACAACACGACCGTACTTCTGTTCGGCAAAGTGGTTCCAAGCAAGTCTGGTAAGGGCGAAAGTACCGTTCAAGTGCACTTGTTGCACGGAATACCATTCCTTGTCAGTCATCTTAGCGAAAGACTTGTCACGCAAGATACCAGCATTGTTGATAAGAACATCAATGCGGCCATACTTGTCGATAACATTGGCAATAATGGCCTCAGCATCTTTGGCCACGTCGTGCTTATCTTCGTGAGCTTCACCACCAGCAGCCTTGATTTCAGCCACGGTTTTAGATGGGTCGGCGAAGTCATTAACGACAACCTTGGCACCGTAACGAGCAAAGAATTTGGCGTAGTCAGCACCTAAACCGGCACCAGCACCAGTAATAAGCACCACACGGTCCTTCAAAGTCACAGGGTCAAGACTTGAGGCAGATGGGGAAGGTGGAAGCTTCTTAGCAGCAGCAACGAGCTCAGGGTAGTTGTTAAGCATCATTGGGTGTTGGTTCTTCAAAACCTCTGGCTTCTTAGAGTCATCGAAGTTCAAGATCTCCTCGAAACGCAGGGCAACGGCCTCAGCAGTGAAAGACTCATCAGGCTTGAACAAGACACCACCCAGACGTTCCCAACGAATTTGGGCGAAAAATCCGGCAGCAACCTCGAAGATTTGACCACTAACCTCAACCAGGTCATGAGTCAAGTACAACACCAATGGAGCAACCTTTTCAGGAGACAATTTCTCCAAGATGTGTGGTGGGAGAATCTTCTCAGTCATTCTGGATTTGGCCAAAGGAGCAATGGTGTTGGCCTTAATGTTGAAACGGTCACCTTCCTTGGCTAAAGTTTCAGCAAAACCTACAAGACCCAACTTGGCGGCAGAGTAGTTTGCCTGACCAAAGTTACCGTACAAACCAGCTGGAGAAGCAGTGTTAAGAATACGACCATATTCTTGCTTACGGAAGTAAGGCCATGCGGCCTGGGTAACCTTGTAGGCACCGTTAACGTGAACATCGATGACCAATTGGAAATCCTTAGGGTCCATCTTCTTGAATTGGGCATCACGCAAGATACCAGCGTTGTTGACAACGATATGAACGGTACCGAAGTTCTTGACTGCAGTTTCGACGATCTTGTCTCCATCCAAAACGTTGTTGTAGTCGGCGACGGCAATGCCGCCTGCGGCCTTGATCTCGTTGACCACGACGTCAGCGGCACGGGAATCGCCGCCCAGGCCCTGGAGAGAGCCGCCGAGGTCATTGACCACGACTTTGGCGCCTCTGGAGGCGTACTCGAGCGCATAGTGGCGACCGAGCCCGCCGCCTGCGCCGGTGATGATGACAACCTTGTCTTTGAAATTCAATTGTGACCTTGGAGTTTGTTAGTACGAGAAGAGAATGAAGCGACAATGGTCTTACAGGGGTAAAAATGAACCATTACGGCCAAGAACACCACAAGTAAGGACCCCAATCTGGGGCAATTACATACATTTCTGGGGTGAAACTTTTTTTCTGGGGATCTTGGTATTATTTATAGTGGAATTTGCGGGGTATCCTCGGTACAGGCAGGATCACAGGCCGAGGCGATGGGCCAGGAGGGGGAGACCAATGGAAATGGGCATGATAAGATTGACAAAGTCGGGAAAAAAAACTAACAAGAGATAGATAGAAGTTTGGAGTATATTATGGAGTTACTACAAATGTAAAAAGTAGATTTTAAAGGGAAGTTACTGATGGCTTGTTCGACGATTGCTGGTCCGGCTCGGTTAGTCGGCGAAGGGTATGCAGGACACGCGGTGACAGCGGATGCAGGGCGCGGAAATAGTGTGCGAAAGTTATTGAAGCGTGGTGGAGGTTGAAGAGGAGCACTGATCATTTATTCATTTATTTAAAGATTTGATTGAATTATTGTGTATTATCTATATTATTGAAGGTATATGATTATCAACATTTACAGTTAAATGCTGCTTCTAAGTGTTGATGTGAGTTTTATGATATATATCCCTGTTTTGCTATTGTAAAATAATTAGTGATGAATTTGGTCTCAGTATTATGGTAATTTTCAAATTATGTCATAGGTGATGAAATAGCTTTATAAGATCATTAGGTTTTACTTACTAAACTGGTTTCGACTGCTTAAATATAAAGAGCGTTTTTTTCATATATGCATGTGTACATGGATCAGAACTGTCGTTTTACCAATCAATCAACAGATTACAAATCATGTGTAACTATCCCAGTTCCAACAACGTAAAGTTCCCAATTGAGCAATTACGTTCATCCGAGCATAATTTGTGGCAGCGCAATAATTTAGACCCGCACCCACACTGTGATTTTGTGGGGATGGATGCAGCAAATTTCGATGCATCAAGAGCGATAGTCTATAAGGAGCTGTCTATAATGGGTCGAGCTTTCCAAATACAAATGAAGTTAGTAGCTTTCATGGTAGAAGAAAATTATCTATATAACTTACAATTAAGTTGGTTAATGAATGACTAGCAATGGTAAAATAACTTCTTGCTCATCCTCTTCTATTTATCCTCAGCAACTAATTTTCTCAATCATATTAAAGAAGATTAAATTTAAGATATCTGGCGTTTCTGGAACAGTTTAGAATAGTCTTTTGAATTATCATTTAAATTATCATTTGCAAAGAGCAAAGTCACCTCGCAAACAGAACTTCCCCCACTTAATGCACTCCCATTTTAATTGTTACCGGGATGAATGGATACCCCAGATTTCACGTGAATAAGAGATGCCTGTGAGAATGAAGCAGGCTAGAAAAACAAAAATTTGGAAGCCGTTTTAGTTTACTAAAGAGGTTATGGATATAGTAATTATATCGTCGATAAAAAGAATAAATTTTTGGCTTCAGTTAGCCAAACATAACATCAAATGGAGGAAAGTACTTTTTCACATGCCCCAAATAAAAGTAAAGTATAATAAATCACTATTGCTCACCTACTTAAATGCATTTTTTTTTTCAGTATCCCACACTCGGTAATGATTTACTGTCTACTAGAATTTCAATCTTAACAAAATCTACACCAAATCATCCATCGATCAATGCAAGTGGGATCAATGAAAACAAAGCAATAGACTGAATCAAAAGGAGACTCGAAATAAATTCATCAGAACGATGGAATTCTTGCAATTGAATAATTCACATTTGAAAGAAAATAAAACTAAAGAGAATACCCATATCAAGGCATGAGTCAAAAACACAATAAAACGAGAACTTTCGGTCCAATTGTGAAAAGTTCAATTACGTCATTAATCAATTTCATCGTGAGAAACGAATCAACATGAATCAGGTAAATATTTGGGTGCAACAAACTGAGCATTTAGGAAACTGGTCACAGCAAATTGGACCAGATATTGAAGAAAATACTTGACGCTGCTGAAAAAACTACACCGAAACATACCAAAGAATTCATAAAAATTCAAAAAAATTCCCTCCTACACAATCAGAACCTTGAACTCATAAGACTTTTGAATCAGGTCTGGAAACTCAATCTTCAACCATCAATTTACGAAACACCATTTGAAATTAAACGCACCCGAATACGCTATTTTATGTCGCTCTCTCTCTCTTCAAATTCAATATCTTCCCCCCCACAAAAGCCGCACAGATCAAGGTGGGGTCTACACGTGATATGTTACACATGACAGTACACGTGACATGTCAACCGTACGGCTTATCGCTCCTGCACAATCGCCCCGTCTTTCTTCCCCATCCAGCCCGCCTTTTTCTCGATCCGTCCATCCCCATTCGAATCATCTAAATGGCCTCAGTCGAGAGCAAACACGAGCCCACCGAGGTCTTGTCTGAAGATGAGGAGGCTCGTTTGAACAAGATCTTCCCCGGGAAGATGCCATGGTATAGATTGGTCATCTACGATGTGTTTCTCTGGATGTTTCTGGTCATTTTCGATTGTTTCTTTAGAGAAATTAAAACTAGAGAAGCTTTCCGTTTACCAAGAAGTGGACCTGTGATCTTTGTGGCTGCTCCACATGCGAATCAGTTTGTTGATCCGATACTTCTTATGAATCAGGTAAAAAGAGAGGCAAACCGTCGGATATCTTTCCTCATCGCCGCAAAGCTGTACAGAGATAAATTAATTGGGAATCTCCTGAAGGCTCAACTTGCCATCCCCGTGGAAAGAGCTCAAGATATTTTGAAAAAGGGTACAGGCACTATATCAATTAATTTCGATAAAGATCCATTACTTGTGCATGGTAAGGGAACTTTATTTACCAAAGAATGTCTGGTAGGTGGGCTCATCGCCTTACCTCAATCATTAGGTGCTTCAGAAGTACTCGAAATTATTTCTGACACTGAGCTTCGTATTCGTAAAGAGTTCAAAGCTCGTGACCAAATCATATCCTTACTTACCAAGGGAACTTCATTCAAAAGAGCACCCAAAGTGGATCAAAATTCCGTATACAAGCTTGTATTCCGCCATTTATCACGTGGTAATTGTATTGGTATCTTTCCTGAAGGTGGTTCTCACGACAGAACTGATCTTTTGCCCCTTAAGGCTGGTGTAGCTATTATGGCACTTGGAGCCATGAGTTTTGATCCCCTGTGTAATGTGCAAATTGTTCCTTGTGGAATGAATTATTTCAATGCTCATAAATTCCGCTCCAGAGCAGTCATTGAATTCGGAAACCCAATTGAAATTGACCCTAAGCTCGTGGCTAAGTACAAAAACCCTGAAACTAACCGAGAAGCGGTCAAGGATTTGCTTGAAACCATCCTGACTGGTTTAAAGGCCGTTACTGTTACTTGTGACGATTACGAAACTCTCATGGTGGTGCAAGGTGCACGAAGATTGTACGCCGGTAACTTCGCTGAGCACTTACCACTTCCCTTGGCAGTAGAAATGAACCGTCGTTTGGTCCAGGGATACCAGACCTATAAAGACGAACCCAAAGTTCAGCAAATCAAAGAAAAGATTCTCCAATACAATCGCATGTTGAAACAATTGTATCTCCCGGATCACCACGTCGAAAGATTGGACGAGCTGCACAAGTTAAGAGTCCTTCCTGTTTTTATCGCCAGACTTTTTACACTTTTCGCTTTAGCACTTCTACTGTTGCCAGGGGCTACCTTATTCAGTCCTGTTTTCTTGCTTCTGAAAATTGTTTCACGTCAAAAGCAAGCCAGTGCTTTGGCCAACTCGGTCGTCAAAATTAAGGCAAATGATGTGGTAGCCACCTGGAAAATTTTGATTTCCATGGGTTTTGCTCCACTTCTCTACCTGTTTTATGCTTTTATTGGAGCCTACTTTTACCGCTCCCACTACAATTCGGTAACTGGTGTGATAACAGTGTGGATATCGCTTTACTTACTAGGTGTTCTGGTCACATATGCTGCTCTTTTGACTGGTGAGCAAGGTATGGACATTTTTAAATCCATTCGACCACTTTACTTGTCTTTGACTTCAGGAGAGCTGATCCGTGAACTTAAGGATCTCAGACGTGAACTCTCCGAAGAAATTACTGAATTAGTGAACGAGTTTGGTCCAAAACTTTTCCCAGACGATTTCAATTTGCTTGACATGAAGCGTAAGCTCAAGATGAAGGACAACGTTGAATACGTGGACTCCGAAGAAGAGGAAGAAAGAAAGACTCACGACTTGAGACTCAGACGAAAGATGAAGAGAAAGTCAGAGAAGAAAAAGCATGTCAATGCAGATGCAGAAACATCAGAATCCGGACTCCTGCTCGAACATCGTTCACTGCTGCACTCGGATGGTGTTTCTTTGTTAAACTCCGATAATTCGCTTACAAACATCCCGATGTTTTCTGATTATCAGTTGTATGCAAACGCAAAAAACCCTGCTTTCGATGCTGGAGCACTTGCTTCTGCACCACTGACAGTTCTGATGGCAGACGATTTTACATCACGTAGTTACCAAGCACTGCCAGAGCTTCTGAGACAGCTGCTGCAGATCGAACTCAACTTCCAAAACCTGAAAGGTATGTTATACAAAAAGATCAAGGACCGAGTAAGAGAAAGCAGAGAAAAGACCAAGGATGATTAGGTGACAATTTCGACAAGCACAGAGTGCATAAATGCATATCATAATGTTAACAATTGTAATTTTCATAATACTTCTCTACAAGTTCGAAAATGATCGTGCTTATCGTTGCTATTAATTTGCGTAATTATTCTGCAATGTTTGCCTGTCTTCTGTAAAATTCAGAGATTTGATCTGACAGGGTGGCATCCTCAGTGCCCTTATCGTCTCTAATTCGGAGAAATCTTGGGAATCTGAGCGAGATACCCTTGGAAAATTCATTGTGCAGCGCTTTGTAGGTTGGAGAAAGCAGCAAATCTGCCGTCAAGACCTCAAATACTGTGGTGGGTTCAAACCAGACATCTGGTACGGCACTAGAAGTGCTGGTATCATATACATAGAAAGACTTGGGATGGTCAATTTCAGTTGGAAGCAATTTGCTATACAAGCTAGCCAATTGCTCGTCCAGGAAACCGGTACCGATTTTGCAAGTAGTTTCGTACTCTCCTGAGTCTTGATTATACACTGCCAAAAGGAAACCTCCATATGCTCCAGTTCTTTTACCTTTTCCTCTGTAAGCACCCACAACAACCAAATCCAAAGAGTCACCAACTCCTTCCAAGTAGTCCTTTTTAAGCTTGAGCCAATTCCTACTACGCTTTGATGGTTCATAGTACGAGTCAGACCCATTCAACACTTTCACCATAAGCCCTTCACATGCGTCCTTAACTGATTGATCCAAAAATTCCTGAAGGATTGCAACATCGTCCAGATTTTTGTGCACAGCGTAGCGGAATTTTCCAGGAATCTCTTTCAAGTTTTCGAAGAGTGTTTGACGACGTTCCTTCAACAGCTGCCTGAGCATCAGTTGACCATTAAAGAAGAGGACATCGAAGGCAAATACACAAATTTGCACTGTAATTTCGTCCTCTTTAACACCTTTTCGTTTTCTAGTAGACAAAACCTGAAATGGGAGAATCTTTTCTTTAGTTTTATCCCATGCAACCACCTCTGAGTCAAGAATGATCGATTGTACTCCCCATTCTTTGAATTGACGGGCCAAGAATGCGATCAAGTCTGGATACCTTTCAGAAACATCTTCAGAATTACGGGAAAAAATAGTTAACTTACCATCTAAAAAGTGAATCTGAGCCCTTTCACCGTCGTACTTGTATTCACATGTGAACTCTTCATTTTCAAATCTTTCTAACACCTCTGAAATCAGCTTTGAGGGTTTAGCGAGCATCGGTTTTGGCGGAATTCCAGGCTGAAGTGAGATATGCTCTAAAATATTGAACACACCGTGTTCGTATGCCGTAGTAATGATGCGTTCATAGTTTGGTTGCAACACAAATGCTTCCTTGACACATTCTTCGACTTTAGCCAGCAATTCAGGCTCCAATTCCCGCCTTTTGCCAGAGTTTTGGCGTCTCTCGTATAGAAGAAGTGCTTGACCCAATGCCACAATAACTGTTCCTTCTGCAAGACCGATTCTAAGTTTACCCTCAAGTGATCTAATCAAAAATTTGACTTCACTAGTTCCAGGAGAACATGCTGTCAAGAGCTTTATAATTGTTCCAATTTTGCGGCCCTGGGAATCCTTCCCCGTGGTTTTTGCGATTTTCCAGAGTTGTTCAAAGACATGGGCTGTATCGAGCGGCGTCGGTTGAAACATTGTGCGTTGCAGATTACGTGAATGGAGGGCAACCACTCCCAAATCACCTTCTTTCAGGAGCTCTTGCTTGATGTTTGCAGGGGTTCTTCCATAGCATTGCGAAATAGTTTTAATAAGCAAGGTTTCACCTAGCCCAAGCTCAAGATCCTGTTCATAGTCAGGACCCAAACGTGAAATGCAGAGATAGACTATTTGTGTAAGAAGTTTGGGGTCCTGTGTGGATTCAAGGACTTCAAGAAAGAGCAGTGAAATATGAGCAGTAATTTCAAGTCTTTTGGACGTCGATTCGACCCGATCAAATGCTTCACAAAGTGCTTTATACGGTATTTTGGCCTTTTTGGAACCATTGGAACCATTGGAACCATTGGATGCTGATTTTGGAGTTTGGGTTTGGGTTGCGGAGTCAAGAATAGGCGGTTCCTTTTTTGTTAATTCAAGCAATTTTGCTGCTTCATCAGCCAGAATGGCCTCTGATTTTTCCACCAGTGGTTCAGAAGAAGAAGAAGAAGAATTTTCTATTTTGATATCATCCAGCTTATTTTCTGAGGGGAAAGGAGAAGAAGCCATCTCAGAGTCATTGGGAATTGCCTCTTCAGACTTTATCTTTCTTTGTTTCACTGCAATAGGAGATTCTTGAGGTGGCAGCAGGGTTCTTTTTGAGGGCTTTTTCGAATCGGAGTCATTATTAGAACGCAGACCAAAGAATCGGGCAATACTCTGCTGTTGGGGCATGGTCAGAAGTACTATTCGAGGGTATATAGAAAGACGGAGGGTTCTTCTAAGCATGGCTTTTCTGCGGGTGGGACGCGTCGAGGCAAATAGCGCTAAGTGGGAAGCCAGTGAAGTTGATGTTGATGTGTGGGAGAAAAAGCACTAAGAATTTGTATAGAAAGAAATTTTGGCCTTAGATGTAATAGTGCTTTTTTATATTATTATAATTATACAAGTTGTACCTACGTTTGCATTATAATAAACTGTTACATATTTCTTAAAAGTGTCATTTTTGCAATCAATAATTCAATTCAAAAAGTCTCGGAATTGAAGCACTTGATACACTTTAGTATGAGAAAATGCAACAGATCTAATGAAGATTTGAAACACTAAAAGAACACATCATGGCTTTGAAGAAAAATTGAAAATCATAAGGTGGCCCCTTATCAAGGTGTTTTGAAGCTAAAGCCAGTAAAACTGAGTATATTTTAGGACACATTATAACTTGAGCTTTTTTGAACAAAAGAAGTTCCATAGTAAAATTAATGAATATAAAGTCGATTAATATTGACTCGATACAAATATTTCTAGATCAATTCATTTTCGCCATGTCTAAGCTTATATAACACCCCTTGGCATTGCACCTACTGTACACTATATCATTACGTCCCAGATACCGCTGGGCCCCTTCTCCTCGTAAACCGTATTGTCCAAAAACATCTCGCCGTTGGTGTTCAGGTTTCCGCCAAAAATCTGCTTGGCGTAAATTTCTCCGCCCAAGAAGTAAACATCTTCCCAAGAACCACCCTTTTCTTTTGGCTTTTTCCATTCTGGAAAGTAGTCCGGCAACTTCACCATTTTAACCGACGTAGGCACTTGCAGCGATGTAAAATCGACCCCTTCACTTTCTGGCTCGTCATTGGCTTGTTGGTACTTGGAAATTGCCAGAACGACACCAGTTGCCCCACTGGAACCACCATTTTCTTCATGTTCAGGTGCTCGTACCAAATATTCTGCTGCCAATTTTACTAAGAGTGCCTTTTTGAATCCTGGGATTTTGAAGGTCAGTCCGACAAACACCAAGTTATCCCAACACTCTTGTCTCTTCTCAAGCAGTGGAATTTTTTCCAACAGGAGTGCTATTTCAGCAGCAATGGCATCAATTAGTGTTTCAGTACCTTGGAATCGTTCTTTACCCACAGAAATAGATTTTGTTGAGTCTTCAGGGTCGACAAAAGTATTCTTTTCCAACTCTGCATTGGGTTTTTCGTCTTCAGCGTCAACATCACCAGCGGATTGGTCTGTTTTCACCACAATTTTACCGTTGTCCAGCTCAGTGACCAAACGGGCTACATCAAAGTCATCGTCGTCATTCTGATCAGCCTTTGTACGGTCGTCACTACCGGAAGTCTGAAGATCTGCGAGCGAATAAAAGGCACTTGAACCTGATTCGAGAACCTCATAGATACCGGACTTTTTGAGAGCCTCGACTTGCTGGGGCAGTAAATCTGGAAGATTTTGTTGGATTTTTCTACTGATGGTTTTACCTCCAACTCCTGGCAAGTAACGACTGGCCATCTTGACGGGTTGCAGCGCCACAATTGGTACTACTTGCACATTATCTGCGCCGACATTGACAACGCACAGAGACAGCGAAACCCCGAGACCAAAAGTTGCTGCCAATGACAAATCAACAACGTTGAAAGCTGGGAATTCCAACAGTTCAAGCACATACTTCAGAATAATTTCAGTTTGTTTACGCAGCCAGGCCAAACTCGAGCTGACAATAAGGAAAGGGATTTGATTCAAAGTGATAATTGGGTTGTTTGAGATGATACTTTGCAAGATGACCTTCAAGAGGTAACAAAAGGCATCAACATCAACAATTCGTCCTCGTTGAATAGGCCATACTTCGACCGCGTCCAGGTCGGCGTCGGCAGCTGCTGTAAAGACACCAGATTCCGGATTTCGAAACACTTTCGACGGGATTTTGTATTGAGGCGGCAGGAGTGGGACCTGCAAGCCGAACAGAAACACCGTCGACTCGGACCCAGGGTGTACCACAAGGTAGTTGTCTTCTCTATAGAGGGGCATGCTGGTGAAAATAAATAACGAAAATGCGTATATGTAGGAAATGTGTTTGGGGTTTGAGCTGAATAGTTATGATTAGGATGGAGTCTATTAAGTTTTTTTTTTGCATTAGATGTCAAATTACAGTCCCATAATAAGTCACTGAATATAGGATAGTTATCCTTAGTTGCATGTTAATTTGCAACTTATCTACAAAATTATGGCAAAGAGTATTATAGTTTTGTTGCTGGTGATACTGTGTACTGCATATAGATATACACTCTATAAATTTTAGTATAGGTGTGAAGGAAGAGGTTTGTCTTCGGCACAAACACTATAGAAATGTGATGAAATGGTGATGAATTTTGATTAATAAATAGATATTCATGTATCTAATGATAATCAAATAATTTAATCTTTTGATATGATTCAAAAAATGGAAATAAATGGTAAAGTATCATCTACTTAAAAAGCCTAATCCGCTATGATTAAGTATACTGCACATAATTAAGTTCAAGAGCCCACTTCAAACCTACCTCTGCTGGAACTGTCCAATTTAACTTGAATGCTATTTGGAAGAAGTTAGCTATATTTAAAGATATGATCTCAATTCACATTAAATTATACACCCTCGAAAATTCTTTCGTCTTATCTACAATCATTCCCATATAAAATTTTTTATACCTATTCACCAGCCTATGCATTTGTCATTGAGGATCATCACGGATCCATATATCCCCCGATTATTCTTCCCAAGAAGTGTCCATAGTTTGTATGCTAAACATACATATATATATCAGAACTCCTCCGGTGCTCGCAGCAAAAATCTGTCGTAATTTACGCGAGTCCCTAATGCCAGCCGGGTCGAGTTTTGTCTTGAGATCCGATCAAATCGTCCATGTGCGACCTCATTGTGAAAACGCTGCTCCATTTGCTGTTGATAATTACGAGTGATTTCTTCCTCATCGGCAGGATTAAAGTTAGAAAATTTGGGTTCTGTCTCGGCCCTTTTCAACGTAACCTCGTTTATCAAAGGCAATTCATGATCAACATCGCTTGCGTATTGTACCGGCTTCATAACTTTAGACGCATTCACTACTTTAGTGACGTAAGCAGGAATTCCTCCATTTTTTGTGGGTACGCTTTGTACGTGCCCGAGATTATTAATGTTGGCAGTGTTGCCATGTTCGTTATTAAACTTCCCACCATGCTTGGGTTTATCTGCAAAATATACTTTGGTATTTTTTTGAAGAAAATCAGTTGGCAGACGAACTAATTTCTTCTGTTGAGGAATTTGTCGACCATGAATGGGAAGTTCATCGTGCAGTTGAGCTCTTTTATGCTCAACTGGTTGATATTTAAATGGTCTGATCACACGACCGTCAGGTACAGATCCTCGACGATAAGCTGCCGAGTTATCCTTTGCCAACTGATGATCAAGGACCTCGGGCGAGGCCCTAACGGCAGGATTGGCTGCCTTATGCAAAATTGGCGAGCCTGGTAAGCCCTTAACGGGTGATGCAGATCTCCAATTGGTAGCAGCATTTGTGGCCACAGCTTCAATACTACGAGGGGCGGAATCAGCTGAATTAATCAGAGCACGTTCATCAAAGTCAACGTCTCCGAGTGATATCGGATTTTGTGCCACCTCTTCAGCAGTGAGCGGAATTTGCACCACTTGCTTGCCATTGGGCAAGCGCAGCTTAAACCCAGCAAACCCCAGCTGAATGAGAAGAACATCGCTGGGCTTGACAAGACCCATGAACCAAGCAATCACCACACCAACAAAAACCCAAATCAGTAAGTTTCGAAGAGTGATGAGGAATTCCCCGAGAAAGTACGCAATCATAGGCCACATCATGTATAATGTCATCAGAATGGTGATGCCTCCAACAAATGAAAGCGAGTGGAAACGAAGATGCTTGATGAGCTCACCAAGGAGCATGTCATGAAGGGCCATATCTTTGGCGATCTCGGCTCTGGCCTCTATGGGTGATTCGGGGACTGCGATGGTGGCGGTCTTTCCTGCAACCTTTATTTCTGGCAGAGGGATGGTTGGTGAAGAAGCTCTATGGGGACGGGCAAAATCCGTTGATATTTGAGCTACCTTGGGTCTTTCAGGAACTTTGGCAGGTGTGGCGGTAACTTCAACGGCAGGTGTTGATGAGCGAACAGGTTCCTTTGTTGGTACAGTAGGATAAATACAAGTTAAATCTTGTAGATCATCGCTTCCAGAAACTTGTAAGGGTGTTGGTTCTGGTGTTTCTTCCACGGGATCACCCTTATACAAACGGAAGACGCCATCTTTACCTGGTTTGTAAACGAGACGTTTTTTAGTGGTCATTTTGGATTATGATATATTGTGATTATGATGGTGTTCAGAGGGCGGACTTTAGGCCTTGATTATAATATTAGCACTGTCTGGATGATTTGAATAGTGAAATGCAAGGGTGGGCTTCAAGTACTTTTACTGGTGAAGCTTAATCAATTAAGTAAGACAGGAGAGTGTCGAAAATAGATTGATCGATCAATCGGAATAAAATATGCAAATGGTGTGGCAAATGACAACGACACAGTCAATATCACACAGTCAGTAGCGTAGCAGTGTGGCCTTCAACAACTTAAATCGAAATGGCAGCTTCTTAAGAAACTCCAAAATTATTGATTTCCAATACAATATCAATAAATATATACTATGCGGCCTGCAAGTTATTTATGTAAGCCCAGGGAACGACACACAGGCGGCAAAATGAAATAAAAATTTCCCCACAGGTGGGCATCGGTTGAGATATATATGGTGAGATTAATCAAGTTAAAAGATACGCACAAAAATGAGGGGGGAAATGTGATTGGGAGAGTTTGGGGGGTCTATGAATGATGTTTGCGGCCAATAGCGGCCAAGTTGCGTGCGACTGACCACCTTTCAGACCCACGACCAGGGGGCTGACGAAGCTCAGAGTATGGTAAAAAAAAAAAAGGGGAGTTGACAACACTGCGGGCTGCAGTTTTTTTTTTCTTGATTTTTAATTTTTTGAAGTTAATAATATTGTCTTTTTTTTGGAGTATTACTGTTTTGGCCATAATTGTCGATACTATCTTAAAGTCACGAGAGGGAGCAAGGAAAGAGGCAAGGCAATATTGACGACAATAGCGATTGATACGATGGTTCTAGTGGACTGGATTGTGTATGATGATCAATAGGCTATAGAGAAATTTTTGGAAATGGAATAGAGTGGTCTGACTAATTCCAAATTATTAAAACTTCGAATATTTATTTGATGGTTCCCATGTCTGTATTTCTGGGTCATAAGGTAATAAAAATGTATCGCTTTTCAAGTAGGTTAGACAAATAAAAAAAAAATATTGAAGCCGATACCGAAAAAGCGTGTAAATCAGAGAATAATTAATTGAATAGCATGACACTCGTACCTAATCAAGATGCCTATACGAAACAAAAATGTTTCACTTTTGTCTCTAAAACTTGTAATTTTATCCAGCACTCTGTTTGCCCTACAACTCATTCCTTAGTAAAAGCACAAGACATAAACTCCATGCTGGCTAACAGCGTAAATTCATACCGCGGTACTTTGATCGGCACCCTGAATTAGGCAATCTTTTTTATTTTTATTGACACGACGGAGATTGTCGCTAGCGTGCGATGTAGGAATCATATGCACCAACTAGCGTAAAGCGCATACAGGTGATGCATTATCCGCAACTACGACTATCTCTAATTGCTGAGACAAGTCTGTCGGTGAAGGTTGAGAGAGCTGGCTCAAGCGCCCACTTGAGCTCAAACAATCAGTTGTACCTGGATTTATGATCTCGCCTCGGCATTCGTCAAAGTACTTTCGAATGATCTCGTCAAAATTATCTGCAAGTACCGGTCTAGTTGTCGTGGCTCGCAAGCGATGAGCTCATACTCATACTTATGCTCTATAACTCATGCTTATGTCGATGCCAAAAAAATCACATTGATCAATTTCATGCCTAAAATCAATCATTTTTAATTTATTCTCATGCTCAAATCAATTTTGGTGCTATTCTTCTCTTTGTTGCAGGAACCCGGATAATTTTGTGCGGCTACTATTGTGTTCCTGCTTTGTCTAAGCTAATAGAGGATGCATGTCAATTGAAATTCTTGTTGTCAATAAATTTGAGCAGCTATTAATCGTCCCGCATTGGTTATATTTTTGAAAGGGGTCTTCTCTTATTTGTTCCAAAAAGAAGTTCACGTCATCTTGCCCCAAGTTGTGCACCAGTAAAAATCTTGCTCTTACAATAGAATTTTGGTTTATTGAGGCTCGTGTAGCAAAGATAGACTTTTTGCTGGTTCATACAAATTGACGAGCGATCAATACACTATAGAGTTTAGGTTTCCGATAAATGTGCGGAAGAGGTTGAATTTCACATCAAAGAAGTAGGTGGGGGAGGGTGGAGAATGTAGGCTATGCTGACGGTTGTAATTAATTGCGCTCGGCATAATTTCGGCCTTGCTGCAACTTTATTTACGCTTTCATCGGCCACTAATTGATCACTAATCTGCTAATTTATCACTAATTAAGTAAAAAATGATCGTTGACTTTGCAATTTGCTATCACGAAAATATTTGAGATCAAAATCAGTCGACTTGCTATCTATTCAAACGACCTCTGGATCTCTTATTAGCCCACTTATCTAATAGGTTGCTTTTCTTGTCTATGATAAAGATGGTTTACGTCACTTAGGTCTATTCGGCATTATGATGACATCGATAATGTGACATCAATAGGACAATCCTCAACTACTTTACAATGCCACTACTTATTTTTAACTCTAAATCAATTTCTTTTGGCACATTATAGAAGGTTTATTAAGAGCATTTTGCTACTAATTAAAAGTTGCTCTTCAATCTTATTCCTATCAGACGTAGGTCGTTAAGTCGATCTACTTTGCTGAGATTGCTCCGAAGATGTTTAAAGCAATCTTCTTTATAAACTACCTGTATACTTGTTTGTTTTCTATTATACTCTACAACCTTTTAATCTCAGATTATTTAAATGGAATACGGTTGTAAGCTTAACAATGTTACTAGGCACCACAACTATAAACTCTCTTCTTTTTTTATTTTTTGCACATAAGCCGCTATTTCACCGTTCTTTTTAGCTACTTCCAGTCATTTGTCTCCTTCTAACCATTTAGAACATATGTCCCTGATAATAAGTGTTCACTTTTTGTATATGTATATGGTCTGTAATAAATGATCATTGACGTTATAGGACCAATTTTTTTTGGCCACATACCTTCATTTATTGTCATTGACACACGTACTTCCTGTATTCAGACGACTTCCTACCTATTATTGGCTATAATGTGTGATTTCCCCTCCCGTGATCGCATAAAACTAACTTACCTTACTTATCAATTGTGGCAGTTCCACACAAGTTTTATAAAGGAGAGATTTATTAAAGGGGAGGGATATGGAACATATAATATGGGCATATGACAGAAGATGGTATCATCTAATAAGTTTATTTAGAATAGTTTGTTAACTCTACTTTCTTAAAATTCGTTCCTATACTTTTCTTCTATTGTTCCGTTCTAATCTTTTTTTTAAAGTTACCCAATACTACAAATCCTCTTCATTAATTAATGTTCTTAAAATACAAAATATTTGGTAATCACTTTCCTAACCAATAATCCCAACGCAAATATCCACTTCGGTCATAATTGACCTTATTTTTATCTAATTTTACCCAATGAACTTGGTCTAGAATTGGCCACGAATTCGACGTGCCAATTGAATGTCCTTTTGCATAATTGTCACTCTTCGAGCATGGATAGCACACAAGTTTGTGTCTTCCAACAAATGAACTAAATAAGCCTCGCATGCCTCTTGAAGAGCTTGAACGGCCATGGATTGCCAACGAAGACCCCATGAATGTCCCAAGAAATCTTCGGCCACTTCTTTTACTAAACGGGCAAAGGGTAATTTACGAATAAGAAGATCAGTCAGCTTTTGAAATTGCCGTATTTCTCGAAGAGCAACGGTTCCTGGTCTGTATCTCCTACGTTTTACAACACCACCACCCACGGGGTCTCCTGGTTGGTTTCTGTATAATCCAATGTCCTGGTTCCTGGCACTTAGACTGGGTCCTCTTCCTGAGCTGGGCGCTAAACGGGCCATTTTTTATTGGGACTTAGTACTTGAGTAATGTGCTGGATTTGCGTCGTTGATCGTTCGCAGTTATGATAATTTGTAGCACCAAACGTGGTTTTCTTGGTGTATAGATCCCTTCGAACCTCAATCAATGGTATATGGCTTATAAAGGGGCCTGAAAACTTGGTTTAAACTGGAACGGTCCGATGAATTAAAATGGCTGCTAAAGACGCGCCTGCTTGGCTTCCAGCCTTCTGTTTTTGGCATATGTGCAGGTCTACGCGTATATACAGACTGGCGTTCCGATGCCCTAGAGTTGGGTCCCCTATATACACTCCGTATTCACCGGCTTTAAACTGTAGCTATTTAATATGCAGTTCTATATAGGCTTCATCTCTATACTGGCTACATCTTTATGGTAAAATCGTACTTCTTTGTAGTTTTATTGAAGATTATCTAATTTGTGGCCCTTTAAGAAGATTTACATAATATACATAATATCCATATATATACGTATATATAATTCTATCCTTATTTACATATTGTTTTCATGTCTCGTCATTGGTTCCCATCTAAGTTGGGGATATAATCACTCCACATCATCGTATTTGCCGTCCAATAAATCATTCAAGGCATCCTGGATAGTAGCTGATTCATCATCCATAGGCATTTGCAGCAACTCTTTTTCACGCTCATAGCCACCCATCACCAGCTTCATTCTCCATCCAAATTCCCGAGCATTTGAGACATCAAGAATCCAGCACGTTCCGAAAATACTCATCAGTGATACACTAGCACAAAGCAATGTACCCGTACCGACAGCAATAGCGGCATCGGCAACGAAGTTATAACTGGTCGGAGGTTGATGGTTACCTTGGAACAATGTAGGCAAAAATTGTCTGGTTACTGACATTCTGAACGCCAAACGAGTGGCTACCAAAGTGGCCAAAGATGAGCCCATAAAGAGCATCATTTGACGTTTACGGCGATCTCTATATTCAGGAGATGCCGAAGCGATCTTAAAGTTAAGCTTAGATGCTAATTCCGTCATACTTTGTTAAGTTATTGACTTATAGAATTTGTTTAAAACTGCTGAAAAATCAATTCGCCAATTCCAAATCGGGAAAGTGGTTGCAGCACGATCAGTGAAAAGAAGATGTCAAGATGTCAAGATGTGAATAATGTTTGACAGCACATTATTTGTGTAAAGACGGTCTAATAAGTTCATTTGTATATCAGCAAGAAATACTGTGTTCCATTTGAAATTTGTATTCTGTTTTTTTAATCAAGAATATGGGCTCCATTGCTGTTGATTATGCTCTCTCTACATAAATATAATTCACAACTTATAAAACTATATCTATTAATCAATTCTCTAACCTATAATACCTATTTTCCACAACAAGAGTTTCCAAAAGCATGTTTCGAGGACTTATCCACATTCAAAACATTGGCGAGACTCTTCTTACCAGCCTTAACCTCAGTAGTTGTTCTAGCATGCAGTGGCTTGACATCCAATACTGGGTTTTCCTTGAAAAAGTGTCTTGGACGTAACATGAGGTCAAAGATCTCGGTAGGCATGACTGGGAAATCTTCTGGTGCAGCGAAATGGGTAATACCGAAAGTATGGAAGAAAACGATGTCCAGGTTTTCGATGTTTTCTTCACCATCACCAATCCATTTACGAATTCCTCTGGCTCCGTCACCAGACCATTGGCAAACGTGTTCACCCGATGGATAAATACGACCATAACCAAGTTGTTCATCTCTGTATGGAACAACTTGAGTATGAGTCTCAACCCATGGGGCTCTCTTGGCCACAAGAGAACCAGGCTTGCAGAGAGATGGGGTACAGAAAGTGGAAACCAATTTGTACAGAGCTGGCTTTCCAGAGTATGGGTGAATCAGTTTAGGGTTGAAAATATCCCAAGTTCTGGCAGTGGACAGTTCGAAATTGGTAAGAGAATCCTTGACCTTCTTAAAAACTGTCTTTTTGCAGTAAAATCCATTACCGTAAACATTTTCAGCGGATCCAACTGGGTGTTCTGAGGAAACTGCATCAGAAGTGGCGGCAGAGTTACCATCACCATCAATTCTTGGGTGCATTCTGAGTGAGAACAAGTGCTGGTGATTGTGGGCATTAACCATAGGGTAAACCTTAGTACCGAAAACTCCAACATCTTCATCCTGGTCACAGATATAAGTGTTCAAAATACCAGTCAATCTAACCTCAAGCTTGATGGTTCCATCCTGACGGAAGGTCCAGTAAGTACAGTATTCGTAGTTACCGACGGTGAAAATTTGGGAAACGATAAGTCTCTTACCACGGGTGGTGACGTTAGTTTGGAAGTCATCTCTGAAATCAGAGTGCTTGAACAAGAGTCCGTCATCTTCCTCGTGAATACAAACTGCATTCTTCACCGTAGATGGAGCACCTCCTTGGGTAATCATATGGGCATCCAAGTAATGAATAGCACCTTTACAGTCACATCCGAGGGCAAGAGAATTGGTACAGTAACCAGCACCGTATTCACCAATATCAAGAGCATGCTTTCTTTGATGGGGGAATTCTGGGTTTCCGTATGGCACAATCATTTCAGAAAGAGAAATACGGTGGAACAAAGGACGTTCATTACCGTGGTCGTTGTAATTGATATCGGACAAAACAATTCCCTCACGATAATTGAAACCAATATGGAAGTTAAAGTTAGACCAAGAGATGACATTACCGTTCATTTGGAAAGAAACACCCTTTGGTTGAGTAATTTCAATAGGATGGTCATCATCTCTGTAACCCAGGGGATTTTCAGGAGTTCCAAAACGCTCAGCCACGTGCTTTGGATGGAAGTTGGAGTGCTTGTGCTTAGAAAGCTTTCTTCTCTTGGTTGGGATATCAATGTAGATAACCTTACCCTCCTTCATGTCGTAGATTGGGCAGAAATCCAATGGGTGTGAGTATTGTGAATCGTCATCTTCAGAACGGTAGTACATAATTGCCTGTTGAAGTCTTCTTGAGGATCCCCATCTCTCATCGTAACCAATGGCCCAAGCGTCACAGTAAACATTGTGCATTTCATCGGCAGGAACTCCAGATAAAACACACTGTTCAATGACAGTTGGATCCTTTCTGACAACCTTTTCCAATTTAGATAAACAATTTGGAGACAAAATTGGTTGCATATTTTCGAGTCTTTGCAATTCGATGATTTGCAGAGTGGCAACATCGACCACACCTTCAGAAATACCAGCATTATGGTTCTGTGTTACCACGAAATAGGCAAGACGTGGTGGGAGTGGGCCTTTCTTTTCCTTCCAAGTGTAGTAGGCATTCTTAGTTGGTTCACGAAGGGTAATAGTTTGAACTCCCAAGTCCTTGTCTTGGTATTTGGCATGAAGAACATCGGCGACCAATTGAATTTCTTGTGGAGAAAGAGGGTCCAAAGGATGAGCCACGACTGGTGCACTCAGTGAGGCAGTAGTCTGGCGAGCTATTTGTTGCAATCTTTCCATTTTGTTGTGATAAAGACAAATATCAAAGATGATGGCGATGGGGTTTTAAATAGTGGAGAAATTCATTGGAAAGATCTGCAACCACTTTCCTAATTGGGAAGCCCCAGGCGGATCGTCCCGATTGGGAACATCGATGCGAATAAGTGCCCAATGCGCTGAACTCCCCGCGGATTTAGCATAGCCGTAGTTGGCAAGTGTAACAAGGAGATATCGTTTATAGGTTATTGATGAGTAACTGCGCGGGAACGAAAGAAATCTTCAGCCTTTTTACAAATGTTATCTGGGTTACACATTGTACTAGTTAATGTTGTGGCTCTTCGGCTTCATTTGAAATGCGACAAAAAAAATTGTCCGAGAATGCGCGAGCGGCAGCGACTTGCTTATCGCGCAATGAGCCAATAGCGGGACTGCGTGGTGGTGTAAGGCATTGTCGGAGGAGCGAGATCTTTAGTATCCTGTCAAATGATGTCTTTGAAAGTTGCAAAAAAAGATTTAGCGCCAATTTTAACTTCTCTTGGGTTAGATTATTATGTTATAATTCATGAAAATTTTGACGTGAAAATTATTGGCGATGATTGATAAGCTGTTAGAAGAAGAATCAGAACAAAATTAGGCAAGTTTAGGGTTGACTTAAATGAATTTTGTATATTTGTAGTGCTATACGTAATTAAGGATATCTAATGTAGTCTGGTGAATTTTCATTTGATGATGTTAACAACTTAAAATTCAAATGTAAATTGTTGGTTGCATAAATTCAATTCGGATGGATTGTACATGTTATCAACAGTTATTCTTTTTTCTTTTTAGATAATTTTACATCTATTTTTACTGAATCACTTTGGCTCAACATTCGCTAGCGCATGGTTCTATTCTTTATAGTCCTACACCAAATATAATTTTCAATTTATTCAATCTTATCAATAGTACAATTATAATGCTCTAAATCTCTTCCTTGAAAATGCCTCCAGTTTGACCTTCATTTTTTAACGATGCAGCATCGATAGTATCGTTCACGCTGTTTGCAGATGAGATATCCTTCTTAGTGGTAGTTGGGGCCTTTTGAGGCTTTGGCTCAGATACCTTTGGCTTGGACAGAGGATCTGGGATCATCTTTGGTGGTGGGGCGTTTTGGAAGTACTTGGAGAATCTTCTGAATCGAGATTCAGACTTATTTTTCTTAGGATCCTCCTTCGAAGCAGCAGCATCAGCTTTCTTTGGAATTTTTGTGGCGTTCTTTCTTTCGAATTTCTTTTCCACCTTTGGAGCCTCGGTCTTGACTTCTTCTGGCTTAGCAGCTTCAACTGGCTTTTCTTCAGTAGTAAATAAACTGCTGGTGTCTGTCACCTTTTTCTCGTCAACAGTAGTCTTCAAGTGTTCAGGCAACTCCAGGTTGATTTTGTGTTCGTCCTTGACCTTTTGGTCCAAGTGGTCCAAAATATCCTTCTTATGCTTGGCCTTCAGCTCGGTGTGTTCCTTTTCGGAGCCTTCTAAATCGGAAATCTTGCCGTCCAACTCTTTGTCTTCTGCCTCCAATTTTGGCAACTCAGTATCATGGTGAGCCTGCAATTCTTCGACTTCCTTGGTAGTCAGTTCATGTTTGGTAGTGGCTTCTTCGAGCTTGGCGGTGTAGTCTTCGATTTCAGCACTAGTTTCGCTCAATTGCTTCTCCAAATCCTCAATTTTTGTGTTGGATTCAGCGTTGGTCTTTTCAGCTGCAGCGACTTCGGCCAAGAGAGCATCTCTGGCGTCAGTCAATTCCTTCAACTTTCCGAGTTCAATCTCCAATTCGTCCAAAGTAGGCTTAATTTCTTCATCCTTTTCAGCTTGCAACTGCAGTAATTCATCCTTACGACCATCGATCAAGCCAGTTTCCTCTTCCTTGATTTTGTCTGCGGCAGCTTGCTTGTCTGCAAGTAATGCCTCTTTTTCTTCGGCGTGCTTGGCCTGCAATTCTTCCAAAGCGGTTGTTTTCTCTTGGACGTCATTGTGACGGCCAGTCTGGAACTCTTCGAACTCCTTATCGGCAGCGGTTTTACGTTCTTCATGTGCAGTCAAACGGGCCTTCTTGGCACGTTCGAGGTCAATCTTTTCTTGCAACTTGACAGAGAATTGTTCCTTTTTGTATTCTTCATGGGCCTTTATCTTTTCTTGTTGCTTTTCTTTAGCAACAGAGTCCAAGGCACGTTGTTCTTCAGCCTTAACTCCCAAGTCAGCCAAAACTGGACGGACGATGTTTGCGGCCATAGAGTTCAATTCTTCGCTCAGAATCTTCAAACCTCCACCCAAATCGATCAAACCCTTCTTGTGTTCTTGTTGACGCTCGTTAGAGTTCTTTTGAGCCACAGCAAGAGCATTGGCATACAATTGAGCTTGTTGCTTGAAATCCAAAGGACCATTGAACTTGAGTGAAGAAAGGCGGTCTTCTGCGGCCTTATTAGCAGCTGCAAGAAGCTTGGCATTAACCACGTCCAGAGCAGCAAACAGCTTCAGTCTGAGCGAGGTGGATGCATTAGTTGACAAGGATCCCCCGTGCTTCAACAGCGCAGCGGCACCCTCTTCTGCCAAGTGCTCCTCATCTTCATTTAAGAACTCCAGCTTGATTCCAGAACGGTAGTCCATGGCAGGGTTGAAACGCTGGTTAATCAGACGAGACAGATTAGCCAGGGCCAAATTCAGAACCTTTTTGATATCCAAGGCCAGAGCTGCCAGCTGAACCAGTAAGGACAGCGAAGTTGGAAGACCATGACGGTAGTCTCTAGTCAGAGGGTCTGTTCTGGAAGTGATCAGAAGCGCCAGATTTTCCAGGGCAGTCTTGTAGACGTTGCTCTGTTGATAAGAGGGGATACCGGTTCCGCCTTGAACACCTAAGGCAGCAGCAGCAGCGGAAGCCAGGGTCTTTTGCAGGGCAAAGGAAGCAGTACGTCCATTCTTTGCAGCATCGGCTGCTTCTTGAGCTTCTGGAGCCACTGAACGTTCGTAGCAAGGACGAACCGTCAAGTCAGTCAGGGCCGCAAGCAAAGCGGCAGCATCGGAGGCATTGGAATTGACTCCAACGGAGGGGTTTCCAGGGGAATTGAAGACTCCATGGCGGAGCTTTTGTTGGTAGAGAGCCTGTTGCAGGAGCGGCCTGCCGTTGGTCTGGTAGATGGACCGAGTAGCCATGGTGTGTGGTGGGGAAGAAGAAGTGACGGGGCCCCTTTTTGGAAAATTAAAGGTGCGGGTTATGTGCAGGAAGCAATCGTCGAGGAGAATTTTACCGAAGTAATAGAGAGGGAATAATAAACAAGAATGGGGTTATTATAGTACAAAATAGACGAGTAGTAAAAGTTCAGATTCGACAGGATTTAGATCTGAAGGAATTGAACCTATATCATTAGGTTTACCTTTAATTTTGAACGTACGTAGCTTGCCAATTTCAAATTATCTCCCATGACGAAGCTTTGGTGGCTCCACGGCCATGCGGGAGAACATCGAAACGAGCGCCGTTCCACACTTTTTGGGACACGAGCGGCTGCGCGTTGCCGGGACGGGCTTTGCTGGGCTTTGTAAGATGAGACATGTGGAGAGAAAGCTAAAGAAAGTCTATTGAAGATGATGAGTAATTGCAACTAGCGCCAAACATGAGGTATCTCCACATTATATATGATCGTGGAAAGCTTTCGGATTATTTGTTGCCAGTCAATACAACCATTAACACTTCGAGGTAAGACATTTTCTTCCATCGCATCCGAAACTAGCGTCGCGGGCTGGTAGGTTGGGAGCCCTTTTCCCACTTCAGAGAAATTGCCCGCCTAATTTGGAAATGATAGCGGACGCTGCTTTGTGTGACGATACCCTGCAGGTCGGTCATGATAAGTGTGGTCAACGATTTGCTGAGCAATGCCTATTGTAATAGAAATGGGCGAAAGGGCGCTTGAAAGGGGGGTCTTTAGATTTATGAATTAGTAGCAAAAGTTGAATAAAATGGACATGAATCTAATTTCATTGAGTATACAACTAATATTGCTACCTAAGTGTTGCTACCGCTCTGATATTTCAACATACGTAATTCTTTTATTTTCTTGATGTTTTGCTATTTTAAGCTTCGATTACGCATATTCTGTAGTAATGACGCAGCGAAGCAATTTGATCTCAGAGCTCAACATACCAAATGTATAGAAACCTAACGTCAAATATGTTTATTGCACGATAATTTCGGTAGGCTGTTTATCTAGATCAATCAAAATCTCATCTTTTATTTTAAACCAACTAACCGACCTGATTCTGTAGACTTCTCTCGTATTATAAACCTTCTTTTTCTACAGCTCAGGTATAGTTCCTACAAAAATTCAACAGTGTATAATATTAGATCCTCCTTCATTACTTCTTTTTGCCTCTATTAAAAACATTGGGATTTCCCAAGACGATCGTTGTGTTTCCATTGGGTAACGTCTTATAATGTGTCTTCAAATGCTGGGCTAAGTTATCTGACCTCGAAAACTTCTTCTCACAATATTTGCAATGGAACGGACGTATGTTCAGATGTACCGATCTGATATGTCTCTTCAAATGCTCCAGTCTCTTAAACTGCTTCAGACATTCTGGACATGGGAATGGCTTCCCGTCTTCGTTCTCATCGTCATCTTCCACTACCGGTGATTTGGTACTCTTTTTCTGAATGGTTGGTGTCGCTGGCGCTTCCAGAGCTCCAGAAATTCGCAGGCTAGCGCTCAGAGATGTCGCGGATAAGTGGCCATCTCCTCGAGGATATCCATTCAATGAATTGGCTTTGAATTCTCCATTCTCATGGCTTCCACTTAATGGTCTAGGTGGGGCTACATTAAGACCAGCGCTCGAGTTTCTGCCGGAGATGTACCCTGAGCTGGGCCCTGAGACGATGGATTTAGTATTAGAGCCGACAACCGAGTTTGAATCGAAGTAGTATGGGTCGACTGATGCATCTTCTTCGATTACCAGCTCATCCAGAGCGCCAGAGATTGTGGCTAAAGTATCCAGTTCACGACGTTGGGATGGTAATCTTGTTCCTTCTAATATAGGTACCACCATTTCATCATTGTAGCTCTTCCGCCGTTTCTTCTTGATCGAGTTAGATGCTGTCAGAGGTGGTGGACCCAAATGAATACTATTACGTCTTCTTTGGTTTGCGGGCAGTGACATTTTCATAATTCCAGTTGGATTTTCGAGAGCCATTTCCGCACCGGGACCTGCCAGTTCTGCTTGTCCATTGTTAAGCCAATAATGAATGGCGTTGAAGCATTCATCATTCATGACAAAATCGAAACGGGGAGTCACCTCAGTTACACTTTCTCTACGCAGAGACAATGGGCTTTGGCCCTTTAAAGTTGGTGCAGCGGCAGAGGTGACTGCAAAATTTGAATCGGATTCGTGGCGGAACAGTGATCCAGGGTGTCCAGCACCTCCGGAAAGCAGCCCGATGGGCGTAGAAACACCCGTAGGCATACCGGAAATACTGTGTCGATTATTATAAGCCACTTGAGGGCTAGTAGTTGCTGACGGAGGAATGGAATCAAGCTTAACGGAAAGCTTCGAGGACAATTGAGGATTAGTGGAAGCCAGCAGAGATTGAGGTAAATTTACTGATTCTGAATGGTGAGCCATGCCATGTTGCTGCTGCTGCTGTTGTTGTTGATTTGCTACAGCGGGCGCAGTTGTGAGATTTGCCACGTTCAGCATCGTACCGTTATTGGAAAACAAGGTCAGAAGGGCCGGCAGCAGCAGCGAAACGGTCAACTTCAGGTCATTAAACAAGTGACGTGGATTGATAGTACGTTCTTCGAGGTCATTGCCACCGTTAGAAGGCGACAGCAGCAGCGTGGGCAGACGGATTGCCAGTCTTAAACTGAGCAAATTAAGTTGATCGATAGGCAACAGTAGGCTGTTCAGATGGGCTCTTTTCAGCAAGTAATCGTAGTTTTGATGGGTTGCTGGGAGGGGAGAAGAGCTAGGAGATACTACGGCAGCGAAAAAGTCCGGGTCTGTCGAGGGGGAGACGTCGGTATCATACGGGTAGAAATGGTATGCCGAGTCGGTTTGCGAGTTTTGGAGGCCCAGTGGGGCAAGAACTGAGGGTTGTTCTTCGTCTGTCGGACCAGCGAATAAGTGCTGGGGTTGATGGAGTGGCTGTGTGAGCGAAAAGCCCTCGTCCGCTAAGTAATCGAAGCTCATGGTAGGGCTTCTTTTTAGAGCTGAATGGGCACAGAGATGGTGAGACAAAATTAATAAAACCGTCATTGAGCCGCGCCACAATGTGCATTTTTTTTTGGCGATAAGCAATCAGGCGGAGAAGTGGAGATAGTGGTAAAAGAGTGGGGGAAGAGTGTTAAAGCGAGGTATTTTTTCTTGGAGGTAATGAAAGATGTATTTAAAAGTGAATGATGGTTCGTTTAGTGAACAAATTTTGAAAAAAATTTGACGGTGTAAGAATTGAATACAATGAATAACAACAGGCTTGATATGATATTATGATCAAATTTATGGCCGAGGTGAATCAGTGATCTGCAGGCTTGCTTGAGCATTTAGTATGCAGCGAAAGATGACGTGATGAAAAAAAAAACAGAGAATTATAAGCATGATGAATTAAGTTGGAAAGTTATGGAAAGCAGGGAAAGCATTTGTTTAATCAGTAAGAGTAGTAGAATAGTATGATTTAGAAGAATACTAAAGGGGCGTGACTGTGCAAATGTGTGGTTTTATTAAATCTTATTTGTTTGAGTGTGGTTTGTCAAAAGTGGTTCTCCACACTCGGCGATGTGGATCCTAGTGTGGTCGCCTGCGCACAAGCGGCAGAGAAGGTAGTGCACCGCGGGGCAGAGGGTTCTGAAGTGGGAAGACTAGTAATAGGTTGAAGTGGCGTGGGTTTATAAACCGTTTTGTAAGATGATACGTGACATAATGTTAACATTTGTTGATCTATTTATTTCTTTACGCTATTAAACTTGTTCTTTGTCCTCAGAAATTCATTTACTACTGCTCTTTTCGATAGTATTGATAAGCTCGAGAAAGAAAAGAAACGTTTTCATGACGAATATAGTAATTAACTAAAAGAAAAAATCAGGTTAAGATGCACTCAAACATTATCGATAAAGTATGATGAAGCTAAGAGGTTTCAACATCAAATGGGTTTAGTTCTCCCCAAAATACGAGTCTTTGATGAATTTATAAGTAGTTTATCGATGAAAATGGAAAAAACGTTCGAAATTGCACAATTTTGAAATCCAAAACCATGCGGGGACATCCACTAATAGTCACTCACTATTTTCCGGGATTTCTTGTATTGGGCGTGTCTAGACTCGCTTTTAATGAAACTCACTTGAATAGTCAATTTTAGTAGCTGCTTATTAAATATGTATTTATCTATTTTCGATTGACTTTATTAACCGTCTGGCATCTTCAGTTTGGTGTTTCCAATGAAGCTTTTATGTTCTTTTTATCAATATGAGCTCAATTTGAATATTATCATCTCGATCAACAAGTAGACATTCTTTTTCGGAGATTGATCAATCTTTGACATTCTTTGACAGTCTCTGATTATTTCCTCACATATGTTTATTCCTTCCCAAAATTAAACCATGCTGTTGCAGTTAATTTTAGCACCCAATTCCAGTTCGGGTCCGTGCTGCATACGTTTATCTGCGCAGAATCACAGTATCTTTTATCGAAGCCTGTATACAACTACGGATATTACTTTTGGTGTCAGACACGTGATGAAATCTGCTGTTGTATTTGAATTAAAACCAATCTTTACTGGCCCAGGCTTTAAAATTCTAAGCAATATTCAACCTTCTAGAACATTTTGTACGAATTATCGTTAGCTGTTGGTTAGATACCTTCTTCTTTTTCTTTGGAAGGATAAAACAAAACACAAAACCTCCTTCTCTTTAGTAAGATTATTTCCGGTTTGAATTTCCCCGGAATCCTCCATTATTATGTCATCATATCAATCCATATTGGGATAATTAAATCAGTGTATCAATTTTACTTTCTCTTATCTAGGAAACCTAATGAAAATGATTATATGATGAATAGAACAGTTACGCAAATCTGTAACGAATTGTGAAAATTAGTGTTATTAATAAACTGGTCGATCGAAGTGTATGAGTATTAATCATAATCAGACTAATAAATAATTCAATTACCTAAAGCAACAATAACCAGATAAAGACCGTTCCCGTTTACCCGTCAAAAAAAATTCACTTATGATTACCAACATGTATCATATCTATTAATATATGAGAAAGATAGGAGACTCTGACGTCATTTATTTTATGTATGGCATAATTTCTATTATGAGTTTATAGGTTTATTTTTCCATGGCCATTCTATTAAAAATACCAGCAGACTTTAACCATCGCGATGAGTTAATGCCATGTTCCCATTAAAACCAAGAACTCGAACTGATTGATTGATGTGTCAACATCTTTTTTTTGCTTTCTGTCAACTATTATGTGTCTGTCTCCATCCAAGTGTTAATCAGTGCTCCATTTCTCAACTGACTACAGAATTTTCAAATTATTAACCCTGTATTTATTACTTATATCTATTATCTCTTCCTGTTGATTTCTCTATCATCAACCTTCCTTGTACTATCAGAACTGATTGTGTGGTTTGCTGAACTTTGTTCGGTAATAGCAGAATTATTCTCTTGATTATCTGAGCTGTTACCCAACCACTCATTTGATCTCTCAACCTCACTATCTTCAGCAATAACCTGTTCCTCATCTTGAGACCGCTCACTTTCGATCCAGCGACGCATAAAACTGACCAAAACTTGCGCCGTGATGACCTGTTCAGCTTGATACAATACCAAAGGTACCAATAATTTACCCAAATACGGACTTTTCAGCCCATATTGTGAGGTTACAAGGGAAACACCAAGAGCTGCTGTTTTGGCAGGACCACAAAGCATTATAGCCACGGTATCTTTTTTATTGTAGTAGAATGGACGGAATAAACGGTACAGAATTTTGTAAAACCGCAGCAGTTCTTCTGTAGGTGCCTCTTTAAATATCTGTAAGATAAAATATGGACGGCAGTATAAATAGCTGCAAACGGTGTAAAATAAATAGATTCCGATGTTGAAAAACACCAAAAAGATGATCAGTGCATGTGGCACATCATCGAATGCTTTTTGAGCAAAAGCTGTGCAAAAGGATTGGTACATAATGAGCAACAACATAACCAGTGAAACTTTGCCCAAGTATAATTTACTACAGCACCATTTCGTTTGACTTGGAAACACATTTTGTACAACCTGACCGACAAAGAGCGGTACGAAGACAGAAAGTCCCACTTGTTTCATGACCAGTTTATACAAATCACCAATGGAACTATCGCCTCCAATCAGGTGAACGGGATTACCAAATTCCCAACGTCCACTGAGATATAATTGAACTAAAGCTGGAGTGATGAATGCACCTAATATATTCCCCACAAAAACTTCACAGAGGGTCAAAATATCGTTACCATGCGCCTTTTTCGTCATAATAACATTCAGAGATACTGTAGTAGGACATGCATGAGTTACAATCAAACCAACAAGCATCCATGGGTCAATTAAATGATTATGTGCCTCATCGATACCCGTGACTACCCCGTACATAAATGCACTGGTGAAGAGAAAACTCAATGATAACACAGTGAAATGAGCTCTCCAATGATAGAAATTTTTCATGAGTAATTTAGTACTCATGGAAAGTCCAGATATCAAGAAAATCAAAGCAACAGCCCCATATTCAATGGTATATTCTGCTTTAACCGTACCACCTTGCTTACCGAAATTGGGATATGAATGAGCCAAGGCAATGAGGACCCCTAAAAAGACGAAGAACCATTGTGATACCACAAAATCAAACACTTTCTTGGCTCTTTGAGCCCATATATTGTCCATTCTCGATCAGAATCTAACAATGTTTATGCAATTAAGTCTGTTGCTTCCCTTTTAAATATTTGAAATCGGATCTTCTTTTACTTTTTCCGTGACATTTCGGGCCATGACTATCCTGCATAAACGTGGAACGGCTCTCTCTATCCGAAACGCAACTCTTTTCCCTCACCCTCGGATCGATGAAATTGGTGTTGGACCGGGAACGTTAAAAAAATGATGAAATGCACCTGTCAACTAAATTTCAAAATTTGAAGATTTGAGTGTAAAAAAGTGCAAGTGTGGCGACAGAGATGACCGAAGAGTAAAGATAGAGGTGAAATTACCAAAGTAGCTATTTGAATAGTAAAAGAAGTATATTCTTCAATCATTCCCCTCCCACAATTCTTCTCACTTGTATAGACATGTAGAAATTCGGTGTAGCACGTGACCTCGGAGACCTCGGTGTTGGCGTGACATCTACGTTAACATGTAATTAACCCACTATGACATTAACGCATTCCTAACAGCTCCCACATACAGCCCGCCTGAAATCAGCAACCTCTATTGTGACCTTCACTTGCAGGAAGAACCTCTAGCCCTGGTCACCGTCACCGTCTCAATTTCCTAATTTGGATTCTCGTCTCAAAAGGTCGCAAATTGCGATTACTGCATCCGGAAAAACCATAACAATGCCAATATCGGCATCTTTCATGTTTAAAAACACTTCAAAAGGCTGAAAGCATCGGTAAACCTCTTATTGAAACTCACCACTAAAAGGTTAAGAGACATCACAGTTCTCAATTCTATTTGGATCTTCCCATAATTGTACTTTGCTACCCTACAATATCATCGAAAGAAGGAAGCATCCATTCAAAGCCTAAGAATTCCTCAACCAAAAATTACCATCTGTATCGTCAGTTTATCCATAGCAAACCTTCCCTTTGAACTCCAAGTTTGAATCCACCGGATAACTGCAAGATGGCAGAAACTCCAAACTTCATCAATTCGTTTTGGGGACCGTCCAAAGAGGCAGGATTTCGAGTGGTCCAAACTAGAATCCATCATGGCTTAGAGACATTGAAAGAACTCAAGGAATACTATGAAGAACGGAAAGAAATAGAACATGAGTATAGCAAACGACTTGAAAAATTGGCCAACAAGACTACATTAGGTTCTCATGAAACTGGTCTGTTAAAAGGTGCCTTGGACAAGCTCTCTGGTGAAACTCATGAAGCAGGAAAGATTAGTAACAAATTCTACCAGTCCATAACATCCACCAACTATGAAAAACTTAGTACTTTTGCCCTGATTTACAAGAAAAAAGTTCTTAAGATAGAACAACACATGACGAAATTGATGGCTCGTAGAGCAGATTTCCACAAGCAATATGAACATGCAAAATTCAAGTATAGAGATGACTGTGGTCTCATAAAACTGTATCATTTACAAACACAAGCTTCATGGGGTGGTAAGGAAGTCGACCGAATTGAAGCTAAACTTCGTAAGCTTGAACAAAGTCTCCCATCAAGCCGAAATAAATACGAAAAGGCCGTATCACAGCTTCAAGAAATTGAGAATTGTTTTGTGACCGATTGGTCGACCGTACTTCGGGACTTTTATCTTCTCGAGGCTGAAAGAATTCAAGTTTGTAAGGTCAATTGCTTTACTTTCTGTAATAATTTAGCCACTGCTTGCGTTGAATATGACCAACTGGCTGAAAAGGCACGCTCAATTATTGCATCAGTCAACGCTCAGGATGATTTACAAAGCTACGCTCAGTCGTATGCAACCGGTAATCACATTATTTCAGCCCCAGAGTATATTGAATTTATGGACGGTTTAGAGGAAAAACCAGAAGGCTGGCAATACCTGATCGCGGACTTTGAAGTACCATCTTTCTTGGCCCGGAGTCAGTCGATGTACTCAGTCAAGCATAGCCCAACGAGACCGACAAGTTCTTATGATCAAACTCACCTGGCATCCCCTCCCAAATCTGCATCCCCAACATCTACCAAAAAGTCAATGCTTTTCAACTCTCCTGATAGAACAATTGTTGAAGACAATGCTGACATTAAGCTGCTGCCACAACGTAAAAAGCCAACTGATTTCCCTGAGACTCCTTTGAAACCAAAGGAAACACCTTTTGCATCCACACCAGGCTCAGCCACCATGCTAGGCAAGGTTACATTACCACCACCTTCTACAATGTTAGAAACTCCATCATATGTCACTACCACCAATTCAAGACTCAAACCTCCATCGAATTATTCATCTGCTGAATCAGATGATGTGTTTTCAGATGGACATGTGGGGAATCAGAAGCAATTTAGAGATAGTGCTGGATCTAATAGCTCACAACCAAGTAGATATACAACTTCTTCAGTTTATCTGACTACCAGTTCCAATAATCGAACTTGGGCCACTCCAAGACGTAAAGAAGAGCTTCAAAGAATTAGGATGCAAGAGAAAATCAACCGCGGTCTGAAAGAGCTTCCACAATTTCCAGAACTGCTTAATTTGGTTGATGATGATGACAAGGGTCTTACTTTTGGAAAGCCTCTGAGACCAGCTATTCCAATTCAAAAAGACTTTAGTATTGACTACATCGCAAAAGCACTCGAAGATCTTAATTCTGGTGGTGATGGTGATGTAAATGAGTTTAGAAGATCCGTCAAAAAGGATAGAGAAATTAGGGGATTAAGGACGGCAAATGCAACACCTTTCCTTGATAAGGAAACAAAGCCAATTGAGTTTAAGAAACCGCAAACCAGAAAATCTGCTCCACATTTATTCTTCGAACCAGAAGATGATGACAAGCCACCAGTAAAGCAGGCAAATTTCCACCCCAAGCTTGCTGTGGACATGATAGACGATCATGATGAAGTCGCTACGAGATATGGATCAGGTAGCTTTTCAATTACATCACAAGTACAGGAGAATCCATATTCTCGCCACACGTCCTCGAGATCAAGATCTAATACTAGGCCGAAAAGTATGTACGATGCTACTCCGCAATCTAAATTGGATCCAAGAAGACCACTTAGTACGTACGATGATAGAAAATCTGAAATGTCGACACCTCAATGGAAACCCTCATCGAAACCAAGGAGAAGTCTTCTGAAAACTCCATCTAAATCTTACACCAACTTGTATTCTTTTATTCAAGACTCACCTCTGAAGCCACCAAAGAATGATGGTGGAATAACTCCAAGTGGTCAGAAATACTTGTCGCAGGTTAAAACGATGTATACTTATAAAGCACAACATCACGGAGAGCTTTCCTTCAAGAAAGGTTGCCTCATGTATGTTCTTACAAAACAGGAGGACAATTGGTACGTTTGTGAAGTGGCATCACACGAGCCTGACGCTGGTACGGTAGGCCTTGTTCCTGGAAATTATGTTAGAGAAGAAGTCTTTTAGAGAAAGTCTTGGACCGAAAGCTCTTGTTCTGGAGGAAATAATCCGGACGCTGCAGCAAGTGCAGTGTAGGGTGAAACCCCAGATTTAAATTTTCAAGAAACTTGTTTTGGGATATAATATAGTAAACGTATTTATAATATTGCAAAGTAGAAGTCTCTTATGTGGTACATTTATAGTTTTGACGTTAAAAATAATCATCTGCATAATCTTGACCGTTTTGGTAAAGATCCGGCATCGAGGATTTTCCGGAGGCGAGCAAGATCAAGATTAGGTGGTGGAATTGCTAATTGCCATTATGAGTTCAATACAATCCAAAATTGTCCAGCGTTTGGACATCAACAAGCTCCCGCCTTTGATTATAGGAGGTGCAGTATTTAATACGCAGTATAATGATGATCCATCCAAGATGCCCTGTGCTGAAATTCTCCGGGCAGCATTTGATAAAGGATTCAACGCATTGGATACTTCACCATATTACGGCCCTTCAGAGACCATTATAGGGGATGCCTTGAAGCAATTGGCACCAGAATGGCCCCGTGAAAGTTATTTCATCTGTACTAAAGCCGGTAGGGTCAAATTGGACGATTTTGACTACCTGAGATCAAGCGTCCGTGCCTCGGTGGAACGATCGTTAAAAAGATTGAACACAACTTATCTCGATTTAGTGTACATGCATGACATTGAGTTTGTTGAAGAGGAGAAAGTGTATGAGGCCCTTAGAGAATTGAAAGCAATGAAAAATGAAGGAATCATTAGATATATTGGTGTTTCTGGATACCCTATTGATTTCCTTTACACTGTGGCTTACCGTAGTGCCAATGGACATCCAAAAGCTGCTGGTATTGGTCCCTTGGACATTATCATGAGCTATTGTCACGGATGTATTCAAAATGGGTTATTATTCGAGTATTATGATCGTTTGGTGGAAGAGTGTAAACTAAAGAAGATCATGAACGGTTCAATTTTGAGTATGAGTATGCTCCGACTGGGGGAGACCCGTAGTTTCCATCCTGCCCCGGAAAAATTAAAGAAAAGGGTTGATAACGTAGCCGAAAAGATAAAAGAAGAAGATAACCAAGAGTTAGCCGATGTTGCTACGAGATTTGCTTTAAAGAAGTGGCTTTTCGAAACCGGCAACCATGAGCACGGTGTGGTGAATGAAAAATGTTCAATCGTTTTGGGTGTTTCCAGCGTCTCTGAACTTGAAGATGCAATTTCTGGATTTCAAACCGTCAAATCCGGCGTAGATAGCAAGAAAGATGATGATCTTTACGCAAAAGTGCATACGTTACTTGGGGATCATTATAATGAGACTTGGGCTAGCGGTATCGAGCACGATATAGATCAGTAATGGCTTGATGGGGGCCGAAATAGCATTTCGGTCGCCGAGATAACCGCAAGACGGTTAAAACGTCAGATTTAATGCTAGATAAGAACTTTAGGCTACATGTAGACAAATTTTTAGAAAGATAAGCTATAGGCGCCATTCGCGGGCCATATTAAGGCCCGCTAGCGTTGATGATGAACCGCTAGGCATCGCGAATCTTAAACGGTTTAAATTCCGCGGTTGGAAATTCCGCGATTTTTCTGATGAGCCGTTGTAGTTTGGAAGTAATTGAGGCTGCCATGTTTTATAGCCTTGGAGAGTAAATTAGAGCGAGGTAAGGATGTAATAGTTTGCTATTGCTTCCTTTGTTCCGAGTGAGTTTCTAAGTACCCCGCTTAGATCTGGATGCTTTTTTTTGACAAACGACTAAAACGGTGCATTCCAGAGCGGAATTTCAAAAATTTAGCGCTTTTTCCGGGGAAAAACACTAACAAAGAAGATGAACGGGCTTACGTTTAAACTCGGCATTCTTAAAAATAAACCCGGAATATAACTGAATGATCTCGAAGGTTATAGCGAGCGTTTACCACACACCTCATTTTAGCGGGTTGACCCCACACTGGTCCCACCTAGAAGTAACACGAAATTTCCACACGGAACAATTCCGGCCTATAAATCGCAATACAACCATAGTAACAGCCCTTTCAGACTATAAAAAAGCTGCAATCGGAACAGGAAATGGCGGGTAAAGTTTGAGTCCTAATCTAATGTCTAAAGTCTGCTGATTCTCAGATCTTGGACCAGTATCTAGGGTTTGCAAGTTCCACGTACATGGCGGGTTCCAGATGCGTCCTTAAGCGGCTATTCTATGCAGCCTGGATCCCAAAACGGCAATGATGATTAGATGCGGCTTTTGACAGGTCGATAAGCAGGCACAGAGATCAGAATTATAAATATCACAACGGCCCCCTCCCTCTCGTAGTCATTAACAAAATGCCCCGCTCGCAAGTCGATGTGGAAAAAATCTACGTGGTTAATAGTGCAACCAATAAAGTTGTGGATGTGGAAACTGGTCTTATAGATGAAGTCACAGGTGAGTCACCAGTGGTTCTCGAGAAACTGTTTAACCTTTTCTCTGCTATCGCTACCGGAGTCGTCACCGGAAATACTTGGACTGCTCTTGGTGGTGCTATTGTTGCATCATTATATAATGGAGGTCCTCCAGGGATAATTTACGAGTTTATAACCGTTTCTGTTTTTTACTGGTTGATTGCCGCTTCTATCGCTGAACTCGCATCGGCCATTCCCGCATCCGGGGGAGTTTACCATTGGGCAGCAGCTACTGCTGGGAAGAAGTATGGGCCCATGTGTGCTTGGTTTGCTGGTTGGTTGAACTTTTTTGCATGGACGTTTGGTATCGCGGCTAACTCGTCAATTATGGGCCAAATTATCGTCTACTGTTACGGTATGTTTCATCCCGGTGCTGAGCTTGCCAGATGGCAGATTTTCATTGTTCACATCATCATTACTTGGATGTGTGCATCTCTTGTGATGTTTGCAAACTTTGCTTTGCCCACAATTAACAGAATTGGAGGATTTTTAATTGTTGGTGGCTGGTTTGTTACCGTATTGGTATGTGCAATTATGCCTAGCAAAACAGGATCAGGCTATGCAAGTAATGACTTTGTCTGGAAAACATGGCAAAATGGAACCGGTTACAGTAAGAATGGGTTCGTTTTCTTGGCCGGTATGCTTAATGGTGCATTTGCTGTTGGTACTCCGGATTGTATCACTCACATGGCCGAAGAAATTCCTCACGCTGGTAGAAACCTTCCAAAAGTTCTTTTTTGGCAGGTTCTCGTAGGATTTATTACTGCAGTTTGTTATTTGGTATCAATGTTCTATGCCGTCAACAACTTGGAAATAATCTTTGACAGTGACTCTATTTTCCCCTTGGGTGACATTTACCGTCAAGCTACCGGTAGCAGAGGTGGATCATTGGGACTTCTTATAGTGATTTGGTTACCAATTTTCTGTGCAACAGTTGGTTGTTATATCACTGCCGGTAGAACTCTTTATGTTTTAGCCAGAGATAATGCCACTCCATTTTCTGGACCATTAGGTTCCATCAGTCCCAAATTCAAGAGTCCTCTTTGGGCCACATTTGCTTGTGGATGTATTTCTACATGTATGGGTGCAATTTATGTGGGATCTCTTGCTGCATTTAATGCCTTTGTTGGATCATTTGTACTTTTAACTACAACTTCATTCCTTTTGGCCATTGGTCCTCATGTCTATCACCGAAGACAGGCTATCATCCCTGGTCCATTTTGGCTTGGCAAATTTGGATATGTGATTAATATCATTTCATGTATGTACATTGTGGTATTTTTCGTGATCTACTGCTTCCCATACGCTTTGCCAACATCTGCTGACTCAATGAATTATACTAGTGTGATCACTGTTGGGTTGGCATTTTTAGTGACGATTTGGTGGGGAATTCACGGACGCAAACATTATCATGGTCCAAAGGTGCTGATGACAGAGAGATTTGAAGATGATGATCAAGGATTAATGGTTCAACTGAGTGACTAAAGTAATAGAATTAAGTGAAATAGTGAAAGGATTAGATTAAATATGGAGGGAATAAATGATAAGGGGATATGCTTTAAAACTTTTATAAATGATAAGTAGAAAGTCTTCCATTTAATTTAATAAGAGAGTTAAATGATGAAGAATTTGGTTCATAATTAAAACCGGAAAGAACTTTCAGCTATGATACATTTGATCAAATATCTATAGGTTCATTAGTCCATTTAAGGTCAAAAACAACAAATATTGATATTGTCTCAACTTAGCGCCAATTTCTTGTAATAAGTGCCTTTCATCAGTGAAATAGCGCTATTTTTCACCAATTGCTCTTTCTCATATTGGTGCTGCTCCTCACAATTTATTACCATTGCTATGAATATGATGCGAATGCGGATTTTTCATTAATGACTACTATTGATTTGGGAGGCAATAAACAGGTGTCAGTGAGCCAATTCAAGGGAAAGACACTCGTGGATGTACGTGAGTACTACACGGACAAGAAAACCGGGGAGAGGAAGCCTGGGAAGAAGGGGATAGCTTTAAATGTGGATGCATGGTCAAGGTTGATTGCAGAGAAGGACGCGATTCAAGCGGCCGTGGATGCGATGGAAGGCAATGAGGAGAAAGACGAAGAAAATGATGAAAAGAAGGGAAATAATGTAGAAAAGAAAGGAGAGGTTAAGACCGATATCAAAAAGGAAGATGGTGAGAATGAGGATGAGGATGAGGATATAGAAACGAGCCAGAAGAAGCGGAAACTCGAGTAGATAATAAATGATCTACCATGCTAAAAGCGCGTAGCTATTTCACAAGGTAATATCGCCATCTTTGAGTTTTAAACGAATGAGTTTTACACGATTGTGTAAATTCGATCGAATTTTATTAGATTGAGGTTTAATGGAAAGGGATTTCATCGAATATCGATTTATTCCGATAACTGAAATACTTGACTGGATAGTATTAAGGAAAAGTATGATGAAGATAAACAAAATTTGTTCAATTGATCTCATATGTTACTTCAATTACATTGGGAAAAGAGTTTAAGATGAGAATAAAACAAGTAGACGATAAAATTAAGGTATGGAAAAAGGTATGGAGAAGTAAGTTCTGGAGAAATAAGGTATGGAGAAACAAGGTGTAGAGAACTAATGACTACTGTTTATTCACTTGCCATGAAAGTCGATATTTTAGTGCACTTCCTTTGATTCATCTCCTAAAATATCCTCGAAGAAGTCTTTGGAAATAAAATGTTTTTAGTCTTTCTTACTATTTTAGTCTTTTAGTTAAATTCTTTCTTCACACAAGTCTTATCATTCAATTCTTACTTTTTAAAATAATATTTACGATATGATTAGCTAATCCTCTTTTTAATGTCTCACGAGCCTTCAGTTTCATAAATTATCAGCTATTGAATTCTTCCATTTCTGAATGACGTCACGACCCAAAGCTCTACCGATTAGATAAATAAACACTTGAATCTGATCCCAAACGCTCTCAAAAAAAATACCAAACCACTATTCACACTCAACTACCTACATTCTCTAATCTTAATCCATCTCTAAATCGACTTAATTCATTTCTTCTCTATCTCGGTGGTCCATTCGATTTGGTTCCGCCCCACTTTCAGCCTGAAGCCCTGGCGCGAATGATTAGCGAGCGCATTTTTTTCGGTCCACCAACTGAGAGCAACATCATCAATAGTGACTTACTAGTACGCCAATGACAAAGAATAGAGGCTTCTCTGGGGCCCCCGTACGTGATGACGGGGCCAGCTCTGAAACAAGCTCGCTGGGTCCACAAAATCGGTCTCCTGGAGGCGTCTATGATTATCGCCTTCATCAAGATCTCGCAGCAAACATCCATTCCCTGCCAGCTAGAACTAGAGTTCGTCGACGCAGCAGTCTTATTCGTAGAACGCCAAGTGGATCTAATAATTCCAATGGAGTACCTATTACTGGAAATCGTGACTCCATCACAAATTCTCGTGAAGACCTGCTTCCATTGACTAATCTGAATTTGGCAGCTCTTTCGCAGCAACAAAGAACTCCAGGTTCTAGTCCTGTTCAAGGGGCAATGTACCGTCTGGCGTTTGGATCAGTTGCTTTAGATATGGATAGATTTAATCAGGATGCCCAGGCTGCACACGAAGACCGCCACGATACAAGTTCGCTTAATCTGCTTGCCTTTGGAGGACTGAATCCTCTGCTGGAACACCTGCTGGACCTGACATCTTTAGATGATGTTTGGGCTGGAGATTTTTATGAAAATGAAGATACCAAGCGTGAAGGTGGCCAATGGCCTGATTTGGCTGTTCTCAAGGAGTTTATTGAAGAAGAAGTCCGTGAGATTAACCAGGCAAACGAAAAGCCCGACATGGATTATCTGTGGAACCATGATTTACAAGCAGTTGATGAAGATGCTGATAACGAGAGAGAAAATCTGCCTGAAAAGGATAAACAGAAAACCACTTTTGGTAACGTAAGCTTCCCTGAACGTGCTGTCTCCCCAACAGAAGAATCCCCTCTCCTTAAAAACCGTAAGGTTAACGAAGTTGAACTGCTCCTGCTGGCAAAACATCTGCTTAGAGTAAGACCGCCTCAGATTTCTCCATTTGATCATTATCTGAAGGACATGGTTCCAATTTTGAATAACAATAGCTCCTCTGGCGGGAACAGAGAAAAGAAAAAAGAGGCTTTACGTTTTACCTATTTCCGTGAAGATCTTGACAAGACAATTCATTCTCCAAACATTTCAGGCCTTCTTTTCAACGGCACAGAATTTATAGACGCCGAGACCTTATTTCTGCCTCGCGTGTACACTGAGGGGTCCGAAGAGAAGACACTGAAAATGGCTCTGAAACTGGTTAGCTCAACTAGCAGTCTTAAAAATTTCAACAGAAGCGATTCCAAAAGTGAATTAAGGGGTGAATTTTTGAGAATGGAACCTTCTCATACTCCACAACTTCTGTCAACCCCCAATAAATTTATACTGCCTAGAGAAGGCTTGGCTCCTGAACATCAACCTGGCACCACACCTGAAATGGATCAAATAAATCCATTCTGGCTCGATGTTTTGGACCCAACTGAAGAGGAGATGAAGGTCTTGTCACGTACTTTTGGAATTCACCCACTTACTACAGAGGACATCTACCTTGGCGAGGCTCGTGAAAAGGTAGAGCTTTTCAAGCTGTATTATTTTGTATGTTTCACGTCTTTCGACGTTGTGCATGAAAGACGAGTTCAAAGACAAAAAGAGCAAGAAAAGAAGCTCGCAAAACTCCAAGAAATGTATGATAGCGATCGCGAGGGAGATTCCATCTTTGGGACCTCAGAGCGTAAAAAAGGTATTTGGCGAAAATTTACCGAAAGCCTTGGGTTTGGTGGATCACATCACCATTATTATCATCACACTGATACAAAGAGTAGAAATCTGCTGCAGCTGCTCAAGCTGAAGAAAAAGGTCAGAGATGGTGAATTGCTGCCTTTGAACATGTACATGATCGTATTCAAAGATGCGGTCATTACGTTTCATTTTCTGGTAACGCCACATCCTATCAATGTACGTAGAAGAGCCCGTATCCTCCGGGATTTCTTAACCGTGTCTCTGGACTGGATTTGCTATGCCTTGATTGATGACATCACTGATCTGTTTGCCCCAATGATAGACAGCATTGAAGTAGAAGTCAATGCAATTGAAGATCTGATCTTAAAGATGCATCTGGGGGATACTGATAGTGAAGATAGTGACGACAGCGAAAGTGAAGATGAGAGATATGATCCACCATCTCGAAGAGGAACAGCTTTCAAACCTACCAAGGAATCAAATGTATTTTATAGACTGAAAAGACTGAGACTGACAGTGGAAGATCGCAGCGAATTCCGCAACAATTTGATGGGAAGAAAGAGATCTTATAGATCGGCACAACTGCTGCTGACTAAAAGTAGTCTGACCCTGAGCGGGCTGTTCAAGATTATCGGATGGAAACGAAAAGGCCACATGTTGCGAAGAATCGGAGAATGCAGAAAGCGGGTTATGCTGGTTCTCCGTTTGCTTGGACTGAAAGCTGATGTGATTAAGGGTTTCAGCAAACGTTATAATGAAGCAGACATTGCTAAACAGCAAGAGATTGGAATGTATCTCGGAGATATTCAAGATCATATAGTTACTATGGTGCAGCTGCTTAATCACTACGAAAAATTATTGGCCAGGTTCCATCTGAACTATTTGGCTCAAATCAATATTGATATGACTAAAGTCAACAATGATACTAATGATGTTTTGGGCAAAATCACCATTTTGGGTACTATCGTGCTTCCAATCAATGTTGTGACTGGACTTTGGGGAATGAATTGTATAGTTCCAGGACAAGATGTGGAGAATTTGAATTGGTTTTATGGTATCATTACAGGTATGATATTATTCAGTATCATCGCATACAACTATGCTAAGCGGGTAACAGGTTTATAGTTTATGGAATTAGAAAGTGCCCAACTACTTAATTTATAGGGAAACGTATTAAAGCAGTGTAATATAGTAGCCTAGTTGATTCAAGAGATTGTCCAAATGTCATGAAGAACCGCTATGAATTGTTTGAATAAAACCAGTTTCCTCCTTTGCAATTTTAAAACCTCGTTTGATAAAGTTTGCTGCTCTACCTAGGTAAAGGGTTGCATCATACCGTCAGACGCCCGGCCGAAAAATGCGATGAGGGTGTTCTATGCGTTGCATCAGGAGCCCGGCGCGATGAGCAGAAAAAATACTTACTGGGGTAGGCCAAGCGTACAGTGCGGCTCTAAATTGACGCTAGAAGCACAGCAGGACAAACTTCTTTACAGCAAAAACAACAGCAGCGAGGTGCGCGAATTGCTGTGGGTTTGCGCGAGCAGATGGAGGGCGGGATCTGGCTCTACGTCGCAGGTGAAGCTAGAATTAGGTTTTATAAAATATTGCACCAGTGATTAGCAACTTTATGAGATAGAACGTATCAATTAATGCTTAGGTAGTTTGGTCCCCCACCATGTTAAACTGTATTGTGACTTTTTTTTTCGCGCACAGGTTAGCGAGGCCAGGGACAGAAATGCGCCCACAGCAGCGCAGGTATCTCGCAGACCGGTGCAGAATGATTGCAGAAGCCGCGTTTAAAGGGTTCAAGGGAGGTAGGTCGATGGGATAGTATCAAAATTATAGGCTTTTGCGAAATAAGGAAAGTCACTGTAGTTAAGATGGCGACAATCAAGGTAACAACACCCCTGGATAATAAGTTCAAGGAGAGTTTTAAGTAACTGATATGTATATTTGATCTGTAGACCGCGATGCGTATATAATAAAGATTATTGTGGGAAAAATATATATATATAGATTAAAGTAAGGGAGGTCAATAATACAATTGATCTCAGCAAACAGGTTGACCACAATGATGGGTCATAAGACAAGTCAAGTCTACTGGGGAATTTAAGCAGCCATTTTAAATTCTTGGTAACTTGAAATAGATAAATGCAAAGTTCAAATAAGCTTTCTTGACATCGCTCGCTGAGGCAGGAACCCAAGTCGATGCAGATGCACCGAACTACTGCACCGAGTAAAGTCAATATGTGTGTGAAAACCCTACCTTAAGTGAGGAAAAATGCGGTGCACAATTGACAGTTTCGAAAAATAGCGATGCAGACATTTCCCGCCGCGCGCTCGAGGAGGCATTTGCATTGACTATGACAACGGTGTAATATATGGCAATCTATTAATTCTGAGGAGCTTCAGATTGTTGATATAAAGTAAAACTACAATAAATGCCACAAATCTTTATGATGACGTCATACAACAATTTAAACGTATTTTTAAATAAGTTTACTATCATCGCCTCCCCCGAGGCCTAAAATTCAAGGCTTTTTAAGGCTTTTTAAGGCTTATTTCAAGCATATTTCAGGCATATTTTAGGCATATTTTAGGCTTGTTCAAAGTGTGCGCCCCCTGTCTTGACCACAAAAATGTCTCAGCAACATTTGTGCGCGCGCGATAAATGCCAGATTTATCAATTACTTCTAAGCTAAAGGAAGGCAATTTACAACCTTAAGATAGATAAAATTAGCTTTTAAGATGTCGATCCAAATGACAATTGTGTTCGCCACTATGGTGGCAGAGATGGTGATTCTTTTCGGTCTCGTTTTGCCCCTCCCTCATGTGGTACGTAAGCAGATTGTCAATGCCGAGGCTGTGTTGAAGAGCAATAAGAACCTTCGAGTGCTTGTTGTATTTGCCACATTATTACTTTCCCTTCAATTTGTGGATTGTTTGCAAAGATTACGCAAGTATACCTACCTTTCCAATCCATACTACACTGCTGCTCAAGATGCCCCTTTCAGAGGTGCTCTTACTAGCGAACAATTGGCGCTGAAGTTTTATTCTCAGCGTAATTTGTATATTTCTGGAGCCGTTCTCTATTTAGAATTGGCCATTTCCACTGTGATTCCTATCGTTCGTAAACTCGTCGCCAAGGAGTCTCAATTGCGTGAATTACAGACCTCAAACACTTATGCTCTGGAGGATGAAGAAGCAGAAAAACTTAGAGAGCTTATTGAGCGTAAGGAGGTTGACATTCAAACTTTGAAAAAGCAAGTTCTGGGTTTGCAAAAGGCATATGATGGCTTGACTGAATCACAACCAGTAAGCAAGAGTGATTAGTGGTGTATACCAAAGATCCAAGTGAAGCTTAGTACAAACCATATGCATTTAGGCGATAATACATGTGAATTTGCATAATGTAGAAGCTAGTCACAATCATAGGATGTATTTGAAATGGGATAATGAGATACTTAAATGATACTTTATCTTGAATAATGGACTAAGAATTAGGAAGAATATGTGCCTATAGATGACTTCATTTGAAACATAAAAATGTAGAAGGCTCATAAAGGTACTAAATTAGTCAAGACTTCGTACTTGATGCTATCCGTAATTATCAACCAACCAATAAATGATTACAAGCATCATGCACTTCATGTTCGAACTTAAATCAAAATCTACAATTAAATCTTTTTCAGCTAATTTGACAATTCCATTCTATAAACAATTTCATATTTCTACTTCACCCTTATCTTCTATTTATGTAGTTTCGAACCTAGTAGCTCCAAAGTCCTACAGAATGCGATAACACCTTTCTATTGACGTATCGACCTGCAGCGCAGACGGTAATAATACAATTTCTAAGAATCTATAAATTAACATTCTTTAACTTCCAGCTTTTGGCGTAGGCACAATTGGGGACAGCAAACAGACATTGGGATCGAGTCAGGACCACAAATGGCCAGAAGAAATGAGAACCAAACTCCGATCCATGCTTTGGCCTTGATCAGGCCTCTTTTTCTTTCTTTAAATCTCCATTGGCATCACCATTGGCTTCACCAATGCCAGCCAAATGGCGTTGAGGTTGAGCCACCAGAGGTTGCAACGGTGGTTGGCCGTTGACGTACCCGTACGCCTGGTACATGGGTTGCAGGTACAGCGAGTAACCACCTGCTACAGAGCCTGCGCTATTGTAAGGTTGATAATACTGGTTTGGGGCATAATATGGTTGCTGATAACCGTACAGTTGTGCTTGTTGCTGTTGCTGTTGCTGTTGTTGCTGCTGTTGTTGTTGTTGTTGTTGTTGTTGTTGGGCTGGAGCCAGAGCAGAAGAGTAACCGTATGGAGCTTGGGCATCTCCCAGAGCAGCCAGAGGGTTGGCTTGCAGTCTAGCAGCGATAGAAGAGGCACCAGTTGGCTGAGCAGATTGAGTCTGAGCCTGCGGAGTTTGCAGCTGTGGTTGGGCCAGGCCCTGTTGCAATTGAGATGCACCTGCTGGAGCACCCAGCAGGGCTGCCTGGCTGTTTTGGGCTCCATAAGGTGATTGGTTGTATTGTTGATAGTACAGGCCGATGTTCAAATTGGTCAGACTTGGAGCAGTAGAAGCAGAAGCACCCAGAAGCAGCAGCTGTGCACCGGTAGAAACAGATGCAGCACCACCTGCAGTCAGCAGCAGGGTAGTTGGGGCAGTTTGTGGAGTGACTCCGGTCTGGATCACACGCTTAATATCACGAACAAACAATGGATACAATAAGTCAACAATTCCTTCTCTTTGAGCCATGGCGAGAGCACGTTCAAATGGGATCCAAACTCCCTTAAGGTGCATCAGACCGATTTTCACCACGTGTCTTACCTTCTCCAGCTTAAGAATACCATCTCTACGGCCTCTTGTCATTTGGGCCACGTTCAAAAGTTTGGTACCATTGATCATGTTGTTGTCAGCTCTACGAACGACCAGGACGTTATTAGCATCAACTTGGTAACAAAGGGTTTTTTCATCCTCCCACATAGTTGTGGTGACTCGAGGACGGATTCCTGGAGGTTGATATTGACCCACTGACAGCGAATTTGCGCCAGAAAGCAGATCATTTACTGGAGTAGTCAGCGAAGTTCTTACCGAGGCAGCAGCTGCAGTGGAACCGAGAGCAGCAGGGGAAGTTCCAAGAGCAGTGGAAGATGCTAAAGACAGCACAGGACCTCCGTATGATTGCGTATAAGGTTGAACCAGCAGGGTCAGAGCTTGAGTAGTTGATTGAGCAGGTTGGCCCGATCCTGAAGCCAGCTGAGCAGTACCCAGTTGCTGGTACAGGTAACCAGGCACATACAGTGAAGGATAACGTGGATAGTTGTACAGAGGGTCAGCACTTGGTTGGATTTGTTGTGGTACTCCCCCTTGTCCAAGCATATAGTACAGAGGATAAGATTGGTTTGAAGATGGGGCGGCAGCGGCACCCAGAGCGGACTGGGAACCAGAAAGAATCTGCTGATATTGCTGGTACTGGTCCTGAGCGTAGTATTGCTGTTGCAGAGGTTGTTGCAGAGGCTGTTGGGGCTGTTGTGGCTGCTGTTGTTGCTGGTTCAGCAGTTGTTGTTGTTGTTGGCCCTGTTGAGATTGAGGTCCTGCGGGTTGAGGCCCAGAATTTTGGACTCCTGGGCGGGCATACAGTTGCTGGTATGCCGTACGGTAGTCGGGAGTCACCATGTTTGAGTTAGCCGTGTTCTGAGGAAGATTCGTTAATGGCAAACTTCCAATGGGGGTAGAATTGGGCATTGACAAAATAAACAATCCTAAGGAAATATAGGTCAGACACAAGCGCAAAAAAAAAAACGGCCGGTGATGGATAGGGCAATAGCCGAAAAAAAAAAGTACCCGATTAAAAGCCAATTGATTTTTTTTTTAAAAGCTTGTGCGGTGTCTGCACCAGATTTTAATTTTGTGCATGACGGCTTTCTACATTAAAAAATAAGCTGCAATCATATGTAGGGTTAAGCAAAAAAAATAAAGTAGTTGGCGCGAAACCTGGGCGCACTTTAGAAAGGGTAATAATCAAAATTATTTATTGAGGTTAATTGTTAGGTGAAGGTGGTAGGGTGGTGGGGGGAGATGAGAAAGAGGAAGAATGAAAGAAAGAAAGGAAGAAAAGGAAAGGAAGGGGGTGTCTTTGAAAGGATACTTATTATTAAAAGTTTAATCAAATTTATCAACGGATTGATTCAATTTGAAAGTAAACGCACAATAGTAATAAACTTGAATATTCTTAATCACGAGTTTAATTTTTTTTATTGAAAAATGATATTTTTACTCATATTGGAATTGTTGTGGAAAAAAAGGGTCAAGGTTTATTGATCTACGACGTTTGAAACGAGCGTAGAATTGGCATTGGTAAAGCAATTAATATATTCAAATCTTTAAAATTTATCGCTTCCCCGGACCTTCTTTTCTCCAAGATGTGTTAATTGAATTATTAATAAATACTAATTATGATTTCAAAATTTAAGATTATAAAAAAACTATCAGCTTGAGATCAATTGCATACTTTTGATATGGTGACAGAATCATATTGAGGGGAATAAGGTAGAACGCTAAATGGGGTAGACTGTCAAAATTATATATACATTTTATTAGACACAATAATTCCAATTGGGTCCATTCGAACCTTTTGATTCGCTTAAGTTATTAATTGAAATCTATCAATTTATCTTAATTTTGATATTGCAGATTGAAGTATCCCAAGGAATTGTCTATAAGCATTGATACCACCTTATACTTTTTCAATTGCAATTCAGCCCTAATTTGGATCCCCTGTGAGTTTATCCCGGTCGTCTATAAATGTCCTTTCGATTTATATTTTTTTGATTATTATTTTTTGAGTTAATTTCTCTTTCTCTACATTACTACTACTTCAGGCTTTCTCATCTAGTGTTAACACTAAATTCATTTTATGGGTCTCTATAAATGTTCACCAGAAGAGCTACCATCAAAAACACGAATACTGTCGCCCAGCAACATCGGCCTTTTTTTTTAATTAATTCGATTGATGTCATCTTCAGTAGCTGCGGCCGTTCCTGCACCATCTACTTTCTTCCTTCCAAAATTCTGCATTTTTTTATGATTTGTTTTTTCAGTCCAGTCAGAAATTTGTCCATTTATGAAATCATCGAATTTATCTTAATTAATTAATTATTCAGATGAAGAAAAGTATCAAAATTCACCACAAACGACTTTCACATTACTTTCGGCCTATTCAGCGATATCCTTCTCAATATCAACGATCACGATTAAGTAAAACGATAATGCATTATAATAAATAGAAAGGTTGAAAATATTGTTTTTCAAGCTTATTTTTTAATAAATTATCAAAAAACAGTCTTTATAAGGAACATTTTCGCAGTCCTTCACCAAGCTCTCTGGCATATAATAAAAACTACCGCAACTGTTACCCATATAGGAAGTAATCAAAAATTAACCTTTTCCTATTTTTGGCCCTTAGTAATCTCTGCCAATAGGCTCTTCGCGCCAATTTACTCTGTAGTGGCCAAGAAGACACTTCTTTGAGAGAATATATAGGAAACAGAAAATTGGCAATCGAGTAAGAAGACGAAAATTTTGTTTTCCCCCGAACGAAACTTCATCTTCACACGCTATCAGTACTCATCCATCTATTTGTCAAGTACACTGCAGTGATGAAGTGAGGGCGACGATTCCGGGGGCAGGTAAAAAAACATTTAAGAGGTGAGAAGCTGTATATGGTAATAATCCAAAAAATCGAGGCGTTGAAGGACTCGAATAGAAACAAGTATTAGATATTTTTATACCAGATAAAAAAAATTATTCCCAATCAAGATTCCCGATAAGTTAAAGTCATCGGACTTTGGAAATGCCATCATTCAATTTGCTTTTCGCCTTAGTAGCATTCTTCCTTATGTCACCAAAAAACCTGTCGCTCTCAATTTCTGTCTCCCTGTGTGTAGACTTACGTGTGAAATTGGTACTTTTTTTTATTGAAGCACCCAAATGATCTTCACCTTGACAAACTGGTCTAGCTGTTTAATTATTGCGTGCTTTCATCGCAAAATTTCCAATTTCATTGGGGTCGTTATTTCAAGCGGCTAAAGCCCTCTCCGCGAGCTATAGAGAAACGTTTACTACACCCATGGCTACAAATCTTTATCAATAATTGGTCTTTGTCGATGGAAAAAATGATCACTTCAAGCTATGCAAGGGATTGCAAGGGCAAGCAAGTGTTTCCTTTTTGGATTTTCGGCATCACTCCGCGGCAAGGTTGACCTATTGTAATTTTTTAATTATGCGTAATATAATTGTAATACTTTATTTTGCGTGCATAGGTCTCGGAGAATTATCCACCAACCTTTAAGTTTATGAAGGTTATAATTGACAGCTTGTCTTCTAGACTCAGTAATCTAGCTTTAAAATTAGTGGAAACAAAATGGTATTTTGTTTATAATATGAATTCGAGTTTCAGTTTGAACATACTGTAAGTTCTTATTTTAAAAATGATTAATATACGAGCACAATCAGCGCACCATAATCGTTTTCACATCATGCGTATCATGGCATTTACGGTGAGTCCGGTTTGCTGACGAGAAAAATATTACACGAATGCACGGTCACGGCATAGCATACATATTAGTGCTTAGTTTAAAAGAGAGAAGATCTTGATGAACGCTTAGATATACTTAAAATATTAAATTGGGCTTTGCTTTCCTGCGGACGTACGAATTGTATATTTAGAGGCACGAAAGTACTGATGATGATCTCGCTTCTGTCAAATTTGTTTCTTTTCACTGATTATTTTTGCTACTTGATTATCTTCTCTTCGACGTGTCGTGCTAATTCGATAGGTCATTTTTATTAAAAGCTTTTTTTGTGCTTGGAAAGAGTTCATCTTCAATTACTTGATGCTTTGTTCTTATCAGATTAGTAAATTTTCATTCAATTGCTTGTCGTTTCATTTCTTTGGCCAATAATAATTGCTATTTTCTCAGTGTATTGCGAGGGATTTACCGCATAACAATGCGCAACCTTTTTTTTTTTTCGAGTTAATATGAACAAAAAAAGTGGCATAGCATTTTTTTCATGCCTCGAATCTTCAACGACTTTGCCGCAGCTTTGTGTGCCGATGCAGAACTTGATGTTAGCAAAATCATGCAGTAGATCATACAACAATACATAACGGTCGTCACTTGCGTACAAATATGCACTTCAGGTCAGCCGCTAGCTGCCGATGATTCCCCGAGAATTAGAACTTCAATCTTACCTACCTTCTACAAGTAAAGTTCATGATATTCGGTGCCGTGCAAATCTCGAAACTGGGTCGTGGCTCCAAAAATATGATATAAAAAATAAAATAAAAAAAAAACATGATTGTAATAGCTAAAAGTTTATTTAAGTGCTTTCGATCAACTCCTGTGGTAAAAAAAAGGCCCACAGGCCCACAAACAATCTCTGCAGAATACGATTCCAACTTGCTTAGCGATACCGTTAAAACTCCAACATTCCGCATTCATATTCGCATTCACGTCATGGACTATTGTTAATTCACTTCTGTGACGCGCAAGGAGGTCTATAATATTGCTTGCTCACTTAGTCTCGACATCAATTGTTTCAGAATTCAATCCAACCAATCCCATTTAAAATTATAATTTTGCGGATGTGCTCGTGAAAAAAATAGGGGTATCACGAGGATCTAGCCCCCCTTTGACTCCCACTCTCTCACTTTATTAACTCTAATGGTGTCAAATTAGTGAGTTTACTACTGGATAAGTTACAGACATGTTGTTTCACTTGAAACCTTCTCTCACACAGTTTCAGCTGAAGACGTTTGCATTAACTTTTCGCTACATCTGCCAGAATGCATTGCGTAGATCTCAACCTGCAAATACTGGTGCTTCCAGCATGAAATCTATTCATCTCACATATAATTTTGGACAACTGTCGGATGCGTCCAAAATAATTTTAAGCAAAACAAGCAAGTGCGCATGTAGTCTATCTAAAGAAAATACTGTCCCTTGTGTACGTGCAGCCTGATGTGGTCTAGTAGACCCCTATCATTAGGGAGATGCAATAGTTTTTTTTTGATGTACTGTTTAATTTTACTGTATTGACCTACGAGGGGAGGAGAGTTGTTCACTAGCGTAACCGAAAATTTTCCAACTATTCACAATTTTAAAAAAGGGAACGGATTAGCTCAGTACTTGCCATAATATTCAATACTTGGATATTGAAGAGCTGTTCCAGTGTAAAAAAAGAAAACAAACCATATATAAAATAGAGCGAACCGGACTGATGCCTTCCATTTGAACCCATTGAGTGAGTTTTATGTTCGTTGTATAATAGTCTATAGCTGATGATCTCAATCTTGATATAATTGATAACTTAATTCTTATCATATCATAAATGCACATCATTGCATAATATCGAAATTAGTTCGTTCTGGACGCATCAAGTCTTAAACTTTTTAACATCGATCGAGGATCTCTTCGTACTGCTAAATGCAGATTCCTGCATTTACAGAGCCCAAAATCATCCCGCAAACTTAATATGCAGTTTATGCGTGGAATCAACTACAAATATGCGATAGGACGCTAAATTGTGAAGCCTCCAAGGCATAGAAGCCAAAGTAGAAGCATTTTATATTCGGATTCCTAATAATTTTTGTATTTATAAATATGTACATGAATTTTTCATAATTTCCCGTGATATGCTAGACTCCAAACATGTTTAATTTCTCATCAATTCGGATATCACTTTACCACTAATAATAGTCTCCTGCACTATTCCCTGCACCTTATTTGGCATAACTCTTCCATACCATACAGTTGGTTTATTACTGAAATATAACACATTGCCAGCGTATGCGTGCCCTCCGATATGACTGATATAAACCGTTTGAACTTTGTGACTTAAATTGTGATGATCCAAAACTTTATCGAATTCATCTTTTATTAATGGGGCCAACACTCCACATCGAATGTCTCGTTTTCCATGCCCACAAATTGCGACAATCTCACGATCTATATCATTGACTTGCCCTTCAAATTTCTCGAATGTAGAAGGAGAAGATTCAACTTTTTTCTTAGAAGCGAAAGGATTATATACTGGAGCTGCTGGAACTTCTTCAGGAACAAGTATACTTCTAAAGAAAGATTCTAATTGATCATGCTTAACTGTATAGATTTTACGATCAGGGTACACCATTAATTTATAGCAATCATTTTCATCATTATTATCGTCCAACTCGATCAGACGATCACCAGTGTCAATTCTAGAGACCATTACTGGATGCATCGGAGACTGCCATTTCCTTTTCAATTGGGCCATTTCATTATCAATACTACCAGGGGCTAATTCAAGCTTTGAAGGCCACATCTTATGGCTTTCTTTACTGATGATAAGTACATGTTTCCAGTGAGCTGCCATTGTTCCTCTTAATTCCTTTGTGAGATCAAGTTGTTTATCGGCTGGAAATGAAGGAATTTTACAGTATGTACATCCTGTATCGAAGGTTGGAGGAGGACAACGATCCACGGTTCGAAGGGTCAGTAGAAATCGTCGTATCATCAGAAGTTGTTCCTCTAAGAAGGCCTTAAAATTTGAAAACCACTTAATCAATTTTTCTGGGCGCGACCGTTATTTTTCCGGCCCGACGGTCGAAACTCCGCTATTTTTAAATTTGACTCAATCCGATGCATTTAACCTGTACATCAAAGGCTGCATAATGTGATGCATGGGGTTGATGACATGAATTATTATGCCCCCTTACATTTGAATTAATTATATAGAACTATTTAACGACGTAAATCTTCCTTGAGTATCCATCCTTTCCTTTTATCATCCCAATTGGCTGCCTCTTTTAACATTGCTCGAACCATAATCACATCACGCTGAGTGTTGGTTTCATTTTTTTTCAATTCTTTCAATATCTTTGCCGAGTTACTGAAATTACCTTCTTGTGATGAAAGGAAACTGATAATAGTGTCTAATATCTTATTCTTAGAATTAGTTTTATCATCAACAGAAAATGAAAACTTTTCAGCCTTCTTTCTTAAATCACTTAAGATATTGGACGAAGAAAGTCCCTCCAGTTTTGATCTCCTCCCACCAATAACTTGAGTAGTCACTATAGGTTTCTTGACCCCTCCACTTCCACCTATACGACCAAACTTCCCCGTCCATGTTGGTACTCCCACTTTGTTTTTTCTAGCCAATTTCCTGCTTTCTTTGAGAGCAGCCGCAGCACTTGCAGCCACCTTGGAAGCCTCCCGCTCAACTAATGAAAATTCCTGTCTATCCAGATTTACAATTTCATCATGTTGGAGAGTACTGTGAACACCCGAATTTGCAAATATGTTTTCCATTATTTTATTGTCTTTGCTTTTGTCTTCATCATCATCACCTTCGTGATCACTGGTAACAAATTCATCCAACTTTGATACTCCATTTATACCAGCAACTTGATAAAAATCATCGTCATTTTTATGCTGTTTGAAAAATTTAGTCAGTTTACGTTCAGTCGTGCCCAGATATTTCTTTTCTGACCCTTCAAACATGTCTCCTGTCTCGGTTCCTTGTTCTTCTTGACTACCCAAGGAAAATAAATCTTGAAGATCATTCATTTTGAAAAACCGTCTTTGTTTAGGATCTTTCAAAATTTTGTTTGTCAAAAAAGTCTTGAAGATTTGTCGATGGTAAATTTTTTCCTCTATCAGTCCAGCCGTCATCAATCTGTAGATTGTAATGTCTTTCTTCTGTCCTAATCTCCATGCCCTCTCACGTGCCTGTATATCAGTCAGTGGATTCCAGTCCGGGTCATAAATAATAACTCTATCTGCCCCAGTAAGATTCACCCCCAATCCACCGACTTTCGTTGTCAACAAGAAAACATCAAAAGAAATATCAGTATTAAACATGTCAATAAGATCTTGTCTATTTGAAATCGCTGTCAGTCCATCCATTCTAAGGAACTTAAACCTTTGATTTCCTTCTATTGTTCGTAAGTTGCCCACAAATCTTTCAAGTATATCCAACATTTGGCGAGTTTGGCAGAAAAGCAATGTTCTATGACCTTGAGATTGCCAAAGTTGCAACAAATTCTTCAAAACAATCATCTTGCCCAGCTTGTTATAGTCACCATAATTGTAACCTTGTTTGATCATCAACATGTCCCGGTTCACCAAATCTGGATGGTTACATATTTTACGTAAAATGTCAACACCCATAAGCATATTTCGCTTACCCTTCAAAATGGCACTAAGGTCTTCACTCAGTAAGAATCTTTCGTACATTTCTTGCTGTTGAGCAGTGAGTTTCACGAACAAAACCATCTCCAGTTTCTTCGGTAAATCTTGAGCAACGTCGGATTTGAGTCGTCTTAATAGATATGGCGATACCAAATCACGTAAAACAACAGCACATTTATACCCAGTCTGAACTTGCACATTCAGAGCATTAGCATAGCCTCCCATGTTGATGGGAACCGCAAATTGTTGCTGAAACACCGGAAGTGTTCCCAAGCGACCAGGAAAAACAAAGTCAAACAACAGCCAAAGTTCATTTAAATTGTTTTGTATGGGCGTTCCCAGAAGAATAATTCGATTTGGGGTCTTAACTCTTTTGCAAGTTAATGAAATTTCCAGATCAGGGTTTCTAATTTTATGACCTTCGTCAAGAACACAATAACCCCACTGATGAGGAAGAATTATTCGTTGATATATTCTTAAGCCGACGTACGTTGTTACCAAAACGTGACCACTCAGAACTACTTTATCAACAAGCCTTTTGGCATTAGCCATTCGATCTTTTGGAGTACTATGATTACCCTGTTCCAACAATTCCTCAAATTCATCATCAAGATCTTCATTAGAAGCTCGAGCTTTCATTCCAGAGCCGATAGAGTGAAGAATAATACAACGAAAGGGAGGCCACCATCTATGAAATTCGTTGACCCACTGGTTCAACACAGTTGCCGGCACTACCACGAGAACCGGTTTATCAAGCAATCCCGAGTAGTGTAAACCCGCAATAAACGCTATGACCTGAACTGTCTTTCCTAGACCCATTTCATCACCAATAATACCACCAGTTTTTTGTTGGTATAACTCCCAAAGCCATTGAACACATGTCTTTTGATAGTCAAATAACAGGGGAAATATGTCACCTGGAAGACGAAATTGATCATTTAAAACTGCATCAGCGATTTCAGGATGTGGTCTTTGCCATTCCGGTTGTTCTGAATCTATATTTGTGGCATTTCCTCGACTCCTTTGTCGTTCTGAAACCCATATGGCTAATCTTTTCTGAAATGCGGTTTCATCTCCATCATCGACGTTTCTTGTGGACCCCTGAACAGCTACCTTTGTATCTTCATTATTGTTGAGTATAACAGAGCTTTCATCATCTTCTAGTTCACCGATGATATCACCATCAGCAACACTTTCATCACTTTGATTGTATTCGCTTTCCTCACCATCACTTTCATTATATTCGCTATCATTCTTATCAATTTCTTCATTCTCTACTATAATTTGATCTTCCTTTTTAATTTCAGCATCAGTTTTTGAGTCATTGGATGTGTCATTGGTACCAAAATCACGGTCAATATTTTCTTCTTTAACTGAATTATTTGTCGGTTGAAACCCTGGTTCTCTAAGTTGTCTATGCAGCTGTGTTCCGATGGTACCACCTGTAAACACACTCAGATTACCGAATGCTGTTATTTTACCAGTTCTTACCAAAAAGTCCCTTTCAGATTCATCAGGAAGTCGTTCATTGGATGTAGAACCAGAGTCAACTTCACTTGCCTTCTCATTGCTCTTCGCACGCATCGATTCATTTTCTTTTAAACGGGCCTCAATATCGGTAACATCTTCAGTAGCTGGGTTTAATTCATGCTTCTCTATCCATTTAATTTGATCCTCAAGTGATTTACGTTGCGAAATCTTTGTTCGTGGGTGATTCAATTGCTTAGTTAATGCCTTCAATCGTTCAACGATTTTCTGACGTCCTGCGATGGCCTTCTCAAGACGCTTAGTTTCTAATTCGGCATCCTTTGCTAAAAGAGCAGCGCTTGCTTTTCGAGTTATATCTTGTTCAAGAAGATTTTGATCAACTGCAGTAACTCCCAAGTCATCTAATTCACTCATGGTTTCAATTCTTCTTTAGTTTGAAGGCTTGATCTAGCAGGATCTGATAAGGAAAAATAAAAAAAATAGAAGATGCTCTGCAGGCCCCACCCGAATAGGAAAGCAGTTGCAAATGTTATAATCATTCACTACACAATTGATTAAATAGAGATTTTAGGAGCATTGACATGTTATTTATAAACAATTCTGGTTAAAGCAATCGATTTCTTTTAATGATCTTCACGAACCAATTCTTGTAATTTCTCCAAACTATGCTTGTAGACTTCTTCATCACCATCAAGAAGTTCAGATTTACCATCTTCTTCCACCAAATCTTGCAGTCTTGAAACTCCTTGAGTCAATTGAGCAAACCATTTAGATTCACCTCTTCCAAAACAGAAATTGTAAACAGAACCAGCTTGGTTTGCTCTTGCAGTACGACCAACACGATGAACATATTCACGAGAAGAGTTTGGTAAGTCATAATTAACAACCGTCGAGATAAAGGGTAAATCGAGACCTCTTGCTACCAAATCAGTTCCCACAAGAATACCAATCTCACCGGTTTGAAACTGTTTGAAAATTTTAGTACGTGACAGAGCGGTATTATTAGTTGAATTGAGGTAAGCCACCGAAACGTTTAACTGTAAATTTTCAGCAATTATGTTTAATAATGCAGATAATCTAAGAGATGCTTCATTAGATTTTGTGAAAAGTAACACATTAGATAATAATGAATGAGAAGCCAAGTATCGTAACAAAAGAAGCGGTTTTAACGAGGCCTTTGCACTACCATACACTATTTTATGTTCCACAAGTTTAGCTGGTAACAGGAAAGCCTCATTGACAAGCTGTTGTTGCAGATTGACCACAAGTAATCTAGGACGATAGAAGTCCAAGACTGCAAGTTTACCTGCATCGGTAGTCAATGTTGCAGAAAATACAAGCTTTTGAACAGTACGGTAAAACGAATCTGCGGGTGATGAAGATTCTGGTAACTTTTGAGTAATAATGGATGCCCAATCCTGGAACGACTGATTAAGCAATCGATCAGCTTCGTCGATGACCAAAAATTGTAATGCCTTGAGAGATACAGAGCCATTATTCAAATGTTCCACCAAACGACCAGGGGTGGATATAATGATATCAGGTTCATTTGAAAGTAATTTGTCAGCTTCAGATCGTACACTTAATTCGTTTTTTAAAACCACAATAGATAAAGATGTTCCCGAGGCAATTTGACGAAATGTGGATGCAACTTGATTTATCAAAGGTTTGGTGGGGACGAGTATTATGGCTCTTACTCGGGGAACCACTCGGCTATGCAATTGTGCTACTATGGGAACTATGTATGCAAGGGTCTTACCAGAACCCGTGGAGGCGTTTACTAAGATATCGCCTGGTGATCCAGGAAGGTCGCGAGAACGGCCTTGGGACAGATCGTAATCATTCTGGATCAAATTAAGTACAGCAACTTGAACAGAAAAGGCGTTTTCGAATCCATTTTTTTGCAAATTCTGAATCATGAACTTGGGGACTCCAAGTTTTTCGAATGATTCCGTTATTTCAGGGCTAACATATGATGGTGAGGCGAGCCAATCAAGAGTATGAGATTGGATTGTCTTCAACCTACGATCTCTTGGAAGTTTTGGCTGGGGAAGTGGTGCCAAATCGTGTGTTTGCTGTTCAACATCAAATTCTTGTTCATTCTTACCATCGGTTGAAGTTATAGTTGAAGTTGCAGTGTCGATCTTGGTGGCTCTCTTCGATACCTTCTCAAGTTTGGAGAAAATAGAAGTGTGACGAGAAATGTAGTCATCGTCTTCAATTGAATCCGATGGAGGAATGTCATTGTCTTTTGAATTCTCTTTTGTAGACTCTATACGCTTAGACTGAGCGGATTCAGCTCCATACTGGTCACTAACGAGATGCACGGGCTTAAGTTTTTCAGTCCTATTTGCAACATCATTATCATCTATAGCTATTTCTGATTCATTATCACTACTGGATATTTCCTCATCCAGTGACAGCAGTTGATTTTCATCATTAGATACCTCCATTTCAACATCTGAAGCCTCATCCGAGCTATCTTCTTCATTCAGCTCAGACTCATCCAGATCCGACTCACTTTCCAGATCAGCTCTTCGACGCTTAAGGGGTACTCTAACGGCTTTTTGTTGCGCATTGGGGTCGTATCGTTGAGCAAACATCACAATTCGCTTGAAAAAACACCCGGTTTCCTCACTTAACGCCTCTAGTAACGTAAAACACGGTCCTGAAGTGTTTAAACTGCACTGCTAAATCGGCTCATCGCGCGGTGCTCATCGAAAAAGCTTCCCGCTCGGCCATCAATAATGTGCAGGCTCCCGCATACAACTTCAACAAATAAAACTGGAGACAGAAATTTTTCACCACTCACCATGAAGCAAGCTTTGGCTCTTTTCGGTCGCTCCGCTTGGAAGGGTCCTTTCATTGTGCCATTACCCATCGCAGAAGCACGTAAAAACCGTACCCCCATCAGAACTAATGCCAGAAGTTGTACGATTATCCCCCAAATGGTGGGTTTGAAGTTCGAGATCCACAACGGTAAACTGTACGTGGAAGTGGATATTACAGACGAAATGGTGGGTTCCAAGCTCGGAGAGTTTGCCCCAACACGGAAGCGGTTTACTTATAAGTACTCCAAGAATTAGAGAAGGCCATGAGAGGATGTCTAAGGGCGTATGAATATCGAATCTTTGAACGTCTTTCTTTTTTTAAAAACATCAAAGAACGATCCAGGACGTAAAGAACGGGTTTAGCCCAGTGCATATGTATATACAACGATTACTGAAGAATTTTTTGTAGAAATCATTAGCCACAAATTTTGAATTTTCTAAATAATATTCTAAACGCCTTTTGGTACTATTTATCTCGTTCTCGCCCGCGAGGTACTGTTATCGTTCAAGCGCTCCAGCCGCAACAGCCCGGTACGATCCACAATAGGCCATTTTTTCCAACCATTCAAACGTATTACCATGACAGTAGCGTTATCATCTCCTCCAACGTATTCAACAAACTTGATGACCTCTTCTGCACATACCTGAGGATCAGCATTGCCCTTCATATTGACATGTACCATGACTATATCGGCAATCTCTTGATCAGTTATAACGTCATGAACTCCATCGGTACACAACACTAAAAAGGCTTCATCACCACCTAATCCACCCCAAGTATGCTGCTGAACTTCTTCGGGAGTCAAATGAGCAGCTATGCATCCACTATCACCAACTACAAGCTGGCGTACATCGGGTTCGGCGGTGATCCCCATCTCTTTAAAGCTTAAGTCACCAAACGCCCGCGTATTGGCGAACAGTACAAACCGTTCTTCACCAAACAGATCGGTCATGAAGTAACTGGCAGCGTATTTGCGAAGTCTTGATGCTTCTTCAGGGTTCAGAGGATGATGAAGTTCAGTGAGAGCATGCGCCTCTCCATTTCTGTCTACTAAAATACACTTTGTATCACCAACTTGAGCGACAGTAAGTCTCAGAATCAGTTGTCGGTTAAAGTAGTAGTTTTCTCGAACTGGCAGGTTTTTTTCCGGCTCCAGGTGAAGTGTTTCAATGAAAACAGATGTAGCAGTCAGACCGGAGGCATTATCCGGCAGCTCAAAGAAGTCGTAGTCAGTTTGAAGGTATGCTAGTGGTATTCTGGCAAGTAGATCATCACTGGCGGCGGGAAGTTTGCTTAATTGCAATCCTTCAGTGCCAAAATAGTCGTCAAAATGAGCTTGCCGATGTTTGTACCATCTTTTCCAATAGCCTCCGATATTCTTCCAGTATTTTTTGACCAATTGCTCGCGTACTTTGGAATCTTTAGGATTACAAAGACCATTGGCATTCTCTATCTCGGAAGGGAGATTATCAGTGAGATATTGCAGACATTGTTCGCCGCCGTGACCATCAAAGATGCTGAAATTGAAAATTACGGGTTCAACAGACGTTTCAGATGATTTGGATACATCACTAGGTTTCAGATGAGTACTGTCTGACTGTTGTGATGATTTTGAAGTGGTTTCACCAAGTTCGCTTGTCGCTTGATCTTCTTTTTCTGTGGCCTTGTTGTCTTTTTTAGCCTTGGCCTCTTCCATTTCCTTCTTGGTGCGTCTTTTGCGCTTTTTTGGAGGTTCTTCGGTACTAACCAGTTCAGAAGTAGTCACTGTGCCCTCTGAATTGTCATTTGAGCCCTTCAACGTGAGCACGTGGGCCGTGTATCGGTCTTCATTGTATAATCTGTTCATTCTCAGAGTGGCATGTCCTAGATGAGATGGCGACTTTAAAAGTTGTACTCGAAGTTTACCAAAGTTACTGTAAGTCTGGCTACCAAAGGGTGTTGAAGGCAGTTTTTCAATGGCTGTGAATGTTACTGATGTTGACACGTTACGACGAGCAAACAAGAGCAAGCTCAGCCAGTGTAGGCGGTTGATTTGCGCCATTGAGCCAATGGTTTCGAGTCAAAATTGAGGAAGCGGGTCTCTTTTTGAAAGGTCAGAGTCCAGGGTAATATAAGTACCACTTGGATAAGTTTTGATGGCCCAGTGTATATCTCCAGCCTGTATTGGCCGGTGTTGATGGTCGGTAAAAAAGATCGCGGGGGAAAAGCGCCGGGTGCGCCGGTGATATATCGCCGGCGCCTGCTTCCCGGGGTGCAGCTAGCGGGGCGGGGAGAAATTCTGGAGCACCAGCGAATTTTATTGAAGATTCTTTGTCAGTGGAGGTCACGATAATGATTCGTAAAAGGCTTCCGAGGATCAATTTCTACGTTTTACGCTAGTTTAAGATCTTTTAATACTAAATAAAATACTTAACTTGAAAATCTCTGGTTCAAATCCCTTTGAATTGGGATACATTCCAACGATTTTGACCAAGAATTCCATATTTCAAGATAAGGTTTGCGCGCGCGGAGACTATTCTAGCGGGCAATTTAGCGACGTTTAGCGACGACTTACTCTTACAAACTATTGCTTGTATTTTTAATTGCGACAAGATTATAATGACGATATATATGTTAGATATGATTGTGCACACTTGATTGACGATTAAAAAGCTTTTAAATAACATGTGACAAATTGGACTACCGTATTACATCTCGTCAATATCTCTACTCTACTTCTGATCTTGGAAAACTTCCTCATGCAAATTGTATTACCTCCTAATCTATAAGTACAACACCTTTATTAGATGTTGATCAACGTCTTGAGCAATCTTGCCTCCTCATCAAAGGACCAAATTGTCATTGTCATAATCAAACTCTCCAAGCTCAGGTGTGTCTCTATACGGTGTGCCCCATAAATTATTACGAGCAGTATTGAACGCTCCATTTATTCTGGTCCAAAATGGCAGAGATAACCTTTCAGATTGTGGTAACTGTTCCCGTTGCATCACTGGGTCATCATGCTCTTCAACTGTTCCCACCAATTGGTCCATAAAGCTAGCTCTATTATTTTGATAGTTGATATCAGCTGCAGAAGCCAAATTGAATGGTCTTAAGTCACCGTTTCCAGGTTGCAGTCTTTGATTTTGCAGTCTTTTAAGCCATTCACGTTGAGCCATACGTTTGGCTTCGGTGATAACCACATCACGTCTCCGATTAGGATCATCAATTTCTTGATCTTCCTCATCGAAAAGCACATCATAAAGTTCCAGCCCAAACCCTAATCGACTTTTGAGACGATCATATACATTGAATGAGGCCAAAAGCACGGGGACAAGCATAAATCTTGGAACCCAATTATTAATCACAGTGAAAAGTGGATCCAAAACAATCAGAGCACCAAACCAGTCCTCGAAAACCAGCAGTCGATCTTCAAAGAGAGTGATGAAGTTGTAACTAAGAGGAAGGGACAAACGAGCAATATAGGTGGCATAAAAGCAGCACAGAACAGGATCCAGATTGTGTGGAACCAAATGGTACATGTTGAAAACTTTAAGCCTGGTGAGGGAATTGAGAGCGGCGAAAAGCATGTATGAGAAGGAAGCAGCCGTAAACGATAACTCGAAAAGACTGTGATGTGATGAACCAATGGCTTTCTTAATGACATTAATTAACAGGTACTTTGTTGAGTGCAAAAACTCAGACTCGATTATTATACCCAGACACGCGAATATAACCAAAGAAAGGACCAAGTTATAGCCGGGGGTGAAGTATACAGCCACTTTTCGATAAGTTCGAGCAGAAATACCTAGTCTTTGAACAAATCTAGGCCCAGTACGGTACACAATTCCTTCCAGAGCCAGCAGTTGAACAACGTCTTCTAAGTTAAAAATATGCTCATACAAGCGAGACAATTCAGACTCGTAGGCCAGGTACTTTCCCAAATTACTATTGAAGTCGGCTGTTAATTTAGTCATAAACTCTTCTGAAATTTGAGAGCGATCAATAGCAGGACCATTAGCACTTAAGCGCTCCAAACTCAGTCTCAAGCCCCATGGGACTTTCCCAGCCAAATGAAGCATCCAGTCGCGGAATCGCAAATTTTGTGGATCCAGCAGATGCTGTTCTTCAAGAGCAATCACCTGAAGGGCAAGCTCACGAAGTTCGACCTTGGTATCCTCATAGGCATCCACCAATTTAGGTAATTGAAGGTAGTAATGATTTAAATTCTTGATATTCAGACATGCCACCCAACGATTTCGTGGAATTGAGATCATTCCATGACCCATAAGCCATATCGCAAGGACCAAAGAGTAAACATGAGCAATAGCAATTGCCATAAGTTTCAAATGCAGTGCAGAAAGCCCTACTTCAAGGACCAAATATATCAAGGAGCATACCACAACCGCCAATACTACAGCCTGGTATTTCAAATTACGCTTAATAGCATCTATAACTCGAGGATTTGTTTGATATTTTCCCAGGCGATAATATTCTTGTAAAAAGGGCAATATAAACCAGGTAAGACAGAAAGTGATCCAATAAGTTAATTTCCATAATACCAAAATTGTAGGCTCGGAAAAATGAAACCACAGTGGTGGAGATTTTGAAGTATGAGCAACATAGTCTAATGGAAGCAATACCACGATCAGTAGGGGTAAAAATACTGCCAATGTGACTGGAATAGCAAAGTATAATGGGTACTTGCTTATATTAATATGGTGCCGTACTCCATAAAGGGTGAGTAAAAGCACCCCGAGGTAGCATAATACAGGAAGTATCCAACTCATTTGATAACTTTGGAGGTTTGCAATTCAGGGGAAGGCACAAGGGGTGCTCAATGACCAAATTTTTATTCAATAGGGACAAGGACGACGTGGAGGCGGAGAGTTGATAGTGGCTCAGATTGAGGGAAAGAACGTAAGTGGGAGCCATCATTTTAATAACAGTATTTTTTATAGGCTTGATCTAACCTAAAAATGGGAGAGTCGGCCTGAAAAATCGGCCGCCGAAGCGAAATTTATTGCCGAGAACACGAGAAGAGGTCAGCATTATCGGATACAATTAACCGGTATTGAGAGATAAAAGTTGATTTATATATTTGGAATCTAGTTTACTTAAATTACTTAATCTTCGTCTTTTTCTTCTGTTGATTTATATATGTTTTCAATACCCCATCATACACCATGATTCTTCCAAACCAAGACTGGCCCTCTATTGGTAGTGCACATATCGATAATCCTGCTTGCAACACTACACCTGCACCCGCATCAATATTAGCTCCCAATACAATTCAAATCACCCCGAAGCAGCCGACCATGAAAGAAAAGACCACCAAAAAGGTTGGATTTGCCCCGGCACCGGCCGAGGATCTCAGAAAGCATCATTTGGATATTCGCCGCAAAGAAGAAGAGCTTAAAAAGAATAATCCGTTCCATAAGGTGCCTCCAGAGCTTCAATATCTTGAAAATAGGGCCAAAAGAGCCACCGATCCAAAACCGCTCCCAGCTTTCGTCAAAGATAGAACAGTTCCACCACCTCAAACTCATTCAGTACTGGAAATATCTCTTGGTGATCTCAAGCAGCTCAATATCAAATCATTTTGTGCCCAAAATAAGGATACAGAACTTAACTTCCACTACCCCGCGATCGATCGGCCCATAGCTACTGGTAAACTTATGATTAATGTTAAGTATGCTGCTTTGTGTTCTTATGACTTGGGAAAATTACCTTATTTTAACATGAATGTTAATGATGCTCCCATTGGCTTGGGTTATCAGTTTGTTGGTGAAATTCAGGACTTGGGTAAAAGCTTCTTAGAAAATGATCTGCCATACACCATCGCTCAAAAGGTCTATGGCATTGTATATCCCTTGGGTCATCAGGGAGCACTTAGTACCTCTATTCTTGTGAGTCCAACTCGCGATATCATTATACCTATTTCAGACGATGATTATAATCAAATATCAAAGCTCGATGTGGTCTGGAGCCCTAAGCAAAGCCCAGAAACGGAATTTCAGGTAGATGACAATGACGATGTTGAGGATGATTTGGGTAAATCATATGGAGAACCATCTGAAGCCATTGTTCAAACATCGCAAGATGATAAGTCAACAAAAGCAACAGCTGAAGAGTTGGCTCTGACTCCAGTGTTACCAACATTAGCCAAATTTGTCACCTTCCCAACTCAATATTGTCGTGTAAGAGGTGCATTGGAGCATTTTCCAACACAGCTGGATCGTAGGTTTAATGTTTTGATCAACGGAGCCGATACTTCTCTTGGTAAGGGCATCATTCAAATTTTAAACTCACGTTTGTACGATTCAGTACCACTCAATGTAATTATGGTGGTCCGTGATTCTCACTTGGCTGAAACAGAGGCATTTATAAAGCCTTTCACAAAGGGTAAATTTTATGATCCTTCAAGGGAAAGAAAATACAGTGTCATTGCTTATGACATACCTCCGGATGCACGATTGGCACCTGAAGGTGAAGTTTCTTATAAGAAGTCAACATTAGTTGCAGGTGAAATATTGGACGCAATGCTTACGGCCCCAGACCATTCCCGTAGCATTGAAATTGACCAAGTGAATGACTACAAAATTGACTATTTCATCGACATATGCGGGGGGAAGTTATTACATCTGATGCGGGTGCTGCTCAAAAGGCTAGAGGAGCTGTCTTTTCCTTGGTTGACGCGAATCTCAACGCAAACTAGTTTAAGCAAAATGTTCCCTGGTGCTGAAAAGGCTGATTTTCTCTTGAGTATACTCAAAAAGAAGTCCACCCATACGGCTTACGTTGCATGTTGTAGCCAGATGACCATTGAGCCTTCCTATTTGGTCAAAGAGACCATAAGAGAAGAAGCAGCCAATTTATGGAATATGAAATGGTCTAATGGAATTGCTAATTCTTTGTTTTCTCCGTATAACTATTACGAAAGCATTGGGATGCCTGTAAATGAGGCATGGGTAAAGGATGGATTAACGCGGGTATTGAGTGGAGAATTCCGACCAGTCGTTGATGACTTGGTAGATTGGAGAAAAGATATTCGTGGGATCGCAAACAGTATGTGGAAATCAGAGAAGAATGTCATATTCGAGATTGAGGAATTTTGAATAAGTAAAGATATGATATAATTATCGATAATAATAAAAAAGGTGATAATAGTTATCGATATGTAGAATAAATACAACAATTTGATGGTCTCTATGAATAATTAGCAAAATTCGATAGATTTCACCTTACACGTTCGCTGCTCTCTTACAAATGACGATTTGGTGAAATTCTAAACACAGCAAAAGTAGAGGACCCTGAATCAAATTGTCAGGTTGATATGGCGTATTCCTTCAGTTAGCAAGCAGGAATTAATTCTTTTTTTTTTTGCATTGCAAGAGCTCATACCTGAAAATATTTGAATCCCGTCCGACAGAATTTGCGCTCTTAGGCATAAGGTTTAAAGATGATTAGCTTTAATCAAAAGTAGTTGCAGATTTGGCGGGTCGAGGACCGCGTTGCGTCTACGAATGCGTCGTGTGGCAGCTGCAAGGAAGTTAAAGAACAAAATTTTTATGCGGGTATTGCAGCAGGGCGATATCAAGCGCTATTGTGCCGGATTGAAGACTGGGGAAAATAATTATGGATGAATTTGTTGTCAGGACCACCTTTGAGTGTGGTATTTGAAGAATTGTTGATTTCTTATTCTTAATTTGGTCATTAGTGAGGAGTGTGCTATTTTCTATATGCTAATAAATCAAAATAATTTCTTCTTTTTAGTGGGATTTATGATTGGATAATTAGATGAGAAGAGCTAAAATATTAAATAAACCGGTCACCTGCGAAAAAAGTCATAAGTTCGACTTTTCAAAGAATCTATTGCTATAGGCTTTTTTTCAAAACTTCATAAGAATTTTATTGAGCGATTAAGGAATCTACTGATTGCTAAAGATATATGGTTTACAGTAGTTGAGTAAGGAATATTCCAATACATAGTTTTTGATTATGGATATAAAAAGGGAAAAGGTTTTGAGATCGGTAAAACCCGAAAAACATTTATTTTTGAAAACTCCGGGTGCCTATTTATAAACTTTGTGAGGAGTAGTATCTTGGGGAAAAAATGGTCAATACTCTTTCACTTACCAAATATCGTAATTCCAATTACTTCGAACTAAGGTTTTTTTAAAGATCTATATCTTAAAATCGATAATTTGTTGGCAAATCACTCTAAATTTATAAATTTTACTGAACTTTACTGAGTTTTACTGAATTTCACTGGGTAGTTGAAATATCAATCTTGCTCTATTTTTCGTACCGGTAATATATAATGTTAATTTGTTAATCGTTTTTTCTCTTTTTTTTTTCCTCCAAGACCCGGTCGCATCAATTTGTCTCGATACGGACAGCCTCAGTTGATCAACGCCGTTTTAGTTAAATATCATCTGTACTTTAAATTATCCCCCACCCTCTACCCATTTCATAAGAGATGATAAAGTATTACATGATTAACATTAATGATCCCGGATCATAATTAACATCTTTCTCTGATCACTGGACTTACTAAATTTACTCTATCTTTCATCATCTTACCCTTATCCTCAATTCCGAAGGCCTCCCGCTTTTCTCTGCCCCTTTAGGTAGACTCTCCCTCAACGCGTCGACGGTTTCGGACGTTTCTTGCCTCATTGCGGCCTGCAAGATCCCCAGCAGGTACATTTGGTGCCCTAATTCGTCGCTCTCTCTCATCCTTCAGTTCCTGTTTTAATTATTTTCATTATTGTCAAGCTTCGCAAGCGAGTGTTCAGGGTAATCGCATGTTTTAACTATGACCTCTTCGTCCATGAGTGTTCATTCATTGTTAGATCTGTTCCAGGGCCCCGACACTTCCACTTCTTCATCCCTGGCATCCGCAGCCCCTTCAAATACGCACCAACCATCACATTCTGATAATTCCGATCTGAAAAGGGACTATGATCTGAACAACGGACTACCGCCACCAACCCCTGAAACAAGCTTACAACCATCATCCATGCCTCCTACTAGTCCTACGAGGCCCTTATCTCGCACACTGAAGCCCCAGTCTCATCTTCCACCCTCATTTGCCGCTTCGGCTCGCCTGGCCGCCGCTATCCCTGCTCTTCCAGCCACATCATCTTCTCTATCCACATCTAACTCAGAACCTTCCGGAATTTTACCACCCCCTTCACCTCGGGAGAGTTCTCAGTTTAGTCCCCAGTTTACTCTGCGTCTTCAAGGTCAATCCCAGCCACCTGTAACCAACCGAAACCAGTTTCAACAACAACACCACCATCATCATCAGCAACAACAACAACAACAGCAACAACAACAACAACAGCAACAACAACAACAACAACAACAACAACTGCTGCAACAACGACAGCTGCAACAACTGCACCCTCAACATCAACGACCGCAAAGTCTGCCCGCCATATCCGGAGGTCTACTCCGTCTTTTAGGACCAGATGTTACCGAGTTCCCGTACTCTGAGCAGGCATTCGTGGAATCCGTAAAACTCTTGGCAGAACAAGAACGAGCCCGTCAAGAATACTACCGCTTAGAATTGGCCCAGAAAAACCTTCACATACTCCAGACCGCAATTCAGGCTGGTATCCCACCAAGTATGATTCCAGCCATGTGTGTTGGTGGAGCTCCCGAGCAGGAAACGGTTCAAAAGCCCCCACAGCACCGACAGCGGCCGCTGGCGGCCATGCAACATGATTCTCTCAATGCAAGTCTGATACCACCGACTCAGTACCGTTTCGGTGGTGGCGCAGCAGTTGGTCGTCCTCAAATGAGTCCCCATAGGCCCAATTCTCCGGCTAAAGTTGGGGCTCAAGCTGTAGCTAATTTATCAACCCCGACTCAACCTTATCGCCGTCGGCACTCTCGTCATTACTCTCTCCCTGCAGATGCCCTTCAGAGATCGCCTTTAAAAGCCCGAACTTCTGCTGGACTTAATCTGCCACTGGGGCTGACATCTCAAATTTTTGTTCGTCCGATGCAAGCACAACCACTTAAGCAAGGTCGAGGACCGCAGCCAACTCAAGAGCTGATGACCAGCCTTCAACATGTCATACAATTTCATCATTGGAAGCCCGAGTATGGCCAGCCACCTGAAGGTGCCATGGGTGCAGTTGATCAGGAACCTCAACTGCAACATAAGCGACACAAACTGCATGGTGAAAGCATGTCTGTAGATTATGATGTGCTGATGGATACACTGATGACAGAAAAAGGATACCCCAATGTTTTAGAGGAAGAAAAATGATGTCGATCCCAGTTTTTAGAAGTATTAGTTTGGGGCAATTGACTGTATGGACTCAGAAACTTGAGTTACTGATTCAAATAAGACAAACTGGTACTCAATGCGGTAATACGGAAACTATTGGATTTCTCGTTGAGTCAAGGAATTGAAAGGTCATGAGGTGAGATAGATTAACATTTGTTAAGTACAGAAGGAAATGGAATAACTTGAGATAAGTCAAGGATAAAAGTGATTCAGAGAAGAAATGAGGAAATAGAAGAAAATTGAAAGTGAACGGTTCATCGTTCACAAGTGCATAGTGTACGAAATTCATAGTATACATGGAATACGAGATATTCATTAGCGATGTAAAGATCAAGAAAAATATGAGCGTTTAGATTGTATGGATTACGTGAGGTGACATACCAACATTTATTGTATTACAATTGGATAAAGTATATCTGAATATGTATGTAGTTTAAATATAAATTACATATATACTAGTTGAATGTACTAGATCCAGACAAATTCATAATTTTCTATAATGTATAACGTATAAAAGTATACCATTGCATATGAATTTATGCGTATCTATCATATCATATAAATTTATGCATAGCTTACCATATCATATTCATACAAAATTGATGCAATAAATAGAAAAGAGTCCGACAATTACGGAATATTAACAAATCATGCTGATAATTTCCGTTTCTTTATTAAATATTATTTATTTTAAACTTCAAAACAAACCACCAAACAAAATTGCTCTTCTGTAATTATTCCAATCAATCTCGCTTAAATTAACCCCATAATCATTCAATTCTTGCCCGGTAATAAATGGGATCAAAATAGGTTTAATTCATTCACGGCTTACTTCGGAGCGATGCCCATCACGTGATCTGCCTCGGTCCAAGTTGACGGCATGTGAAAAAGATTCAGGCCCGTTTCAACTTACCGGCGGGGAAAATAATCAGATATATGGACCATATCTGCCCTAATAACTGTCAATTGTCGCACTTATTAACGGTTTCTGTGTCAAGGTTTCACCATTATAATTTTCGCCGTTAAGGTCTTAATTATTTGTTAAGATTTATCCTGGTCAAGAGTGCTGCACTCGTTGCGATGCCCTCATACTCGCAACTTGTACGTCAAGTACCCCGCCAATTCTTAGCGGGACCAACTAGAAAAGCGTTTCTTTTCGCTTATTTGTATGTGGCACTTCCAAAGGTTGTTGCTCGACTTGTTCGGGCTATGGTGGGGAAGGAACCATTAGAAAATATTCGGGCTGCTTTAAACACCCTTCTTAGAGCACTCCACCCACTGAAATTTCCAATGGTAGTGGCTCGAATGATTGGTACATCTTCAGCACTTAGGCCAATTTTTGCCAAGGCATTGAAAAGTAATTGGAAAGGTTCCCTCGCTGCTTCTTTTGTCGGAGCTGCCATAAATTTCCCATTCTTCCAGCACCACACTCTCGCTCGTTCAAGATATCATTCTTTAGATTTTACTCTTATTCTCGTTACTAGAGCCATTGATACAATCTCTTCAGGGTGGCTCCCAGTGGTTACTAAGGGTTTAGTACCACCATTTTTTGCATCCAGCGCTGATGGACTTTTATTTGCAGTTTCATCATGTTTAATTATGCACAATTGGTTTTTCCATCCTACAAAACTTCCTCCTGCTTATCATCGTTGGATCACTCTGGCTGCCAGCGTTGATCCAGAAATTGTTAGCGGATTAAGGGCAATTCATGACGGTACTTTACGTTATGGGGAGACCAACAGTCCAGATCAACATATTATGGATCCTTTGGCTACTCGTTATGGCCGTCTGCCATCAGTCATCGACTTTCTGAAAAATCAAAGAATTCCATGTGAAGCCTTACATTCGTTTCAAACTACTTCTTGTGAGGGTAATGCCATTAGGCGTTTCATTACAGGTTTCAAATTTTCATTCCGTCTTTATGGAATTCTTAACTTAATTGTGTTTTTGATTCGTCGTAAAAATCCTAAGGCACTCCTTATAAGTACAATTCGATCGCTGACATTTTTAGGTACTTTCATCGGGTTATATTGGTACGGACTTTGTACTGCTAGACGTCTACTCCCAGTAATATTCCCAAACATTCCTGCTACTAAATGGGATAATACCATTGCCCCATTTTGCGGCGCTTCAAGCTGTGGATTTAGTTGCTTTATCGAAAATGCTCAACGCCGTAAAGAATTATCACTCTTTGTGGCTCCAAGAGCCTTGGGTACTCTTGTATCTTCCAAGCCAACTACCGCCAATCTTATACTTGAACAGCTTGCATTTGCAGCATCGTTCCTGGTTCTCGCTCTGTATGGCTCTGTGGAACCTGCTCGTATCCGTGGTATTATGGGTAAGGGTTTGGGCGCCATTTTCCACTGACCACTATAATTTAATATAATCATAAGCCTGACCCATCCATTTGCATGTATTCATTGTACTTTTCCTCTGCCATTTGCTCTATTTCTGCCGCACTTATGGCAATAAGACCATCATCTTCAATTTCCTTTTCGAGATCAAAATCCTCATCAATTTCTCCTTGACCTTCTTCTACTTCCTCTGCTTTTTCGAAAACAACTGTCTCGGCAGTTAATTGTTCACATTCACGTTTGAGATCATGGGCCCAAGTACGTAAAGCTGCTTCCGTAACTGCATCACTGGCTACAAAAGCACATAAATCGTCAAGCCAAATTCGAGTATAGACGTAATAAACGTCATGGAATCGGAACAACTCACGCATATCGAGCAACAGACGAAGAATAAGACGTTTACCACCTCTCAAATTGTAGTAGACATCATCCCATACTTTATGGCACACGCTAAGGTTTCTGTGGAGGGGATAACAAAGAGCTCGTCGAGTACCAGTTAGAATAACAGCCTTCATGTTTCCCGGTGAATTTTTTTCAAGTTGAGTGTCAAGAGCAGCAATTTGTGGGGCCAATTTTCCAACTGTCCAAGCACTTTCAATATTGTGGTCACCTTCAGTTTCACGCATATCGTAATGATACGCAAATAAGAACAGAATGATGGTAGAACGATGCTCAGCTGCAGAATCCAAGTAAGTTTTCCGTGGAAGATCAATCATTTTCAGTTGCTCTTCACGAGTAAATTCCACATGAGGCACAGATGTAGGTTCATTATCACGATACCACTTCATCACAGTTTTTGTAATGGGATTTCTCCATTTCAAAATTTCTGAAAAGCTTTTATCATCATCAGGGCCAGGATGCTTTTCCATTATATAGTCAGCGGCGTAAAATTCAGGATCAAATTTAATATTCTCTTTGATTAAACGTTCTACAATCCGTTTATCGACAGTTGTTGCCTCTGGATCACCCAATTCGTTAATATCGTTACCGTTTGCTACCGATACTCCAATTACTCCATTATAATTGTTGCTAAATCCGTAATGATTTTCTCCACCAACTTTAAGACTTTCAGCAAGCAGTGTATCTACTGGAAGTGTTTCTGGATTGGCTTGTACCTGTTCAATTTCCCAACCATGAATGCAACCATCTTCTTCAATTTTTTCTGCTTCCTTCTGATTTGGATTTGCGGGTTCCAGCATCTTTCCTGCCACATCAACATCAAGTTCTTCAATCAATGGGCGAGTTGGAGTTTGTTCATTCTGACGTGCCAATAATTTGCTAGTAAGATCTAAATCAGGGAAGAATTGGCCGTTAATTTCCTTAGGAATCTTGATTTTAACACATTCATTTTTCAGATCATACTCAGCATGCAGACGTTCATCATCAATACATCGATAGGGGAGCCTGAGTCGAAGATAATATGGGGTTAATGCAAATACAAAGAGCTCACCTTGAACAACCATATCGATTCCTTTTGCAGAAAATCGAATGTGGGAGATTTTGACTTCTATGTAAACGAATTCATCGTCCTGGGTTATGGTAAACAATGGAGTAATCATTTGTTAAACGATATCTTTCCCTTGTATGATAATTATTTGATGATAATTTATAAAGATTTACGATTATTTATCGATTATTTTATTGATTATTTATTGATTAGTGCGTAAAATTTCAGCTTCGATGCGTCTTGAGATGATGCGATGAGTTGGGCTTAATACATATGATGGGCTAGTAGGAAGATTGATTTACTTTTGAAGATGACCGATGCAAAAGAAGAACTATCTTATTAATGCTTGTATCGTGAGATATTGACGTATCGTAACTTCGGTGTTATTTATTTCAAATCATCTTAGGCTCATCTCATCTCATGCTCATCGCAGCTTTCCTCATCGCAGCTTTACTCATCAAGGATCTTCCTCTTCGGATTTATGACGTTTTTATTGATGTATTCACTACAATTTCTTTCATTTAGCATATTCTATATCTTTCCATATACATGAACAAATAATAAATCATATAAAATGCAAGACTTTGTCACCCATTCATACACTTTTATTCTCCATTCCATCATTCCATCCCTCCCCTCCCTCATACTGATCTCTCAGTCGCACTCGCCTAAATTTTCATGCACCCACATATTTTTCACTTCTCCACATATCTTTCAACTGATTACTCAGCACCTTCACCATGACAGAACGGCCCAAGCGACGCTTCATTGGTAAATCGGCTGCCCCTGCGGAAGGTGGAGCCGTAGTTAGAACCAGAAAGGCCCATATTTCTCGAGTCATGAATCAAATCCCAGACTCCATTCTTCATGATAAGAACTTAAACGCAGCAATAGAGTTACTCCCATCAAACTATAACTTTGAGATCCATAAAACTGTTTGGAACATTCAAAAGCACTCTGCCCGCAGAGTAGCCCTTCAAATGCCCGAGGGTCTTCTTGTTTATGCTTGCGTTGTGTCTGATATTCTCGAACAGTTTTGTCAAGTAGAGACGGTTGTAATGGGAGATGTTTCCTATGGAGCCTGTTGCATTGATGATTATACCGCTAGATCACTTGACTGTGACTTTATCGTTCACTATGCCCATCTGTGTTTGGTTCCTGTTGATGTTACCGCCATAAAAGTGTTGTACGTTTTCGTTACAATTCAAATGGATGAACTGCATTTGGCGGTAACTCTTCAGCATAACTTTCCTAAAGGCACTAGACTAGCAGCATTTGGTACCATTCAATTTAATCCTAGTATCCATTCAGTAAAGCTGAAACTCGAGCATGATCTGGAACATCCAATATTCTTGTCTGCCCCTCAAACTAGACCACTTTCTAAAGGTGAAGTTTTGGGTTGTACCCTGGCAAAATTAAGTTCAGACGACGTAGATGGCATGATTTACATAGGAGATGGTCGATTCCATTTAGAATCTGCCATGATCCATAATCCACATATAAAAGCATATCGATACGACCCTTATAGTCGTAAATTAACCGTGGAAACTTACGATCAAAAACAATTGCTTTCCGTCAGAGAAGATGCTCTTGCTCTGGCCCTCAAAGCCCGCAAGGTCGGGCTTATATTGGGAGCATTAGGTAGACAAGGAAGTAACACAACTGTTGATCGTTTGGAATCAAAGCTTCGTTCGAAGGGTTACGAAGTAGTAAAGATTATATTATCGGAGATTTTTCCCCAAAAACTTGCAATGTTCGATGATATCGATGCGTTTGTACAAGTAGCATGTCCACGGTTGTCGATCGACTGGGGATATGCATTTCCAAAGCCACTCCTTACTCCATATGAGGCAATGGTCATGATGGGAAGCGACCGTAAATGGGATGGGGACCTGTATCCAATGGACTATTATGAAAAGAACGGGTACGGAAGAGGGAAGGTGCCGGTTAGAGAGGAAGTTATTTAAACTAGATGTGATGTTGATTTATAGAATAATACAGAACTATACACTGAAAATTTCGAACGAATTCCCAAAGCTTTTAATTTGTTACTTCCTGTTGTTCTTTAGGACCTAAACGATCTTGATAAGCATTTTCAACTCCCAATAATGTAGCAACTTCATAATCACTCCATACGAAAAGATTGCCGATGTACTCGCCTACAATTTGCCTGAAATATCCCCAAAAACGAACAAACTGCAACAGCAGTTCTGTTAGAATCTCGTTGACGACAACTGGTGAATTCACTCGCATCAAGGCTTGTTGAACATCCAAAAGAGCTGTAGGAAGAAATTCCTGGCATTTTCCGACAATTTGCACCAAGTTTTCCTCGGTGAATAATTTGTTTTCCACTATTGGTTGGTATATCAGCACATCGAAGAACTCATCATCGAGTGGTGAAATCATATTGACAAGGGTGACATATTCAGAAAATCCACATTGCTTGTACAACTCCTGTAATTGAAATTCTGTGAGCTTTTGGGTAACTTCCTGTTCCCGTTGTGTTAACAGTAAAACCTTATCATTGAGAACGGTAATTGGAGTTATCTTAGATAAGATGAGGTCGTATAAATTAGCGTGAAGAATCAATTGGTCTCTTTTATCAAATAAAGATACCTTGGATAAATGGTCCTTAAAAATTTGTAGTGGTTCTTCCACCAATAAATTGGCAAGAGACTCGGACACTTCCTCGGATGTTCCCAAGATTGTCTTTTCGGATATGTCTTCAAGTAACGGTAAAATGCTGGAGTAGAATTCAGAAACCCATTCCGGTGGTTGCAAATCTACATTCAAATCAAGTTGAGCTTGATTGGAATTTCTGATCGTGACCAAATTATTTCTAAGACTGTTTTCTATTTTGTCGACCGCTGCCTTCAGAAGCAGATCCAATGTAGAAACAAATGCGGTGATTTCTTGTTTTTGAAACATCATGGAGTAAAGCACCACGACCTTACGAATTCCATCAACTGTGTTGAGTTTATTGTTTGGTTCTGATACGATCAACTGATCTATTTTGGCGTACAATGGTTTGCACAATGATTGTAAAATGTTTGTGAGAATGTTTTCCCGGCTGCTCTCAATACCTTGAAATACCATAGATATATTTTCTTTTTCGTTGACTGCTACTGAATGTATGTATGCAAGTAAGTCTCCCACGAAACGTACTGGGTCATGCGCTGAAAGGGTCAAATTAGAATACAGGTCGATTTTTTCGAAATCCGTTGACATTTGACTCAAGAATTCGTCTACTATAGTTTTAGATCGAGATTCAGAGTACCTGGACAAGGTCAAATTGAGGTACAGTGGTTTTGACGACAAGTATGTCAAACTTTGATGCAAGGAATCAAGCATATCTTTGGTACTGAGCAGGTATAAATTACTTAATGCCTTGGCACAAAATGTGGTAGTTCTATCAAGTCCTCTTTGGATCAAGTCATTCATTTTCGACATGATTTTAAGCCCAAGTTGAGGATTATCCAGAGAAAGCAAGACCAGGCACAGCTCATGTATCTGTTCTGCTCGTTTTAAAGCTCTGAAAAAATCTTGGTTTATCTCTCCTTCCACTATACAATGTTCTTCGTATTCGTTTAATGTGAATTTGTTTTTGAATGTGTGTAAAAGTTTTTTCTTTAACGCCAATTCATCCCTTTTTTTGCTCAAGTCAGCAATTTTGACGGAGAATTCCAGCAGGATGTCTAATTTCCCATTGACATCAGTCAAAATCTGTGCATGTAACTCATTTAACAGATCCAACCGTGATTCTATATTAACTAGGGATTTGTAGGCTCCACTGTATTCTTTAAGCACTGCAGATTGAGATTTCAAGAGATCAGCTTCGATTTGCAGTCTAAGGGTTTTCCTTGCCATTGACCCAGCAGTTCCTGGTTCCACCAAATGTCCAACATTTTGGATTTTCTGTTCAAGAGTGCCGAAAATGGTTCTTATTTGTCCATCACTTAAAGGCGAAGAAAGAACTCTCAGAAGACGTACCGAGAGATAGGCTGAATTATCTTTATTGTCTTTATTTTTGCCCAGCAAATCTTCAACAGGTTCAACCAGGTTGTCCTCGACATCCACTGATTCATGTTCATGGAGCATATTCAAGGAAACATTGGCATATTTAGCCGCCAATTCGGTTTCCTTGGTAGATTCAGACACAGACTGATCACGCTTTAAAAGGGAGCGAGTAAGACTATTCAAATTGGTGAATCGTTTCCCCAAATCCTCCATCTTGGGTAAAGAGAGTGCCGGTTGTGGCTGTGGTAGATCTTGATCCCCCACAATAGACTCGTAATCAATGAAGTCCATGGCAATAAGTTGGTGGTGTTGTAAAAATGAAACGCGAATATGATAAGTGAAAATATTCGATATAATAAATGTTTTAGGTTGTTAAATTTTGAGTGCTGCAGGATTTGAATGATGAAGTTGGAGATAATTAGGGGGATATTTTTGAAAGGGGAATACAAACGGAAATGGTTCATGGTACTTATTTATAGTTAAATGTTAGATTTGATGTTTTTTTGGGAAATTTTCAGTGCGCTTTAGTTTTAAAAGTGTAGAAGTGAACACGGTTAAGCTTTATATTAATCAATTTAATAAGTATTGAAGCTTTATTATAATCGATTCAATTAGTATTCAGAGATTTATAATGATTAATTCAATAAGTATTTAAAGATTTATAATAATCAATTCAAAAAGTAATGAAGCTTTACATTACTATTAATAACAAGTATAGAAGCCGTAATGCAACTTTAAATTCTTTGAAATATCAAGTCAGGTTTTGAATAATCTCCCTCTTTTTAATCTACAGATAAATTCACATAACTGCATAACTATACAAATAAATACTACTCAGATATCAAGTCATGGATCTTTAGCAGCCGCCGGGGCTGCTTTTTGGACACCCCTGCTGCTTCCAATATCGATACAATTCCCAGATTGGTACAGTTCAGATTACCAGTTCGCAATGACTGTAAACAACGCAGAGCAGAGACTAGATCATACATCTCATTGTAACTGAGATCACCCATGGCATTGGAGCTCTCAATTCCAGATCTAGGAACAGGAAGCGGCAAAGACGACCGGCGTATATGCAGCTCTAAAGTGTTCTCAGAAGAATCAATTTGTTCTCCGTTTATTGGGCTGATTTCTGTGAAGGGTTTTACCAGTCTTTGGGTAGAATATCGTGGTGAGTTGTCCAGAGGTATAGGTCCAATTGGACTTGACTTAATTTCCGCTTCATAACTTATAGCGGGGATATTGGTAGTTATCGATGGCGGTGTCTTGTAGGAGACGGGTGTCTGTTGCAGTTGTTGATGAACCCCCATAGTAGCAGGTGAATCAGTCACTGGAGTGACGGCAACAGGTTCAATACTTTGAAGATTAACATTGCCATATTTCCGAATTTCCTCATCAAGATCGTCAAGTCTAAGCTTTCCAAAACTGGGGTTATCAGGAGTAAGGCATTGACCTACAAAATCAGCCCCAAAAAGAGGAACCAAATCGTATCGAATACGGTAGCAAAACTTCTTTGCCACAGCTTTACACATTTCATATGGCAACCAAGTTCCCTGAATTTTCAAAAATCCACCTCTAATCCGTTTAATATACTGCTGATATTGTTTTGGTGTTGTTTCAAGTAATTTAACAATATCGGCCTTGGAATTGTTACGGGTAGCATTTGCTGATTCTGGTTCAGCTTGAAGCAGGGCCTTCCAAATTCCAGTTAAATGAACAAATCCAGTTTCATAATCCCAAATAATAGAATGTTTATTTACCGGATATTCGTAAACCGTAAGGTAAGCTCTTTGAGGGTCTATAGCCAGAGTCAGATATTTCTTTACCTTTACCGTATCCAATATTTGTTGCAATGGCCTTCCTTGATGGGCTTCGCAGTCTGGAGCCGGGTGCAGGAATACCTTATAACGAATATTTTCTGGCACAACTTGTGCATTATGCGACTTCCGGGCAGTATTTCTCGGAGTACTAGATTTTACCGAACGTCTACGTTTTGTGGATTCGGTAGGATCCATAGAATTACCACTAGCAGAACTAGTACTTGAACCTCTACGTTTTTGTGGATGAACTAGTGATGGTGAATCCACAAGTGACCATCGACGGATAGAATTCAGTCCAGTTCCAGCGGCGGAAAGTGGATAATGTGAGGGAAAACGTTGCGAATGCGCAACCCCGGCAGAATTGGGATTGTAAGGAAGTTGCGGTAATGACATCGGATACAGGAATGATGATGTGGGCAGAATTGATGGATGAGGTAACTGAGGGGCTGAACGGTTAATATATGATTTATGATAACTTTCTTGAGATGAATCTACCCTAGATTCAGGGCTAGAATTTGAACTTAAACTTTTATGAGTTTCGTGCTGTTTGTGGCGATTACCATGACCTGGTTCATGAAATTGGTAGCGGGACCTCGGCAGGAAAAGATGTTGTGTAAGGGGCAGTTGGAGTTGGTGCAGCGTTTGACGGGAATGGGTTTGAGTATGGGATTGAGGATTCATAAGATACGAAGTCGATGGGTCATAACGGGGTTCATTTTCAGAGACAACCATCAGGTATGGAACATAATAAATGGGGACGGGGTGGTTGTAAGTCGAAGGGGTGGGATACGCTGAGGTTTGAGAAGAATGTCTCGGGCTGGTTGGACCAGAGTTCTTATAAAACACCGGGGCGGTGTTATTCATGAGGGTTAGATGGCTTGTGGTGGAAAATGGGAAAGTTTATGGGTAAAATGAGGGATCAGTGGAAGATATATGGTAGCGGATATACTGGGAAAGGGGTTGCTAATTTATGAGTTAGGTTCAATTTCATCTACGGCTGAGGAAAATAATAAAGCAATACACCCTGCATCACTAGCAGTTTGATTACCTCGGCAACGAAAAGAAAAAAAAATCTGCAAGAGGTTGCAGATCTGTCACTTCCTAAATCTATCGGTGGTCCAGGCCTGCGTCTTATCAATACTGTAATTCATGCAGGTGAGGAGAACAATAGTAGAAGAACAGCCCGATTGGGAAAAAGTGGAAGCTCGGGCACATTCTATAGAATATAAGATTTGATGAGTTTAGAGACAAAGGAAAAGAGATAGTCGTAGAGGTAATGAAGTGAGGAGGGGGGGACGTTGCGAACAACAAGAAGAAAGAGAGGGGAAGTTGAAACAAAGGCGATTATGGTGGAAAAGGTTTTCGGGTTCGTTTACATATAGTCCTAATCTGAGAGCTTTTTTTAAAGTGATGCTCACCAATTCTGTCCCTATTTGGTACATAATTGAGATCTTAAGATCGGCACAAAAAAATAAAAAAAAGATCAAAGACAACTTCAAGGATCAATCAAAAGCATTACAATATGTCCTGAGTATACAATAACAGAAGAATAGTGTTACTTCTTAATTGATATCTCTCTTACATTAGAATTCCCTATTATACATAGATCGGTAACGGCTGAACAGATATCCGATGATTTCATGCCAACTCTTCCCTGCAACCAACGATCCGCACGCTATTTAACGCCTTCGAAGTGAGGGACTCCGCAGATGAAATCGGGTTGCGAAATCGAATCAACCCGAGTTAACCCAGCGTGCTTGCGATTGCTTCGTCAGAGAACACGAGCTACCCGTTAAATTTTGTAAGTATTATTCTTAAATTCTATTATTCTCAGAAAAAGTTTGACCGATTTTCCTAGTTTTTTCTATTGTTAAATTGACGAAGTTGCCCGGTGGTTATTATACGATATTAATGCGTGATACAATCATGGTCGAAATTCAGATAGCCGAAGTCAAATCCGGGGCCACCGAGGGAGTAAATTCTTGAATCTAAATTCCGGGCAAATTAACCTGGAATAGAATAATATGAAAATATTCATCATGCCTTAGAGCTTAAAAAGAGGGGGGACAAGAAGTTTGGTTACTCAAAATGCTCGGCGGGCTATCTCCGTGACGTCCGATCGAAAGCAGCAATCCACTCAATCAAGCACGGTTGCGGCTGAAATTGTCGCAACTAAAGATCGATATCCGAATAGAGCACTGATCCCCCTCCGAGGCCTCCGAATGCGCCAAAGTGGGAGCTCTATTGCATCTTAACATTTTGTGGCTATTTTTTATGCTCCATGCTTCCCCCGGCGCAATCGAAGCATATCTAGACTCACGTGGACTATTAAGATATAAATTTGAGTTGGTGTGGGAGTAAGTCTTAAGCGTTTACACTTTTACAAAATCCAGATTCGGTAGGTAAACTCGGAACTTGCATCCTTCGCTCACCCTGTCTCGCAGATATTTTTTTGTTGAGATTCCGTTGCTTATGGTTAATTTTTTGCTAATTATGAGCCCGTTGCAAAGATAATCTCTCACCCTTGCTTCAATTATCACCTGCTTCGATAAAAACTACCTTAAAGCTGGGTAAATAATTAAATTTTAAATAGAAGATTGCTTTGATTAACAATTATACTTCTAAGTAAAGTTTCGGCTGGTCTATACCTTGCGTGATGATGCTGTGTTCTTGCTTAATAACTTTGATTTGTCCTTGATTTTTATTTTTTATTTTATCTTTTGTTTCGGTTTTTATTCATGTTATTATTTTCGAATTTATTGCTTATTCCCAACTCATCTCACCCCCCCTCTTACAGATCACCATAAACGTCATAATCTGAAGGTGCGACTTATTTACTCTCTCTCTCTCTCTTTTTTTTTCTCCCACAAATGATGATCAGTCGTTCTGTCTCCCACTTTAAGAAGTGCAATAGTCTTAAATACAAAAGTAATCACAATTAATCCTGCATTTTTCACTACTCCACAGCTTTCATCTCAATACCATGACCCAAGAAAAGCCTGCTAACCCACATGTATGTGTATTCCCTGAGAGTAAGATGTATAAATACTAACCTAGACCATGTTTTATCGCCAATATCTGCGCCCTTTTGCCAAAGTGTGCTTTTTTGCGGTCGGAACCTATTACATCTTGAGGGAGGTCCGTCTGTATTTGGATGCCACCACTAGACGTTAAGGTATTTCTTACTTGAAATATATGGGAAAAGATCATTTATCTTATACTTTCTTCTCAAGGAATTGTCGCGGAATTATTTGAACATTATATATCCATCATTCGGTCTCATAAACTGGATTCCAACATGTACATACAACGAATGAAAGAGCATCAAAATCCTGGGTAGATCTTTCAAAATTCTTTTCACGCTTAATGACCAGAAAACCTGGAAATTATAATTCAGTGAGTTTAACTTATGATTTCAGTTGAATCAATTGTAATCACCCTTCAAATTACGTGCATTTATTCATAACTACATTCTTTAATCGACTCTCCTACAATCACCTTAAAACCACATTGAACATCGCTTTACACTCACACACAATTGGAATTTAAAACTTAATACCTCCATACTTTGAGATTAAAACCATGAAATATCCATACAAGCTTTACATTAACATGCGTGGTCTCATCTATTCAACAGATATAGCCTCTATAAACTTTCTCATATCTCAATGGTTCTCCTTAAACCTTAACCTCTGCACTCAACTTGTCAGCAACAGCATCCAAAAACTCGGTAGTGGTCACATATGAGCTTCTTTCTGTCTTTCCTTGAGCCAAGGCCAAGTCCTTGGTCATGATACCGCCAATAACGGTGTCAATGGTGGCCTTTTCTAAAGTGTTAGCAAAGTCAACCACGTCTGGCGTGTTGTCCAATCTACCACGTTGAGCAATACCTCTGGTCCATGCAAAGATCGATGCGATGGAGTTGGTAGAGGTTTCTTTACCCTGTTGGTGTTGTCTGAAATGTCTAGTGACAGTACCGTGAGCAGCTTCAGACTCAAAAGCCTTACCATCTGGGGTCATGAGAACAGATGTCATGAGTCCGAGAGAACCGAAACCCTGGGCAACAATGTCTGATTGCACGTCACCATCATAGTTCTTCAAGGCCATGACAAAGCCACCCTTCAGCTTGATCATTTGAGCAACCATATCATCAATCAAACGATGTTCGTACCACAATCCCTTGGCCTCGAAATCTTTCTTGTAATCCTTTTCGTAAATTTCTTGGAAAATGTCCTTGAAACGACCATCGTAACGCTTCAAGATGGTGTTCTTGGTGGAAAGGTACAATGGCAATTCCTTAGAGAGAGCCATTTTGAAAGAAGAGTGAGCGAAACCCACAATGGACTCTTCGGTATTGTACATAGCGAGACCCACACCTGGACCCTTATAGTTGTAAATTTCTCTAGTTTCTGGAGCCAGGCCATCAGCAGGAGTGTAAACAAGTTCCAATTTACCTGGTTGACTGATAACCAAGTCGGTGGCCTTATATTGATCACCATGAGCGTGTCTACCAATAACGATAGGTTTTTCCCAACCTGGGACCAATCTTGGAATGTTTGGAATAATGATCAGCTCTCTGAAAACAGTACCATTCAAGATGTTTCTAATGGTACCGTTTGGAGAAACCCACATCTTTTTCAAGCCAAATTCTTCCACTCTAGCTTCATCTGGGGTAATAGTGGCACACTTGACACCAACACCGTATTTCTTGATAGCATTGGCAGCATCCACAGTAATTTGATCATCAGTAGCATCACGAGACTCAATTCCCAAGTCATAATACTTAAGATCAATATCAAGGTAAGGATTAATCAACTTGTCCTTAATTCTTTGCCAAATGATTCTAGTCATTTCATCACCGTCGAGTTCAACAACAGGATTCTTGACTTGAATCTTGGCCAAGTTTGCGGAAGAGGAGCTGAGGTATCTAGCACCTGGAGCGAGCGCTCTTTGTAAGCTTGCGGATACGGAAAACATGATGATTGCAGCCGTTCTTTAGGTTGATTTCAATAGAATCTGGAGATTTTCGTGTTTTATAGGCTGGGGAAAAATGAAAAAAAAATCTGACTCAGTGCCGGAACCGGCGAATATCCGGGTCAGAGAGAAGCGGAGCGGGAGACTGGATATGGAGATTGAGATTGGAGATTTATATTGGAGTATAATACTGTTGGGGCTATAAATATCTGGTGTTTGAGCTTCAATTATAGTATTTAGGGTATCTTCAAGACGAATTGAATATTGTATAGTATTTGTATAGATTTTAAAAGGTTAAATTTATTGTAAATTCATTGTAAATTTGGATGATACATGCTAAATCGTCAGTAAAATTTTATGCGAATTTTGACGGAAAATGATAAGCACTGCAGAAATTTAGTGAATAAAATGTTGAAATGTTTAACGTGAAAAAAGATTGAATGGGAAAATTAATCAGAATCGAATCGAATGAAGTGGTATAGATCTAATCATTTTTAAGTGAATTTATTATAGCTTATTATTAGAGTCCTAACGACTTCTAAATCAATCACTTTATTTAGACTCAAGAACCACTAAATACACTTACCAATATTATGATTCGATCTGCTCACTTTCGTAAATTTTGTTACGCGGCTGTGCGGCACCAAAGAGGCACAAAAATGTATCATAAGAGACCGATAAATATAGAGAGATAAAATGTCTACTGAACCGGGTGAATTATGTAAAAGGGGCTGAAACAATATAAAAGAAAGGTCACATCTATTTGCATATTTTGTTATCATTAGCAGAACATTAACAAAAAAGCATCGAAATTACTGCCATTCTTCAATAAATACACCCTCCAAAGTTATTGAAAAAATCTATACTAAAACACTTTTTTCAACGCTATTTCTTACCAGCTGATACCGTCAAACAAAAAGTGTGCTATTTTTGCTCACGTGCACAGCGTCTTAAAACTCGCAACCTTTCCCACCCCTCTCCCTTACATTCAACTTTGTGTAATTTTTGCCACTATTTTTGTTTGCGAACAAGTCTTTTCAAAGCTTTTCTTCTTGTCATCGCCTCTATCTCTCTCTGCCGGCGGGCGTTCTTTGCTCTAAATCTCTCAAAATGGACTCCGATGAGCCCTTTAACCCCGAGTACTACCACTTTGTGTTACAGTCACTCACCCTCAATTCAAGAGCCATAATAACCGAGCTCTCCACCATCGCAGAAAGGTTCCCGGAACACGCCGAGGAAATCGTTGGTTTAATTGAGGAAAGAATTCGCAAATGCTTACCACTGCAGAAGTTATTTGCTATCTACTTGCTAGACTCTATCTGTAAAAATGTCGGCAACCCTTACAATCTTTTTTTTGGTTCCAGGTTGTACAAAATCTTCACTGAAAGTTACTTGGTGGTAACCGATACACCGACCCGTCAAGATCTCATAAATTTGTTCAAAACATGGCAAGGAGCCAAAACCACTGCTGGTTCGGACTTGTTCCCGGAACTGGTGGTTCAAAAGATCGAAAAATTCATCATTAGAGCTACATCCATTGGTCAGACTCCAGAGCCACAGCACCAGTCGATGTTTGCCTCACAAAATGGTATGCAACCGATCAAATCAGCTTCAAAAATTGGACCGAATATGCAACATGCTTTAACGCCCCTTTCTGGACCAATACCACCGCCTGATTTTCTTTTAAGAGAATCTAATATGCTCCTCCAGGCTATCGTATCACTCAATCATTCTTATGATGAATTCCTTCAAAGGATCAAAATTGACAATAATGATAAAAACTCTGACAATAATAATGATTCAAGTAACAACAGTGTGCCAGGATCAAAAGAACTTGAAAAATTAGAACAAGAAAGAAACACTGCGGTTCTGACTTTAAACACCATAAGTGAATCTATATATGTGGCAAACAAACAACATTATCAGTCCATTGCACTTCAATTTCAAAAAGACTTACAGAATATTCGAGAGCAATTGGATAAACAGGCAATTAAACAAAATGAAATTATACAAAGCTTTGAACCAACCCACAAAATCAATCTTGGTACACCAAATATTACAATGTTCGCTAATTGGACATTGGAATTTACTGAAGATACTTCAATTTTGCAATTTTTAGAAAGTTGGGGCAAGGAAGAAGTGCACGAAACTCAGCTTCAACCAGAAGTTTACCCTGGCGAGGACGTCGATGAGGATACACCCATCAAAATCCTTGATATAGATCTGGACAGTCCGATGATGGAAAGGCTAGTTCTGGCACTGAATTTGGGGTCTGAGGTATCGTCAGCAACAGAAATTGAAACAGATCAAGATGATGATTTGTATGATCCAATGATAAACTTTGACTCAGATCTGGAAGATATACCCAATGCTCCCAAGAGCTTTTTATTTGAGGACACACCAAAAGTGCCTTTGATTTCAAATTTGAAAAAGAGACGAGGATCAGATGAAGGAAATAGGATAAAAAAGAAGGTTAGGTTTGCGGACGATTTAGGAATTTAATAGAATAGGTAAGGTTATTTAAACCAAGGTGTAGATGGAAAGTAGTTGACTTGTTGTTGAGAAATAATTTAAAGTAGAAGAGATGTCAAGAGGGATATCACAGAAAAGAATATGTAAATGATTTCAAAGACAAATCAAGCTAGTTAAGATTTTCGTATCATTATGAGAATAAACTTGAACTCGATTTCTCACTAAATTTTGTCTTATTCCATGAAAAGGTCCCGATTTATAGACCAATCAACACTCGATATGTTTGCCATATAAGATTGAAATATATGGAATCTGATACTAAATGGACCTGATATTTGATACAATGTCTAATCCATGTAAATTCATACCATTATTTCCATAATAAGGTAATTATCTTTATATTCATAGAGGGTACAATAGTAAATTCATCGCGCACATACGAACTTCTGCGCGAATCCTCTGAGAATCTTCTCTACCTCTCATAGCAAAACTAGAACTTGCCCTACAATAATTATGTCTACCTACATCAAGATCGTATGTCAGTGATATATATGCTCTATACAAAGTACTTATTCATTGAAAGAACCGGCCTTCTCCAATTGGATGTAAGAAGCGATGAATGGGAAAGCGAAAAAGAAGCCCATGGTACCGTAGAATGGAATAGCGTATGGAATCTTTCTGTTCTTAATCTTGAAAGGAATGTTGGAGTAAGGACCTTCCTCTGGGTGACCAGAGAGTCTTCTGGTAGAAGACAGGAAGTTTCTTGAGATAACACGCTTGGAAGCAGCTCTGGAAGTGGCAGCGAACATGATGAAGTGGTGATAACAAATAGGAAAACGAGGATTTTTTGCAGGTTGTAGACAGGAATTTCCGCCCGGTGACCACCGTATTATGACAAAAGTGGTGCGATTTAAATGGGACAACTATGGCCCTACCACCACTATATTTTACTAGGAAATGTTAGCGCGCGGTCATTAGTTTCTCCCACATCTGCCCACCCATTGCTGACGCTATCATTGGGCAAAGCAGCGGTACGCGCACGTCCATCACCACGAAAAATCGACCGATTTCATCAACTGGGTTGACTCCTCCTGCACATAGCCCGCCAAACCTCACCAATTAAAGTGGTTTTTTTTCTGGCACCACTCATCAACTACACCATACACTGCATCATATAATGGCTATTGCTCCAATTACCGGTTCATTGAGAAAGAAAATTATCACCGACATCACCGTAGGTTTCGGCTGCGGCTTTGTTTTAGCCAACCTTTGGTGGTACGGTGAGCACTTGCCTATGGTTGCCAAGAGAGAGGCCTTTTACGCCAAGCAGGCTGCTGAAAAGGCTGCCGAAAAGGAAGCTTAAGGAGCTGGATGCTCTACATAGAGAATTAACAACATGCACAGACGCTGTAGGCGGCGGAAGAGGGTTTGAAGGGACGAAAAGCGATGAAGATATACAAGGATTTGGGAATATGATAAACATGTGATACGACAACAAGATGTGTGTGAATCAGAATTGCAAGGAATGAATAACTTCAAGAGAAACATTTTGAAAAGAATCAACGACGAACGGCAGAAACAAAAGATAATTTGTCAAAGTGAAGGGTGGTTATACCCACCTCTACTGTTCATTGCAAGACAAATATCACCTGATTTGGTAATACTGTTATTATCACGACCGTTCTGACAAGAAGTTTGCAAAAAAGATACACTAGGCCCAGTTGTTTCCAGTTCTCAATAAAATGGTATCACCAATCAGCCACATGATTATTGTTTGTTATCCAGTTATCATTATAAATCATTTGGGTCTTTTGTTTTATTGGCTGATAGTCACACTACATTTCATTTGATTGAGATTCTGGAAAACTACATTATGACATTCCGTATCTGATTTTGAACAAATCTTTAGAAAATGATCATCATTTACCCTATCCTTGTGACTACAAATCATTGTTGGCCCGCTCCCATCTTCCAAATTAATCATGAACTCTTGTAAAATATTACACACTTCAAAATTATGGGAATTCAATTTATTCTCCTCCTTCTTTTTACCTTTTCTTTTCATTTCTTCTACATCTTCGAGTCTTTCATTATGATCCATGCATTAATTTAAAATCGTTCAAAGAGATTTGGTGAAGTCAACCAATTTTCGTCCATTAACAACCCCACTCGTCAAAATGACGAGACGTTTTTTCTCTTTGCGGTTGGCATTGAGCTTTTCTTGTAGATAGTTAAAACAACTAATCTCGGAACGAGTTATACCTCCAATGATGATCACCACAACAAAGCTTTCTTCTTCAATTTGTCCTGCAAACCCACGTCTCTTTTTACTATCCAGGGTATCGTCTAAATTGATGTCGGTCAACTTACCACTAAAATTACTATTAAGGTCCAATCCGTTCCAGTTTGGTCTTCTCGTCAAACTATTGGAAGGTTTGTAAACTAACGAGTCCCGCTCGTACAATAGCTCAACTAGACGCACCAAAATAGGAACCGTATTACCCGGGAGCGCAAAAGAAGGATTTTGATACAATTTGAAAGGTGAGGGCTCAAGATCACTGACTTGAGCTTGAAGTTCGAGGTCATCCTCAGGATGGAGATTAAAGTACTTGTCGATCGAATAAAAAAGTGCCTTGTGACCTTGAACTCCAGCACTAATTCCAAGTGAACTCAATTCCTCATAACTGGAAAAATGATCATCTGCATCAGTCTCCGGAGCAGCCTTGCCACTACCACCACCGAGAGATATGGATGCTAAAGCTCCAAGAATTTCAGAGGTTGCACCAACGGATTCAACAACCTTGATAATTTTGAATTTGACAAGGCCCTCTAAAACAATTCTTGCCCTCAAGCCGTAGTTTTGTATCAAGTCCGATTTTAAAGCATCAAAATCTTTCTCCTTAATTCCGTCATGAATTATGGAAATTGCAACAATTGATGGTATCACGATCTCCTCCAGGAAATTTTTTTGCAAGAAGACATTGACTTTCAGAAGGTTGGTCTTGTAATCCTGGTCAAAAAATTCATTTTGAAGCTCCAAGTATTGTTCGTATTGGTTGATATCTCTATACGAATCGTTGACATCTTGTTTGATTTTATCTAATATCGACTCCAGAATCCCCGTGTGCTTCTTAATTAATTCTTGTTTGGAAGTAAGACTCCCCAAATTAGCAACGAGTGCCTTGACTTTTGCCAAATCTGCCTCTTCATTCAGATTTAACAACGTGTCTCGTTTCAGATATTCATTCTGAATATACCTAGCCAACAGATTAAGCCTGGGTCCTATCGAAGCAAAATTGAGATCTTTTAGTTGTAAAAAGAGTTCGTCATCAAGCAGAATATTTTTCGAGTCACCTAAATCTCCAAGAGATATTTGGTCATAAGTGATACCAAATAAATCATCAAGAAGACCCTGATAGTTTAATTGCGAAAGAGCAACCGGTAAATAGTCCAAATTACGATCTAAAATTACCAAATCTGTATTCCCTCGTACCTTTTCACGATAAAATTGCTGCTCTAGCGTGGTAAGTTCTGACGTCAAATAATTTGGAATTTTGTCATTTATGATTACTTGGGAAAGTAAAGAGGAATGGTCACCGAGAGCGAAAACATTCTTCAATTTGAGCTTTTTGTTGCTGTTTGCCGATTTCAATGTACTAAGAATATCAATGAACAGATCTCCAAGCTTCGAGACCTGTAGTAAAGGCTGAGTAAAGTACGAGTCAAGTCCAGCAAATGGCATTTCAAGTGATAAGACATCTTTCTCAATCTCGAGGGGCCCTATTTTCCACTGGATTGCCCTAATAAACAGATTGATCCTGAAGGTACCCGAGAGTTTATTTTCCAACACTGCTTCGAACTTAAGGTCCCCCTGAAGTTTGGTGTTGAGATTAAATAAAAGTGATCTTGTGAGATTTTTGACCACTAAATATATACGCTTGCGTGTTTCTCGTAACACTTCGAGCAAAGTTTCCATTTCAGATGCGGATGCTTCAGATTCTAAGTCGACCAACACAATAGTGCCGCTATAGGTGTCTGATTGAACCTGCTGAGATATCAATGGGTCGTCAAGCCAGACGGTGCTTTCGAATTTACCAACATCTTTGAGGCGTGAAAAGGGGGTTAAATAGTTGATCAACCGGCCAATTGGGCGATCTAACACGAGAAGATTATTCAGTGAGTAGATTGAAGTGCTCAAAATGTGCAAAAGAGCTTCCAACGAGCGCCCATTAACCGAGGTTTCGTCATCTTGGGTCATGACGAGTTAAAGAAAAGTTAAATGAAATGCGAATGCTGCAGAAGTTGCAAAAGAGAAAAGCGAGAGATCTTCAATTGGGGCTACGTTTTTACTCGGTACTAATCTTGTGGTGCAAGGGATTACTCGTGGTAGCAATGATGATAATATATGTTATTGAAGAAAGATTGACTAGTTTTTGTATACCTTACAAAAAATCCTACTTAATTCTTTTTGGTCCAAATGATATCAAATTACTTCAATTTAAGTGTAATTATCATCGTTAGTCATAACTCATGAAAGCTTCTTACAAATAACAGAACGAGCAATTGCAAATTGATCATTTTTGGATAATAAGCGCTTCGCATACTTCCGTTGGAAAATTCCACTTGTGTGTTTTCGAAGAATTGGCTCTTCTATAATTTGGCATGTTTCTCAAGACCTTCAAATTTCACCAAACCTTCTTGAACAACAGAAGCCACATGATCACCGTTAGAATTGTAGAACTCACCTTCAAGCAAAACTCGATTCAGACACATTCTAGTAGCATTAAATGAAAAAGTCATAAATTTCGTTGGATCATAATCTGTATCATGAAAATAAATGCTATGGTCCAATGATACAGATTTGTAATGAATAACCTTAGTCTGATCAACCTTGATCCGCAACATTCGAGCTAATCTGGTCAAAAATAATGAATCTGAAAGATAAGCAAGACCTGGTACTCTCAATTCATCAATTTGATCGCCAAACGATTCGTCTTCACAACGTACGAAAAATGCTAAACGACGGTCGGCAACGGGCAAATTTTCCTCTTCCTTACTCAACAGTAAATCAAGCATTTTAGGTGGAAGTTTATGTACAATTGGTCGACTATTTATCGACTCAATGGTTGGTAATTCATCAGGTGAAATACCTTTAACCATGTCAGGATAAGGTTTACCGAAACCGAACGGTTTTGGGACTTCATCATCGAGATCATCATCATCACTATCATCATCGTCGTCATCTTGGTCTTTATTATTTTGCCCACTAGAATTGTCCTGCTTCTGAGCATCCTGCTTTCTTTTCAAATATTCTTCATATTTGACATGGTCAGCTTTTGAAGAATTTCGTAACGTAAGTGAAACGTTGGCCATATATTTGAGAGCACCATCCTGAAATCCTTTCACCACTCGATTACAATAGGTCCGTCCATCAGTAATAGAGTCAACTTCCCAAGTAAAAACCACTTTATCACTACCTGGCCTCAAGAAATATGAATGTAATGAGTGTGGGGTGAAGCCTTTATCACAAGATTTAGTGGCTACCAACAATGCTTGGGCTACCATCCAGCCACCATATGTTCCCACGGTTCCAGGTCCTGGTTTTCCAAGACAATGAAGTCCTCTCCAAGAGTTTTCAGCAATTTGTTCGACCTGGATTCGGTCTTTGAAGGGTATTGACATTAGTGGATCTTCAATTAAAATTACCCCAGAAAAAAATCTTAGACCTTTATATCACAATTCGCGAATTGGCATGTGGAAAAATTAATGTTAGTGAGCATTTTGGGAACAGGGTAGAAATTTTTAGGGAATGATTTTATTAAAGAGGAGGATGAAATGTTTTAGTTGATGGTATAAACAAGGACTAGGTATTTTCCATATTGTTTATATTAGATCCAAACAACCTAATTTAGGTCTTTGTAAACTTATTGCGGCTATCTTCGATTCGAATTTGATGATTGCCGATGCATAATGCCGAGGTACACAAGCTGAGGGGCCCGGTGGGGTACTCGCTAAAGGAGGAGTATTTACGAGAAAGGGGACGGACCGAAATAAAAATTTCTGGGGTATTGCAATTGATAGTATTTAATAGTTAATCCATTGAACTCTAAAATTTCAATAAAGTGTAAAATAAAAGGGATAAAGCAGGTTTAAACCATACTTTAAGAAACTCTATATGTTCTATAATGTAACTATTTGGAAAGGCATCGTTTTTACGATCAAGATGTTGAAGTTCATTTGCTTTTAATTATCGCTATTTCGAAAGATCTTAAAAAAAAATAGCGTCTATTCTCACTAAAATAACGTTAATTATAAATCAAATGTCTCACAAATAGCGGGTAAGTCTCACTAAAATAAAAAATAGAAATCTAATTATCTAAGTCCGTTATATCTTCCCTTTTCTAAAACATATCATCGCCTCAATATCTTTCTTTCTACACATGATAACTTTCTTCCATCAATAATAATTATATTAATTAATATATGATAATAATTCTTATATATCCCTGAATAAATGCCAATAAATAATTTCACAACTTGTGGTTTCTCTTGTCAAGAAGAGGTTTAGGCATCTTCTCAATTAAAGTCTTGGGCATAAATACAAGACCTTCCTGAGAAATGGTTGCAACGCATACTCCTTCAAGGGTATACAATTGACAAACCGCCAATGCACGGTCATTTTCAAATCTTTTAAAAGTCCAATCAAGGAACATCCATTCCGATGGATCGTAATCCACATCGTGGAACCAAATAGAATGATCCAATGAAACTCTGAAAAAATTCAAAGTGCTTGGTTTCAATGGTAAACCCAACACTCTTACAATTGATGATAACCAGAAACTGTCCGATGCAAAAGTCATACCAAGAACTCTAGCTTTTAATTGATCCTTGGCAAGTGATAAGTCATCGTTGACCTTAACGAATACACCCAATTTACGTTCTCCAGGAGCGTTAATCACCAATCGGTCATTATATTTAGGATCAACGTATTCTTTAGGAACAATGTGCCTTAAATTGTTGTTTGTATGCTCCCAGTATGGAATGTTATCCAATTTATTCTTGTATTTTCTCAAAAAGGCATGTGGAACTCCTTGAAATCCAAATGGTGGGGTAATCTTTCCCGATGTATCTTCAGAGTAAGCCTGAGTCTTATCCTTTCTCGAGTTCTTCTTGGTAAACAGAACAATCATAGAAAACAATAATGTATTTGTATGCTTTTGATAAACTTGAACAGTTCTGTGGGCAAAATTACGCCCATCATTACTGCGTAGAACTTCATATCTCATCACTGATTTTTGACTTCCAGGCTTGACAAAATGGGAGTGCAATGAATGGGGTGAAAAGCCATCTTCAAGAGTAATCCAAGCAGCCAGTAATGCTTGACAAAGAAATTCTCCACCATAAGTACCTCTTCCACCAGCAACAAAGGGTTCAAGTGGATGTTTACCTTCGTAAATGTCATCTTCAATCTTGATGAGGGCAAACTTCTCTTCGATATGAGATACGCCCTCTTGTCTTATATGATCAAGACTCATATTTATAAATAAATTGTGGGGTTGTTGTTATGAATTGATGGAATTTGAATTTAGTATTTGATCTCCAAGATATAAATATTAAGATAAATGCTTATAATTAAGAAACTTTAATCTTCAACGGCTAGATGTTTTATCTTATATAACTGATGCTGCTCTCATCCGAGGCTCTGATGACGGCGGGGGCACGACCCCCTCTAGCGAAAAGTCCGAACCTGCATCGGCATGTGAAGGATAATGCATGTGGAAAGCAAGCCATTCGGTTAGGCCGATGCGAAAATAAGTTCGGTACTTCGCACGGGACACCGTACGGGTCAATGCGCGGTACATGTGCTTGTTTGGGGTTGTGTTGGGTCAAATGGACCAAATATTTTGGGACCGGATTTAGGGCCGTTTAATAATATTTTTGATTACATAGTTTAGAAGGTTTTTTTTTTATAACATCTAAGCTAGATGAAGGCTACACTATTCGTAAACTGAGATCACGTTATAATAATGCAAAGAGCTTCTTCAGATAAAGGCGTTGATATTAAAATTGAATAATTAAAATAAAATTGGGGTTATTGTAGTATAGTATTGTAGTCGCTTGCAGTCAATAAAGCTCAAGATATTTATTACGATCAAAGTAACTTTAAAGAGCTAAAGTTATATAAAAGAGATGAATTACCAAATCAATGAGAACTCAATAAGAACTCATTTGAAACTCAATGAAAACCATATTAAGGCTATATAAATCTACTCAACTAACCTCATTACTTTAATCTTGATCCTTCAATATATATACCTCAAGCATCTAATTTAAACCTTCCCCTTGTATGTCATTATAGTTCAAAGCTTTTGAGATTGAAGCTTTTGAGCTACTGGTAAGTGAAATTCAGTAACTCCTTCTTGTATAACGGTGGCTATACATTCACCATTAGTTTTATAATAATGACCACGTACTAAAGCACGTCCATTTTTCAGCAATTTCATTTGATATGACCATACAAGCCACTCTTTCACCACATCAAACAGGGCATAATCATCCAGGTGGAAATAAATATGATGATCCAAAGACATGGCATGATAATGGAAAAGCTGCATAATATTTAAAGATATTGGGATCAATTCCAGCAGAGCATCTTTCTTGGAGTCAAATTCTTCATCAGTAAATGTAGTAGGGTTCCACGGGAGATGCATGATTCTTGCCTTACCTGTAAGTAATGCGGAATCAGATATACAACCTAACCCCACATAATTAAATTTAGGATCTTTAAATGATTCTTTTTCTCTAAGACCACTGTATATTGTCATCCATCGCTCACTATATGGTTGACTATTTTCTTCAGGACATTTAGTGTAATCTAAAAATTCATCTGAAAAGGCATTTTTCACCCAACCGGTATGATTTACCACTGTGAGAGCATCGGGATCTGGATGACGAGCAACAAAATTTCCAGGAATATCACGTTGAAATGCAACTTCTGATTCTTTGGTTTTCGGTTTGACAAGAGAAACAATGCAATTATAAATTACTCGATTGGGTTTCAGTCTTGTAGATTGAAGTACTAAAACTTGTTTCCGAACGTAATTTTTAGATTCAGATAATACTTGAACTTTGAAGTCACATACGACTTTGTGGCTACCGGCACGCACAAAATGGGAATGTAATGAGTGAATAACGTATCCAGGACTAGATTCTATTCCAACAAGTAAAGCTTGAGCGCAAATGTGACCCCCATAAACCCCGCGAGCACCACTGATGGGAAGTTTTAAAGGGTGTGCGCCGGTCCAACGTGTATCATCAATCTTAATAACCCTAAACGCTTCATCAAACGGCATCGTGGCCTCTGGAATAGCTCCATCAAACCCAAATTTAGACATGTCTGTAATTTTGAATTGGTTTACAGATTTCAATGGGGAAATATTTATAAAGAGTTGTTGAAATTCACTTATATAAGAATTGTTTTTATCGGCCTTTCACCCTGCATCGCCATATGCTTTACCCCACATTTCATTAAATAAATTTCGGGAAGCGTGGAAAAAAGAGGAACGCTTTTTATTTAGAGGGGTGGATAAGAGTGTCAAAGAGAGGAGGAAATGGGGTGATGAGGTTCAAAGATCCGTGAATCATGATCTTACTCATGTTGCAATAAAAATTAGCTTAAAAGTGAATATTTTTACATGTTCTTTGATGCTTGGAAAGCTTTGATTTAGTCTCACCGTTGAACTTTGACAGAATCACGTGAAACACTACAATCTTTATTGGGTATGTCTATTGATGCAAGTGTTGGTCTTTGTAATGGGCACTAATAGACGATTAATGCTTGATCAATTTTCGAAATAATTGAATAAAATCATACGAATATTAGACCATATAGTATCTACTTGGTGAGATCAAAATCTATGCTGTAGTTTTTCTTGAATTTTTCATTCAATTGACGAATTTCCTCTTCGTTGTACTTCTTACTCCCGAGATTGGCAAGTGGCCTTTGTGGTGGTGCTGCACTATAATTTAAATCAATAGGCAGCTGTGTTATAACTTTCGTTGGTCTCCACGCCAGCCGACTGGAATTGGATGTGTATTTGACCTTACTTGCGAAAGAATGCTTTTCATCAAATATGCGTTTTCTTGCAACGAGATCAGTCTGTTCATCCTCACTATCAATGGTTCCTAGTGGCTCCAATCCAAGCAATTCTCTTTGCTTAATGCTAAGTGGCAAATCTGTACATTGATCCTGCTTGCTGAAAAGCTTGTATACGGCCACTACGATATTGAAGAAAAAAATGGCGTACACCAATTTGACAATCCAGCCCAAATATACATTAGGTTCCAGGGCAGGAATTTCAGGGTAAAATGGATTTTGAAATGGCAACTTATGGTTTCGGTAAAGATAGTCGATCCAATTGATCAGTCTGCTTAAGAATTTGAAAGAAATCCAATAAACAAGATTGTATATGATTCTTTGTGAATAAACTTCTTTATTAACCTGCCTGGAAAGCGCTAACTTAACCACGGGATCAACCCAGTCATTATTGGGCGAATTTATGTCGGATGATTCAAAGTCATCTAGTTCTTCATCACTTAAACTGCTTTTGTTAACAGAAGCGTCGGAAAGAAAGCTACCACCTTGATATGCCATCGATCTGGAGTTGATCGGAGGTGCAACTGAACGGTCATTTATAGCTATATTGCGATACGTAGGTGGAAGAAAAGGCTCAACACCGGTCTTGATCGACAGAACTCCAACTTCCAGATAATTGGCCAGAATGGGGGTCTGTTTCAGGGAAGGTTGTGCTTCTTTCTGAGCTCTAAGTCTCATTTTCGACTGCTGGAGACGAAATTCAGCATCTCTCATAGATTGCAAGGCCACACTTTGAATATGATGTTTGATCTGTGGATCTGTAGATTCTGAAACATTGTTTTGCTGCTCAAATCCGTTGCGGTCTTGACTCACATCCAGATACAGCACTGGATCGAGTGGTTGAAGACGACTAGAAGTGGGGTTAGAAGGCTGAATGTTTCCATTTTGACGCAAAAGTCGCAAAGGTTCGGCGTAGGGACTGAGATCGCCATGTATATCAAGCGGTGCCATCGTTAAACACGAGTAAACCCTTCTAGCTTAATCTTGAGAAGAGGTTCAAAACATTTGCGAATGCGTCGTAGGGTGTTTATCCTGCACAGAAGTCATTAATGGAACGGCCGATGGTCGACCATGGGCACATTGTAACGGGAATGAGCATCGATGAAGTGAAGAAATGAGATGATCCATTTCACTATGATTCAACAGATCACCAAACTTAAGCAGTGAACGACAAGCTTTGGAGTTTAAATAATGTGTTATTGCTTGGGGAACATGTGGTAATATGCAGGACCAACTCTCGAGGTTGCAGAGAAGGTCAGAGATAGTAACAGGTTTCTTACGAAGAGCTAAGATATCATCAGCGTAGCCGAGTAAAGTAGCTTTAATTTCTTCTATTTTCCCCATTAAAAGTTCCGGTAGGTAATTGACAATTACTGAATTTTTTCTTATTTCACATAAGATGCCCCAAATTGGGAAATGCTGAGCGGTGGCTGCAAGACGGTCCAATTCTGATGAAGAGATCTTGAATTCGTAAGGAGATGCCAATTTAATGGCCAAACTTTCATTGGATGCGTGATAAATAAATTCTGAGATTAATTGCTCCACTCTTATCCGTTCATCACAGGCATGTTGGTCCACAGCTATTAATCTAATTGGTTTCTGCAAAGTTACCAAAAGAATAAATTTATTATCTAACTGGGCCATAACTCGACAGTTTAGTAAATCAGATTTATTGATTTCAGATACAGTAGTGATTGAAGATTCCAAACAAGAAGATTTTTGTTCAAGTTTAGGAGCACGTATAGGAAGTCTGTCTCTGCGGCCCTTTTTGGTGGGCAGTGTTTCGAAATCTTGATTTGGACTTCTTTTGGGCAGTCTGGATACATTAAGCTCAAAATTAATGCTACTTATTAGCATACTAATGAGTTTTGATATATTTTTCACCACGGATATCTCTGCATTTTTATCACTATCATCGATGGAAAGATTGTGGAGATCAAAACTTGAGGCATGATTTGTATTGACTTGAATCAATACAACTCGATCTTGGAAACAGGTAGAGTTTTTATCTCGAAGAGCTCCATTTATAAATGTAAACCGTCGACTTGGAGATGTGGGTGATTTAGATACAAAAAGCTCACCTTCATTATCATCTAAACAAAGAAATTTTGTGGAGAAGGCAACATTTAGGCCAAATACTTGACAATACTTTTCAGCCAAATTAAAATTATGACTTAGACGGATAATTTTCGAACCATCTAGCCACAATTCAATTGATATATCTTTACCTGCCACTAAAGCAAAGACCGTATGTTTGAGTCTCTCCACCAAGGTGTTTCTTCTAAGTCGCTCTTCAAGATTCCTACGAACGGGGAATCTGTGAAATAAACTTGTACATGTCACACAAGTTACGACCATTTCAGGACTACCTTTAGAACCGTTACCTTTGGTATTAAGCGAAAATGCTTGTAAATAAGGAAACTTGAAATGAGCAAAGTCTTTTTCATTAACAGGTCGAGACTTGTCTGAATTGCGTTTTATAATGCCGTTGGAAATAATAGAGAGTAGCGAGATTTGACCCAAAGCATTTAGCGTAGATCCTGAGTGTGTATCATACTCTTGCAGTCTATATTTGGACGTAAATCCATCCTTGGCAAGATTATCCATATCTTGAGACAAGATACCATCACCATTATCTGAAACTTGCACACTCAATGAGGGCCAGTCAATATAAATGTTGATTCGATTTGCATTTGCCTCCACACTATTTTGCAATAGGCCAGAAACGGTATCTACAACCAGTGATACTTTGGAAAGTCCATGAATATCACGAGAAACGCCATTGGAGATCTGCTGGATGCTCATTTGAAATTTGGGAATTGGAAGTTAGATCAAGTTTCTAACTGAAATCAAAAATGGAGTCCTATTGAAGATCAATATGAGTTCAATATGAGTTCAATATGAGAAATTTGATATTGTCATCAAATGTGCACTCACAGAGGTCGATAATTAACCAGTTTATACTCAGTTTTTCCTTTAAGAATTCCCCAGAGGACAACGAAAGCACAAATCTAGTCTCTTATCCAATTATATCTATCAAATAAGCCCCTCTTCTGACTTAAATTGCAGTATCTAATGCTCTTAAAAAGTGTTGTGAGCAGGAAAAATCAATGCGACAAATTTGGAACCCCAGATTTTGTTTTCAGTAAAATTACAATCAAGGCTATGGATCGATATGCAGAGCAATTGTATGCATACGTAAGCTCATTTACACATGCTGATAGTATTGAAGAGCTATGGCAAGTAGTAGACTATACATATTTGCAGAAATTGCTTCAAACTGATGACACATTGGCAATTCAGGACGCAGTGGAAACAGTTTATGAGCAGCATAAGGTGGCGGCATTCACTATGCCAGTATTTTTTGATGACGAGATTGAAAATGTGGATCTTATGGCTACATTCGATGAGAACCCATTCACATCAGAAATTAGGCTATTAATTGACAAATTGGCATTACAAGATATCGAGTCTAGTCCACAAATTGATCAGAAATATGAAGAACATGAACAGAAAGATGATCTAAAGGACCGCCTCAAGGGGCTCAGCTTACATCATGAAACTACAATGAAACCTCTGGAGAACAAAAGCCCAAGAGGTGATACAGAAGCCGATAATATCTCAGGATTTAAGCCGAATAATTCAGCCTTTACTCCCAAAACATTGACTATTGAGAAGAATCATCATGAAACAGTCAAGAAACATTCAATTAACGATACAAAATCTTCCCCAAATCATTCGATAGGACATTCAGGTCAAAAAGTGATTGACCCGGTCGAAAATAAAACTATTCTGCAACTGCAACGATTTTCGAATCCACGTATCGTCAGTGTCAGTACTGCAGCCTCTTTACCTGCTGCCACCACAATTTCGAACGTCAATGTACTCACAAAGGCCCTGACAATGCCAACCAAGAAAAAGCCAAACTCTGTAGTTCAGAAGCTTAACTTTATACGTCTTCGGAAGAAGCCTGTGAGTAAAGACACCAATGAGGATGCAAAACCTCGAGAGATATCGCTCAATATAGATAGCCAAGTTACACCCAGAACCAAGGCAAATCGACGAACATCCGTTGTTGAAGATCAATTGCCCTTATACATTCGTCAACAGCTTCAAGAGGCTAGTGTTGTGCATAATATAGGGACTTCTTCTAGAGTGAAGTCAATAATCTCCAATTCCAATTCATTTTACACCACGAAAAATACGTCTCACGATGTCTCGCAAGATCATAGCCAAGGAAGTACCTCCGAAATATCAGGTGAGCGAAATATTTCTGACGATGACCGAGAATACATTCTGCCTACTCTGATATCGAGATATATGGATTATGATGAAGATGATTTAGCAGATATAGACTTTGTCAATTTGAGTCAAGAAGATGTTGAAGATGATGATGCCGAAGATGAGGACGAATTGTTGTTTAAGTGAAAATGGCAGCAAAATATTCACCTTTCTAATTCAATTTTACGGGAAACATCAAAGTTACATGGTACTACAGGCGGGTCCTTCTATAAAGTACCATAATACACACACTTTCGCCTAATTAACAATGCTGAATGCAACCCCAATCTATATAATTCCCTCATTCCAAACGCTCTCCTTTAATCATATGCAAAGAATACTCGTAAAAATACATCGATAAAGCACTGGTAGGTGCCGTCTTCAAGACACTAACACCAAAACCCTTGTAGAACCCTAAAATACCTTCCCTTTTGATAATGTCTCGGCACAATTCAACTGTTGATGAGGCTCTTAACATTTGAAGTCGTTTTCTGATTGTGTCTAATGGGAATGTAATGGCCTTAGCTACCAGACCAGCAGTAAATCCACAAATACCTTCAACAAAGGGTATTCCTTCGTATTTATTAGCAATATTACGCAGGAATTCATAAGCCCAAAACATTATCCCCGTATTGGCAGCTACAGAAACAGCAGCAGGAGTAAATCCAAAGAAAAACCCTTTCAATCCATGATTTTGAGCAATTTCTCTTACTGTTTTCATCATTGAGAGGAACTCCCGTTGTGAATTTGCAGCCAAACGAGTTCGAAGTAAATCAAGTGGATACGTCAGAAGTGTACTGAATAATCCAGCCCCGGCACCAACCATTAATGAGTGTACAGAATGGGGTACACTGATCCGAAGCGATGATTCCAAGTCAGCAATTGCTGAGTTAAGAGTGGAATACGATCCAAATTGGGTTGCTCCATAAAGAATATACATAAATTCTGCAGGCACATTCCCCTTCCATAAGGCTCGAACCCCTTCGTATTTAACGATATTAACCGCCGTTTGAATGGCCCCTGGAGATGATTTTATCGTTGAGGTCAGAAGCTGCAAACGGATTTTGACTGTGTCTAATGGAGCTATAATTGCTCGAGACACGGCACCAGAGATCATTCCAGCAACTAAGGCCTCAATTGGAGAAACATCACTTCCCCTCTTCAAGTGATCTTGTCGAGGCATGCTATTTTGGGACACCCTTTAATGCTAGATTGTGTGTTAAGAAGAGTTGCGATGAGTTGCGATCAGCCGCGATTTTTTTAATGAAAAATCGTGGAGGAAAACAATCAAAATGCGATAAGATGAAGCAGATAAATTATGGAAGAGATACTTGATAATATTCAGGAGAATTTGGTAATTGTTCGTTTGGAATTGGTGATTTGGATGAATAAGATATTCTTTTCTAACTGAAATGAATGTGAAATAGTGTACTATTTTTTACATAGTATTCATACGAACTATCTTCGTCGTCAGTTTGATATCTGATAAAACGGCAGGAGGAAGCGAAAGAATAAATAGGTGAAATGATGCTTAACATTATTTAAGAATAAATGATGAGGAGGCGTCAATTCTTTAGACATTCTACTTTGATTCTTTAGACATTCTAATTTGATTCTTTAGACAATCTACTTTTAATATTTGAACTTATGGCAATCACTAATTATTAAAATTGTTGACTGAAGGTTTGGGAATTTAATTATTTGTATTACTATTGCATCCACCAAATGTCATCTCATTAGGTGCTACTATTGACAGATAACGGGGATTACAAAAGATCATACAAAATATTTCAAATTCATTTGGTGCCATATATGGTGTTTTTTAATTAAAATTTGCTTACTTATCATTGGTAATTGTAAATGTGCTACTGGAATCGGTTTTCCGCAAGAAGTTCGATAATTTTGAAAATCTTGACCTTCGATAAATTTCATTCCATCTTGTCGAAGTACTGAAACAATAATCAAAGTAATCAAAGTCATATTATATCTCTGCCAATACCTCTTTCAAAATATCAGGGTACCATCGAGCTGCAACATCCTGATGCGATTTGATTCTATTGCGGAAAACAGAGTATCCAACTGGGTTTTTCGATACATCTGGTATGTACTGGAAACCTACATCCACAGACCAATCCTTGATCTTTGCATCTCTTTGACGACGAATCTCAATAACGTCATCATTAATGTTCTCAACCGCAATTTTTTTGGAGTCCAAATCTATAGTTTGAAAGTATGGAATAGAAATCCGAGTTCCAGACCCAGCTTCCGGAATAAGCACCCGGTGAATTGTTGCCTTACACACTCCCTGAGTGATGGCTTCTAATGTTTGACCGGCGTTAACCACCAATGTATCGGGTACATTATCTACTGTAACCCATTGTCCTTGGAAATTTTGAACTTGTAATGAGTTCTGATGTGGCGTTGCTTGAAAGATAAATGTCATTAAATCAGAATCACGATGAGGTCCACAACCTTGACCTGTTTCTGGGGTATCTTGTAAAGCAACAGATTTAGCATCATTTTTAGTCAATTCCGCTGAGTCCGGGTATGCAATCAACTTCATTTTTGCCTGTTGGTTTGGTTTGAAGAAACCTTCAAGAGCATCTGGGGCAAGTCCAATGGCTTCACATACGAAGTATCGGAATGTTTTGGCCAAAGCGCCCATTTTGGCAATATGATTTTCAATAACCCGACGAAATTCAGGAGCATATTTTTGATCTGGCCAAAGATTGGGGCCTTCAATATTCTTATAGACTGGTTCGCCTTCTTTCGGAGCTGGAAGTTCCGTTCCCAAGTCTATTTGTTCCCTCCAATCGGTAGCACGAGAAGTGATCTCATTTGCAAGACGATTATAGCCCAAGAAATGTGGCAGATGAATCATTTCAACCTCATTCTTCACATCTTGTGGTAAGGCAAAGAAATGAATGGCCTCTCGTTTGATTGCTTCGAGTTCTTCTTTAGTTGGGCCATGAGATTCATAATTTTTCAATAAAAGAAAGCCGACTTCAATAACAGCATGGCGAAGTTCTTTCAAGAAAGCTGGTTTCGTCTCTGGATCAAAGCCTTTACTAAGATCAATAATAGGAATCTCTTGAAAAGACATTGTGACAAAGGGCAAAAGGTCAAAAGGTCAAAAAGATTAGAAGATCATTCGATTGATTAGTGATTTTATGTTGCAAATCGTGGCGGTCAGCCACAACTTCACGTGATGTGGGGTAAGAGCAAGTTGAAAGTGGGAGGAATACAAGATGAAAACTGAGGCGTTTCTGAAAAATGGGACGGAAATGGGACAAAAGTGGGTAGATGTGAAAGATTTTTGGGAATAATTTTTTTTATAGAGGCGTTTCTCGCTTATCGTGCGACGCGCGGCCGTGTCTCCCGTTTAAGTCCGCCTTATCGGCAGTTACACTAAATTTTTCAGTTGACGATTAAATGTAAACTATTTGTCTTACCTAATTTAACAATGATAATGATAAGATTTTGTAACTACAATATTTAGACAACCTGAAGAATCGTCACAATTCTTCTAAAGTTCTTTCCCAGAAAATTTAAACCAAATAAACTACCCACTAAATATTCTTTACCCTCTTTCTTCAATCTTCCTCAAGCTTCTGTCCTGTATACAGTCTCACTCTCGTGGGCGATTTCGTACCGCCACTTTGAATAAATCTTGAATCAATCTTTCCAGATCGTTGCAAGCAGCCTCATTATGAGCTCGTTGGTCAAAAATGTGGCCATCGCGGATGCCCAGTTGTTGGTGCCCAAGCTGATGTTGCAAAGGCCTTACGTAGGACCCTTTCTCATCATTTATCCGATCTGTTTCCAAATATATTCCACCCATTATGATACTTATATCGGTGGTCGTGAATGGACTTTTGTTTATTCATTGGCACTTATCTCCCTTAACATTTTGTTTTGGTTAATGCCTTACTGGAACAATGGTATCAATATTTCTTTTAATTATGACAAAGTCGAATCTTTGGATAAGGCCCAGTTCATTAATATTACCCCTGCTCCAAACTGTGGTGTTGGTGAAGTTTGTAAAATTAATCGTGAAGTCTTCCACGATGGTGAATTACAAGTTTCATTCCTTTACCAGAAAAGACGCCATTTATTCCATCCAGAATTAAACAAATTCGCCCCTCCAGAATTTGAATATGATAACTCACCTAAGCTTAAGGTTTACCAAACTGCTAAGGGTCTCTCCGGTAATTTGGAAAAGGATCTTCGAGTTTATGGGGGTAACAAGTTCGATATTCCGATTCCAACTTTTTTGGAATTGTTTAAAGAACATGCAGTGGCTCCATTCTTTGTGTTCCAACTCTTCTCCTTGTCCTTGTGGCTTATGGATGAACAGTGGTACTATTCTTTGTTCTCCCTCTTTATGCTTGTATCTTTTGAAATGACCACCGTTTTCCAAAGACGTACAACCATGACCGAATTTCAATCAATGGGTATAAAACCTTACCCTATTTGGGTCCACAGAGATTTGAAATGGGTTGAACTTCAAACCGATGCACTCTTGCCTAACGACGTTGTCAGTGTTGTTAGAACAATCGAAGGATCTGCCGTTCCTTGTGATTTGCTCCTTTTGGATGGTTCTGCTATTGTCAACGAGGCCATGCTTTCTGGTGAGTCGACTCCATTGCTTAAGGAATCTATTAAACTCAGACCTTCCGAAGATGTTCTCGATGCAGAAGGTTTTGACAAAAACCTGTTGTTACACGGTGGTACTACCATCTTGCAAGTTACTGCTCCAAAGGCTGAACTGCTGCAGATTCCTCCACCACCTGATGGAGGTGCTTTAGCAATTGTTACTAAGACTGGTTTCGAAACCCTGCAGGGTTCTTTGGTGCGGATGATGATCTTTTCCTCTGAAAGAGTCAGCGCTGGTAACAAAGAAGCCTTCTTCTTCATTCTTTTCCTCCTCGTTTTTGCCATTATCGCCTCCTGGTACGTTTGGGTTGAAGGAACCCGTATGGGCCGTATTCAATCTAAGTTGATTCTTGACTGTATTATTGTTCTTACCTCAGTTGTTCCTCCAGAACTTCCTATGGAATTAACCATGGCTGTGAATACTTCTTTGGCATCCTTGCTGAAATACTACATCTACTGTACTGAACCTTTCCGTATTCCTTTAGCAGGACGTATCGATGTTTGTTGTTTCGATAAGACTGGTACTTTGACCGCAGAAGACTTGGTTTTCGAGGGCTTAGCCGGCTTAGACGAACTGCAAGGAATTCACCATCTTTACACCACTGAGGAAGCTCCAGATACCACCCTGTATGTTTTGGGATCATGTCATGCCCTTGTCCTCTTGGAGGATGGTGAAGTTGTTGGTGACCCAATGGAACAGGCCACTTTGAAGGCTGCACAATGGGAAGTTGCTCCAAAGGATGTTGTTGAAAGAAAGAAATCATCTGGTAAAGTTGAAAAAGTTAAAATCTTGAGACGTTTCCAATTCTCCTCTGCTTTGAAAAGATCTTCCCTGATTTCTCAAGTCTCGTCTATCCAAGGTAAGAACCTTGTGTCCGTGAAAGGTGCACCTGAGACTATTAAGGAGAGACTTATTGATGCTCCTGCTTCTTACGACGATGTCTACAAGTCTTTCACAAGAAACGGTTCTAGAGTCCTTGCGTTGGCCTACAAGTATATCGATACCTCCACTTCTGTCACTAAAGTTACTCGGGAATCTGTTGAACTGAAATTAAACTTCGCTGGTTTTATAGTTTTCCATTGTCCTCTCAAGGGTGATGCCATCGAAACTATCAAAATGTTGAACGAATCATCTCATAGAAGTATCATGATCACTGGTGACAATCCCTTGACTGCCTGTCATGTTGCCAAAGAGGTCCAAATCACCACTAAAGAAGTTTTGATTTTAGATGCCCCTGAAGACCACCACTCTGTTTCCGAAAATCTTGTATGGAGAAATGTGGATGAAACCAAAATCATCCCTTTCAAATCTACTGATCACATTGACACTACTCTTTTCCAAACCAATGATATTTGTGTTACCGGATACGCCTTGAAACTTATTGACACTCACCCTCAACTTGTTGACTTATTGAAGCACTCGTGGATTTACGCTCGTGTGCTGCCAGCCCAAAAGGAGTTCATTTTAAACACTTTGAAGGAAGCAGGCTACAACACCTTGATGTGTGGTGATGGTACTAATGATGTCGGTGCTTTGAAGCAAGCTCACATTGGTGTTGCCTTGTTGAACGGTACTGAAGAAGGTATGAAGAAAATTGCCGATGCCCGTAAAATCAATGCTAATAAGGCCGTTTATGACAAACAAGTTCAAATCTTTGCCAACTGGGGTAGACCTCCACCACCATGTCCTCTTATCATTGCTCATTTGTACCCACCAGGACCAACTAATCCTAAGTATTTGGAAGCCATGGAAAAGAAGGGTGTTGAAATTACTCCGGAAATGAAGGAAGCTGTGGAAGTTGCCAACAGAGAAGGTTTCGTTCCTAAAGTCCAACCAAACCATAAGGGAGGATCCAAGCCAAATTTCGAAGATTTATCAGATTCACTTATGGGAGCTTTCAATTCCGCTGAAATGGAAGACGAAGCACCAACTATCAAGCTCGGTGACGCCTCAGTCGCCGCTCCATTTACCTCCAAGTTGTCTTCTGTTTCCGCTGTCACCAATATCATTAGACAAGGTCGTTGTGCTTTGGTTTCAACCATCCAAATGTACAAAATTTTGGCCTTGAATTGTTTGATTTCTGCCTACTCGTTGTCAGTTTTGTACCTCGCTGGTATGAAGTTTAGTGATGCCCAAGCCACCGTTTCCGGTATTTTGATTTCAATCTGTTTCTTGTCTATTTCTCGTGGTAAGCCAATTGAAAAGTTACTGAAAGAAAGACCTCAAGACAAGATTTTCTGCACCTACATTATGGGCTCGATTTTGTCGCAATTTGCTATTCACCTTATTACTCTTGTCTATATCACCCACGAAATTTATTTGATTGAACCTCAAGAGCCTACTGTGGACTTGGAAAAGAAATTTAGTCCCTCTTTGTTGAACACCGGTATGGTTTTGTTGCAATTAGCGCAACAAGTTTCCACATTTGCCGTCAACTACCAAGGTTTGCCATTCCGTGAGAGTATCAAAGATAATAAGGGAATGTACTACGGATTATTAGCTGTTGCTGCTTTGACCCTTTCTGGATCTACTGAATTCATCCCTGAATTAAATGAGGCAATGAATTTCGTTCCAATGGATACTTTATTTAAAAGCAAGTTGACCGGTATCATTTTGTTCGACTTGTTTGGTGCCTGGGGCTTTGAGTTGTTCTTTAAGTACTTCTTTATGAATTCTGCCCCAGCTGACATTGCTGTCAGAGAGGAATGAAGGACCATTTTATAGAGTAATCATTAAGTTCTAAACCTTGTAGGAAGCTAAATTAATTGTATGTGTCATTATTAATTTATTGATCGTATAAAAGGAGTATCTTAATGCAATTTTGGTTTATCGCTCTTTATCTATAAATGCCAGGATCTTAGCCAAATCCTCGTTTCTATTGAGCTGGTGGATTTTCAATACTGAAAGGTTACCTTTAGTGACGACCTGAACCTTTTTCGGTCCTAGACAATGCAGAAGTTCTATTACCGCGTCTTTAATCTCAGTTTGAGTGACGGGATAATGGAAACTATTTTTGATGATTTCTACGTATTTGTTCAATGCAAATGTTGCCGACGCCTGAGTTTCAGCGTCGTAGTTTTGGAAGATAATTCCATATGCCCGGGTCATTTTACCTAAAATCATCGCTTTCTCGTCAAATTTTTTGTTTTCAAGCTCGCTTTTCTTCAGCTGTTCTTTCAAGCGAATTCTTTCTAAAAGAGTCAATCCATCATTTAAAGAACGCTGTGTAATTTCATTTTTAACCTTGAATTGAAACTTTGAGGAATCATTACGTAAATTTTTATGGACTTTTGAACTAACCTGAGGCGGGAAGCTAGGTTTTATGGGCAGTTTTTGGATCAACTCATTAAATTCTATGGAAGGAAGTAAAGATTCCGGATTTTCTTTGATCCAAGTCTCTAGAATTTGACGGAAATCGATTGAAGGACTTTTCTTATGATCAACAAATGTAATGGTATACTCAGAACGTCCTATTCTGGTATTTGGAGCCAAAATGAACGCGTCTTTAGTCAATGCTTGAATATGCTGCACGGAAGAGACATTGACTTTCCTGTTTAAAAGATTGGTTGCTGATTTTAAAATCACTTCGAGAGAAGGTTCTGCAGTGTGTGTGGAAAAATGCAAGCTGATACTGTTTACTATAGCCTTAAAGTCCTCACAAAGTGTGTCAACGGGATCAGGCTTTGATGGGGCCATCTAAAGAATGAAGCATTAAGATGAAAGTGAGAAGTTGTACTCTTTCAATTAATGACGATAGTGGGAGAGAATTTGGCACTCTGTGTTTTTTATTTTTTGTTTTTCTATTCCTATTTTTTTATCATAGAAGAATACAGAACAACATGGAATAAAAGACACACATAAATTATTTTACATACAAAAATTTTGTATTGCAGTGTTTTTCACAGTTATTGAAGATAGTCTGGAAGATAGAAGCAGTATTATTTGGATAATTCCAACGGTCAATTGGAAACGAGAAGGGTTATTATGTTAGCTAATGAATACGATTGTGTCGATGTTACAAAGCAAGTCCTTTTAGAGCTGTTTTGGGACCAGATTAAATCGAATTTAGATACTAGATACTATCTCCAACTACGCATAAAATAAAATAAAATAAAATAAAACAAATCAAAAAGAAAAGAGACAAATTCAGTACGCCCGTGTAACGCATACATCCGTGGGTTTTGTGCGACAGAATACCATACCTGTGACGCAAGCAACGGTGCACTTTCGTGGAAAAAGATAAGATTGGTAGCAATATCAACACGGAGATACAGCTAATAGTTCCGTGATTTATGGAACAGCAACTGGAAAAAATTTTCAGAATCTATAGCAATCAAATACACTAACTAAGCCAGTAACTTTTCTTTTCAATAAATCTGTAAATTTATTGTGGTTGCTGCCAGCACCGAGCCCCCACCCCGACCTTCTCTTCCTGTAAGCTCACACTAAAGTGACAAGGCCAGCATTGCCAGCGTTCTCATGAAAAATATTGTTTCAGCGCGCGCGGGCCTGTCCTCCACGGTACACGCACCAAGATTTCGCTCCCACAATCGGACGTTTATTTAATTAATTGACGGTAATTGATCGTTTTAACTACTTCTGAGAATACACCGTGATATGAAATTGACGTATCTATGTCACACATTTTGTCACTTTAACCGACAACCGTTCAACCGCCTCACAGAATAGTTTTATGATGGAAAAAGCAGGGCAACACACCATCTTATCTCAACCGCGAAGCCTCATCATCATGGAACTTTAAGCCGCAGCCTCAGTTCCATGAGGCTGATTATTTTATTTCTATATTGTCTCTTCTCCCCATCTCAACCCCTCCTCTTTCACTTCCGTTGAACCTCTCTACATTCAATTGAATCCAATTGAATTCAATTGACTACTTTGAATATAACTTATAACACAAGTAAAGTGTACATTAACTAAATTACCAAGGGAGTATACATTTAGGCCTTGGATTCAGCCTTGGACTCAACCTTGTCCTCAACCTTAGACTCAGTCTTAGACTCAGTCTTGGAAGAGTCAGTAGCCTTGGAGTCGTCGTTGGTGAATTCACCAGCAGCAGCCTTAAGCTTAGCAGAGTTGGTACCTTCAGTAGAGTTGTACTTGGAGTAAGCATCTTGAGCATCCTTTTGGAAGGCCTTGCCCTTGGCAGAGGAAGCAAACTTCTTAGCTTCACCGATAAGATCTCCGAAACCCATTTTGATTTATTACTTTGTTGTTAATTGAAAACTTTCGTCCGGGCGACGGATATGCCACCTATTTATACTAATTGTTTGGGCTTATGCACGATAATCGCTATATTTTTCCCCGGTGTGGTTCTTCTATGTGAGGGACGCCGCGTTCACGGTAAGATTTGTATTCTTCCCGCTGGCGTTCGCATGCGTAGTGCATACCTCGGGATTTAAACGCGCCATGGGTACTAGTGACCTCAGATTGACGTCATTTTGGTCCTGAACGTAGTTTTTTTTTTACCAATTTCATAAGTTAACTATTGCTAGCCCTATATAATTAACTAAAACTTTGTCTAAAGTAGATAAGGTCTTGCTTTTGATTGCTTTCTTTGCTTATCAATCGCGCAAGGTGTCGTGTGGCATTACAAGACGCTCAATCCTCTCAGGATTTAATAAACTGACAAAACAATGCATCTGTATGCACTGCCGCAACGAAAAAAAAACTCGCATACTCAACCTCAATTAGGTACAAATAAGAAATACACCTCAAACAATTCTTTCTTCTCTGAGGCTGAAAATTTTTTGAGTTCTAATTTGGTAGGTCTATTGTGTACGAATTCGGAACAATCCCGGCCAATTGATACCTCGTCTACTAAGCACATGCATTTTTTTAAGACAATATATCGCTGCCTGTGTATTACCGGAATCTCGAGATTAATGACTTCAACGCGTTGGCTATATTGGGTATTCAAGCACAATGACGCACGATTGATATACTTCCGTTCATGCGTCGATTTTATTTCGCATTGCTCTCACTATATAAGCTTTTGATGAATATGTCAAAATCTCGAAATTAATGACTCTGATTAAGTTCCAAACTTGGAAATCATCTACGTCATCTCCAATATTAATCACTATTACTTATACAACTCCTATTTACAACTTCAACTTCTCAAGAATAGCAATTGTTTGCTCGTATCCTTCAATTTCGGCTTTGTAGCTGTCTTGTCTCTTAAAAGCGGCCTCCTTGGCAGCTTCGTTAGTTCTATCATTAAACTTAGAGATCAGCTCATTGTTCTTCTTTTGGAACTCTTGTGCAGCGCTCAACTTCTTATTGACCTTAGCAATTTCAGCATCCAAGTCAACTTGACCCTTGACCAAGACATGAACAGTGACGTCGGGGCTAATTGCATTCAAAGCACATCCCAGAGGAACATCCAGAGTACTAGCCACAACACCAATCTTTTCAACACCCTTGATCAAAGAAACGATAGAGTCATGTTGGGCTTCGACAATATCTCTAATGTCGGATTTGCTCAGTTCAACGTAGACTGATCCGTTTTTCAAAATGTTGTACTGAGACAACAAAGAACGGGCACCCTTGGTAATTTCCAACACCAATTCGTAGGCTTCGTGCAGCTTCTTGTCATCGAACTCAGCAGAGTATTCAGGGTATGGGGCAACAACAATAGAAGTGACGTTTTCACCAGCACGACGTGGCAATCTTTGCCACATTTCTTCAGTGACGAAAGGCATGAATGGGTGAATCAATTCCAAGGCTCCCTTAATAGAAGTGTACAAAGTATCCTTGGCAGACTTCTTTTGAGCCTCAGATCCATCTTGGATCAACAGCTTAGAGTTTTCAATGTAGACATCACACAAAGCGTACCAGTAGTTGTAAATGGCAGTGGTTGCCTCGGAGAAATTTCTAGCATCCAAGTCTTGGTTAACTGACTTGGCAGTTTCGTTCAATTGATGAAGAATCCATTTTTCAACCAATGAAGCATCCTTGCTCAAAGAAGCAGTTGCTGGTGGGACGTAGTCGTCACCCAACCTACCCAAAACGAACTTGGTGGCTTGATAGATCTTGTTACAGAACTTTCTGTAACCTTCAACTCTCAAGATATCCAAATTGATATCTCTACCACCGGTGGTGTATGCACAAAGAGCAAATCTCAAAGCATCGGTACCACACTCTGGAATACCGTTTGGATAAGACAATTTTTGACCTTCCATTGCCTTTTTGAGTTCCCTTGGGTCCAAGTTACCGGTCAAGAGTTTGTCGTGAAGACCTTGTAAAGGAATACCCAGAATAACGTCCAATGGGTCAATAACATTACCCAAAGATTTAGACATCTTACGTCCTTGAGCATCACGAACAAGAGAGTGGCAGAAGACTTCCTTGAATGGAACATCACCGGTCAACTTAAGTCCCAACAAGATCATACGCAGGACCCAGAAGAACAAAATATCCCAACCAGTTTCAAGCATCAGCATAGGGTAGAACTTGGCCATGTCTGGAGTCTTGTCTGGCCATCCCAAAGTAGAGAAAGGCCACAATCCAGAAGAGAACCAAGTGTCCAAAACGTCTTCATCTTGTTCCAAAGTGAACTTGGTATTTGGGAACTTCTTGTTGGCCTTTTCGAGAGCCTCTTCATAAGTTCTACCAGCAACCCAGAAGTCATTTTCCAAACGGTCACCTTCTTGGCCTTCGATTACGACGAAGTAGACTGGACATCTATGACCCCACCATAATTGACGGGAGATACACCAATCTTGAATGTTTTCAAGCCAGTGGAAATATTCATTTTCAGAGGTCTTAGGAGTAATAGTAATTCTTCCATCCTTGACAGCCTTGATAGCCTCCTTGGCCATATCGTCCTGTCTGACCCACCATTGAGGCTTCAACAAAGGCTCAATAACGTCTCCTGAACGCAGACAAACTGGGATAGTCATTTCATTGTCAGACTGACCAACGTATAAGCCCTTGGCCTTCAATTCTTCAATGACCTCACGTCTAGCGTCGAAACGCTTCATGCCCTTCCATTTAGGACCACAAATTTCATTCAAAAGACCGTCGTCAGTCAAAATATTGACAAATTCAAGCTTGTGACGCTTACCAGTGTTGTAATCGTTCTGGTCGTGGGCCGGGGTGATCTTGACCGCACCAGTACCAAACTCCATGTCAACGGCTTCGTCATCCAAAACAATTGGAATTTTCTTGTCTATAAAAGGATGCTGCACAAACTTTCCATGCAAATGAGCATATCTTGGATCCAATGGATGAATGGCAACGGCTGTATCACCAAAGATTGTCTCAGGACGAGTGGTGGCGACAGTGAGCTTTTCGGAAGAGCCAATAACTGGGTAGTTGAAAGAAGTCAACACACCGAACTCAACTTTTTCGTCATAGTTTGGAACGGAGAGTAAAGTACGTCCCGCAACTTGTTTGTTGTCCACTTCCAAGTTGGAGATGGCGGTGTTTAACTTGACGGACCAATTCACAAGACGAAAAGCTCTATAGATGGTTCCATCCTCGTGTAATCTGACGAAAGCTTCAGTGACAGATTTGGATAACTCTGGGGACAAAGTGAAAGCTTCACGGGACCAGTCATAAGAAGCACCCAACTTTGAAATTTGCAGTTTGATTCTTCCGTGGTATTCTTCTTTCCATTCCCAGACCTTTTCAATAAACTTTTCTCTACCATAGTCATGACGAGTCTTCTTTTCCTTCTGCCATAACTGCTTCTCCACAACAGATTGGGTTGCAATACCGGCGTGGTCGAATCCAGGAAGAAACAAAGTAGTCTTACCCTTCATACGGTTATAACGGATCAATGAATCTTGAATGGCAATGGTCAAAGCGTGACCGATGTGAAGGGCACCAGTAACATTTGGGGGAGGAGCTGGAATGGTGAAAAGACCTTGAGGTTTGACTTCACCCAGCTCAGTAAGCTGAGGTTGAAACAAACCAGCCTTGTTCCACCAATCGTACCAACTAGATTCAACATTCTTAGGCACGTAAGCCTTGAAAGCTGGCTCATCAAGCGAAGCGAGAATCTTCTTTTCACCTGGCTTGGTAGGGTCATTGTACTCAGGAACAGGTTCAGCAACCTTCTTTTCCTTTTTAGGCTTAGGAGCAGCTGGAGCGGCAGAAGCCTTCTTGGCTTGTTTAGCTTGAAACTTGGCCAATTTTTCGGCCTTTTTACGTTCCTTTTCAAGTTCCTTAGCGGTCTTTTCCCTTGGTGCTCCCTCGGCGGTGGTTGGTTGTGACTCTGTCTTCAGAGCTTGAGCTTCTGCAGGAGCAGCTGCAGTACCCGTGGCATCGATTTTCTCTGGATTACTCATGCTGTACTGCCTCAGAATAAACAAATATCGTGTATTATGGGGGGTCCTTCTGAGAAGTTTTAGCATATAAATGAAAAATTTATGGAAAATTCACCGGTGCAGGAATGAGTCAGTGGGGTAGATATGAGGAGGAGAAGATATAGAATGGGGTGAGTAATAGAGATAAAGATTGCGATAATAGTTATTTTTTAAGAGAGGGAACTGTGGCGGGTGGTTGATGTTGGTGTGATTAGACTTCAATGACTCAATCTTAGAAGATCTTTGGTAATTTTCATATGCCTTTTTGTTACTCTTCATTAATTTTAATGCTAAATTTCAGCGCTATTTTTTCTGCCTATTTTTGCACTAGCTATATCACATATTCTTAGCATTTTCTCACTATTTTTCTTAATCCTTACCGCTATTTATTTTCGCAGCCTAAACTAATTTCTCATCGCTAAATCACTAAATTTACTCGGAAAGCTAAAAGTCAACTTTATCACGAATATTGAAAATTAGTATCAGTGATAACGAAAGTGAATACTCGCTTATCTCTTCATTATCTTCATATTCTTCATATTCTTCATATTCTTCATGTTTTTATCGATAGTATATCAATTATCTCATACATCTCATTAATTTCATTCAAATATACACCATTACTAACCTATACTTTGTCCAAAAATTAACCATCATTCTATCACTATTTTTCTACTTTTCCATTTCATTTATCCTCGCTAATTTTGAATCTTCACTAAATTTTTCCCGCTAAATTTGAAGCCATCATATAATTGACCATCTTGCGACGATAAAAATGTATACAATTAGAGATTTTACGATGATTTTAATGAAAAGAATAAATTAAGAGACTTGAATTGGCGTCTTCGAATTCTTGATAACCTCCAGAAATTGTAGTTTATCTCAGTCTATGTCTGAATCTTCAATTCTGCGTATTTCAATTTTAACATGTACATTATTTACGTAAGATTATATCAATATTGATATCGATATGATTAAATCTATATTAAATACTATTACAGTTAAAATTTAAAGCTCTCTAAAATCTTCGAGCTATAAGCTATTTCTATATTTATATCATGAACTTGACTTTTTCCAAAGAATTGCCTTTTATGTAGCTCAAGTCCCTTTTTTCGCCAATTCGTTTTACAAGACTCCCCAAATCCAAGATTTGTTTCCGAAGCTGTGGCTTCGCTAATCGGCTAATTTCAGAATTGAGTCACCAGGAAGGATCGTTATGATACATTAAATTTGCAGGTGTCCAACCTTATCCTTTTTGGTCATTAGATGACTCATTAAATAATACCTTTTGGCTTTGGCAACTCGTTCAATCTCCTTGTGATTTGAAAACACCACTCTTAATCGTCATCCTCTCTCTTCCGTTTCATTCCTCCAAACCATTTGGAAGAAGTTTCTTCATTCCCTTTATCTTGCGTAGGGCGTTCAATGGGAATAATAAATGTATCAAGGTCGTCACCATGGCTCTGCTTAGATGCATTCAACCGCTCAGCCATCTTTTTTGAAACCTTTGCCGATGAAGCTCCACCAGAAACTGCCAATTTACCATTAGATCGACTCATTCCTAATCCTATTTCCTCACCAAAGCTATCAACAATAGTGTCTTCTGCTTGACCAAATTGCATTTTGTTCTGCGCCTTTCGAATTTCACTCAATTGGAACCTTTCTTTCACTTTCCTAAACCGCCGGCCGGCTCTTTTCTTGGATTTTTGCTCTATTGGGGCCGGCAATGCTCGATCTGCAACCACATCGGGTGGAGTCAAGAGTTTATCTATTTTAGTTTTGATATCACTCAAGTATTTAGCTCCTATATCTCCCTGTGGATTAGATCCCGCCAAGTCTATTCTTGCCGCTAAAACGGCTTTGCCACTGGTGATTCTAATGGCTTGTTTCATAATCAGAACTGGAAGGTACTTGATTACCTCCGAATGAAAAATAAAGCCCGTTTGTCGAACGTTTTGCAGAGCAGCTAACAGACTTCCCATCGACGACATATCTCGTTTCCCTAGCGCAGGAACATTACATGCTGGCATTGATCCAAGCAGTTTAAGCGAGCCAGAACTGGCCAATAATTGTGATGCGGTAGTTTTTCCAACCACTGCCGTCAAATTGGGAGCAAATTGACAAAGTTTTCCCTCTACATACTTTGAAATTGCGGTTTGAATATCATGAAGTGCAAGTACGACGGCACAGGCCAGCTGAATTACGCCAAAGTCTTCGTCGTTTAACACGAATTTATCATTTTTACTTTTCTTCAGTTCTTGTAATGCAGACATCGTGACCACAAGAACTTGCTCGTTGGATAATATCTTCTTTAAATCATCCGCAAGATTACCAACTGCCTCGAGATTTTGACCAATGGTAAGCACAGTACTGGCATAATCGACTGGGTTTGGAACCAACTGATCCAACTCTGAAAACACCACTTTATAACGCAACTTAATAAAATTATGCAATTGGGTGATTTCATCATGAATTACTTGCAATAATTCGTTCATCAACACAATAAAGCTGTATTCGGACTTATCGCTGGACGAGACAACTCCATGAGAAACGGATGCCAAAAGGGCATCGTAATCGCTTTTAAAATCAGATGAATATTTTTGAATTTGTTCCTTGATAAATGGGATCAATTTATACACTCTGCTCAATTCTTGGACGTTAGGTTGACTGTTAATATCGTATTGTTGTAGGATGGTTCCTAAATTCTTTTGGGATGTTTGAGAAACAAGCAGTTGTAATGCATCATAGGGATCGCTGAAATGGGTAGTTTCCGGTTCAGATGGTCTCTCGTTGTCTATGTTCACTGGCTCTGGACTACTGACTTCCAAATCACTACCAAAGTCAGCTAATAGCTCGCTTTCAAGGTCCTCCATTGCAGCGATGAGTTGAGAAATCTCAAGATTTGAATAATTAAATTGTGTGCTGCATCGAAAAAGGTGGGGGTGTATGAGTACCCAAAGAAGAAAGGTAAAGCGATGGGAATTGAAATCTATAAGTAATGATAAATGCTAGCTTTATAAAAATATATAGGCAATTAGCATGTTTTGAAATGTAAACTCTATTATCAAACCCCCGAGCCAATTACCATCCGACATCCCCTTCCCCCCTTCCATTTATTGGTCCCTTCTCTTCTTCGATGAGCTCTTCGCAATTAAATATTTGGTATTTTTTCAAAAATCATCATCTTTGAACCTCCAAAGCTAGGCCAATAATATCAAATTACACATCCCTTTACATCGAAAATTATCCCCATAATTACCCCTTCTCATGTTCGAACCCACTACATCCTTACTTGAACGAGTGGATGGCTCAGCAAAGCTTGCTCAAGGACAAATTCAAGTCGTCGCTTCCGTCACCGGCCCTATCGAAGCCAAGCTGCGTCAAGAACTTCCTACTTCAGCCGCTTTAGAGCTCATAGTACGTCCTGCTACCGGTGTCTCACTGACCAGAGAGAAGCTCTTGGAAGATAAAGTTAGATCTGTTCTTCAGGCCGTAATAATAGCCAGCAAATATCCTCGTCAACTCATTCAAATTGTGGTTCAGTTTTTGACTAGTGACCAAGACTTCACTGCCAGCGAAGATGCTCGTAATTTTACTGCTAACGAATTGAATGCAGCTCTCAACTGCTGCTACTTTGCTTTAATCGATGCAGGTGTAGCCTTGAGTTCTTCGTTTGCTTCAGTAGCTCTCGCTGTCGGTTCTGATGGCCAAAAGGTGATTTTTGATCCTCTGCTGGAAGAGCTTTTGGAATCTCAGTCACATCACGTCATTTCTTATAGCATCAAAGATCAACAGTCAGAAAATTTGCTTCTTTTGCTGTCTTCAGGACTGTTCACTGAGACTCAGTTAGTCAATATACTAGATGCTGCCGCCGACAAGTGTCAGGAACTCCATACGAAGTATCAAAGAAAGGCTGTGGTAGAAAAGATTGAGCGGGACTTTGTCTGGAAGTTTGAGTAATTGTCGTTTTTGAAACAATACATGACAAATAAGAAGAATGAAATAAAGAATAATTCAAAAATTGGAAGAGACAACAGCGAAGAATAAAACAATCATAATCGTTTCATCACCACAAATATAAACTGATAAGAATTTCAAAGAAATTCAAATTTTTCATGAAACCTTGTCCAAAATATAGACTTTAGCATAATAAACGCATTGCTTTAATTCATTGCTTCACTTAGAAGTGGTCATAATTTACATGATACATTCGAAAATCGTCTATTCATGTCAAGATTACTGCAAATTGGGTATTATACCAAAGATCAGGTTAAAATTTAAAGCTTAGTCAACATGAAACAATTCTACAGTTTTAATCACTTTTAAAGCTATTCTGTATTCGATTTTCACTAATTGTTTTTAATTTAATTCACTACCTTACCACGAAAATCTTCTTTTCTTTTTACCTTATACCTGCTATCATCACTCGTCCTTGCTCAATTCACACTGATAAATCTTTAATACAACGTAGCCAAAGGATCCAACCGATTTGTGTTTTGTTGCAACAAGTTGATCTCTCCCTGTATTTTGTTGTTGGGGTTGAGCTTGTGTTTGAATGTAAATCCGATAAAGTTGTTAGCACCAGCAACTTTTTGACCTTTACCCAAAAGCAGTTCATTGTGCTCTTGACGTGCAAATACATCTTTATACTTCTTCATACTTTCTTCATCTTCAAAGTCATCAAAATAGCCGGCATCTTCCTCATTATCTAATTGAGGAGTAAATGGAGGAGGCCTTTCACGCATGTGCTCCCAGTCATGAATATCAGAAAAGTAGGCCAGATTTTGAATCTGTTTAAAAGATCTCAAACGCGATGTGGGGGAAGCAATCAATTTGGTTATAAGATTCCATGTTCTGTCACTGAAAACGAAGCGACCATCTTTGGTTTGGGGTCTTCTCAAAGCAGTACGCCAATTCTTCAAATTATGATAGGTTTCATCCAGTTTAGATCCAGAAAAGGGTGGGTAGCCACAAAGAGCTTCGAAAAGCATGCAACCCAAGGACCAGTAGTCGATGGTGTAGTCGTAATTTTTACCCTCCAACACCTCTAATGCCATATAATCGGGCAGTCCAACAATGGAATTGGCTAAATTACGGTGACCACCTGCATTCAACTGACTCTGTCTAAACATTCGTTGACGCTCGACCATCGAGATCGAAGGAACCTTATAGTTGTCCAAATCTTCCAAATTTTGCAATTTGATTCGCATACTTTCGATTCTGTCACTACTCACAGTTCCCGCTGCAAGCCCAAAGTCAGTCAACTTGATATGGCCTTTCAGGTCAATAAGGAAGTTTTCGGGCTTTAAGTCTCTATGAGTGAAGCCCAATTCGTGCAAGGCATTGACGGCGCAAAACATTTCCAGAATATAAAATCTAGCATGGGGTGGGATCAAGTAGCCACTGTTGTTTAAAAGTGTACGGAAATCACCACCTGGTACGAATTCCATTGCCAAAAAGACCTTTTCCGGATCTTGGAACGCATATAATAAACGTACCAACCAATCCAGTCGAGTATTAGTCAAAATATCTCTTTCAGTAAGGACATGACGAGTTTCGTCCAATTTCATAAGTAATTTCTTGTTTAAAATTTTCAAAGCACAAACTTCACGGGTGTCTTTCTTTCTGGCGAGGAAAACCTGTCCATACCCACCTTGGCCGACTTGAGTGATCATTTGGAAATCTTTGACCTTAGGTTTCAATCTACGCTTTCTTAAAAGGGCTCTTTCTCTACCCACATAATTTTTCCATTCCATCTGTTGACGTTGGGAATTGTTGGTAAATTCTGGATCAGTAAGTAATTGATGTTCAACGTGTTTTGCTCTTTCACGACGACTAATCACGTAATCAAACATATCACAATAATAATCTAAGAAGAAAAGCTGAGCCACTGAAGCCAAACGTTTTGTTTTTGGGTCTTCCACTTTACGGTAGAATTCTTCATCAAATTTAAGTGCCTGATTTTGTGAATTTGAAGCAGATGGTGGTGGTGGTGGTTGTAAAGAGCCAAAAGGTTGCAGGTGTGGTTGATTCAAATTGTTATGGAAGGGAGATCTAAGGGCCAGAGATTGATTGATTTGACCGGGAGAATTATGGAGAATCGACTTGGTAGGAGAACTGGCTGGAGTAATGTTTTCCTTGTTGGTTCTTGGGTCATATTGCCTATGAGATGCCACGGCCGGGTATAGATTATGGTTTGAATCTCTGAAAGAGTCGATATCCATTGCACTCAGGTTGAGAGAGATGTTCTCCATGGACTGGGAGATGTCCTCTGTATCGGTATCAGCATGCTTGGGCGATCGGCCGAAGAAATTGGCCATTTTAGAAGCCATGATATGAAGGTAAACAGAAGAAGATCAAACTGAAATATGGCGGAGATATATGATTCGCTGTGTTTACGATTTGACCGAAAAGGGAAAGTGCTGCAGGAAAGATATGAAATGATGAAGGTGAGGAAAAGCAATTAAAGGCTCGAACGGGAAGGGATATTGAGAAGGTTGGAACTGTGGGATAGTGGGAGAGAGAGAGGGAGTATGAGAAGGGATTAATAAGAAGGAAGATTGTCGAGAGGGTATAAAGTTGTAACATTGAAATGAAATGTTGTGGTAGATGTAGAGATGAGATATGGAATACAAGATATAATTATAGTCGACTTAGACTATGGCATGGTCCTTTATTTCTCTTATGGGACATGTAATGGTATAAATTTGCTGAATCTCGAATTGATAATTGAAAGCAGGTATAAAATTGCCTTAAAATTTAGTCAATGTAGAGGCCCTCAATCAATCTCAATCATATCTTAACAGTAGTATAACAATTAAACCATAATAAATTGAGATGATGAAACAAACAAAATATAAGGCAATTGTTGAAGAAAATTGTTGAAGAAAATTCTTCAAGGTAAGAAGACACTAATATCGAATTTTCAATAAGTATTTATTTATCAACAGGATGGGTGCAATAATTTGATAAGCAAAGCGAAATAAATAATTTTGTTTAAATTAAAATTGTTGATTTTCATAATTTTCATCTCGTTGGAATCAAATCTGACTGATCTCAATTTAGTAAACCATCATTTGATCACCAAATAAGATTCATATCGTACGTTGTTATCACATGTGGTCCAATTCTACCTAAAATAATCGATATCCAACAAATGCCCAACATTGAACGGCTCTGATTCATAAATTCCGTTCCTTCCAAGTGTTATTTATTCGATGCAACCAGCCTTCTGTTTGCGCAGCTCTTAGCTTAACTGCGAAACAGGGCTAAGCCTAATGAGGCCACAAGATTAATTAAAAATCATTAGGATAGGTGTAAAGCAGCGTGCATTCTTCATCCAAACCCTTACCAAACCAAGGAAACGCTTCTATTACCTGGACCATTGACTTCATCACTTCCTGGTTTGAAACACCTTTGACACCTCCAACGACCTCATAAAAACATTATATTTTTTGACCGTTAAAGCTTCGACGCAGATTCTGACGTCATGGCGTGCGCTAGTCATTTCAACGGTGAACCACTATAAAAGCCACAACAACTATGAAAGGGGAGACTGAAAATGTGATGGAGTTTATCAGTAGTTGGGCTCACTTAAATCTCTACGACATTTCGAAGCTATCTGATGTATTATGCCACCTCTATTTTCTCTCAAGCACCCATCCCTGATTAGCATTAATCAAATTGTCTTAGACGAATACCTACCTTTGTCCTGCACCTTGGAATGTATGCAGTCCGGTCACCACCCCCCAAGCCTTGTGCGGCTCTAAAATTCTAAATTTTTAAATTCCTAAATTTCTCTTTAAAACCACCCCCTCCTGTCCCATTCCAGTCCACATTTTAGCGCTGTTACTAGACAAAGTCATCATGAACGACGTCTTGAACGAGAAGGCTGGCCTTACTCGGCGCAATACTTCATTCTGGAAGCATATGGGAATAGTCCTTGTCATTATATTATACGGTTCCGGTACTTTGATTAATGCCATAACTCATCTTAAGTATGCCGCTAAATCTGGAACTCCTTCCCATTTTCAATCCAATATGGTGCTTCCTAGAGCTATGGGTGAGACCACTTCAGAATCAGGTAAGCTCTTATTGACTTTAGACACACTTCGGTCCGGTAAATTACGTCCTAACTATAAACAGTTGCAATGGATTAAAGAACCAGAGTCTATCACCAACGATAAAGGTACCTATGTGCTCAAACAAGAAGGCGAACCTGATGCTGAGGGATATACTTCTGTATCCTATGTGATTAAATCGATTGCTGATGAACATTATCACTACGTATTGTTCAATGACTCGTCCTTCACTTACGGCGAAACCGACTACACTATCGACAGTTTGGTGGCTTCTCCAGACCTTCTGAAAGCCGTTTTAAAGACTAACTCTACTCATAACTGGAGGCACTCCACTTTTGCTCTCTACTGGGTTTTGGATGTCAAATCAAACACCATCACTCCATTCCGTGATGACTTGAACGAAAAGATCGCAACATTCAAATGGTCTCCTAACTCTCTCGATATTGTATATGTCTACGAGAACAACGTGTTCATCAAGAATGTTAAAACACAAAAGACCACCCAAGTCACACATGATGGAGGTCCAGAACTCTTTTATGGTAAGCCTGACTGGGTTTACGAAGAAGAAGTTTTCGGTTCCGATATTGCCCTTTGGTGGTCACCATCGGGAGACAAAGTAGCCATTTTGAGGACAAACGACACTTTTGTACCCGAGTATTCGATCCCTTACTTTGTGCAAGACCAGCCACAATATCAGGACTATCCAGAAATGAGAAACATCAAGTACCCTAAGGCAGGATATCCGAACCCTATCGTTGATTTAATTGTCTATTCGTTGAGCCCTAAATCTGAGGATGTCTCAACACAGTCCTTAAGCACCCATTTTGATTCTAGAAGTGAAATCAAAGACAGATTGATAACTGAGGTGGTATGGGTCGCTGATGACAACCTCTTAGTAAAGACTTCAAATCGTGCAAGTGATCGTGTTGACATTTTCATCATCAATGCGTCCTCTGACGAAACGACTCTTGTCCGTAAAGAAAGTGCTGAAAATTCGTGGTTTGAGATTACTTCAAACACTGTTTACGTTCCTCGAAATGAGTCACTTGGTCGTACTCATGACGGTTACATAGACACTGTTGTAGTCGATGGATACAACCATTTGGCTTACTTCTCGCCTCCAACTAGCACTCAGGGTAAACTTTTAACCTCGGGTCGATGGGAAGTCGTTGGTGGGGTCAAGTCATTGGACATTTCGAGTAACAAAGTATACTTCATCGGAACTAAGAAATCTTCGGTGGAAAGACATTTGTACGCAGTGGACTTTACGACTGAGGAACCAGAAATCGAAGAAATCACTAACGTTTTCGAGGAAGGATGGTATTCGTCCTCTTTTTCGGCCGGTTCAAGGTATGTCTTGTTGAACTACCAAGGTCCAGATGTCCCATTCCAAAAGCTTATCGACTTACACACTCAAGACGCTTCATCAATTGAGGATAACAAAAAGTTAATTAACAATCTTCAGGAATACGACTTACCTGAAGTGAAACATCAAGTTGTCAGTTTGGAAGTGGAGGACGGTAAATTTATCCTTGCCAATGCAGTCGAAACCTTCCCACCGGGCTTTACGAAGTCTAAAAAGTACCCTGTTCTTTTCTTTGTTTATGGTGGACCTGGCTCACAATTAGTTGAGAAAACTTTCTCCGTGCTGTTTTCAGCTGTAGTGGCATCTCAGTTGAATGCAGTCGTTGTGACTATTGATGGTAGAGGAACTGGCTACAACAATCATAACAAAGATGGATCTGGATACAAGTTTATTGTTAGAGATCAATTGGGCCACTATGAGCCGCGAGACCAGATTTCTGCCGCTAAAGAGTGGAGAAGCAGGGAGTACGTAGACCCTGAACGCATTGCTATTTGGGGTTGGTCGTACGGTGGATTTTTAACATTAAAGACATTAGAAACAGATGCCGAAGAGCGGGTTTTCTCTTACGGTATGTCGGTAGCGCCAGTAACAAAATGGAGATTGTATGATCTGATTTACACAGAAAGATACATGAGAACTCCTCAAGAAAATCCATCCGGCTATGAAACTGCGTCCATTCACACTATTGAGAACTTTCACAATGTGACGAGATTCATGATTGCCCATGGTACAGGAGACGATAATGTTCATTTCCAAAATACGTTAAAACTTGTGGATGAATTTAATTTGGCCACGGTTGAAAACTTTGACTTTTATATGTTCCCAGATTCTGATCATTCAATTCTGTTCCATAACGGTGGTACTGTCATTTACGATAGACTTTTGAACTGGTTGCGCAAGGCATTTAATGGGGACTATGTCTAAGGAAGAAGATAAGTTGAAATGAAGAACTGAGGCTCCGAAACAAACTAATATACGGGGCGTAAAAACACCTTACAGTATACAGCTTGGTCATTACATTTCGCATCATATTTGGCATAATAGTTTGCAATGATAATAGATTTATCTAGGCAACATCGAAGCCAGTCAGTAATAGATATATAATTGTACATTTAATTATTAATTCATGTAGGTCTCGAGAGTACATTTTTATTTTGAGTGTGGGTAAAACTAAGACTTAATCGAGTGGATTAGAGTTGAGTTGAATTATTGTTATAAAGACCCATTCACCACATCTCTTTAAGTCTAATCATAATCATCTTGATATCTTATTTTTTCATAGTACTTCATAAATTTCATAAATTTTATCAGATAACTTAACGAAATATACAATAATACCTCCTTAAATATCTATAATTTAGCCATTTCAATACTACCAAAAATATCCATCTAAAATAATACTTCACTCCATTCATTTGTAAGAAAAAAACAAGTAAACATATCCATCAACAGAGTCCAAACACTATCCATCTTCCCCTGCACACCTCCACTTATCATATTCATCATCAGAGCCAGCTTCGCACTTATCTTTCCCAAAGCGGACAGATGCGTCCGGGTAATGCACGTTGCCAAAAAAAATTTGAAAAGCCATCGAGTGAAAAAAAGAAGTCCTAACGAACACATCAGCCAAACATGTTAATTTACAAAGACGTTTTCTCTGGGGACGAATTGTTGTCCGACGCCTACGAAGCCAAGCTCATTGATGGAGTTGTCTACGAGGCTGACTGTGCCATGGTCAAGGTCGGTGGTGACAGCATTGACATTGGTGGAAACCCATCTGCTGAAGGTGGAGATGATGAAGATGTTGATGACAACGTTGAAACCGTCAACAACGTCGTCTACTCTTTCAGATTGCAGCCAACTATGTTTGACAAGAAGTCTTTCATGGTCTACTTGAAGGACTACATGAAGAGAGTCAAGGCTCACTTGGCTGAGAAGGACCCAGAAGCCATCTCTACTTTCGAAAAGGGTGCTCAGGCTTACGCCAAGAAGGTTCTCGGTTCTTTCAAGGACTGGGAATTCTACACCGGTGAATCCATGGACCCAGAAGGTATGGTTGTCTTGTTGAACTACCGTGAGGATGGTACCACCCCATTCGTTGCCATCTGGAAGCACGGTTCTGACGAGATCAAGATCTAAGCTTGCTAATAAAGATTGCGAAAAAAAAGTACCTTGTAGTGAAGTGAGTGATGCATTGGAAATAGAATTTTGGAATAAAGTTAAGTTGGACCTGGATGTGCTAACACTACTAAATAAATCATCACATAATGAAGTCGAGTCCAACGTTATTTCCTAAGAATTTTCGAAATAAACGACCAATACAAGTCCTTATATTTGATATACTGATTCAGAAAAAGTAAACCTACAGTAGACTATCTATCACGTGAAATTATAATGTAATTATAATGTAATTAATTCTCCATTATAGTATTAAGTGATCAAATTCCCTCAAGATTTAGTCTTAACAGTCTCGAAAAATGCTAATTTATTAATGCTATGTTTAATCCTTCATTATAGACTCAAATATCATCTTTTGAGTTAATCTTTATCTAATTTTCCTTTCTTCTTTTATCTCCTCTCTTTTCCTTTATTCGCTTTGATCCAGCTCTCTTTTTTTGATTATGAGAACCACATTTTCAAGCGTTATCTCTCGAGGAACATACCATTTGATTGATGCTTCATAATTAGGTGGTAAGATTTCTTTTAAAGCGTAAAGTCTGCTTTCATCAATAAGTCGGCGTGCTATTTGTCCAATGGCCTCTCGCTCTCCAAACAGTAAACCACTTGGATGATCTTTGCCCTCTTCATCCGCAGCGCCATCTTTTCGTCCACAGACAGCCCAAGAAGCCATTTTTTTGAGAGCCTTAAACCCTTCTCGATCATTAAAGTCGTACTTTCCTAGAAAATCTCTGGATTGTGGAAGTAGTTGATCATAATCACAGACGTGGCGGCAACACATTGCCACAACTAAGCCAGCAAAGCGGCCTGTGCTGACCAAGTCTGAATTAAGAAGCAGTTTTAGAGTCAAGTCGGTTGCGGCACCACAAAGATGCTTTGATAAGCACACTATCCTATCTTCAGGAAGATACAGCGCAAAAAGAGAAAGATCTATGTCTTTTATATCAATACGGCTGCGTTGAATTGTCGGTTTAATTGGGAAGTGAAGTTCTTCAACATCCTTGATGATCTTGGAATCCATTTTCATTCTATTCTTACCTCTGTCGATAAACCCAAACGAGTAAGAAAGTTTGTTGCTTTTTTCCTCTTTGTTGTTGTCATTGTTGTTATTTTCGTTCATTTTACTTTTGTCTTTAGCATCAATGGTTTTTGGTTTCGAATTATCTTGATGATTAAAGTCGTCCATGATCGATGCGTTTACATAACGTGATAACTCAGCTCTCCCACAACCGAATTCGATAAAAGAATGATTGACTGCAAGCAATCCAAGTTCTTTTAAATTTCCAATCATAGAAGACTGTTGAATTGCATGCTTTTTATGTTCCACTTGTTCCAATCTAGGCTGCAAGCTTGTGTGTTCTTTTTGGGAAAGAATAAGTGGTTCAAACAGCAATTTGTTGACCAAAGGGATATATTTAGCGTAAGTTTGTTCATCTGACAATTCAATGAGGGTTTCTGGGGTTTTTTCGACTACTTTAGTCTTTTCATTGGCAAGATCGGATGTCGTTTGGGATATATTTCTAAGACTGCAATTTATATCTTTCTTATACCACGGATCGAAAGTCTTTTCCTGGGTGGCATTACATTTTAGTAAATGGCTCTCAATCCTATTACTCCAAACAGTATGAGTTGCATCTTTGGGACACGGAATACGCTCTCCACGGCCATTTTGATCTTGTTCATTGCTTGACAGTAGATCAGTGGTGGCATGATTTGCACAATATCTACCACCTTTATGCTTATCCATGCGACAATTTCGCCTCTTTCTTTCTAAATAAAATTCACATTGACCAACTTCGACTTTTTGCTTCTTTTCAGGGGGTTCAGAAGCTGTCATTGTTGCAAAATAACTTAATCTTGTATCATTCAAATCTTGATGATTTTTCAGTGGGGAAATAATTTTGGAGTATATGCAGGTGAGATGCCTTCATCTGGGGGATGGAAATGGGTGATGGGGATGAAATATGGACCTATTTGCAAAGTTAAAATGATCCAATTGATATTTCAAATGTTTCCAAAGTTCATTATATCTGCTATTCATTGAAAAACTTGTTTTTTGCTCAAATTTTCAACGACTTATCAATAAAAGTCACCTGCTAAATATTTCTTTCCACTTCGCGAGTCGATTTTTCAGCTCATCTCATCTCATCCCAAGTCATCTCGGACCAATACAGGCGTCAAAAAGACACTGTAATTATAGAATTTAACCCTTCAGGTGTTTACAAAGTCATTTTATTTAAGTCATGGGGAATAACGAGTTGTGGAAATTGGACTTGCTCGAGGCAAAGTTTACAAAATCTAACCCAAGATTACCATACACCAAGAAGCTTCTTACTGCCAAAAACAATAGTAAGCTCCTTAAAAAGTTACCTTCAACTGCAGATGAAGCTATTATTCAAATTGAAGAGCTCAAGCTGGACCTCTTTGCCAAAAAATATTACAATATTAATAGCAAATTATCCAAAGAAATACGCCGTCTTAGCACGAATGAATTAAAAACATTCCTTGATGCCAATGAAAAGAACCTCGATAATTTAATTGCCTCGAGAGTTTCAAAGTGTATAACTGCATGTATTCTCCCTCGGAAAGAACAAAGAGAAAATCCACCATCTTATTTGGGATCTGAAGTTATCCTGATTATTACTGATAAGGAGAATCCAGCCAATTCATCAAAATTTTTCAAAGATAATTGCCAAAATGACAAGGCACTTAATAAATGCATTTCCAATTTGTGGAACAACAAAGCAATCAAGTCATTGTTGGCAGATGCAGAATGGTCTTTTCAGATCGTCAGGGGAGACATAACGAAGCAAGAAAGAGAAAAAAGACAAAAGGATACAGGAAAGAAACCAGAAATAGATGGAGCCAATGTTGGAAATGATGAATCTATAGACTCAGACGAAGAGTTTGATGAAAAAACCTTGGACGCTAACAATTACGCAGTGTATGATAATGATACAGACCTGGGTGAAGAGGAGCAATTTGTTGTCGACAAAAACGTAAACTACAATGAGGTAACTGACGAAGAAGCTTCAAATTCTGAGAGCGATGATGATGAGGAAGAGTTTTTAGAAAAAGCATCTTCAAAACCCCAAGCAAATCTTCCTCAACTTGCTACTGGATACTTCTCTGGAGGAGAGTCTGATTCAGAAATAGATGATGAAGATGAGGTGGTGAAGAATGCAACTCTGCAAAGAAAAAATAGAAGAGGACAAAGAGCCCGTCAAAAGATTTGGGAACAGAAATATGGGAAAAAGGCTAAGCATTTGGAGAAGGAACAGTTGAGGTTCCAGAGCGAAAGAGATCAACGTCAAAAAGAATATGAGGAACGTGTACGTAGAAGAGCAGAGAAGGCCCGTTTAGCAGAGGAAACGGCCCCATCTGGTTCCAACGTGGAGCCTTTGGGCCAAAGAAAGGCTAGAAAGGTTGAATCAGATACCGTTGCACCAGAAGTTTCGAAACCTGAAGCGGTCCATCCTTCATGGCAGGCAAAGAAGTTGGCAGAAGAGAAGCAAAAGAATGCAAAATTCCAAGGTAAGAAAATTACTTTTGATTGAACTCAATATGATAAATGAGGCATTACGTTTCGGCCATTACATAACTTGGATAGTTTCTTGCAAGATATAAGCATTACTGAAAATTTGTAGCCATTATGGCCATTATTCACAACTCGTCGTAGTCTATCGAAAATCGTGACAAGATATCACCTTCTGTTACGCTTTCACAAACAGCTGGGGAAGTGAGTTCAATGAGATATTGACATTTTTCTGGCTCGTTAACACTCTTGATATGATGCTCGGCACCACAGATCAAACGGACTATAGCCGAACGGAGAGGTCCATTCCAACATCTTTCACCGTTCGAAAAATAGAAATCATTACCCTTGACCGAATCGAATTTACCAATAAGAACATTGTTCCCATTTCCTTCTTGAGCAATGGCCTCGAAAAGACTGATTTTGTAAGTGTACTCACCCACTTTATTGGAAATAACCTTATCTGCTAAAGCACGGAAGATATCATCGGGACCGTACTGCGTTTGTAAAGAGTCATATGTACGCTTCCACTCCAATGTTGCTTGCTTAGCTTCTTCTTCAGTGATTGGTATTCTAGCTTTGAGCTCTTCATACCTCTCTGGCGAGACGAAAACATCTTCTCTAGGTAAAACGGTGATCATCGAGTTCAAATAAGCAGTGGAGATTTTATTGTAGTAATACCGGATCATGTTAACGAAAGTTGGCTTTGTCTCTTCGGATTCGGTGTCCAGTTTGGCTTGTTTGTCAAACTTCTCACCAGCAGCTCTAACTGAAGTTTGAACATTGTTTAAGGTGTCGAGAGGGTCTGAAAATTCTTCGTCGTGAGCGTTATTGGAGACCCAATTTTGATAACTCTGCACCGCTTTTTTAACAGCCGGATCATTGAAGTTAGGATTGTATTCATTTGCAAGTTTCTTCAAGATTGTCGACATGGTTTTTAAACTGTGTGTATTGGCCATGTATGCTGCACTTTGCAGTTCGATCAGTTGTTTTAATGGTCCAAAAATGCCGTCTAAAGAGCTTGAAAACTCTTGCCCCGCCACAGATTGACGATCAACAGTCACTGCCTTTATCGTGGATTTGGCAATTTCAGCTGCTTCGGTTTTATGGCGATACTCCATGGCGAGCCTTTTCTCTGATTTTTCGAGCTCTTTTCTGATTCTCTGAGATTCAGATATAAGCTTTTCTTTTGCCAATTTAGCCTTTTCTATAACTGTATGTTCAGAAGCTTTGAAATCCTCGTATTTTTGGCTCAATTCAGCACATTTATTAGCACATTTGCCCAGCTTATACTCGTCAGAGCCATCGCAACAAGCGTCGTAGTCGCAAATCCCATCATTGAGCTTCGAATGTTCAATGTATGCGGGGAAAAAACCTTCGTTTGCGCAGTAGAATTTTGGACGGCCCTCGGAATATGGACAAGCATTGGTACTAGGCTCATCTGATCCATCAGGACAGTCACAATAATCATCATTGATCTGATCATAGTTAAGAATTATGGAAGGGTCTCCCAAGCAACGCCAGAGCTTTTTTCCATTCGATTCATAAGGCTTATAGAGGTGTTGTCTTTCTGGCTCCACACCGATAATTGTAGAAGCAACCGAGCTCGCCACCAAGTATAGAAGGACAGGTTTCATTATAGTCCGAGTCGGTCTGGATGGGTTAGAATTATTAAGTGGGAGAGTCTTGATGTTGAAGTGGGGAAAATGGAGATTCGGGAGGAGACTATGTGCCGGAATGCTTGAGGTTGTCTGAATAAGTAGGAGGAATTATTGGGGTGCTTTCTATGATCTAATAATCTAATTGATTTCAAAGAGGGTTACGTGGTAAACCCCCGGGTTTTGAAAATTGAGAAAAGGTGGAATTTTTTAAAGTCAATTCAATCTAAATAATCCCAACCGACTCCGTCTACTTAATCATTTATAACTTGTTTGATTTTAAATCTCGCAATATGCATGGAACATAAGATGAGCCCTGAATGAATATTTATACAAAGAATATCAGGTCTATAATTACCTCGGAAAAAACAAACTAGTTTCATTGCAAATTCTCATCAAACAATATGAAAGCTTTTTTGACAAAGAACCTGGGGGATTTATTTCCTATTCATGGCCTAATCAAAATCATTTAGTGTTACTTCCTCGAAGCAACAGATTTTACCTAAAACAGAAGTGCTAACCTTAATCAGTCGCGAAATTTCGCATCACCAAAACATCAGTGTTTACTCGATATCGACCGTGATCTATGGACGATGTATGGAGTATATCCAAGTGTAAGCGGGTAATACGACCGCTTTTATCAAATTTACATGCATTGAGTGAACTATTTGATAGTTATCCGGCAAATAGCACATTCGAAGTCGACAGATTCGCAACCTTGTGTCGCAAGAATTCTGAAGATGGCATCCGATTAATGTATCCCGAAAACTCTTTGACCCGTCTTCATGGCCTCAAGCCATTCATTTCATCTGAGTTGTATGCAAAATTCAAAGACGTTTATAGCAGTTTAAAATCAGTTTTGCTTGCAATTTCCGGAGCAAACCCGACCCTATCAATGGGATCGGGTTCAATACCTCTGCTATCCAGTTTATGTTGCTTTCTGTACGGCAAAGTCATTGCACAAAACTCCAAAACCTCCTATTATCAACTTAACAATAGAATTTTATTCGAAAACGACGATGAGGATCTTCTGGATGAAGTTGATGAAGATTTGGCCGACGATATCGATACATGGCTCGAACTGGAACCTCAATTTTTAGTTGAACCATTGCGAGCAAAATTGATATTGGGGTATGTAATTCATCTCCTTGCTTTACACCTGGAACGGCTTTTCCCCATAATGCCTACTCTCGTGCAACAGGTTTACGAAACTTCTGAGGTGCTGCTATTTCATAAAATTACTGCCCGTAGACTCTTTCACGAATTTTGGAAGTTACAGTCTTTGTCAAAATCTGAAACAACCCAGTATCAATTTTTGACCCTACTTGAATCAGGATATTGGGAGGCATATTTATCTACAATCGATGCCAAATCTGCCACCATCAGCTCCAGGAATCCAGCAGAAAATTATTCAGCACTCATTTTGGATGCTGTTCCCTTAACAAGAATTAGCATGAGTCAAATGGAGCAGCATTTACGACGTTGTGTAGGTCACAAGCGCGGAAACCTCATTCTAGTTTGCATTCTTAGTGGTTTGGTTGAAGCATCCCGTACTCTGTTGAAAACAGATGAACCTGAAGTTGCAGTCAAGAATATCATATACAATGTTCGAAGATTTCTTGCGGTTTGGTTAGATGATGCATCTTCTCCACAACTTTATGATTCACTTCAATCCGGAAATGAAGATATATTCACCGGTTTGATTAGACTTCTACGTTATGTGAAACGTAAAGTCGATTCTTACAGTTTGCCTAGAATAATACCTAAGCTAGTAGCCTGTGAGCAGGCAACTATATTTCTAGGGTGTTTCTATTTGGGATTGGATAATACCAGTGGTTTGGATGATGTAAAAGATAGTAAAGAATGTGCCAAATTAATCGCTTGGGTACACGGACCTGCCATGAAAGTAGAACATTCACTGGCGCTTGAATTTATTCAATGGTTAGCTTATGTTGACGACAAACGCTTTGTTCAATTTGCCATTTGGGTATTTAAGTATCAGTATGGTGCCCAATCTCATCTTTGGCCACATTCAGCGTCAAGGTTGTATCGAGTTTTAGAAGGTGAACTCGAAATTCACTTATCTAACGATCGTGGTTTAAATAATGAGTCGGACATCTTCTTGGACAGTATGGACAATATGGACAATCTGATTAATTCGGATGACAGTATGCTGATTTTGGACGATGAAGTTGATGATATTGATGACATTTACATGGAAGGATAAAAGGTTATAGGTTATGGATAGGATCAAAAAAAACGGGATCAAAATTAGGATATAGAATAAGATCAAGAATTAATAAAGATAATAATGAAAACAATACGGTTTGTGAAGAATATCATGAATTGGCATTCTTGAAGTCATCAGGGCATTCATTTTGATGTTAATTTTCGCTCACCCTTAGCATCGATGATCAAGCATTGGCCGTTAATAGAATCGTCTTGGATAGTATTTAAAACAGTTTCAGTAACAGTTTCAAGAGGAAGCAGCGGTATTTTATACTTCTCGAGGACTTCTTTACCCATATCAGTTTCCTTGATCAAACCAGGTAAAATTGCATTAATTCTTACTTTCCCCTTCAATTCTGCTGCCAATGATTGAGTAAAGCCCAAAAGACCTGCCTTCAGGGCTGCGTAAACCGCTGTTCCGGGCAAAATATTACCCGTAAGTGATAATACAGAGGCAATATTGATGATAGTTGGTTTGGAAATTGTTCCAGAACTCTTTGCACTGCGTTGCAGCTGCTTAAGCATACTTTTATAACTGAGTTGGGTAAGAAGAATTGGGGCAATCAAATTGAGACGAATTAAAGAATTGACGGTCTCTGGAGCAAGATTTGGGAGGAGTTCATGAGTGGTCATACCGGCACAATTGATCAAGACATTAGTGTCTGATAAGGCATCGCATAACTTATGGTAATAAGGATTTCTTTGATTGATAGAATCAGTCACAAGAGAGTTAAGATCGTAAGGAATATACGAGTGTGATTGGTCTTTTTCAGTGGCTAAAGACTCGAGATTTTGTTTGAGTTTATTCTCAGTTCTAGCAACCATAGTCACCGATGCACCTAAGTTTGCAAGTTGGTGCGCAATTGAAAGACCAAGGCCCTTGGAGGCCCCCGTTACAAGACATTTTTGTCCAAGCATTATTGATATGATAAATTGTAGAAAAAAAAGAGCGGTAGCAATTCAATTTAAATGTGCAGCATTATTGATGATATCATGAGAAATGATAGCAATTTAGCAAGAATATGATGATTTTTACGAAGAGATTATTGGTGATTTAGATGCGTAATATATCATTGCATATAATTGTTATAACTGCATGTGTTTTAATTCTAATTGGCCCATTATTTTTCTTCTAGATGTGGTGATGTACTACTACATTTTTTGGTTTCACTTCATTTTTTTTTAAACTATTTTTAGTGGTTGCATAATTATTTCATTATTTAGTGTCAAATCTTTCAGCAGCCTCTTTCCAATTAATTACATTCCAAATAGCTTTAAAGTAATCCAATTTAACATTTTGGTATTGCAAATAATATGCATGTTCCCAAGCATCAATTGCAAGCAATGGAATTAAATCTCCAGTTACAGTGTCTTGATTAAATGTAGTAACCACATCTAAAGCACCTCCATTCAGCTTATTTTTCACAAGGAAGGCCCAACCTGAACCTTGAATTGCAGCCAATTTCTTGTTAACAAGCAGAATTAAATCATCTACCGACCCATATTGCTTGATAATTTGTTGACCGAGCGCAGATTTAGAGTCAGGATGTTTACCACCACCCTGGGAGACTGGTGCTAAGCTCTTCCAAAAGAGAACATGATTAGTATGGCCTCCGGCGTGAAATTTGATATTCTGTTGAATTTCAATCTCTTTCTTTAAATCCCCAGCAATTTCAGCCTTGATTAAGTCTTGGATTGCGGTATTGTATCCATTGACGTAAGTTTGATGATGTTTAGAGTGATGAATTTCATTGATTTGGCCAGAGATATGAGGTTCTAAGGCATCATAAGCCCAGTCCAATTTAGGTAATTCGATCTTGTTATTTCCAAAGGCAGACATTATTGGATAATTCTGAAATAATTTGAAATCTTTACTGGTTAAAATCAGATCAATTGGGTCGGCTCCTGATACTTATATAGATTTATATATATGTCGATATCTTGACATTTATAGTGGGGGGCACCATGCCCGCGAAATTTCCACCACAGTAAAACCGGCTGCAACCACCACAGTAGCAAAAAAAACGGGATCCGAATTTGGGAAAAATCCCCACATTGAATTGACCACAGTATTGTTTGGCCACTAATCTTATTAGCTTGCTTACTAAGACCACGAGGATCTGGTCAGAGTAATTGAAATGGAGTGGCTGAAAGTGGCTAAAAGTGGCTCGAATAAATGGCTCACTGCTTAATTGCTCATACTGAGAAGCGCTAATTCCGAGGAACAATTTTTAATAATAAGATGATTGGGGGGTGATGATCCGAAGACGACTATTACAATATTGATGTCTTATGACTATGATTTGCAATTCGTTTATTAGCTTAAAAATGTAAAAGAATCAATTAGAATCAATTAGCTCCTGGTCCTTGTTTTCTACTCCACATGCTTTTTTTCATATGACGATAAAAAATTCGGAAATTGTTAAAAAATTGAAATATTTGCTTTAATAGTAATGAATAGTAATGATGAAAAAACCACCAATGCAATCTTCTAAGACAATTTTAAAGAACTAGAGACTGCTTTAGACACAATCGCATGGTTAATCTTCAGTATAAATAGAAAAAATAAAGTCTTTCATGATATTTATTGAAATTCCATAACGCCACTCCTCCTTTCAATCAAAGGAATCCACTCATTTCTTCACTCCAATTCACTTGAGAAATTTTGTGTCATCTAAGATCGCATTTTTTTCAGTTGAAAGTGTTTGCCAAATAATCGAGTACCATACGGAACCACAACTGAATCAAAGAAGACTTCGTGGCCAAGTTGGCTAAGGCGTGCGACTGTTAATCGCAAGATCGTGAGTTCGACCCTCACCGAGGTCGTCCCTTTTCAGCCTTTATGGCCAAGTTGGTAAGGCACCTCACTAGTAATGAGGAGATCGTCAGTTCGAATCTGGCTGAAGGCATCATTTTTTTTCCTGTTTCAATGTTTAGGAACTTTAACGTGCGTATCTTTGAATATGTATACTCTAGCGGTTTACGCTACTCTTATTTTTTGCTTGTATGGCCGAAGCTGTAGAAACGTCTTTGCAAATCTTATGAAATAATCATCTATAACCTCTTTATTATAAACAGATTTCTACGAAACAGCAATACCATTTAATCTCTTTACTTTCTACAATTCAAATCATATCTCCAAACTCATTATTCATTACTGAGTATACTTGAAAGCCCCAAAATTCCCAACAAGCCGTACTTAAAGTAAACATTTTCTGTGATCAAAATGGTTACATAACCCACCAAAGGCAAATATGCCTTGACAGTTCCAACTAAATCGGTTTGCTGATTTAAATATGGCTGTTTTTTAGCGTACAATGACAAATCGTCAACTGGATTGTTGTCACCTTTGGTCAATAAGAACTGTTTCTCGGTATTATGATGCTCCCTCAAGACCCGATGCACAATTGGGATAGATTTTCCCTTAATTTCGTAGACAACAATGTCACCGACCTTTGCCCGCGAGTCTCGGTTCCATAAGAAGAGGATATCACCCCTTTGGAATGCCGGTTCCATCGATCCTGACAACACCACCACTACTGGGGAGTGGGAGTTTGCTACGACTGAAAGGCCCTTCCAGAGCATAAATGCGCCGGTCAATGAGTAAGCCAATGCAAGGAACTGCACCAATTGCTGACGAAGATTCATGGTTTTGTTTGCAGTTTATGGAATGACTTTGGTGCTTGTTCTTGTTTGAAAGCTTCTGAGCTGGCGAAATTTGTGGCGGGGCCTGCAGGACGCGCCGGGGTAGAACTGGAAATTAGTGAGAGAAAATAGTGAGAGAAAATAGTGAGAGAAAATAGTGAGAGAAAATAGTGAGAGGAAATGGTGAGAGGAAATGGTGAGAGAAAATAGTGAGAGGAAATGGTGAGAGAAAATAGTGAGAGGAAATAGCGATTGAAAGTAGCAGGAAAATGCATGTACATTACTAAAAAAGAATTTGGAATTTGTCTGATGAGTGGAGTTTACCGAGTAGAAAATAATTCAGTCGATGAAGTTCCTATAAATTATACCAAGGGTTTCCTTATACCAAATCGATCTGATAGATCTACTTGAACTATCGCTTTACCTTTCTTTCTCGTTTTAGTTTCTCTAGCAATTTTCACTGCGAAGCTTCAATTTTTTCGCAGTTCTTTGATTTGTTTTTGGAGCTCTGAATTTTAGAGTTTTTCCGTTTTCGTCAAGGACCTCATCAACTTGGTTTTATATGGATTGATTTTTCAAGATTTCAATTTTGCATCCACTAGAATAATTTAAACCATAATTCAACATGCCACAACGATGTGTGCTTCTTGAGCTCAAGCTGTTAAAAGAGCTCAAAACGGTTAAAGACTGGCTCAAAAATCGTGGACTTCTTCATAAAAAAGCGGTCGTAAAAACGTCTCATCAAGATGGATCGGGCCCGATAATCCTCATTCATACCACCGCTACGAGTACAGAACAACTCGATGAACTCGTCAATGCAATCAATGGGGCCACATATTTGTGGTGGGAACCTGAAATAGTGAAAAAGGAAACTTTATCTCTGATTGTGGAGGCGTTCAATAAAGAATTTCCTACAGCAAATCTTCTGATTCCGAAAAAATGGACCGTATATCCACCCATGGTTCTTTTCAATCATGGTACTGTGGAGTTGAATGACAGTGAGGTTCCAGAATCTGCAAAAACACAATTATATAAGAAGATTTTGACCAATTTTTTTCCGGATTGTACACATATTGCTGTGAATGCTCCTATTATTGAGCTGGATGTGATGAGGCGACCCTTTAATATAATTCCAGTTCATGGAGATTTTGGTCCTTCCCCCGATGATGGATTATTCGAAAGCCCAGAAGAGCTGGACTTTTCCTCAGCTTTCTGGTGCAGTGTAGTTCAAAATGGTATTCGTCAAATTTGGGCCCCAAGATATACGATGTTTTCCAGAGGAAATATAAAAGAGAAGGCTAGAGTGTTGAAATTTGCAAACGTCAATGGTAATACTGTGGTCGACATGTACGCTGGAATAGGATATTTTACCCTTTCTTATCTCAAACGAGGTGCACAAGTTTTCTGTTGGGAGCTCAACCCTTGGTCGATTCAAGGGTTACAAAGATCATTATCCGCAAACGGAATTCTTCATCATGTTGTTTGTGGAAAATTTACCCAGGAAAAATACTACGAATGTGTAAACGCTGGCGTTAAAGCGTTCATATTCCACGAATCAAATGAATTTGCTATAAGTCGATTTTCAGAATTACAAATTGAATTACCCATAAAACATATCAATATGGGTTTATTACCAAGTTCCAAAGGATGCTGGAATAGCAGTTGTGAGCTTGTAAGTCGGTTCTCCACTGAGAAACAATGCCAATTTCATGTCCATGAAAATGTTCTGGTGCATGATATCGAGAAATTAGGACAACAAATTGAAGATGAGTTGAATAGGAACATGGAAAATTTCAATAGTAACTCCAAGACCAAAACATTACATATAGAGAAGGTGAAGACGTTTGCTCCCGACATTTGGCATGTGGTGTACGATGTGGACGTATGCACGTGATCGATCACATGTACCAAGGCCACCATTTATTGATGAGGACTAAAAAGTTAATAGAGTAATAGATTCAGAGGCACGGTTTAACCTGCAACGAAAAAGATTATGATGAAAATAGATTTACCGATACATGGCTTCCGCATAATTACAAAAATAGACAATAAACCAAGAACAATCGACAATTTATTAATAGTTTGAAAGTTCGTAAATTGAAAATTATCAAAAAAATCCGTCTAATTTACTGAGACGGTAAAATTTAGTGAGGAAAATTCACGGAAAATTACATCAAGTAAAATAATTAGCGATGGTTTTTTTTTCGTGAGACAACAAAAAAATAGCGACGAAAATTTTCAAGTTAGTGTAGGGAATAGTGGTGTTCTATAGCGAGAGTAAAGGGGGGAGGTTTAAAAAAGATGTAATTCTACGAGTGCCGGTGTCAGACATTCAGGGCATGGAGAACTACATGGCTGCTAGTTCCCCTTTTTTTATTTTCTTACTACACTCTATAAAGATCTAGACCATATTTGATACATCTACCATTTATTGGTAAATAGTCCAAAATATCATGATTGCTGCGAAAAGCGGCGCAGCTAGACTGTCAACTGCGCCCCGTCCATGATCATTTCTAGCGACAGTGCGGAAAAAAAAACATATGGCGTGCGTGGACATTTTTTTCCGGAGAAGCTATGGAGAAATATATCATTATCGTAAGTGATCGATAAAGCCATGGCACGGTCTTTGATAATTGATTAAATATAAATCATAGGTTGAAATCATTATCGATTTGTCAACTTCAAATCACCCCGGATCGGTGCCTGAACTAAGCCCTTCCGCTCTGCACTAACCAACTCCTCCCCTCTATCGTGCAACCTTCGCTGCGGCCGTTGAAGGGTTGCAGCCTAAATAGGCAGACGCAGATTAGCCTGCAGCCTGCAAAAAACTGACATCGGACGAGTAACAATAAGCAAAGTTAAGTTAAGCATCAAATTGAGGGGCCGAAGGAGAACGGCTCAAGCGAGTTAGTCGTGTTAAGTCTAAAAAGCGGCGTTTGGTTAAACAGTCACGCCCTCTCGATTTAAGAAACTCGGAGCATAGAAACACAGCAGTCATGCCGGGCAGCCGTGTAAAGCGAAGCCGATAATGGCTGCATGCCCTGCAGGATGGCATCGCAAACAACGTTACCTCGAACCCTGGTCGTAGTCTCTATTTTTTTGACATATTGTTGAATAACTCTTCCAATAGATTACTTATCACCTAGCTTCCTCCTCTCAATTCAAACTTCTGAGACCAATAAATCTTTTGAAACTAAAAAAAAGCTGCCGCAACTTCTTTAATTAAAGCCGGCTTTCAACGACCGACCACCACGGCCTGCACACAGGCAAAGTCCTCTGCGAGGCCGGAAAATAATCGTGCTTCTTTTTTTCTGTGACTATTGAAGAGGTTGAAGAGGCGTAAAAGAGGCAGCATATCCTAAAAATTGTGCACGATTGGACATATTTCACCCCCTGAACTATTCCAATACATCTAAACGCGATCATTCCAGGCTCGCGACCAAGCTTCAGCAACCTTTACACCTTATATTCGGTTGCTGCTTTTCTCGTCCAGAGCCCCCTACAGTGGAAAGTTTAGGCTTTTCAGCGACAAAGAGTAAGTTTTGGTAATTTTTGTATATCAACGACTTATCTAGGACTTGAAAACCTCGTGATTCCCGATTGAATTTTGTAAAATACCTATTTTGGTCGTTGTTGTCCCATCAAAGAAAGCTCAAACAAAGCTCAAATTCTTGCTTCCACAAATCATAAACTTCAGAAATTTCGACAATGGACCATAATCTGGCCCAAGAGGAGGATCCTTTAAAGGCCATCCTCAATCTTCTGCCACCCGAAGGCACTCCGGGATCGAAAAATAGTCCACTTGAACACCGGCTGTCCCGAGATGGTGCAGCTTTATACGACTTTAATAGTCCCCCACAACAAACTCTTTCGGATATTCCTGACAATTTCGATCTTCCTATGTTTAACATCGACTCACAGCACGTTCACAATGTTAACATGTCTTATCAAAACTCCAGAGCACCCAATCCGACCACCCTCACCACAGACACCCTTCAATTTATCGACCTGGGCTTGGCCCCACCAGAAAGACGGGGCAGGTCCTCGAGTTTCTCCGGTAGTGTGCTATCCGATATGCTGCTGAACCCGAATCTGCCCTTCGAAGATGCAATGCTGCATTTCCTGGGGTATGATGCCCCTCCTACCATGCAAGATTCACAATATCAGCTTCCTCAGACGCTGCTTTTCGATCAGGAAATCCAGCTCGGAGGTCTGGTCAGTAGTACAAACTTGGCTAATATGCTGTATGGAAATCAGGCACATATGGGTAATGTGAGACTTACTCAAGGAAACTTAGAACTTCTAGGTGATCCAGAAGAGGTCCCTGAAATGGCAGTGGATAGCAATTACCAGCGATACTTCCTGGAGCCAAAGCCTAATTTTAATACTGGAGCGATGTTTAATTTCACAGAACCATCTCCAGGATCAGTTGATCCATCCAGTAGTAACACTAACGGTGGAACACCAGCTGATTATGCAATGTCGAGTTATCTTGCTGACCCCATGGCTGGAAATGGCATCAGAGGCGATGCAAATACGGAAAGCCAGTACGCAGGAGTTACCATATCTATAGACGCTGCTCCAGAGGCACAAGCCGCTCGCACACCGTCACTTTTCAGCAATTCGCTGCAAGGTTCTCTCAACAACTCTCCTGCTCTTCAGAGCGGTGGTAATGGCAGTTCCACCCACTTAAAAACTAGTAGCAGTTACAATAATTTGGCCGGTCTGAGTCCAGGCCTGCTTTCGGACTACTCTGAGCTGCTTAAGCCAGATGAATACGCTCAAATGCGCCGAGGACGTAGAGTTCAACATGCAGCCAATCGTCTGCGTAGCCGTCTGAGACTGCCATATAGTGATATCGAAGGAGGTGATGGTCTGGACTATGACGATCGTGAAGTTGACGACGACACCGACGATCCTGATAAAAAGGGATCATCAGCGTCGAGAGAGAAGATGCTTGAGTTGGCATTGCCTAACCAGGTGATGAAACGTACCCAAAAGCATCCGTCTGTTTATGCCTGTCATTTATGTGAGAAAAGATTCACAAGACCATACAACTTAAAGTCGCATTTGAGAACTCATACTGATGAAAGACCTTTCATCTGTAACGTATGTGGTAAGGCGTTTGCACGTCAACATGATCGTAAGCGGCACGAAGATTTGCACTCTGGAGAAAAGAAGTATCAATGCAGAGGGCTTTTAAAAAATGGACAACACTATGGCTGTGGCCGTAAGTTTGCTCGAGCTGATGCTTTAAGACGACATTTCCAGACCGAGACCGGTAAAGAATGTATCAGGTTGTTGTTGGAGGAGGACGAGAGGGAAAGAGACGATCCTTTGAAAAGAGAAGGAAGTGAGGGAATCACGGCATTTGATATCCCCACTGTGGCAATCTCTCCTCCTGACTAATAATGAGTGGTAGTTGACGATATTTAGGACGCATTGATGACGTTCTTTTGTAAATTAGAAGGCTGAGTACTGTTACACGCAGTTAAAAGCTCAGTTGGTGCTAGCCAGCGCACATACGCTGTTGATTAATCATAATCTTTATGGAAAATTGTTGTAGTTGCAGAATGTAATAAGCTAATTGTGCAAGCATGGGTTGTTTCCTAGTTTTTAATCGGTGCTTTAATCGGTGTTTCTGCTTTGAACAGAGCTTCATGATTATTGACTTAATTGCAGGGGCTTATTAAGGTAGCGAAACCCATACATATTTAAATAATTTGTCGTTTAAATTTAGGTGAAACAGTTTTCGTCGTTTAGTTCTCGTACATTTGCATAAAATCAAGATCTTTTAGATATTCTTATGACATCTTAGGCACGGCACTGCATCTTCATCTTAGTAGTCGTCTACTGTTTGGGTGTACGGATGCGATCAACTACTAGGCGCATCTTCCTCAAAAGTGGGAAAGTGTCTGATGCAGCCGAAATCGATAATTTTCATGTGGGAGAATATTGCATCATAAACATCATTTGACTGGAGACAAAGTGAGGTTTTCGTTAGTAAATATAGTCAAATTACGATGAGTGACCATGATCTGATGGTCGAGAGGCTCTCTCTGGCTAATTCTCAGTCTCAAGTTACGAAAACAAAAGATGAGGAAGAGCTAGAAAAATGGACAGAGGCCAAACAGGCATTTATGATTAAACAGAATAGAGAGTACTTGGAGGAACTTTTGCGAGAGAATTCGACTAGACCAGTGGCTATTGGACCTGTTTCGATAGACAATGCCCACAAATTTCGTGAAGGGTTTGTACAGGAGCAATTAAGGCCACTTTTACAATCCCAATTGACCAATATTGGTGCTTTTGCTCGTCTGCTCGACGCTGCCGTGGAAAATTTTCAGAAAGCTGGAGTTGTTGAAGGAGTATACATCAGCCTTGGAAATGTTGATACCCGTATTCTGACACAACCCGGGGTACCAAGTATGCTACAAATCTCACCAGCTCTTTATTTAAAGCCTGTTAATAGATTTTACGCTAAGACAGGTACCAATGTTGGTAATGGAGAAGGTGATGGTTACATACAATTCCAATGGAAAAACCTCTTTGGAGGCGGAGAACTGTTGCTTTTCGATGCCGTGACAGGTACCAAGACACAAGCCCTGTATTTATTGAATTATACCACTCCAATCTTGAACAAGCTGAGTTATATGTTCGAAAATAGCTTTTACATGAATACCAAACAACAAGATTGGCTTAAAACACTGGCCACCGTTCGAGGAATGACACTGAAAGTATACACTCAATTCAAAAATCACAATGTTGATGTTTCTTGGGAAAACTGCTGGCGGATTTTGTGCAATAGCAGCGGCTCGAAGTCGTTTGATGTGATGCTGCAGCTGGGGAACGATTTCAAACTGTCTTTGTTAATGAATTACCGCTACGATACACGAAACTCATCGCATTTACCCACATCTGGATCCATGTTAAGATTGGGACTTGAATACTCATATTTGCAGCCCCATTCGTACTTAAAACAGGTGGTGGAATCACTGATAGGTCGGCAGATTCTGCAAGATCACGCCTTCATTGCAAGTGGTAAGACTGGATGTATTTGGGCTCTCAATCAACTGAAGACTACGCACGTTTTGGACAGATTCTTTATCGGTGGACCCAACGACGTTCGGCTGTTTGCTTTAAACGGTTTAGGGCCCCGATCGTACAATTCTTTTGTCGGAGGGGATGTTTTCTTCAACGCTGGACTTTCATTAGTGCTGCGTATGCCATGGACCGAGCGTGATAGTGGTTTCAAAGTCCACCAATTTATAAATTGTGGATCTTTGGCTGCTTTAGACCAAAATTCGCTTAGTGAAACGGTAGCAAACTTACAAAAAGTTAGTGTGGGTGTCGGATTTGGTGTGTTGTATAATCATCCTATGGCCCGGCTTGAACTCAACTGCGTACTCCCACTTGCTGCTCACGAAAGAGACGGCGTCAGAAAGGGTCTTCAGTACGGTATTGGGGTATCGTTTTTGTAGCATGTAAATATAGAGATAAGAGAAAGTTGATAATAGCATCGATATGAAGTGTAGGAGTTTGTAGCTGGAGTAAATAAAATTTTACTATAGTATTAATTTCAGAGGACTTAAATTCAGAAGATTGTAATAGTATTTGCATGTTTGGATTGAAATTATTTCATATATTATTGATTATGCTGTTTTCTCCAAGAAGAATGTTCCTCAATTACACCCGGCACAATTATAGACTCGATTTCCACATCTTTTGAAACATCCTCCTCTGATAAACGAATCCATTTATCATCTTCATGAGGATAAACAAATACCACTTCCTTTTTTCTGGTTTGGAGAAGATTGCCAATCACCAATTGATGCTGATATCTTTGCAAAGCACCTTTGGCCTTTTGAATTAAGATCAGGGAGTCAGTCTCGAGTTTAAACAGAACAATCATTGCTTCTGGAGCCCATGAATCTACCAAACGACGTAAAAATTTGGGCACTTGTTCTAATTGAACTACCAATGTACCACCCAGTGTTTGCAGTTGAATTTTATGCTGAGGAATTCTTGAAGAAGGAACAAAGAAATCGGACACAGCAGCGGCCAAATAAAACAAAGCCTTCAGTTTTAATACAGCCAAGATCTCTGAGATTGATTTGAGTGAGTATAAGTACTGGTTGACGGTTGTAAATGGTACCAAGAGTAATGACTTCAGATCACGGGCCTGGTTATACTTGCGCAAAACTACCAACATATCATCGGCAAATTGTGGATCGATACCAATATCTCCATCAGAACGTTCGACCATGTAGTCTAAGAAACAGTTTTTTGCGGTATGAGAGTAATGTCTCAGGTAGGGTAAAAGCAGGAATTCTCTGTGCAAAAACACCACAGCGTAACCATTTTCTAAGAAATACTCAGCCAGAGTTGCACCACGGGTTCCAGCAGAGAAATTATCAATGAATCTGACAGTGTTGTTTTCTAATGGTACGGTTGTACCACCCAGAGTGACCAAGACAACCGGTTTACCAGACTGTTTTTGGTGAAATTCCACAAAATCAGTGACATCTTTGCCCAAATCCTGGAGGTATTTGGGTGGAGCATGTGTCTTAAAATACAGCTCTTCGTCGATGGGCTCAGCTGGAGGGAACAGAGGTACTGATCTGTCGATGGCCGCGTCGGCTTCGGGTTGATTTGTATGATAATTGGGCATTTTATTTGCAATTGTATAACAGTTTTTGGGTTGATAACTGATACGGGCCAGCACTAGAGGGTAAATAGAGGTAGCACGGGGGTGTTCTAAATCGCAGGAAAAGGTAATTGGGAAATACCACTAACCTTTCAGATAAAGTTTTGTATTTCTTTGGTCGTATAATATGAACGCAATGAAGTAATGTCGACTTATGTAGACTGAGCCCTCGTTTAGTTTGTATGACAGTTTCGAGATCGAGCGTGTGCGTTTCAAAATATGGGGTTAGGGCCGAAAGTTAACGATGGAAGAGATTGAAATTAAGTGAAAGATATGATAATAAGTGCGGAATTTAGCAATCGAAGTGAAGCATGAGGTTATTTGAGATAATAAATAATTAATTTCATGAATATTTTGAGAATTTGTCTCTTTAAAGTATATTTATCTCTAGTTTATAGCCTCTATGACCACCTTAAATGTGCAATTTTTCATTAAAAGGCCTACTCTTAAGACAGGTAATATACTGCACATAACTCATACACCGATCGAACAACTCTAGACGTAATATACAGGATTGACTTCCAAATCCTTGGCCCTTTACTAAAGATTGTGTCAGTGAATTCTTGAACCAAGCATCACTAATGTCAGCAGATTTCTGGTCACTGACGCAAAGAACAAAATGGCAGCTTACCAGATACTCGCTCCTCGAAAACAGACGTAAACTCTTGCTTTTAGAGCGTAAAATGATCCATAATGGCTTGATAAAAGACCACCCAGGAGTAGTTTACGATTACAATATGAGAATCTACCTCCACAACTTACTTATAAAGCTTGGAAGAAGGCTCAATATCCGCCAAATTGCTCTTGCGACAGCAGAGGTGTATTTGGCTCGGTTTCTCCTACGAGTTCTGCTCAAAGAGATCAATATTTATCTATTAGTCACAGCATGTGTCTATGTGGCGTGCAAAATCGAGGAATGTCCACAGCATATACGTCTTATTACTCTGGAAGCACGAAATTTGTGGCCTGAATACGTCCCTCAGGATATAACCAAACTTGCAGAGTTTGAATTTTATTTAGTAGAGGAGCTAGATCTGTATCTTATAGTTCATCACCCATATCGACTGTTGATCCAATTGAAGGAATACTTCCAAGCTCAAGAACAACTGGGCAACTTGAGTTTTTCTATAACCGACGAAGAAGTACAGAATACTTGGAGTATTATAAATGACAGTTATATCACTGATGTGCATTTGCTCTATCCTCCACATATATTGGCAATCACAGCTATATATATGACGATTGTGTTTGGGCATGGAGAGAAAGAGGAAAAAAGACCACCGCTGGATATCCAAATTGACGATTTGATGGCGCTTCTGTATACGGTGCCAGTTAGTGAAGCTAGCCGGGCAGCTAGGATCGAGAAATTTCAACAATTTGTAGCCCGGCTGCACGTCAATTTAGATGAAGTTGCCGAGGCATTATCCGATATGTTCAACTTATATGGTGTATGGAACCGATATAATGAAGGTGGTGTAAAAAAAGCTCTACAGGGAATGTTGCTTGGAAGATAGATGTGCTTGGAGAAATGTATGGAGGTATGAGAAGCATGAATAGATTTTACGATAAATAGACATGAATAAAGGGATTACTGGAATAGAAGAATCATAGTAGAGGGATTCAAGCGGAAAGAACGGGAATGTGTTTATTGTATCAGATAATAGAATAGGTAGTTAAAGAAAATTATTCGGAAATAACACTGAAGAAGACCTACACTAAAAAAAATTGTTGTTGAAGGTAATGGTTCAAGTTAATTCTGAGCAGAAGTAAATTGTTAAGCTTTTAAAAAAGTGTACCAATCATTTCTTCAAGTGTAGTAATTGTAAAAGAAAGAGTGTGATTATTAGAGAGCGTATAAATCATAGAAAAAGCATCAATCATGAAATAAATGTAAACCTTCCAAGCTTTATGGATCAATTTTGTTGAATTAAGAGTCAGCGAAAAATGAACTGATCATGAGGATACAATATAAACTTATGGCGATCCTAATTAATACTCAATTAGACCGATTCTATGCAAATAAAAGGCCAAAATCCCACCAATAGCACCGTTTCTTTACAATACACAGGCGGAAGGATTTTGCGTATCGTGCCTTGCCCGCGCGTTCAGCCGTAGCATGAACGGCGTGCAATTGCGCGCAAGACTTTACGCACTATCGATGAATTTTTTATGCCAAAAACGGTCGGAGCCATCGGGCTAAGGTGAAACTCGGGGCGTAGTTTAAACGCATAGCATATAAGGTGAGTGTAATAATGAAGACATAAAGGCGTCCTAGCTTTTTTCAGATTCTTAGTTTCCCAATAAAATTACCAAAGTATACTTGTGTTCACCTGATACTAGCTCTTCTCCTCCCCTCTTCATCTCCTTCTCTTCTTTTTTCCAAGCAGCATCAAATTTGATCCGCCCTTAATCTTGCAGCGATTTAACGGGGAAAGGATTGGGGGGACGGGGAAAAAAAATTAATTGAGATCAGCCAATTTTACCGGCGCAATTAGCGATCAATTTGGCGTAGGTAACTGAAAAATTGGTCGGTCGTGGTAAATTGAAAAGTTTAATTCAAGAATGTGAAAGACAATAAAATGATATAGAAGGAAATTACAAAGGTATGTTATCAAAGGATCTAAAATTTATTAAAAGATGTTAAAGAGTGTTGCAAACAGTGCTTTTAATATTAATCATCTGCAAGAGGATCTTCATCTAATCTCCCTCATCCTTCTCATCAACTTGAAACAAAATTAATACCCATTTTTCCCTAACATTCTCGTTTAGCGTGGCCCATAATTACAAGCTACGGGGCTTAGACGACGATGAAACACCCTCAATTAATTTTACGATAGTGTTGAAGTTTTGAATTCAAGAGACCGCTATAATAACACCTTTATTCAAGTAGAAAAATCACAAACGCTTCAAATGCCTAGGTCAGCTTCTATCATTTTTTCTTTCAATACTCTGCGGTAACTTTGATCTTTGAGCTTCCGTGGGTTATCTATTCTATTGTATTTTTTTTTCGCCTCGTCTCGTCTATAAATTTGTACATCTATCTATCTATCTCTCTCTATATATATCTTTATATTTACCCAACTATCCATTTATATTTATATATATACATCTATATATGAATCTATTTATCTTCCTTCATCTCTAAATCTCCATTACTTCACACCACCCCTTCTTAATCAATAATTTATTCCCTTATCCCTCTCTCTCTCACTCACTCACTCTATTAAATTAATCTCTACATTATTCCATCTCTCTATATTTTTCTCACTCTTCTCGAGATTTTTCACTGAGCTCTTCGCGAATTTAATTTCACGTGGAGCTTTTTCTCTTTACTGGTACCATTAGCGTCCCCGGGTAGGCAACGAGTCGACTATTATAACATGACTTGCACCACTGGTAGCGATACGGGCGTTCAAAAGATTCAAACTTTGCAATCTGAACCTCTCGCACCGGAAAAGCAACCCATATTGACCACATCTGGCTCCGTTCATGAAACGGCCTCGCGTCCAGTCATCAATGATCCCAGCCTTGATGGTTCGAATGATCAATTAACATCTCCAGAAGCTCTGTTATCCCTGGAAAAGAGCCACCATACCCTGTGGGCTGCAACTATAGAAAGAAATCAGTTTGTGGCTCTGAAATATATCATAATCCTTGCCTATGGCCTTTACTATTTCCAACCAGCTTTGGTGGATAAGTGGATCAACTTGCAACATAAGGTCGTTGATAGCTCTCAATCTTGGGGTTATGGTAGTAGTGGTGTAGACGGATCGAAATCTGGTGTTTCCACTGGTCTGTCACCCGATATGTACAACATAGGCCCAGATGATGTGTACTTTGTCCTTCTTTGGATCGTCAAACTTACATTTCTTCGATCTGCCGTAATGAATTACGTGTGTCGCCCATTAGCTGAATATGGCTGTGGAATCACCTCGCAAAAGGCCCTTACCCGTTTTGCTGAAAGAGGATGGCTGGATGTCTATTACATTTCTCTGTTTTCATTTGGAGTTTATTTGTATTTGGGATCACCTTATTACATGCAGTTGGATAACTTGTACTCCGCTTGGCCCCACGATGAACATACAGAATTGTTTAAGAAGTATTACTTGGTCACCATTGCATTCTGGGTCCAGCAGTTCTTTGTGTTGAACATCGAGGAGCGTAGAAAAGACCACTACCAGATGTTTCTGCATCACGTGGTAACTTTCTGTCTTGTGGTGGGATCTTATTACTATCATTTCACTCGTATTGGTCACCTTATTATAATGATTATGGATCTGGTTGATATCACCTTAGATCTGGCCAAAATGTTGAAATATCTTGGCTATCTGAAGCTTTGCGATCTCATGTTCATTGTATTCCTTGTGTCGTGGATTATTTTACGTCATGGTCTTTACAATGTTTTGTTTTGGCATGCATGGACAAAGGCTTCCGATTTGATGGCTGATGGTCAATGTGGGGTCCCAGGAAATGACCCAGAACGTCGTTGTTGGACCCCAATGGTTCTTGATGTATTTTATGCCCTTTTAGGTGGCTTGCAATTGATGACATGTGTGTGGATGTACTTCATCATGAAAGTGGCTTACAGGGTTGTGTCTGGGTACGGAGCTGATGATGTAAGAAGTGATGAGGATGACACTGATGCAGAAGACGAGGAAGAACAGAAGCCCTTGAAGCCCGAGGAGGATCTTTTGGCAAGCGATTCTGAGGACGAGGACTACGAAGTTTCTCGTATAGATGATGGGAGTGAAGCTGACAGTGATAAAGAGAGCGACGAGGAGGAAGAGGAGTCCGACATATCGCAGGTATACGACGAGAAGGACGGGTGCCAAAAGGCCTAGCATTGAAGTTGCGTTTTTATAGAATATAATAAAGAAGAAGAAAATGAAGATCCAGCGTCGATAAGAGTAGGGTTTTACTTACATCTAGAGCTATTTTATAGTCAAATGATGGCTTTGGGTCATCTAAACTGAATAATATACAAATGAAGATTAAGATTTGGATGACTTTTGTATATTTTAATGCTCCTTCCACAAAGACACAAACTGCTCTTGTAGTACAATTACAGCCGTCATATATGGAATATATGTCTTAACTCTAATAATGTGCCTAATTAGCTTTGTTTGAGTCATTCAAATGTTCGTGGCCCAGCTTGACTCCAAAGTTAGATTTTGGTCGGTGGGCATACCAAAATGTTGAAATTAAAAATTTAACCAAAGGCCAGCACAGATTCTTCTCTATTAAGTGATTCTTTATTGGTAATAAAGCCAGGGCCAACTTGATTCCCAAATTGACAATCAAACTCACTTTATAGTCGCCAGTATTTAAACACAGCACCCGATAACCTCATAGCTCAACAAATTTGATTGAAATAACCAAAGCTTGAGCTCAAAGTTCGAAACGCGCAATGCTCAATAACTATTCTGAAGCCACAGGAAGTATGTTCGATTTAGGTTCCGCGAACCCATTGCTTCTGATGCCCTTGAAAACCAATTACTGTCCTCCCAAAAATAAGCAGGACTTGTACAACGAATTGCAATTGATTTTGGGTTACGAAAAGTTTAGGCAAATTCTTACGGCAATTGAGCTTCTGGAAAAGGATGCTCTTTTGAGAAATCCGTTTGCTGAACTGTCGTCAGTGTTCCAAAAAAGAGAAGAGCTAAGTCTCATTAAACCTTCTCAACAGGCTAGATCGCCAGAAGCACCATCAACTGCTACCAAGGCCAGCAAACCTCTGAAAATAAGTGACCCTGCAACAATTAAGTCTTCAAAAAGCGCCTCAATACCAGCAACTGCTCAGACATTGACATCCCAAAATACCGTAACCAAAGCAAAGACAGAATTAGCGAATCTATTGAAAAAGTATCCCAAGTACTTTAAATCCAGCAATTGGAGACCCCCTCATGGAGGTCAAAAACCGTTATTATCTGAAAAGCAACTTCATCGTGTAGATTGTGAGCCCTCTGTGGCAAGTACTTGGGCTCGCAAGGTGCTAGAAGTTCGTTTGGGTATTGAAAAAGATCGCCTGATTCCTACAGAGAAACCAGGATTGGTTAAAAGCGTCAAGGTGGCGGTTGTTAAAACCAGAGGTAAGCTCAGAGAGCTAAAATGCAGAATGGAAGTTTTCAAGTATAACCATATCCTCCGGACATAATATATAATGAAATGATATAATTACTAACAATAATTTTGTAGATCGCTAGTATTCACTAAGGCTCACCCAAAGACATAATATCATGACTGCAAATCCCCAAATAACCAACAACAAAGAAGTCTTTTTCAAAGAGCGCTCAAGATAAGAGGGCTCGGCATGTTCCAGGCCGATCAATTTCCAACCAAAGAGGCCTGGTAAAATGAACAGGATGGCAGTGGAACCAGTAGCACCAACGATAGCTAACACCAAGGCAAACGACTGAACTGTGATGGCAATTGTATATCCAACTATCAAAAGAGCGGTAGTAATGATGTAAAATGTACGATTTGGGAATGGGACTGATGGCCCTGATTCTTGAGTCGTAGGTTCTGGATCATTAAGTAAAGAAGTCGATTCTTCGCCGACCTTCAGTTGCTTACTTCTGAACCAAAACCAAATATTGTTGACCGAAATACGGGCAGGATGGATCATCAATGGGAACAGGAAAATAACCATGAATGCAATTGATGCTCGTCCGATTATTGCAGATACATCATCCTTGGGGTAACTAAGAACAACGTTACCAGCGACTGCTTGACCAAAAGTCAAGTAACCGGTAATTCCCACTAAGATAAATAACGAAGCGGAGGTAGCAATTGCCCCAAAGACTAATTTGGATAACGAGCCCAAGCTACGGTCTCTTGATTCATTGATGACTGAAAACATGTTTTGATGGCCTGTGAAGGCAAATACAATGATGGAGAAAGTCAGAAAAACTGCCGAAATTGATTGGGGAAACAACGTGATGACCTTTTCTGGAACACTAACTGGGGATCCAACAAAATAATGAGCCACCACAAGCAAAGTAAGGTATGCGATGGCGACTAGACCCAAAATTGAGGTGTATTTGAGGGAATCCAAATTTTTGAGGAAACTTAAAGGTACACAAATTAATGTCAGAAGGGCCAACCATGTAAATCGATCGTCCGAAGTTCCTAACGGAATTGTCTGAGGCATAAGGTCGCCAATCAAAATTAAATAGGAGATAGCACATCCAAAGCATTGAACAGCAATAGCTACATCAAAGGCTACCAGAAGCGCGGGGTAGGTGATTTGGCAGAGATTGAAAAAAGTGGCCGAGCCTGGTGACACATACAGGGAGACATAACACTGTAAAAAGAGACCATAACCCGAGGAAATCCCTGCTAAGAGAATGATGAATATCCCACAAACAAGTCCGTCTGTAGAGAAAGCTAAGGGCATGGATAGAAGACCAGCTCCAATGATTGTTTTGATGAGCGAGATCGACGAGGAAGTGGTCGATGCTGTGCCTGCGTACATGGTGACAATTGGTGGGAGGAGGGATCAATTGGAAGATACTTTACGCAGTGGATCTGCAAGGGGTACCAATGTTTCAAAAGGAAGGACAACGGAGGGGAGATTTAGCAAAGCAATGCTTGGATATTTTCAGGAGGTGGGGGTAGGGAAAGAAGAAATTGTGGCTGTAAAAATCGAAGCCGCGATTTTGAGACAGTAAAAAAGTTTAATATGCGATAAGCGGAGGTTAAACAAAGATGATAATGTATTTTAAACGGGGGTAAATAGAGGTGTTTGAAGGTGTTTAATTGGAAAAAAACGGATCCTCATAGAGAAAAGATTATTATTAGGATACCTGACTTGTTTTGAAGTCATATTTTTGTCTTCTAACTGTAAATTAACTGACCTATTGAAGTATTTTAATCTTCATTTTGGTGAAATTTTACTGTGCGGATACTACGCTTTTTGACATTATTTGAAGTTATTTGAAGTTATTTGTGTTTATTTATAGTGTATTTTTTTTTATTGTCGCTAATTCTACTTTGTACCGCTCTCTTTGCCAGACCTTTTATGACACTTGTGCGACACTTTTCGCTACAAATCCTCCCTAAATGTTTTTGAGTTTCTCTAAATTTTTCTAATTTTCTCAATGTTACTCGATATTTCATTGAATTTCTCATTTTTTTCTCCCTAATCTCATCATTTTTTGCTTCCTTTTCCATCTTCTGTCCCCCTTCTCTTCACTATTTCCCTCTCTGTTTTAGCTGCATTCGCGCACAACGCGAATTGTCTTTTTGTTTACCTTTTGCATGGCAGAGCTGAAGATGAGCAAAGAGTCATCTATAAGCGTGGCAGTGAGAGTACGGCCGTTCACTGCCAGCGAAAACCGTAACCTCATTGATCCTACACCTCATGAGTCGTATTTGGCTCCAGATGCTCTGTTCATAACTCAAAATACCCCCATTCCTCGAGGCATCAGAAAGATCTTAAACGTGGTTGATGATAGAATGTTGATCTTTGACCCTTCAGATACAAATCCGCTCCAGCAAATGCAAAGAAGTGTATTCCCTCGGTCTACTCTGCGGATGCGGGAACATAGATTTGTATTTGACCGCCTTTTCGATACAAATGACGACCAGGAAGATATCTTTGTTCATACCACGAAACCACTCCTCGATCTGGTGTTAGATGGTTATAATGCCACGGTATTTGCATACGGAGCAACTGGTTGCGGGAAAACCTACACAATTCTGGGCACTCCAGAGAGTCCAGGGATAATTTTCCGTACAATGGAAGACCTTTTCCATCGCATTGAAGCCTTGCTGGATACGAAGACTTTTGAAGTAACACTCTCCTTTTTGGAAATCTACAATGAGACCATCCGAGATTTGATGTGCCCTGAGACCCCCGTGAAAAAACTTGTGTTGCGTGAAGATGCCCAAAACCGTATTCTGGTTGCCAACTTGTCATCTCATAGTCCAGCAAATGTAGATCAAGTTATGGAAATGATCGTATTGGGTAATTCAAATCGTACCAGTTCCCCCACAGAGGCGAATGCCACCAGTTCTAGATCACACGCAGTGCTCCAAATTAATGTCATTCAGAGAAATAGAACAGCCGATCTTACAGAGGAACACACATTTGCTACATTGAGTATTATAGATCTTGCCGGGAGTGAGCGAGCAGCAGCTACTCGTAATCGCGGAGTGCGATTACATGAAGGTGCAAATATCAACCGGTCGTTGCTAGCTCTAGGAAATTGTATCAATGCACTTTGTGACCCCAGAAGACATAACCACGTTCCTTACCGAAATTCGAAGCTTACCCGTCTCTTGAAATTCTCTTTGGGTGGTAATTGCAAGACAGTGATGATTGTATGTGTCCTGCCACTGAGCGAACACTATGATGAAACCCTTAATACCCTCAAATATGCGAACAGAGCAAAAGAGATAAAAACCAAAGTCATTCGAAATCAGCATAACCTTGATAGACATGTTGGATCCTATTTAAAAATGATTACACAACAAAAACAAGAGATCGAAGAATTACGTGCAAGAGAAGCACTGGTGATTCAGAATTGTAAGGCAACAGTGCTTAAAGAATCTCAAAAATGTGTTTCTCGTCTTCTTCAAGAGGCAAACAAGATGGCAACGTCTCTTGCAAAGCAAACAGCAACCAAGAAACTGAAAGTCCATTTATTAATAAAACGGAAGTTACTTTTGTTGTACCGACATGAGGTCAAAAATTGGCTTGAGATTGCAGAGGAGACCGAAACAACGGAAGTCCTTGATCTTTGTGACCAAATTCTTTTAGAAATCAGTGCGCAGGTAGCATTGACGGAGAAGAATTATCAAAAACATCTGGAAATTGATTATATTTTGTCAGAAGTTGGCTCAAAAGTTTTAAACACTCTACAGGAGGAAGAGGGATGGCTTGTTGAACATACGAACATTTTTCAACGACTCATCAATTCATTTCGGGATGGTCATGAGCGAGGAATTTTATTTGAGTCATCGGTTTTATTAGACTTTTTGCTTACCAAGCTTCCGTCTTTTTCTTTAGCTGGAACTAAAGATATTTGGACTGAATTAAACCAAAGATTGTCTGAACTTTCTAACTACTCGCTCGATGGACTTATCGAAACTTATACCCAAGAATTTTTAAAGCAGTCTTACCATGACCCTCCAGTGAAGAGAAATCTTTCACCAGAGCGACAACGACCAAATAAAATGAGTAGGCCACCATACGCAGCCGAAAAGGATGGAATAATCGATGAGTCTTTTATTGATTCAATGGCTCCCTCCAAAAGTGATGAAGAAGAAATAGATGAAGACGAAGATAGCAGCAGAATGAATCAAAGTGAGCTTGATCTTCTGTTCAATCCTTCTATCGAGCTGCCACCAATGAAGAAGAAGCTTGAACCTTCCAAATTCCCGGCAAATACTCTGATTAAAAAATTTATTAGCGAGGCAACGGAAAAAGCCCATTCAGGAAATGGGCTTTTGAATAGAGGCGGGGCCAATCGAGTTTTGGAAATGAATAGGTCACTCAATCCATTACATAACGATATGCATTCAACTGGTCCTTCATTTAACAACGCTGAGCCTACCAGTATCAGTTCTGGATCGGATATATTGGACTGATAAAACTGTACCAGGAAGTTTATAGAATATTTAACATGAAATTACTACATTTCGAAAACATAAACATGTAAATTAGATCATCTAAAAACCTATCTAGGCTCTTGGCTTGAAAGATTTTATCCTGGAGTACTCTTTATTATCTTCTTCGGTCATCTCCATTTGAGTCCAAGTCTTTTGCAAATACTCACTAAGCAGCTTGAGTTGTTGAATAGTATCCTCTTTATTGAAATCCCCATTGGAATCTATCATAGAATCCTTCAAAAGTTCGAAACGTTTTGATAAAAGGTTCAATCTGTAATCCACATATTGAGGGTAGAAAGTATTAGAGAAAGAACCCGAGTTGAGTTCTGGTTTCACAGTATGAAGCACAGTACCATCGTATTTAGTTGGGTCTTTAGCGCGGTAAGAAGTTACCATTGTAATTCTTTCAGAGTATCCAATTGGCTTTGGAGCGATATGTTCAATTAAACGACCTTGTAAAATGTTTGCATGTCCCATTTGAGGACCGGGGACGGTTGCAACTCTTTGGACACCATCTTCAGAAGCACCCATTCTGAGCGAAGTTTCACCGCCAACCATTTCCAGAGTGTCAGATAACATCAAAACACACACGAATGGATACGAGTCGTTATGCCAGCCAACGACTGCAGGAATGTCTTCTCCGGAACTCTTACCGGCTTCGTAATCAGCTCTGGCTTTTCTCATGAGCTCAATATCGTCACCCTTGTCTGGAACTGAAACATTAACATGAGCGATTTCGTAGTCAAAGACAACTTCCAAATCCACTCCAGCCATTCTCAGAATAAGCTCGACGGTCTTTGGATGTGTCCAAGCGGCAGTGGTAAATGGGGCTTCAGTATCTCCGTTTCGAGAGTTGTAACCTCTCATATGACAATCGACCCCACTAGTGGATGAGTGGAGGAATCGAGCGTGCTTTCTAAACACTTCTTTCTTAAGGATTTCAGCCTTCATGATCAAGATAGCATAGTCAGTGAAGAGAGGGAACGGATCCAGAACACCGATGTCAGAAATTTGAAGTTTGTTCAGCAAGCCTAATTCTTCCATCGAGAGACGACGAGTGCTGTTATACTTGTGTTGCATGAAATCTCCACCGGAATAATATAAAAGGTGCTGTTCTGGGTCAAATTTTGCCGATAAAAGCTCTTCTTCACTGATGCCGAGGATTTTAAGTGCCTTATCAAGCTGTGGTCTAACCTTGCTTTCATACAAGTTATCACTTACAATGTGATTCTCGTGAGTAACGGCTTCGGTGCGTTGGACTAAAGTTGCCATGATTAGTATTGATGGAAATTAATTCTTTGATTCTGATCTTAGAATACTGCTGTGAATGGTTTACTTCTATCAGGGGAAGGTCATATTTATAAAAAAAAAGTTGCAACCATTTTACTGATTTCATGTTCCCAATTGGGTTGAAAGTTCCATAGATTATGCACGAGAAATCTTATCGCAGGCGGCGAGCGGGATTAAATTCCGACGATATGGGGATGAATAGGTTTATTTTGAGGGGGTAGGAGGGGAAGTTTTTGGAACATAGCAAGCCAAAGTTACAAATCTTCTTATTTCTTTTGTTCTTATGAGTAATGAAGACCATAGTCCACTAAAAGGTATCAGTTTTTAGGTCCAGAGACAATCACTCTCAAGTAGATTTAAAGTTTTTTTTTTGCGCCTGTTTTTTTTGTCCTGTAGTTCGCTGCATATCTGGACTATTGACCTCGCATAGTGAGAGCGAACACTTCTATTAACCTGAATAGGTATGAAAAGACCGGAAGAGCAATGTAGCCAGTCCCATTGATTTCCGAAACTATAGTAATCTTTTACATCCCAGTAGCTTGTTTGCTTGAGTTTTCGTGACCCCGGGAGAAAAACCGCTTTAGCAAAGGCGCCTAATGCCAAACATGTCCTTACTCAGTTTATGGATCGCAGTTCCTTAAACGGTTAATGCGAAACTTGGCCAAAAACGGCTTATACCTGCGTCCTGTCACGTGACCGTCTGCAGCTTCTCGGGCTATGACTGGGTATACTGACATTATTGATAATGTGGGGAGGACGCTTATCTATTGAATCAGAAAAATATCTGAGACGCCTGAGCATAGGCCTGGTCTGTTAGTAAACTTTAGGTATACAAAACAGCGGTTTCGGGCCGAAGGAAATGGTCTATGGATCTAAAAACCAAAAATGGAGTGAGATGTTTTCCGTTACCCAGAGTCGTATGATTGGAAATAACCATTTGCAGAGAGCCATTATCTTTCATATCTATTTATTCAATTATCCACATAATAACCTCGGAACTTTAAACCTTTAATTACAATTAGCAGACTACGAATCTTTCTTCCTCTTTCTGTTGTTGCCTAATCGGTCAACAATTTAATATGCCGGGACGAGAAAAGCGCGTCACGTGATAGCCGAACAAACCCTTTTTCAAACAGCAGCACGATTAAAAGAGACTAATGGCCACGCTTCAGTCCCAAAAACGGCTCACCAAGGAGTATAAGGCTATACAAGCCAACCCTCCACCATATATCGTGGCCAAGCCCAATGATGAGAACATTTTGGAGTGGCATTACGTGATTAGTGGACCTCCAGAGACCCCTTATGAGGGGGGACAATATCACGGATTACTTCGGTTCCCTCATGAATACCCATTTAAACCTCCTTCGATTCAAATGATTACTCCAAATGGGCGATTTGCTACCAATCAAGGACTCTGTTTATCTATGAGTGATTTCCATCCTGATCTTTGGAATCCTGCGTGGAGTGTTAGTACTATTTTGACTGGTCTTCTTCTGTTTATGACCGGTAATGAGAATACCACTGGTCTGATTGATACCAGTGATGCGGCTAAGCGTAAATTTGCCGCCAATAGCATCAAATGGAATACTGAAGAAAATTCTCGGTTTTCAAAACAGTTCCCAAGTCTTGTAACTGAAAATATGACGACTTTAGCCAAGAGAAGAGAGATTGAAGCTCAACAACAGAAGGTTGATGCTTCCGCCGGTGAACTGCATATTGCCGATAGTGAACGGATGGCCAAGATACTTGAAAAATTGGATCCAGAAGATAGAGTTCGTATGATGCAACAGGACGATGATGGGGAAGGTTTTTCTGTGGGTCGGGCTACAGTATTGGTAGTTTTCTGTGCTGTTATGGCCGCATTTTTGTATAATAGATGATGGTTAATGATGAGAGATTAGTTAAGAGTTGAATTTTTTTTTGGAGTTGGATATTGTAGGATTTATGGTGTGAATTATTGATGTAGAATTATGATTTGGATGTTGGGGTAGAATTTATTATCTGGAGGCTGGTTGAAAATCAAATTTGGTTAAGATTTAATTTGATTATGATGATGATTTATTACCGGAAGGAATTCAATTATGGCCCAAAGAAGAATAAAATCAGAATATTAATAATAAATTATAAACCACTTATTAAATCGAAACGAAATAATAAATTCAATTTTAGTCAATAACTGTTGATTGTGACTATCTCTACTTTCTATTGTACTTTATGTTTGTACTATGTTTCAACCTGGCTCGAACTATCGTGCCCTATTGTGGTCGGTACTTATAGTGACGTTTCATATATGTGTAGAAGAAGTGTGCAGGCGTTATGTAGCCCGTGCTAGTGGGGGATGAGATCGAGAGAAGGAGGTGGGGAACGGGGCATACAGAGTATGGATATGGATATGGATATGGATATGGATATGGATATGGATATGGATTTAGATAGATTTTGGGATTGATTTTACTGTTTTTTAATCCGTGTTGATGGCACGTGAGTTTTTTAATTCTTAATAAGTTAATGAATCTGATTTCTAAAAGTATACTGAGCTTTCAATTCGTGCACAGGCACTAATTATTCAGATCCAATTAAGACAAGCCACTTGTCAAGCCACTTGTCAAGCCACTCGGCTTGGCGCGGTAGGCCTGAGGAAAGAGAGACGTTATGAAAATTGTTATATATAATCGAGTAGAAGATGCATTTGGGGCACATGTATTTTTACTACTAATTCTTGTACCTTTGCGAAAGCTTTCACCCCCATACATACCTTCATACCTCTTCATTTCAGTTTTCATTATGAAGCGTTTCTAGTATTGTCGCCATACCGGCCCGGTGTGCCTGCATGTGGCGCGTCGAAGGCTGCAGGCGTTTCGTTTAAGACAGGCTCCCAGCAACAAATTGATCTGGATAACAACAATAATTAAAATAATAATAAAAAGATAAATATAAATAATAATAAACCTGTCAGATCTATTAATTAGCCTCGAAGCAAAGATCAATTCAGGCATTCAAAAAACCCAATAAATCTTTCCCCACTTGAAATCTGTCACAATCGTCTAATGCCACTTAATTCTTCACGTCTTATACAATCGTCAAAGAACAAACGATGGACCACATCCGCCTCTGCTCTCTGTCTTTGTTTCCCTCCGCATTCTTCCACGCGCGTCATCACTTCCTAATTGGGCGGTGTTTTCGAAACCGGGTTAGTTTTAGCATTCCGTAATGTTCTAATCCATCCCTTCAAGAGCCCTTACCAAAAGTATTGCATTACATCTATCGCACTGCCTCTATATCAATTATCACCAATATTCATTAAATTCTATCCGCGTTTTCATCTTCATTCACCATTTTTTTCTTCCTCTTCTATAATATTTTCGCTGTCTCTTTTTGCTCTGCCGGACTTTTTTAAAATAAAATAAAGCAGTTTTTTTTTTCTTACTCCTTTCAACTTCTCCAACCGAGACAACCTTTGCAATGTCTACCCATCCTTATCGTCAGAAGGCGGCTAATGTTGCTAATAACGCGGTGGATGGTCCACGGGATGCTTTCAGTGAAGCAGTGGATATATATCACGTTCAATCATCACAAAATCATCAGCCTAGACCTTATGGAGCCTCCCCCTTTGCTGCTATTGGTACTACCGGTGGCGTTGATGGATCTAATATCCCTCCAAATGCAGCAATCAAACAATATTCTAACCTGGAACTGTCTGAACTGCCTTTGAGTCTGAATAGTGGTGCAGTTGCTGTCGAAACTCCGCCAAGATTGGGCACAACGCCGCCTCCGGTCTTCTCTAGAACTTCACCGAATCATCAACAATCAATGACTACTCAAGGTCATCTGGCAACATCACTGGTTTCGATTAGAGAGGTTGCACATATGAATAACTCTCGTATTGGTTCACCAGATCATTTTGTTCCTTCGCATACTGCTAGGGTCGGTCTGACTTCAAGCTTGCCCAACTCTTCAACTCGACTGGATCTGCCATTTGATGCTAACAATAATAGCAATGGAGCTGGAAAAGTCCACAGACGTGAATTATCTTCAGGATCATCGATATTTGATCGTTCTGACTCTTCTTTCGTGGATGGCCATAGTTTGATTCAACAATATTTGGGTCTGAACTCTCATAAAAGTTTACCTCGAATTAAAACCCTTGAATTATACCGACAAAATGCCAAAAAACTGCAAGATCCCACGGTGTTGTTCCAATATGCTCAATATACATTACAGACGGCATTGATGATGGATGACACTGCATCTTCTAACGGTGATTTGGGTTCAAATAGTGCTAATAACAGCTCCTCTGCTATCAACAGAACTAAAGATGCGGTTCTGGAAGCCCAACTCAAGCGTGAACTTATCCTGGAAGCACTCCTTTATCTTCGTAGACTTTCAGATAAGGGTTACGTCGAGGCTCAATACCTTTTGGCTGATGCTCATTCGCTGGGAGTACTTAAAAAAACCGATAATAAGGTTGCATTTCTGCTTTTCCAAGCAGCTGCTAAGCATGGACACGTGGAACTGGCCTATAGAACCAGTTATTGCTACGAAGAAGGTTTGGGTACTGGACGTGATGCCAGAAAGGCTATAGACTACTTAAAGATGGCTGCACTGAGAAATCATCCGGCTGCAATGTATAAATTAGGTATGTATATGTTCTATGGACGAATGGGTATGCCTCAGAACTCAGATACTCAAAAACTTGGTATCAAATGGCTTGTGAGAGCCCTGAACGTGGCAACAGAGCTTACCGCAGCCGCTCCCTATGAATTGGGAAAGATTTATACCGAAGGTTTTAAAGATATCGTTATTCCAGACCGCAAATATGCGCTTGAATTATTTGCTCAGGCTGCAGCATTGGGCCATGTTGAAGCCGCTAGGTTATTAGGAATAGCATATGAAACTGGGGACGTTGTTCCTCAAGATCTGAATTTATCAATTCATTATTACACTCAAGCAGCCTTAGCAGGAGATGCAGTCCTGATGTTGGCAATGTGTGCGTGGTACTTAGTTGGACTGGAGCCATATTTACCCAAGGATGAACATGAAGCTTTTGAATGGGCTACAAGAGCTGCCATGGCAGATTATGCTAAAGCTCAATTCGCAGTAGGAAATTTCTACGAAAAGGGAGTTGGTTGTGAAATGGATATTGCTCAGCTGCAAATGTGGTATAAGAAGGCTGCGGAAAGTGGAGATATAAAATCATTAGGTCGTATCAAGGATAAAGAATGGCTTACAAAGTTCAATAAACTGCATAAAAAGAGGCATGCAGAGACGCTGAAGTCAAGCAAAGCTTCAAGAGATGCTCAAGAGAAAGACTGTGTTATTATGTGAATCATTAAATAGCAACTAATGCATTAAATAAACGATAACTTTATAGACGAAATAGATATCTGCAAGTGAACAAATTCGATAGCTATTGATAGGCAATTGGTTTATGCCCTGAATAATCTTCGGAATTAATTATGATTACCCGCATGTTTACGTATGAATAAAAAGCATACATAGCCTGCGTCAGCGGAAGGTTACCGATTATGTAAAAAAAAATGATCTTCGGAAAAGTGAAAACAAACTCAAAAAGAAAAAAATGCCTATGTGCATCTGACGTAACGATAAAGCGTTTGAGCAATTGACTGTAGTTTTTTTTAACAAATGTTCCTGTTAACCGAGGAAGTCCGTCATTTTAGGATTGGATTGCTCTGCGAATTTGCGCCTTCGCAATATCTAATAGTTTTAGTGAATGACGTCCCTAAGATTGATTTTAATTTCTTCGTGTACTTCTGTTGCAATTGCGTCAACTTCTATTCATGCATCATCGAAGCATTGACGGTCATTTTACAGCCCCTTTGGATTAACTGCGGCTGCTTAGCCTCCTTCAATGTGCAGGTAAAAGATGATTTTATGGCGTTTGAATACGCAATTATTCTGCGTGATCGGGATTCGAAAAATTGTTTTTTGAAATCCCGAAATTAAGAAACCCCTTACTTTAAAAGAAAGTCAATTCAAAGCCGGCTGGTTACGTGCCCCGTCGATTGGAAGAATCACCGGTGGTGTGCCCACGCTTCACTATATAAACCCCACTCAACGCCTTTTAATTGTCAATTGTTTTAATAACAACAACTACAAATCAATTAAATCATGAGTGCTAACGAATTTTACTCCCAAGGTGACCAAGGTTCTTACGAAAGAAAGGAAAGCAACCAAAACAGTCAATCTGCTGATGGTCAAACTGGTGACAGAGGTCTCATGTCTACCCTTGTGGGAGGTGCTGCCGGTGCTTACGGTGGTAACAAGCTTGGTGGACAAAACCACGGAACTTTAGGTGGTATTGGTGGTGCAATTGCTGGTGCTTTCGCCGCCAACAAGGTCGAAGATGCATACGAAAACCGTCATCACAATCAAGGTGGTCGTCATGAAGGTCGTCATCATGGCGGACAAGGTGGTCCAGGCGGTGAATTTGGTAACCGTGGTGGTCAAGGTGGTTACGGTGGTCCAGGTGGTCAAGGTGGTCAAGGATTCGGTGGCCAAGGTGGTCCAGGAGGCTACGGCAACCAAGGTGGTCAAGGTGGCTTTGGTGGCCCAGGTGGTCAAGGTGGCTTTGGCGGTCCAGGTGGTCAAGGTGGATTCGGTGGTCCAGGTGGTCCAGGCGGTCCAGGTGGTCCAGGTGGTCCAGGTGGTCCAGGTGGTTACGGCAACCAGGGCGGTCAAGGATTCGGTGGACCAGGTGGAAACCAAGGTGGCAGATGGTAAACAGCTGAGAAATAGCTACATTTTAGAAAAATCAATGATTGAGTACGATGAGCTGCTTTGTAGATTAAGATATTACGTGAGTCTTGTGAATTTTGTGAATTATGTAAATCATGTTACGGATACATGAGTAAGTTATATCACTAGCATGTAGATCTTATAGTAAAGCTTCACGAGGATCAAAATTATTGGAATGAAGTAACTACTTTTCAAAGTATGGGGAATTCTTCTTTTGTCTGCAAAAAGTGACCATTTAACATCGTAGAAATTGTAATTATATATCAATTGGTCAACATGATTACCAACGAAAGTCTTTCTGTGGGACTTATTCATTCTTAATGCATTCAAGTACGATATTTTTTGTCACCAAGCAAATCTTGCATTAAATAGCTTTCTTTGGCGTTATTACTTTTTTGGTGCCTATTTAAAAATTATTACGAAGAGCTCATTTTCAAATTAAAGCTTCTACTACACTGAAAAATCGATTCAATTGCAATTCAAAATATATTCATTTGTGAAGTAAAACCTATCACTTCATTTTCAAAGTAAATCTATATGAATTTATATATATTTGTATGAATTTGTCCATCAAAATTTATTAGTTGATGTAAAACTAACCTTAAATTATTTATACTTAAAATAATCAATCCTTCTGATTCTTTCAAAAACTCAATGCACCCCAATTGCAAATATCTTCTGCTTCTGCTTATATCCAAAACTAAACACATCTCAATTTTAATATCAATAAGAATAAAAACACTCTCTCTTGTAATCCTCGTCAATTGATCAAAACATCATCTCGTTTCTTCTCTACAACATCCATGATAAAACAACTTATATTATTAAGTGCTTGGGGTCAGCAACTCCCCTCGATATGATTTTTTCCTCAAGTTTTCGATAGCAATCCGTCTAGTGGCCGCAGCGGCAGGCTGGCTTCAAGGCTCCTCTTTTACTCCTCTTGGGGTGACTTTCGTGCTGCTCTAATATAAATCTACACTACTGGCAGCACAACTTGCTCCAGAAACCCTTTTCTTCCTCCACGGCTTGTTGCTGGTCGTAAGGCTGGCCACGACTCATGACCGCGGGGTTCATGTCGTAAACGTTCTTGTTCAAAGTTGAACCGACATTGGCGTCGGTTGTTCCCGCCATAGCGCCGGTTTGCAGATCCTGTTTTATTGGCGGTAATGGTCGGTTAACAAGATGTTGAAGCTTTTGCTGGTGCAATTGCGCAGCTGAAAGCTGTTGTTGAGAAAGTCCACCATTTTGCATACCAGCACCACCACCTTGTACGCCACCTGTAGCTCCTTGTCCACCTTGTCCGTTCTGAATGGCGTTCATGTTCAGCAAAGGTTGTTGTTGCTGTTGGTGATGAGCTCTACTTCTACGTTGCTCACGGTGTCTTCTTTCACGCTCGTTTGGCGGGTTCGGGTGCCCGTAGCCGTGCAAATTTGGCTTTTTGTTGATCAGAGCGTCCCAGCCCTTACCGCCATTCAAGTGCATCCAGTCGTAATCTCCATCGCAACGGTCACCCAAGTCGTCCAATACCGATATCAAAAGCATACGGTATTCCTCGTACTCTGGTTCAGCATCAAAGGGAAGTCCACGAACCAGGTCCAAGTATTCAGCAAATTGCCGAGGTAAGCCTTCACAAAGAGTAACCGCTGGAGTGGTACGCTTCTTATCACCAATTTTTTCATACTTTTGCTTGTTAGTTGGAGCCTTAAGACCTTGCCATGGCAATTGACCACGCAAGAAGTAGAAAAATACATGACCAAGAGCTTCCAAATCATCTCTACGCAGCTGTTCACGGCCCAAGTGAGTATTGATGGACATGTAACGGGCAGTGCCCAGAAGCGATTTCTTTTCACGGTAAGGGATGTGTTGCTTTGTCCTTGGGTCTCTGTACTGCTTGGCCATGCCGAAATCGACCAAATGCACGTTATTTTCGTCTGGGAGGCCTCTACGACCGATCAAGAAATTGTCCGGCTTAATATCTCTATAAATGAGATCATGACGGTGAACCTCTTCGATCAAAGTGAGCATTTGGACAGCGATTTGAACCACTGTCTTCACCAGAAAACGACGGCCACACCAATCGAATAAATCTTCCAAACTAGGACCTAACAAATCAATGACCAAGATGTTATGAAGACCCTCCTGACCAAAGTAGTAGGCGTTTGGAATCCCAGGAGATCCTTGCAAATGCTTATAGGTACGATACTCGTCACGAAGCTGTGGGGCTTCAGTCTTACGTGGTTCGAACTTAATGGCAACGGGTACTCCGTTGATGATGTTTGTACCTTCAAAAATGACCCCGAAAGAACCCTCACCAATTTTCTTACCGATCTTGTAGTGAAGACCAACCACGGAGTTGTTTTGCGATCCAGACAGCGTAGAGGCGCCCTGCGGCTGCCCATGCGCTGCTTGAGCCGCCAAAGCGGCCGTGTTACCGCTGGCGTGTGCTCTGTTGCTCATGTTGGCGAAACGAATAAAATCGACACAGACGAAAATCTAACAAAGGTGGGTTTTGTGCAGGAGACGGTCGGGCTGAGGTGATTGATTTGGCGGAGGGTTTGGAGAGTTTTGGTGGGGGGAGAAAAATACGATAGGGGGGTTTACAAGAAGACGAATTTTAGGGGCAATTGAGTTATGAAATGATTGTTTTCAGTGTTCCTTAATGATGATTACTAGCTGTGTGACAAACTCATCGGTTTTTGAAATTGATTTATTATCATTATGCACCATTTTCACTCGTTTTCTTCTCTTGATTTATCTCATTTCTACTAGGGCCCGCTCAGAAATGCTCAGAAATGCAGAAAAAAAGCTCCACACAACAACGCGCGCCTCGCGGGATCAATTAAGAAATACGAGCGGTTTTTTTTTATACTGGTGAGGAAAGAAGGTCGTAAAGAAAAGAGAATCGTAAAGAAAAGAAAGTCGAGAAATGTCTGCAGTTGATTAAAGCGGTGGGAAGGGGGAAGGGATTAAGATTATAAGTGATGTTTTATCAATAAGAAATATCAATTAAGAAATCATCGGAGATCATGAATTTTTATTACAACTACTTGGTGATCCAATCCTAACGCCTCATAATTTGGGAAGGTCGAAAAATCAAAAAGAAGTGGAAAATTCATCGAGTGCAGCCCGTCGTCTATTGCACCTTTTTTCCAGTTTTTTTCAGCTTTTTTCAGCTTATTTGGGGTTTTGTTTGCAGATACTGTACTGTGCGCTCAATTGAATCTTAAACAAATACACCCTAAAAATAATATGCGTACGAAGAATATGTGACTTCATGGTTGAACCTCTTGGATCGATTAAAGGTAACCCATCGGCTGACACGGAAGCTATGGAAAAGATTGTTCTGGACTGTTCGGTTTGCGCTGTGTAAAACTATTGTTGCTTGCTTCTATTGCTCTAATCTAAGCAGATTGCTTATGATTCGTTGCTTTCACCTATTGCTACCCGCTGGTCGTTGCTTTTCGCATCGCGAAGCAGCGGTTTTTAAAAGAAACCAAATAGTGTTATTAGAGCCGATGTGGTACGAAAATATGAATCCATGCGGCCATGTATCATTCCCTCCTTTCCCATCTCATTTTATCTCAGTTAATTTCGTTTTCTACATTCTCTGCTTTCATTAATATGCATATAGAATAATTCGAGCGTGTCTGATTTACTATTTTCTCTTTAAACCAATACCCATATCGATTCCAATTGTCTTTCTTAGTCCATTCTGTGTGCTTTTCTTGACCATTTTCACATCGAAAAGGCGACTCATCCCGCAGCGAAGTCCTGCGAGATCAGGCGCATTTTTTTTCTTTTCGGTGCGTGAAAATCGGCCATTCCCCCTAAATAATTCCCACCGCACCGCCGTCGTACTGCTGCCGCACTGCCGCCCTGCGTAAAGACTCGAAAAATAGTACCGAATGATTGATTTGTACGGCCCTTTCCAGGCATCCGAATCCGAAACGCCACAATGTATACCTTAACAAAGTTCGAAAAAGAACCTGGTATTAAAATTTTTAAGCAAAAATTTGCTAATCTTGTAATTTCGCTATAGTTTTTACTCATTGGGGCAGTTTATGGTATCTACCAACTGCTCTCAAGGTAAAAAGTCTCTAGATGGACCCCTAAGACCACCCTTCCTTTTATTCCTTTGTTCGAAAATTCGACTGTTGTTTTTTTTTTTTATTTGACGATGATCACCGTCTATTTTTAATCTATGTATGTGTATTTATCACTAATTCTACTATATTAAACAGTTTATAGTGAGCTTGAAGTTATTTTTGTTTATCTTTGGACCAGTTTTTTATAGTTATTTATTTCAATATTAGATGGTTTATCTTCTGGTGATGTATTGCACCCCTATATCCTCTTATTTATATATTTCATCACTCCTTTAATTATCAAGAATTCAATACTCCACACGCCTATAAATCCTTTAAAATAAAAATTAATTAAATTCCGTTACCGTTAACAAAGCCTGATTTAATAGTTCTCGTAATGAATTACTTTACCTTAACTTTCATTTAAAAGGTGTACCAAAGCACCTCTCGATTATTTTAAGAAGGTGAATAACTTCTTTCATTTCAAATCGATTTCATATATAGAATAATTCTTACAATCTCATAATATGCACCCGTTTACATTAAGCGGACATATCATTTTTAGTGACACAAGACTTTTTATTGATAGCTTTCCCGAATCTAACCCGATGCACATGGCTGCCGTTCAAAACGTTTCTATATTTTTGGAATAAGAAAGTGTCTCTGTTCGCTATTATTGTTCATGTTTATTCATGTTTATTCATGTTTTTTTTCTATTTGACGAAGTAAGCGTGATATAAACCTTCATGCAGCTCGTTAAATAGTTACATTCCGAGCCAATGACCGCGTTGACTTTGTAACGTATATCGTTATCATTTTGGACAACTAAATGTTGCTGTTTGTAGCGGATGTATTTCAATTCTATACAAAGGCTACAGAATTAACTAACTCTCCGTTAAATCGTTTTACTTCCGTTTAAAAGCTATAAGTGAGTCTCATTAATATTTTATACACTGTAATTCTTCTACACATTGTGATTCTTTCTTCTACTGACAATACCACATTACCCAGCCTTTATTATACCTCTATCTTCAATTCTAGTAATATATTAGATGTCTAAGTCTCAAAATTCTGCATCTCACGTACCCCGTACCAAATAAACGGTATCACCTTGTCGTAATGTGGAACAGCGTGCCGAAGTCTCTACCGATATGGGCTCGCCGTTTTCTTCCAAAAAGAGTCGCAATCGCTCTCCCACATCCAGACTGCTATTGTTGACATTTCTGATTCGTAATGTATCTGCAATACTATCCATCCCGCGCCCTACCGGCCATTTTTTGCTGACCCATACCGCTTGAGCCCCATTAAATCCGTCTACTCCAACTGGGCGACACCATAAAAATACTCGATCCTCGGCCGCTATTTTCGGATCTCCCCGCGCGCTACGCTTAGCTTCCATAAGCAGCGCTGTACGACTGGGCCCATTCTTTTTGGTGTTGTTACTGGCATTGCTACCACCAACACCTCCGGTAAGGCCCTTTCCACCTCCTAAACGTGAAAATATAGATCCCTTTAAATTCTTTGCCAGGCTTTGATTTGCAACTTTATCAAGTTTTTCCCGCCGTTCTTGGAAAAATCTCGCTATTTTACCGAGCGCACTGGTATCTTTTTTAGCGATCTGAGTAGCACCAATCGAAGTTGGTTGACCAGACAGAGCCAGTAATTTTTGATCAATAATGCGTCGATCATGTTCTCTATTAGGAAACAATGATGCTACTGGTTGTGATGAATCTTTAGAATGTTCCAAATTGACTTTTTGGGGCCGTTCAATGGTACATTGATGAGCTATCTGGGTGCGATGCTCCTCACAAAACACTTGGCGGCAGAAATCGCAGTTAAATGGAAGGAAGTCAAGTTTCTGACACTTATGGCAATGCTTGCCTATGTCCATAAGACCCTCTTCCTCGCGTCGCGTCATGAATAACGACGCCATGTTAGTATTTGAAATTGTAAATTGATATTCTAAACCTTCGATCAAGACCTTATAAAGCACATACTAGTGGCAAAGAACCTGCTAGAACTGCCTTCATCTCGAGGCCACTTAAACCCGGTTGTCTATATGCAGGGTTGGATTACCCAGCATACACCTTAGATCAGCCCCCACTAAATGCCCCCCGCCATTCCTGTATACACACTTCTACTCTTTTGCCCACTCGCGAGTCTCATTTCATACTGCATACAAGAGCCTCATCGCTGCTCTCGAAATCTTAAAGGGTAGATAAATATTAAGACACTGCTTCCTCATCGTTTTTCAATTACAAAGACATTCTCCATGTTTGATCTCAATGTTCCATGGCCCAGCACATCCTACACTGAAACACCATCATCAGCCCAAATTTCAGCACTTCATGCAGTCATAACCACTCTCTATACCCTTGGCTACAGAGACATCGCCATTAATTTTCAGCCACCTGAGAGTGTTAAGGTGCCCTCTGGGTTGAAAAATCCGGTCCAAATAGAGCTTTTACGAACAAAATTGCATAAATTCATAGGTTTACGTCTCTATTCACGAGTAACCCTCGTAGTAAGCGATCCAGCTCAATGTCAAGGTCTCAACAAACTTCAAAACATTTTCGATATTATTGCAGTGCAACCTACGACCGAACGAGCTCTCCAAACGGCAGTTACAAATCTCGATATTGACCTCATATCTTTCAATTTGAGCACAAGACTTCCATTTTTCCTCAAGCATAAAACTATTGGCGCAGCCGTGGAAAAGGGCATTAAATTTGAACTCTGTTACGCCAGCGTCATTTCTGGCCCAGCTGGACATCTTTTGCAGACTGCTAGTGACGGGATGACACTTTCTGGATCTTCTCTTATCGCCCGCCGAGTGTTCTTCAGCAACGTAATCCAATTAATAAGGGCTCTGAGAAGTAAAGGACTTGTCGTTTCAAGTGGAGCTGTCCTGGCTCTTCAAGTAAGAAGCAGTACTGATGTGCTTAACTTGCTTCGCACAGTGGGGTTGGACCTGGCTAGATCTCATGCCTGTATGCTGGATAATCCTCAAAGAGCGCTCTTAAGTGGCCGTTTAAGGATCAAGAGCAATAAGCAGACGGTTGTCGTGGGTAATGAAGGTCCACTTCACGATAACGAATTCGAAGACGTACAATTGAAGTCTAATGCGGCTGGTTATCGCCGTAAACAATCCGATACGGCCAGTGGCAGACTCTTGAAGCGTCAAAAGAAGTAGTTGCATAAGGAATAATGAAATAATTAAATTTTTGGAAGGAGACTAAAACGAAGAGAAATCAAACACAATAGAAATAGTCAAATAGGAGATAGTACCGTGATTTTGGGAAACGGTCCATTAAACTACCATCATCAATGGATCTATAAGCATTTGAAGTTGATTTACTTTAAAAGAAGTATGTTGCAACCGCATATTTTGTAAAAGTATAATGGGTGGCTGGATCTATCCAGCTTGTATATTTTGAAGATTAATTGGTATCGTAATGCACATTAGGTCCACAGGAGTGGACAGTCTATATAAATTCATGATGTAGCTGTAGCAATTTTGTCGTTTCATGAGATCGAGATCGTTAAAAGCAATCCCAAACATGAGAGAAATGAACCGGTCATTCTTTGTGTTTGGATACTCATCAACAATCTTTCACAGGTGAGTCGCTCAAAATACTCATGAGATTGCTTTTGATTTAGCACAATATTTAACGCTGAAAAATTGATGATCTGATTGCTCTGAGCTTCGAAGGTGGTTCCAGACTTCTCTCTGGTGGAGTTCTGGTGGGGCTTGGAGAAGCCTGTGCCAGTGGTCGTGGCCTTTTTCTCGACAAAAAAATTGATGGTGTCGTAGGAACAGCTCGTTTAGGACTACGAGCAGCAGCGGCAGGTGACTTGACGGTATCACTGGGTGTAATTTGTGGTATTGATGACTTTTGCAGTCCAGTCGTATTAGAAGGCGTATTGATATTGGGTTTTACTCTCTCGTTCCGGCCGAGTTCAGTTGCTGGCTTTAATATTTGAGTTTTAGCGGTGACTATGGAATTTTGAGGGGCTGCATTATGATTATTTGGTGTCGTTAATGTAGTTTTTGAAGTATGAGGGGATGTCGTTGTCGATTTTTTTCCATTCTTTGACAACGTTAAATGATTAGCACGCTCTCGCTCTCGATTTTGAGTCAAACGAGTGTTGAATTGCGTCGGAGGTCGTCTTTGGATTGGGGCATTGGAGTCATATCTAGAATTATAGTTGAATGATTTTTGGGAGTCGTAGCTCTTTCTGCCAAAAGACTGTGGAGAATTGCGCCGAGCTTCAAGTCGAGCACGTTCTAACACACTACTTCGATACACGGGACGTACATATGTTGAACGACGTACTGTGGGATCTCTAAGAAGTTGTGGAACTGTAGTTATCGCATTTGCCAGCTTTTGACGTTTCAATTTTTCGGTCATTGCCTTTAAACGAGCCGCTGAATCCGATCTAAACAGCTCTTTTTCACTCTGATAGCGATAATATAGAGTCTTATTGGGCATAGCTTCATCCTGGAGCTGTGAAACCGTTTTCCGACCTTGATATATCGGTCTATCAGGGAAATCTCTTTCAATAAGTTTGGGCCAAAGCTTATCTGAATGGGGGATCAATTGAGGGGAGGATTGCTCTAAATGAGCGAGTTGTTTTGCGTTCAAACGAGCCAAAATTGGTTCAAGAAGATGATATGGAGTTTCACCCACATCTGATATCCTACTGGCGTTCAGAATACACCGATTGGTGGCTATCTGAACAAGGGTTAGCATGGCGATGAGTTGGTTTGCCCCGGAGCAAGAAAAGTGAGATTTTGTGGAGAGGTTTGGAAGGTATCTTGAAATTTAAGTGGGAGAATGATTGGGAGATCGAAATTTGGTTTGGTGAGATTGGTTTTGTGTAATTTCAATAATTGAAGATAAAATTCTCTTCTTTCATTTGATTGTGTTGGTAGTGGTAGTGATAATTCAGTAAATTTTCGCAAATTCGGGCGAAATTTTCCGTTCATACGCTAAACTTTTTCGCAAAAAATAGAGAAATAGGGAGTGGTTTCGGTAAATTTACGCTAATTTGTTTGCATAATGAGCGCTTCACTTTATCTTGCATTTGCATCAATAAAAGTGATCTACGTGAAAGGATAGAATTTGAATGTGTAGGGCACAATTGAGTACCAAGCTTAGGTTTTTTTTTAATCCATGTTAGGTTTCAAACTATGCGCCTTTACCCAGCCGGGAAGTTGAAATATTGTCCGCTATTTCCGCAGCACCCCGTAGCGAAGACGCGCTAGTTAAGCAAGTTTTAACTGCAAAACTATTGCGAAAAGCCACCAAATTCGTCTAATTTGTTGCCAAAGCAGCTTTACAAACGCGCAAAGAACGAAACAAGAGAAAGATACGGGAAAAATTGGCGCAAGGAAATAGTGCGAAACGATCGGACCGATACAAAAAATTGCGGAAACATTAATAAATCTTTCTTCAGTAAAATAAGAGTAACGAAGATTAGAAGGTCTACTTAGACACCCACAATTGGTGATAAAAAACCAGTTTGAGTCCACAGTTCATATCAGATTGATTCCAAAATTATAATCCGTCGATCATTGACCTTTTCCGAACTAAACCGAATAAAATTGAGCTACTCTTCTTATCATCTCCGGCCTAGTCCCGGACTAGTTCCGTCAAATCCCGTCACACGGTAAATTAAGCCGCCAAGACCTAAATTACTGACAAAAAATCAGTAGAAAAACCATTAACAATAGTAAAAATCAAACAAAACCTCGCTGGCTGCCCCCACCAAATTCGCGACAAATGCACGCTACACGTCTTCTTTTCCTCTTTCTGTACCGTAAACACGCCAATCTACACACTTTCTCTGCAGCGGCTTCGGCGCGCGCGTACTTAAAGCCGGCTTCCGCTATTTTCCAGTCTTTCTTAAGAGCAACTCCGAACGGTTTTCTGAGCTATCATCATCGGCTCTTCATTTAAAGCCCCCTGTAATAAACTAATTTCATCAATTTAATCATGTTCCGCAGAAAGAAGGAAGAAGAACCCAAGAAAACCGGCGAAAATGTCCGATATGTACCCTTTTATGAACTTCCATCTGAAGCCAAAATCCCTACTGAAAAATCGCTTGAACTGGCTCAAACTACCAAGTATAATGAGGTATTAAAGCATTTCCAAAACCCAGATTTGCTTATTGCTTGTTCTGAGGAAGAGGCTCATAAGGAAGCAAGTCATAAAAGCACAGATACTACCCATTTAAAGCCATTGTCGCCACTGGAAAAGGCTTGGGTCACTCGTGAATGTATTTTACGTTATCTTCGTGCAACAAAATGGCTGGTAAAAGACGCCATTGATAGAGTTACTCTCACTTTGGCATGGCGTCGTGAGTTCGGTATTGACGGATGGTTTGACGCTGACAATGAGGTCAATGGAACCCTTGTTGAAGAGGAAAATGCTACTGGTAAAGAAGTCATTTTGGGTTACGATAACGATGCCAGACCATGTTTATACCTTAAACCAGGCCGTCAAAACACCAAAACTTCAATGAGGCAAGTACAACATATGGTGTATATGCTTGAAAAAGTTATTGACTACATGCCAGCTGGTCAAGATTCGCTTTCACTTCTTATAGACTTCAAGGCACTGCCAGTAGGTACTCAGGGGGGCAAAATTCCACCTGTGGGTACAGGTAAGAAGGTATTGCACATTTTGCAAACCCACTATCCAGAGAGATTAGGAAAAGCTCTTTTGACAAATATTCCATGGCTCGGGTGGACTTTTTTGAAGATTATTCATCCATTTATTGACCCATTGACCAGAGAGAAATTGGTTTTTGACCAACCATTCCCTCAATACGTCCCTGAAGAGCAACTTGACCTGGATTTTGGAGGTGCCGTAGATTTTGAATACGAGCAAGAGAAGTATTGGAAGGAGATGGTTGCGTTTGCCGAAAAGAGAAAAGATAGTTATAAGAAACGATTTGAGCAATTCGGTGGAATTGTGGGGTTGAGTGAAGTTGATTTGCGAGGTGAAGGCAAGGAATTGAAGTTCCCATTAGAGAAAAATGCTGAAGCAGCAGAGGTTAAGGCAGAGGCATCAGAAGCTGAACTCAATGGTAAAATGGAAAAACTTGCGGTGAATTAGATATAGAAAATGGCGATATGATTGTTAATTGGAAAATGTAAACGACAGATTATGTTAAGTAACAAGTTTTTGGTCAATTAGAAGTAGTCGATCTAGGACTGCAGATGTGGATTATCCAAACACTCATCCGGCCTGCTTAATGTTATCAATTCTACCGTGTAAGGCCTCCAGCGAGAGTCACATTATCTTTCTGTGTTGTGATTCTTAACGGCATGTAAAATCTATTAACAGATAGAACCAAGTACATGCGATTGCAACATCTCTATAGCCAAGCATCCCTCTGAGACCACCTTTCGACAACAACGGAATTGCAACCTCAAAAGTCTGTGCTGCGATGCTTCCTGGTGTTTTCGAAAGATCTTTATCAGAGGCCAGTTTATTCCCAGCTCCAGCTTTATAAATCTGATACTTTAGTGGATCTTCATGGCTCTTGATAAAATCATCAAATGTTTTGCAAACTTTAGTTACCTCAGTTTGGATATCATTTACTTTGACAACAATACCAGAATTTGGTAATGGGTAGCCTTCGAAACGTGATGCCGGCTCATAACTGGGATCGAATGCCTGAATGGTATTTAGGTTATAGAAAACCAGGTTTGCCGTTACTATCTCCACTGCTTTTTCTACATCATCAATGCCGGCGTAATCTTCTGGTTCATCCGATTCTCTCATATGCTGAACCCAGTTCAACAAAAATTCGTTGTGAAAGGCGAAAAAGTCTTCGAATGATCCAATTACCAACATTTTCATCTCATCTCCGTCCGGCCGTCCAAAAGCTTCAGGATATTCGATCATAGCTTTAAATATAGCAAATGGACACACACGATCATCTAGACGTGGAGCAGAAAGACATTCATTCGAGAGTCCGCATCTTATTGAGGCTTGCATGTCGTACACTTCCAATTCCAAGCCCATTAACGCCAGTACAGGGTAAGAAGATATCTTGGAAATATACCTCAACAAATGTATACTGTGTAGATTTATAAGTGGGCACAATGCTTCCTCTAGCGTAGGCTCATCGCTGGTTTCGTCACCTGTATATGTGACTACAGGGACTAAGTTCATCTCGGAATTTAAAGTGGCCAAATCAGCATACTTGGTAACCCTTGATGGAATCTTTACGATCGGTTCATCCAGTTTGACTAGTTTAGTAGACAGGGTACCATCTTCATTTAAAATTGTCACCCGTCCGCCAATGCCCAAATCTCGGTCCAACCAACTTTCGTTTAAAGGACCAGAAGATGAAACCCCACCCACTATGCTAAAACCGTTCACACCACGACCTTGCAACATTGGATCTACTTTCACAGTATATGAGTCGATTTCAGCTTTAAAAATCGCTGCGCCTTGCAGCGGTTCCCACATGCCACCGACGTGGACTATTGCAAGCGAATTCTTACCTCTTTTGGTGTAAAAAGACCCACCGAACCAAGAATCGTGCTCGGCGGCATTAAATAATTTACCTTCCTCGGGGAGCCGATAAAAATTATCGAGTTCTTCCGTCATTGCTTCAATAGTATGAAACAGTGTCGGGTTAGCATCGTTGAACTGCATAAACATTTCACATAACTTGATATCTGGCCTGGACTCTAGATGAAAGCTCATTTTTTAATTCACAGTCGAAATTAGCACTTTTGTTGATGAAATTCGTTGAATTTATCAATTGAAACAAACCAGGGGTAGCAAATAGATGTGAATTCTCTAGAGGTGACACATGCAACGATATATTTGAACCTTATACTTGGTATGGACAAGATATGTCACGTGTAATCTGGCGTTTTGTTGCATTATCGGGGGGTGATTTTTGTTCCCACAACTATTTATTGCAACGTTGACGACGATATTATTGTTGTAGTAAAAGCTAAACACATAACCTTACATTAAACCTTGTTCAAAACCGATTGTAATCGGTGGCAATTAATTGCAACACACCATTTGAATCAGTTGACGGCGTCTTGGAGGAAATAAAGCATGCCTTTGAATGATTCTCTTTCAGATTTGGTATAATGAACACCACTCAATTGGTCTCAAATCGTTAGAATCACCTTCATGATCAGTGATAAGTCATTACGAAGTATGGAAAAGATGTTAAGGCTGCAACGTTTCGGAATACAAGCCACATTCTCGAAGCCATACTTAGAATTTATCTAAAGTGAAAGAAAATAAAAAGTGACTTTTTTTTAGTATGTAATTCGATTAAGCTGCTTACATTCTTGACATTTACGAAATTAGACACGGTTGAACGTTCTTAAATGTATTACCGATTATTGAACACGATAGTAATGTAATGAAGATATGAAAAATATACATAATGCTTATCCTTAGAGATCAAATGCCTACAAAGTTACATCTTTTACTGCTAGTCATGAAACTTTTCATTACTTTCTAAATATTTTTCACCTTCTATACGTATGATACTATGATACTATGGGGACAGAATTTTCATCTGCCCATGCTAATTCAGTGAAGAAACAAACAATATCAGCTTCTTTGACCCTCCCTCCATTGACCACCAAATTATTCACTCAATGATAAACTCCAATCTATGTAAATGGTTTAGCACACTTTCTTTTCTCAACTTCGCCCGTCTTTTCACAAACCATGTGTTGCCAGTCTAATGCATACATTGGATTTGCGCCACTCTTAGCAAATATTACACCAAGATCGTCTCTTGCAGTACTTAAATAGTAGTTCATACCATCTCCCAACAGAATGACTGCTGCTCTGACGATATCACCAGGCTTAAAGCTGTCAATGATTCTCACCTTGTCTTTCTCGGTCAGACGTACATCCTGTGAACGAATCACTCCTTTGAAAGTTTCTCCGAGTTCCGGAGTATTTGCACTCACTAACGTGGTTTGCAGCAGAGCTACGGCACCTACTGATTGGAGCAGTTGTGACCCTCCACCAACTGCCAACAGTTTGTGAGCAAATTCTCCATTCAGACCAACACCAGAATCCTTTACTGCATTTCCATATTTCTCAACCACCAAAATTTCACCATTTGCTTGTCTAGGATTGATTCGAGTCACTCTGAGAAGAACTATATCATTTTCTTGTGGTAAACACACCGCCAGACTGGTACTTTTACGCAGTAGCGATGAGCTCATATCAACAGGATTATCTCCACGATTAATGGGTACTACGGATACGGTTTGGATGCGAGTTTCGGTATCATTATGCAATTCTGGTTCTTCCTCGGAGTTTTGTATTTCCACTTGACCCACTATGGCTGCAACGATAACAGAAATCGAGCCCGCTTTCGAGTTGGTATGAATGGTGGAAACGGTTGTTCCAGGGCCAGCAACGGAACGAGTTACGTGAGTATCATCCTCTGCTCGGTACAATGGAACTATATATTGTCCAGGGAGTACGCGCGACATAATAACGATGGGTTATCTAGGTTCGTAGGCGTATTTATATGACCTTTGAGTGATGCTTTTGAAAGATGGCAAAGCGATGGGGATAGATGCGGTCTTTATGCAGTGCAGCACTGCAGATAACTCCCTGTATATCTATATGCAGGCCATAATTCATATATACACACTTTATCAAAAAATCGTAGCTCATCATCTCTACTAATATGGCATCTTACCCAGAATTTGAGGACGGAAAGCCTCCATTGATCACTTTAAAACAGTACGACGTAGCCCCTTGGGCTGGCACTACCTGTGTCGATCGTCAAAACGGCCAATATGTTGTTGTTGTCATGGAGGAACCTACTAAAACCGTGGCCAGAATTGCTGAATCCGATACTGAGACATTAAATAAGATCTTTCAACTGGCCCATGCCACTCATGCTCAACAGCAACGAAGCTAAATGAAGTTAAGCACCAATGTACGAGTTCTAAGTCAATGTAGACGAATTTTTGGCACGCAATTTATAGTTGGAATGGGTAGAAAAGGTGTTGCATTTTCGTTTTGAAATTGTTTCGCATTGACTATATGATGATTGAAGAAAGAAGACCGTTCAATTAAATGATAAATCATTATAATTACACTAGCAGGGAGTATTCTTTATAATGAGATTCGGTTTATTCGGATTTCTCTATTTGAATATAATCCCTTCTTTTGCATTTTGAATCATCATTTTACTTTCAATCTACGTTATTTCATCACTTGTCTATGTTCATTATAATAATATCAATCTTTAATCTTCATCTCTTCTATTAACTTGCTCCACTATGCATTCTAGATAAAATGGGTGTTTCCAATCAGAAGTCTATGCACTTCCATGGTTGCCTTCAAATTGTTTAACTCCTCTCTAATTTGTTGAGCCAATATCGGAGTCAATTGATTGCATGTAGCAACCTCAGGGTGACGATCATACTCATCACCACTATAAGTATCGTACAACACGATTCTTGATGAAAATTTGACTCCAGCTTTCATTCGTGGACTCATCGGTTTTTTGAAGTTTCTACTAATGAAAGAAGAGAGCGATCTTGGACTCAGATTTGAATTTTGTGGCAGTCGGTTGAATTGCGGGGGCATCAAGTTGAATCTTTGCGTGGCAGCTAATGGCTCGTGACGTGTACTTTCACTGGGGCTATCGACAAAGTCTGACAGTTCCTCAAACAAGTCATCTTCACCTTCTTCATCAGAAGATCCAAATCCGTTACCAATGTTACCAGACGCTTCACTATCATCAAACGATATATTGAATGACTGATGTGAAGACAGATTGCGGATGTCATGCATGGCAAGCTTACCCTGAAAGCTGCGGCTGTCCAAGCCTTTGAACGACATCGACACAGGTCGGTTATTATGAGCGCCTTTTCCATCAACCACGGTGGGTTTGTTTTGACGGAATGCAGGCTCAAAAATGGGCAGCGAAGTCGCTTCGGGGGTCTTCTTGCCTTCAGGTATAGGCGTCCTGGTCAAATCAGGAGAAATCGGCAGTACAATTTCGATATCCGACGAATATGTCAGCGAAGCGGACGATTTTTCAAATGATCCAGGATGGGAAACATGAAGTTTTGGAGTAGAAGTTGAGACTTCAAACTCCGGAGATACCACTTTCGCCAGCGGGGTTTCAACTGTGGGGGGTGCAATGGCAGGAGATTGGGAGACATTCTTTGGAGTAAGGGTCACTATCTCCTGCTTAGGCGGGTCAGCATTCTGGTCAAACGAATTGACACTTTCTACTGGTGAAAAATTTAATTGTGCGGGCTCGATGAAGTCAGTGAATTCAATGAAGTCATCAAAGTCGCCTTCAAATGAAAAGTTATCGTTGACAGATCCATTTACGGATCCTGGACCATCCAAAACATCATCTTCCTTATCCAGTGGCAATGGCACTTGCTCAATTGTGCCCTTATCTCTAAGATTGCTGGCGGCTAACGACTCGAGAATACCAGATTCTTCGGTGTTTTGACCATCCATGATTTCGTCGATTTGGAGACTTCTAGAACTCTCTGAATTTTTGAGAATAGAAGAGGAGCGACGAGCAGAATTTGGTTCGTAACGTCCTTCTCCCTGGATAATGTTGTCATTGCTACCACTGTAGTTAATAAAAGAATTACGCTTCAGCTTATGAGAACGCATTGAACGCAGTCTCTCGAGAGATACAATGGATTCCACTTCCTGAGCGCTGAGCAGCTTAGGGAAGAGTGTTTCACCTGCGAGAGCGTGGCCACCAGAATTGCGATCTTTGGTAGATGCCAGAGGTTGCAACTCCATGCGAAATGGTGAACCAAATGCTAAATCTGGCAGCAACATCGAGTCACGAGCTCTAGGGGTTTCTAATCGATCCTTGTCGGCAGGATCCAACAGAATTTCATTATCAACACGATCATTACCAACCAAATGCGCTGGGTGAGATACGTAACCACCTTGCGAGTCATTCTCCAGATCGTTGTAATGCAGAAATGAGGTATTATCGTAATCGGAGTCGTTGACCTCGCGTATGAGATTTGCTTGAGGTTTCACTGGTTGTGGCTTGTAGTATGGAGAAGAAGAGTTGTACGTTGTTGCGGAAGACTCATTCGTTGCTCGTTGTGTTCTAGGTGTGTCCGTTGATGGGGTAGAAGGGGCCCGTGCATGCGATCGAACCGACTCCTGAGCGTTGTATGAGGTGCTCTTTGTGTCCGATGGAGATGTATCTCTAGCTGAAACAGAGGGTACTTGAAGAGTATCCGTGTTCGTATTGTTAGAAACTTCTGCAGGCTTCTTCTCCAGCGAACGGGATTTTTTGAAAACTCCCAAAAACACCGAGTCTCTTTTGTTTGTAGATGACTTTTTGGAAGACTTCTCTTTGGCTTCCTGTGGTACAGAGGCTACACCATTATCGACAGTAGATATGGATGTAGATTTTCGGCGGCCCTTGGCGTCATTGCGCTTCACAACTTCGTTAAGATCACTTAATGAGTGGTTCTTCGATTTTTTAAAGAGCAGTTTAAAAGAAAAGCCCTTCTTGCTTTGATTATCTTGTTGCAGCAAAGCGCTTATATCACCCAAAGTTGACGATCTTCTATGTGACTTTGCGCTCTGTGGAGCCTGCTGAGGTGTTGAGCTCGCAGAGTAAACGGACAGAGAACGTCTGTGATTTAAATTTGGGGTTCTGGGAGTGGAAAACTGGCTAACAGATTGTGTTTTAGGCGTTACAAGACGCTCCTCTGATTTGCGTGTGGCGGCCCCCTTTCCCTGAGTCTGGTTAGGCTGTTCGTAAGGAATATCGTCAGGAATCATAGATTTTGGCATGTAAGGCTGGTATGGTTTCTCATTGCTTTTGGGCGCAATGACAAGCGGTTCGGTGGAGACTTTATGAGCATTTACTGGCTCTTTCTTGGGAGAAGAAAGGGCGTTTTGCAGTGCCTTCAGACTGGGCTTTTGGACGGTATCTTGTTTGGCCATATTGGAAGACTTTTGTGGCAGAATGGAACGAACTGTTGGGTCTGGAAGATCTTTAATTATGGAAGGTTTCGATGGCACGGCAGTCGAATGTTGCAAGTCTGACTTTTTTACAATTCTTTCAGGCAGCAGCTTCTGTTCACCAGATTTACTAAGTTCAGAATGCGTCTCTGCCACTGTATTGACATCCTTGGAGTCAAGCACGTCGGGCACATTTGCCTCTGGCTGAGCCGGACCATTTTTGTGAAGGTCTTTTCTAGGCAATGGCGATACTCCCAGACCCAGGAGATGGTCCAGTTGCATTGCAGATCCCTTTGCATCGAATTCCTCGGGATTCAGAAGAAGCAAGGTGTTTTGAGAGCTACAGCGGCTGGAATTAAGGGCGTTCTCATCTGAGTTCACAGAGACTCGCAGACGCAGAGTTGTGTATGAGGCCACACTTGCTTCCAGGGCTCTTGCAGCGTCATTGGAAAAAAGAGGAATAGTCTGTGGTTTTTTCAACGACTCTTGAGCTGATTTTGTCGAGTCCTTGGCTTCAGTTGCCATAGAGGCGGGCTCAGACAAAACGCGGTTAGGATTAGAAATAGGCGACGATTTAAGGGGTGGAGAGAGGTCTTCTTCCTCCTCTTCTATGGTAGTTTCAGCATGAAACAGTGACTGCAGTGATTTCTGATGCAATATCAGCTCCAACTGCTTCATCAGAGGCAGCAGTCGCATGATTCCCGTGGTGGTTGGTCGAGAGGATTTTGAGGCGGGCTGAGGGGTGGTGAAGCTGGCGTGGGGACTCACCAATGGCAGGTTTTCTGCGGAATCTGGGCCCTTGGGGTCTACTTCATTCCGGAGAGCCTTTGCGTGACTTTCCGAAGGCCCCAGGTAGAACTGGTTGCTGAGTTCGAACTCCATGGCGGTGGTGACGATTCGCTGGAACAGGAAAAATTCCAGGACGCGGAGAATACGCGAATAAAGTGGGAGAGTGGGGGTTGAGAGTTAGAGGGGGAGCGGCGGCAGGAGTAGGCGAGAGGGGGTGAGTAGAGTTCAAATTAAAGTAGATTCTAGATGATATGGATGGTCTTAGTGGTGTTGAGGAAGGGGTATCCAAGGTCAATGGAGACATATACAGTTGTTGTAGTATCAGAAGTTGACCGGAACTAGGTTTTTTTCGCAGAGTCTGTGCTTACACCTTGGGTTAAAATATGATGGTTTAAGTGGGAGACAGGGCTTGCCGAAAGTGGTTGCGAAGAGTGGAGTGGAGTGCAGGGCAGTAGTAGTAGTAGGAGCAGCAGAAGCATTAACTCAGTAGTACAGGAAGTGAGAATTGGGACAGGCAAAGAAAATCGAATGAGATAAGGAAGTTGAGGAAATTAAGCAGAAGTGTAATATTGACAGCACGGATGAAGTTTAAAGAACCTGAAATAGCTTTAGATTTAGTACTTTTCAAAGAAACTTGTTCAATTAAGTAGAGAAGAGACCAAGTAATATGAGAAGAGAAAGGGGGAAGCATAAGTTACGTGAGCTCACTTATAATTACAATCTTTTTTGATCGGTAATGGAGCATATTACTAAATTAAAGAGAAGAATTTTACCGCTTGGTAAATTGACGAGCAAGGCTACAGAGAAGACATAATCATTTAGACAGTTTGAAGAGGTTGAATAAGAAAAAAACCGGCGGCATTCTCCATGCAAAGAACGATCAAATGAAACACGCGATCCATCTGATCGGAATTTTTTCACTTTTGTTAAGAATGCCTCAAAAAAAGTTTATTGGATATGGCAGTAGGCGATCAAATTATTACATGTAAAGGGCTAATAAATTGAACTTACGAGAAGTTAAACTTACGACAAATCGTGAGAATTAAGAATTCCATAGATTTTCGTACCTTTATCAAACATCTCCTGGCAATCACGTTATCCTCCACAAGAAATTTCCCACAGCCACCAATAAATACGAATCTAGCGGTCTACTTGAATTTGTATCTCTACCCACCCTACTAGCGAGAATGTAATATACCACAGTAATTGAGAATTTAACCGAAATCTACTTCTGTACACTTGGCAAAACTTACCCCGTAATCAAAAATGCCCCTTTCGACAAAATGTTTCAACGATGAGAATGTTGTCTATTTGTAGACGCTCCAATAGGTATGACGCGTTATTGAGGCAGTTCTAAGCTGTGCGAAAAAAATTAGCTTCAGTACTGTGCCAGATAAAATGTATAATAATCTAGATTTAAAAATTGACACGGTTGTTTAAAGGCAAAATAAGGTTGTTAAGCTAAAGAACAAAAGAAGGTTCCAAGGCCTAGAATGGTGCACAGAATCAATAGGACTTGCAGTAATAATCAAGAACAACCACATTTTTAAAATGAAGTGTGTAGTAACACTTATTGCATTTCGCCCAAGAATGTAGTCTGCGTGAGAAACCATGCGTTAAACAATAGTTGACAAGATAGCCTACAGGAGAGTACCGAGTGAAATTGCTAAGTTAGCGAGAGGTAGCGAAAATAAAACCAACGAATAGGCCGTGTAAGGGAACTTGTACCGAAAAACTACAGAAACTCTTACAATAGAAACAATGTACTTTCTCGCGTTCTGCAGTAGGGCGTCGGCATTACATTAAGTTGACAGGTGCTATAGACAAAAGAAAGATACTGACAACGTGGACAAAAACCATGAGAAAAGGGCATCCCTGGACAGCAGACATGGACTCGGTCAGTTTCCTTGAATGAGGTCCTCTCTTTTTAAATTATGCACCAAGGTATTTTATGTGTACTAAAAGTTCCGGCAAATTTATTTTGTGATTCTACTACTTAATGCCAAAAGACCTCAATTGATCAACATTAACTCGATAGTCGGCTAATTATTAGCGGCTTCACTTGCCGATTAAAACTAATTGCTACTATTAATTGTCACAGTCAAATGAGGCTGTCTTTTGATGTCGTCGCCCTTTCGCAGTTCCGACAGCATGCCCCGGAAAATCTTAATAAAAGATCTCGGAGAGGTACCGGGACGCACGTATAGGGCATGCCCAGAAACCCTGGCTTACCCAACAACAAGGTTTTAAGAAATATTCAGTGAGATCCCGGCTCTAAATTCCATACCCCGCTACCTGCTTTATCTTGATTCAGGGCAGTCCAGTGCAGCCAGCGATTACTGCAGAAAAACGCACTTGATATGACGCACCGACGCTCGAATAATTCGTATCCTCCTGTGTTAAATAAAGTGATCATAACTATTTCGAAGCGTGAATCCACCACATTCACTTGCAATTCGCTGTGCCCTTTGCAACACTGTTTTACTTGATTGGGTCAATTTAATCCCGTAACTTGTACTTCAAAAGCCTTGATCACACTTATGATTAGTAACTTCCTGTCGAAATATGCGGAGTTGAGAAATTAAGCTTCAAGCCCTGAATTTTTCATCTCATCTAGCATCCCAACTAGTACCTGCCTTATGTTTGATAGCGCCTGGCTTACCGGTTACCGGTTCTGCGTAGTTGAGCCCCAGAAAAAATCTGTAGGAGTCTACATCCGATCGTTTATACGAGCTAGCACGATCGTCGATGATCTGCGTTGTAGACAAGTGTTTTCATGGTAACTTTGATGCAGTCCTTGGCTCGTGGCATCAAATCCTAGAACAAATGTAAGCTATTCCTGTCAAGGCGTTCATGGCAAGTAACAACCAAATTTACCGCAATCACGCTTTGTAAATTAATAAGAACTGGCTAACAAGCGGGGTTGCATATGGCAGTCGATTTAGATCGGGAATGCAAATAATAGATATAATTAGGTCCTATTTTTTCGATTTATCTTGCACATTCCCCCAAGTGACAACATTTTGCATAGTGCTCAAGTGTCACTTCGAGACAGGGATAGATTTGGGAATGTAATTCAATCAATAACACACGATTGTGAGTGAATGTGTTAAACTCCATCGATGCCATTTACCTCATATGTAGGAGAGTCTCGAACAAATGGTACTGTTACGAGTCATCTTGTTCTATAGCCAATGTAACGGTGTTATTTTCCACTTAGCTACGGACTTAGATGGCACAGGATCCCTTTTTTATAATTATATTGTATATTGCATAATTTTTATTTGACGCGTCAAATCCGCATTCCGCAATAATTGTATAAAAGAGCAAAAGTATGTACAGTGGTCAATCCTGCTCTGTAAGAAAATTGAATTGAATCTATTCGAACTTCTAGTCTCAGGATGGTCTTATATTTGCTCTTCTGTAGCATCTAAGTGAGCGAATTCCCAGTATCAAGTCGGCCCACCTCCATCCGCGGGTTGCAACGCAGGGTATTTCAAGTATGCACCCTGCACGTATTTACGAAATATTTACTATTTTTGATCGCTGATGCGCCCTATTTACCCTTTTCGGAAGATTGCATTCGCATCAATGTTGCAGAAAATGCACTACTAGCACCCTGAATTATCGAGGGTATTGTAATCCTTTTGCCATCTTGAAAGAAGTAAAGACGCGTTCATTAACGAATATCATACAAAGTAGTGAGCTGATTCTACCGTAAAGGATTCCTTTTGTCAATTACGCGAGCGACGGGACCTGCACCTCGCTTGGAATTCGTTTCAGGTTTCGTCAACTTTAAAGCACTTGTGGAATGATATAAACGGTGTCATTCGATATCCGTCAAAACTCTAATCATCTTAACCGATATCCGATGAAAATTGCTTCACGATGTTCCGCTGTTTTCTACAAGAATCTTTTCTAACGCCCTAATATTGAATATAAATCTATTTTGTAGCTTTCGCTCTTCCCAAAAGTAGCCAGCTCTCTTGGTCTTGATCTGTAGCTTTTACATGACCACACAGTTCTCACGCTTGAGTCTTCTTTTCCTCTTGGATCCCTCTTGCATAACAGGCTTTGCTGGTAATGGTTTGATCTCCTCGTTGGCGTGAACTGTTGTGTTGGATTCTATAACAAAGTTGTTAGTTTTCTCTTCCGCCCTCACTTCAGAGGCAGCATCATCCAACAAACCCACATCAGGAACGAGGGTTCCAGATGAGATGGTTTCAGCATCAGAGCCCATGGTAAGGTCAAAATCTGGCATACCATCGCTAGGATCCAAGGCAGGATCCTCTCCTGCAGCAAGCATGTATGAGGCAATATAGACATACAAACGCACCCACAATTCCTCTAATTCGTGTGTAAATTTTGTTCCGAATCTCTCCACAAACGTTTGCACTAATGCCTCTCCCATGAGTTCAAACTGTGGTCTTTCAATTCCCAAAATACGTGAATGACGCTTGGCCAATCCTGTAAGGTAAGAATTGAGAACATCGATATTACTCAATTGCAGAATAACCAACGAAAGCACTCCACCCATGGCTGCTGCCTGGTGCTTGATCAGTGGGAAGAGGCTTTCCAACTCTGGAGAAGCACTCAAAAGGTTACTGTAGAGTTGTCTGCAGAAGAGCAGCAGCGCCATGCTATTTGCGTTAAAGGTTTTCTTTTTGTTGAGCGAGTTTTGATGTGCGATTTGGCTGTCGTTGGGAAAAGCTCCGGGGATAGCACTTTGGTATTTGAGCATTGGTTCTTCAAGTAACATCTTATTCCATGTGTACTTGATCAACTCTATCTCACGGGCCTCCAATTTCAAAGTTGGCATTTTAACTTTGTTCAGAGCTGAGTAAGTGCTGTAAGCCAGTGAATCGACTTTGGTAGTGGTGCTCAACGTGTGGATTGATTGGGCACTGCTGGCGGCGCGAGAAGCCCTCTTATTGTTATTTAAGAATATATCGGAAATCATGGAGCTGGTAACAGGATAATCGCCAGTTAAGGTTGATTTAGAGTTCAACCGTTGAAGACGGTCAGTTGCCGGTAAAGTGGTGGTCAGAATCATACTTTTAACTTGATAATGAAATTTCAGATAAACAAGACTTTCCACTTTATATAACTGGTCAGGGACATATTGAATGCGTCACCACGCAAGGGCTTATAAGCATCTTGCAGTAGCTATCTTGATCAATAGAAGAAAAATTGCCTTGATTATGCAGATATTTTCCTTACTAGTATCCTTCAGGCACGCACGCTTGGTAATCTGCATTGGCCTATGCTTGTTGGCCGAGCAACTGCGAAACCCCTTGTGCTGTCTCCGGCTTTGTTAACTGCCCTTCGGATTATGTAACTAGAGGCTATCAATCAAATCTATTGTTACTATGGTCAAGGGCGCATTCACTTGCAGAAAAAATTAGATGTGTCTGGTTTTTTTAGGAAATTATGTGCTCCGTGCATGGATATTTTTCAAACATCAGCCGAGAAAAGATAGATTAATCGCTAGTATTTAGGGGGGGGCATAACATTGGGGCGTTTGAGTGTAAAACAGACGAACGCTTCTTTAGTAATCTTCTACTAAGGTTTTTAAAAAAAAACTGCCGCCTTAAAGTGGCCTCATATTCTGAAATCACCGTATGATCGTTTCTGCTAAAAAGTTTAAGAGAGGGCTCGAAACCTACAGATCCCGATTGCATTTTTACCTGTTTGGAGTTAAAACATTTTTATTTCCAAACTTTTCGGTTGGCTTTTTTTGGTTTTTTTTTCAAACATTTTTTACCGTGAACGCTGAGGGGCATTTAATAATGCCACATATATAAAGTTGGCTTGTGGGGCGTCTACATTTATAAAATACTTAACTGATACATATTAAATGCTTCTAGATCACTTTTAGATAACTCTATCTCTTTGAGATCAGAAGTCTTCTACACGAAGCTGTATTTATTATTGTTTTTTGCTTGCTGTTTGAAACATCCCTACGTCTAATGTCCGAAAATGTACTCAATTTTTTTCTCTAATCGTGCCGAACGTGCATTCAAATCCCGATTTTTTGGCCATCACTTCGATTCATATGCTCCTTCCAGCCTGCAATTATGCTAGCAAGGGCACGACGCCTTGTTGCCAGCTGTTTCTTTCAGTCACGTGATCGGAGTAAAGTTATTGCGCATCGATACCAAATTTAGCAAAATTGTCGAGAAATTACAAATAATCGATGAGGGTTTGACTCGGCGAGAAATCGCGATTTATGTGCAGTATCGGCCCGAAGGTCAGGGTGCATAATTCACGAGCGCAATTATATTTATGGTTTTTGGTTGTTTTTTTTTCAACCCCATCTCATGACAACCTGATCGTAACAATTTCTTGAGCCGTCTCTTCCCATCGTCGGCATCCCTCGGGCAAAATTATTATTTTTTTCGATCGTACATTTACGCTACAGGTATTTTTTTTCCAACGGAAACACTAATGCTGCATTTTGTTTAACAGGGCCGGCCCCTAAATACTATCACCATTATTTGTATACATGTTTAATTCTGCGCGAGGGATTTCAACATAGTAGCTCTGTACTGCCCTTTTCAACGCTGGGATTAATTTGTCCCATCTCAAGATTCTAACTTCTTTGTCAAACCCTCTTGGCTTTCTCTTTTCGTAGCCCATAATTCTTCTGGCGAGTTCACTTCTTACATCTTGAGGTTCAGTATCACACATACGGGATGATATTGGTTTTTTCAGCCAGAATGGAACCAAATTTGATCTGATTCTACCTCTTTCTTTTCTTCTAATCATTGGCTCATTGTCTTGAATGCCAATTAAAGTTTCCACAATTTCAACTACTTCCACTGAAGTGATATAATAACGATTTCCCGAAATTGTTCCCTTACTTTGGTCATCTGATTCATCCATATAAGACATATTTGAATTGTAGTTGTTAATTGGGCATTGCAAGCAGGAAACTTCCACAACGTCCACACCAACCCTTTGTGGAGGTTGAGGTTCTGGGAAGTCGATGGCTGAGCCCACCACCAGAAATTTAGCGACAATTGTAGGACCTTCTTGAAATCTCTCGATACGAATAATTCTTCTCATATCCATTCTTTCATTATAATTCCATTCAGGTAAGCAAATGTCTTCAAATAAGCCATCCGCAATTTCTAATTGAACTGGTAACCAAACGCTGGAAGGCAGTTGAGATTTTGGTGGACGACTTGCACACCCGCCAGCGGACATACCACGAACAACTTTAAGCTTACGGTATGGAGCATTGCCATCCAAGTAATCCCTGTTTGGTGGGGGATATTTGTCTGGGTGGTATTGATGTTGCGATTGCATGGCCATTGCCTGTTCTTCCGGGGCCAGGTACTCACGATTACCTATTCGGGAACTCAAAGGCGGACTGATTATGCCAGGGATAAGCTTTTCTTCTTCAGTCTTAATTGTAGTCCTCACTGGCCTGCTGTAAGGATGTTGGAAAGATTGTCTGCGATAATAATTTCCATAGTCCATATGAGCAGAGTAAGCATTTTCTCCAACAACATTCGGTCGTTCAGTAACAAGATGATGCGGCTGACCTTGAGGAGCTAATGGTTCCCCAACTGTACTGAACATAGCATTATTATTGAATTGCATTGAGAATTCATTATAAGTGGGTGTATTATGAGTCAACCCGCTCGAATTAGTTGAAGCGGTAGCTGGGGTCATTTCAGCTGGTGCATTGTATGGTGGAGAACTGAGATGCCCATTACCAACATTATTAGCAGGAACATAGGCTGGGACGCCATAGTTGTATGTAAATTGGGTGTCAGGATATTCCATACGGGCAAATTCTTTGGGCTCAATCGGAAGCGGTAAAGAGTGTTGGCCAGGAAGTTGATGAAAAGTAGTAGGGTTGTTGATTTCTTGAGGGTTTTCAAAGGATTCGTAGAAGCGGTTGTACAGTACTGGGTTCAGGTAGTACATTATAAAATGGATCCAACCTTGAAGAAATTATTGTAATTTCTGACAGTTTGAATCAAAGTTGGTTCAAAGGATATCGATTTGTTTTAAATATTTACAAACTGCCTGTTCGACTGCTACATGACGATGCATTAATCCGGCCCCGCCACAAGGTTAGCCGCAAAGCTTTCAAAGTTGCCGCGGAAGGTCCGAGCATACACCGGGTGTATGGGTGTTACATGTACGATGCGCTGCGCAAGTGGCAGTAAATGCAAAAGAACAATGCAGCAATATTTGGTACCATATTAATAGAAACTTATGGTTTTAAGCTGTGGTGTTACTTTAGAAAAACCGCACCAGTTCCAATATTAGACAGCTACGTTCCAAGATCATTATAACTTAAAGAAAACTCAACTTTGGCCCTAATTCACTTCACCAGGTTCAGGATGAAGTTTTCTCATCTCATGGTATCCCCCCAGTATTTTTTCATCGGGCATTCGAATCATACCACATACACCCCTCGCTACTCCCCCGCTCAACTCGCGGTTTTTTTCACTAGCATTTAAAAATATCTTCAGCGACTTTTCATATGCATAAGAAAATGCACAAAATTAAATCCGTCGGGGCCCTTCACTTGGCCAGTATGTCTACAAAACCACAGTTAAACGGAGTTTATCTTGAATTATTTGCTGTAAAGTAGCCGCCATATGTAAGTAAGGCTGTTTAGACCTTTAATTACCGAGAGTCTCTTGTTGTATCTGCTCGGATTTGTTCCAGTTTATTGTAAATGCAAAACGCAGTTGTTCTTTTCCGTAGTGTACTGTGCGATTCCATTCGGTTATAAGAATTGAACACCAGCGTCTGCAATGCAGCATGTCCGAAAATGGGGCTCAAGGTCAACTTAATGCTTCTTTAGCAGCACCTTTTTGGTCAAGAATTCTAGATCACGGAGTTACCTACCGTTTAGGTATTTCTCTCACTGCATTATCAAAATAATCGAATGTTTGATACCCCTTCAAGACCTCGACCCACTAAGCTTCTTTCGGGTATACGCATCATAGTCAACTTTGAGTTAATTTGTTAACTTGCAATTGACGCTTGCTTTCTTCCAAAAAAGCTTTCCCGCGGGCGAAAGCTCAACTGTGACATTCATTCCAATGGTATCCATCGCACATTTGATATTTGTCTATTTGATAAAGTATAATTTGAGGTCTGAAAGCTAAATCTCCGACTCTTGGCGCAACAAGCCGACCACAAATTAGCTAATCCGTTCAATTTTTTTTTTTTCCAAGAAATGTTAAATACTATGCCGTGCATAAGTTTCCTCGGGAGGAAACCGACATTTCCGTTTGCGCTTTTCATGACGTATCTAGGCCATAACATAATTACAAATCAGGTTATCGTCCTGCTACATAGAATAGAATTGAACTGTGCGCAAATCTCGGCCAGTGATTGCATTACAACAGATCTTTACCTCGAGATAACAAAATTGACGGATCCCAAACCAACTTGAACGAAAAAATATTGTGGTCGCTTGCTGCGATACCCTCGGTGAACTTGTATTTTTTTTCCAATGAGTATAATATATTTCCCTTGGCCATTAAGTTATCACCCGTAAAGGGTAACACTATTTTTAAAGTGTAGTTTTGTCTATCAGCAGCCCCCCCCCCCCCCCCCCCCCCCCGAGTTGGACCAATGAGGGCATTTGATGGAACCAGCCGTTTGCGATGATTAAATTTTAAACATGCATCCGACTGACTGCCGGCCCTATCATAAGAGTGTGACACTGAGAAAAGATGCACCTCGGTTATGTAAAAGAAATGCAGCCGAGTAGAAGTTTGTACTGATAATACGCGGGTGGGCTGATTTGAGATGTTGCATAGAAATCCATCAATTCAGTTGTATACGGCATTGACCAAAGAAATCCTACCTAGGTGAAATTTGGCTTTTTTTTTCGAATGAAAAATAAATATTATCATGCTGTCTTATGCGAAGAGCCATCGTACCTGTTGGACCAGTATAAAGAATATTAAATGATTATACTTTGGTTGCCGAAGTGAGACTGAGTGCATAGAGTTAGTTCTTAATCATGGATGTAATTATTTTGGTTGGTTGATTAAAAGTTTGTTATTTGCCGCATTTGTCCGAGGTTATTTAAATCTATAATAGTTCCCCTCTCACAAATGCGCAAGCAAGGGGATCCCCGAATCTCACCTCCTTCCTCAATTCAATGCGTACAGCTAAACCGATGCCCCACCTTTTTCTTTCTCTTTCACTACTTCCTTTCTCCATTTCATTTGGATATGACTCTTTTTTTTACCTGCAAATGCACTTCGGCTGTACAATACGTGTGATAATGCACGCTTTCTGAAATACCTTAGACACTTTTATAAACCATTAAGGAAAGTGGGGCTGCGCACTATCATTTACAAGGGTTGCAAATCTTTACTAACATTTAATATATATCGAAAAATACTACCAAGTGATTGAGGAAGTTACCAAAATCGATAATTATACAAGATTCTGGAAAAAAGAACCCCTAACTGATCACAAGTAAGCATTGATAGCAAGATCGGAGAACACAGAAATGCTCTAATCCTTCTTGTATTGTGGGTAATACTTTCTGAACAACAAGACATCCAATCCAATCAAACCAGTGACCACAGCAGAGTGAATACCGACCACCACTGGGTTGTCAGACTTGATTCTATGTCTCTCCAAGAACACAACATAACCGGCAGCAATGGCACTGACCCCAGCAATGACTTGTGCAACAACTACAGGGTTTTCCAACTCTTTTTGAGATGTCTTTGTAAGTTCTACAGTTGAACTGGACAAGGAAGCGAGCAATGATTGGACCAGAGCGGTGACCTTTCCTGAAAACTCCTTAAGAGTTTGCAAAGCATCACCCTCTGACTTCTTCAATTCCTTTCCAATTTTCTTAGCCTCCTTTGAGATTGCTTCACCAGCTTCCTTACCTTGTTTCTTCAATCTGTCCACTTCTTCCTTTGAAGCAGTTTGGATGTTGCTACCACTTCCTGGGGTAGTTTTCTCCAATTTGGTAGGTTCAGGAATCTTTTCGGCTCCAGTAGGTCCGGACAGTGCAGCAGCGTCAGCGTAGGTAGACATTGTAGTAATTTCAGTAGTAATTGATTTAGAAGAACTCAAAGAACTTTATCAGTAAGGATAAGCTTCAATCGCAATAACCTGATTTTAACACCGACTGCCCCCTAGAAAATAGGACCACATCCGTGCACCCGGTGTTTAGTAACACTGGTCCTGCATGAACACCGCAATCTTGGTGGTGCAAATATTTAGGTTGTGCTCGCATTTTGTGGTAATTAAGTTGATTGTTCTTTATGCATTTGCGTCCTTGGGGTGCATTACGGACTGAATAAAAGCTCCGGGTCGGATCCGTCATAATTAATTACGGGGCAAATAACTAACTTTTATCGGATCGAACCGTATATCGTATCGTATCGTATCGTAGCGTATCGCAATGGTTTGTAGTTCAATCAATTTAAATATGTCAGCGCATTTCATATTTATCGGCGTATATGCAAACTGAAACGTCCAAAATAATTGTACCCAGAGTCACTTTATCGGTTTCAAATTATCATCAATTCCTTCGGTCTATACGTTTCAAAAGTGCAAATGCTTGTCATGCACCCCATAATTTTGTGGTGAGTGAAGAAAATATAATTAATTTATGATTACTACTACCAAATAATACATATTTTAATCAACAAATAATCATGAAGTCGTAATTGTGGCTACCGAGGTCTAAATTTATCCCCACAGGTTGACGAACTTGCGTTTACGTGGGTGGTTGTATACGTCCAACCATGCATTGGTCCCCCCGATAACAACGCGACAAAACCCAAATCGTACATTGCGCGGATTTAGAAGAAAATTATCTAATGGCTCGGGTGCAGGATAGGGCTATGCCCTAATGAATCACGTGTACGCGTCAAGACGATCAACTTCAGAATGCGCCGCCCCTAGGCTTAACAGTCATGAGCCCTGTTCTTATACTGCGAAAAAAAAGACTGTAGCACGTCCTGCACACCGTCCTCACCACTATTTTTCATCTCTTCGATTGAATTTTTTTCATCACACAGTCGATTGAAAACCACCACCCCCGGCTTTCCACGTAACATTCCGACCATGTCTGCAGCAGCACCAGAACAACCAAAGAGAAGATTCGGCGGCCGTCCAAGAAGAGGAGGCAGAAGAAACGATGAAGAGAAGGGCTGGACTCCAGTTACCAAGCTCGGTAGATTGGTCAAGGCCGGTAAGATTTCCTCCATGGAAGAGATCTACTTGCACTCTTTGCCAGTTAAGGAGTACCAAATCATCGACCAACTCTTGCCAGAATTGAAGGATGAGGTCATGAAGATCAGATCTGTCCAAAAGCAAACCCGTGCCGGTCAAAGAACCAGAATGAAGGCTGTTGTCGTCATTGGTGACTCTAACGGTCACGTTGGTTTAGGTATCAAGACCGCCAAGGAAGTCGCTTCCGCCATCAGAGCTGCTATCATCATTGCCAAGCTCTCTATCATTCCTATCAGAAGAGGTTACTGGGGTTCCAACTTGGGTGCTCCACACTCCTTGCCAACCAAGACCACCGGTAAGTGTGGTTCCGTTGCTGTTAGATTGATCCCAGCTCCACGTGGTAAGGGTATCGTCGCTTCCCCAGCTGTCAAGAAGTTGTTGCAATTGGCTGGTGTTGAGGATGTTTACACCACCTCTTCCGGTTCCACCAGAACCACCGAAAACACCCTTAAGGCTGCTTTCGTTGCTATTGGTAACACTTACGGTTTCTTGACTCCTAACTTGTGGGCTGAGACCGCTTTGGCTGCTTCTCCATTGGAAGTCTACGCTGACGAGGCTTCTGCTTCCAAGAGAAAGTACTAGAGTATTAGTATTAATATAGTCTAAAGTTTCTAAAACTTTGTAGTTAAGTGTAAATGAAAATTATTTGTGAACCATGAAATATTGTGACCATCAGGAGTCCTCGACCATGAAGTGTGGCCTTATAAACCTAAAACAAGTCCAACGAGATACTATTTCACTTTCTTTGTTTGAATACATTAAGCGTTATAAAATAAATATAAATTATCATGTCCATTTATGCTAGTCATTTCTTCATTACTTTAAATCATCGTTACTCCATCATTTCTGTGTTCATTAACTCTTTGATCATCTCTTGTAGATCCCATTCATATCTTTTATATCTTTTATCTTTCCACTGTTTTCCAGCCTACGATGTCTTTTTCTTTTGACAAATTTGTTTGATTTTTACTATAATATACTATCGTCAGCGTACTTGCACATGACGGTTCTTTTTTTAATATACTTTGATGTTCTCCACACCTTTAACTGTATCTTTCCGTTAAACGATTACCAATTTATGGTCGACTTTCGATTAAAATTGAAGAGATTCGGAGATCAGAGCTGAGTAATACTATTTTGGCCAAAATTGACCAATTAGTTTTGCACAGCCTGCTCCATAACTTCATCTTCTGGAACTGCAAATGTACGGCCTGTGTTACCTGCATCCTCCTTGCGCCAAGTATTATTCTCCAATACCCTCCGTCCTTCAGGGTGACGGAACATACAAACTTTATTGGTACAGTTGGCGCCAAAACGACAGTCCTCGTCGATTGGATGTGAGAAAAAGCAATCTACACGAACACAATTAGCACCTTCACGACACTTAACTGGGGTGGTAGCGTGTCTTTTAGTACACTTAAAGTTCGTGCAACCAGCACCAAATTTACACTGTTCCAACGATGGCTGTGGAGTAGTGGCAGCCTTGGCAGCTGCAGCATCGAATATTGGCAGCGGGTGGGCCTTCGGACAGTTTTGATCGCTACATTGACGACCCCAGACACACCATTCATTTTGGGTAATCTGTTGAGGGACCTCGTTGGCAGGAGTAGGGTGTCCAAAAATACAGGCCTCTTTACCACAACGCTTGCCGTATTTACAAGGCAAAATAGTTGAGCTAGCCTCGGCAGCCTTTTGTGCTCTTTCGGCGGCACGTTTTTCCTGATACTCGCGCTTCAGTTGTTCCAACTTGGCCATAAGCTCTTGATCTTCTCCTGGGTGCAAGAAATTGCAGGTTCCTGGAGCGTTCAAACAGTTTGGATAAGCGTAGCATGTTTTTGTAGGGTGCGCCAATTCACACTCCTTGTTAGAACAGTAAGGAAACTCGGGACATCTTCCTTTAGGCTTGTTAGCCAGAGCAGATTTGTTGACATTCCCTTGGGCCAAGGCACGCTCCAAGTTGGCAGCATTACGAACACCAAACAGCTTTTTCTGATTTTGACCCAGCTTACCAATTCCGCCAGCACCACCAAGTTTTTTCGAACCCTTTGGTCCACTTGGGAAATTGAGCATTGGATGGAAAGTATTAGAGGTTTCTGGAACCTGAATCTGAACCTGAGGTTGGTTTTGACTATTTTGTTGAACCTGTTGTGCAAATGCAGATGGTGCAGCCGGTGCAAATGTCTGAGGAGCACTGGGGGCAAAATTTTGCGTTGTTTGGGGTCCATTAGGTGTAGTCATTTGGGTGGCGACTGGGTCCGGATTAAAAGCCTGGTTAGCGGTAGCTACAGCGGCGTAATTGGTAGGTTGAGCTGGCTGAACGGGTGCAGAAACATTGTTCAGCGGTGCTGAAGTATTAGAACCTTCCAAACGAGCGATTTCGCCCAATACAGACCCGATAAAAGCGGTATCCATATTACAATCCACTAAGCCGGTGACCTCACGAACAATATCATCTGGAGTGACATTATTTCCAATGGAAACCATAATAAAATCAGCCACATCCTCCGCATCATCTTCTATTCCGTATTTACCACGAAGCTCGGCCATCAAAGGCCCCTTGAGCTGCTGGGCAGTGCTTCCTTCAGGGTTGAAACTCATGCTTAGAAATAAAACGGCGACGTTTTTTTCAGATGGGGTTTGTGTGATGCGTGTGTGCAGGATTGTTTGTCCCGATTAGGCAATCGGTTGCAACGCTCGATATAAAGCTTACATTTACTAAAATGGATAAATGATAATTCTGGATGGGTGTTTAAGGGTAAATTGAGAGGAGGGTGCATGTTTTACAAAGTTTTATTTAACTCCTTTTCTTTTTGGTTCAATTTATGTGTCTTCTCCGCTAAATTGTCGTCACATTATCAATTCCACTTTCAAAGTATTCAGGAATACTGGTTAATGGATGATAAATTTTGTTGAATTCGGTAGCTACGGTGGTTATTTACATCTTTCTATTATCAATGTGATTTAAATTCTAACCCTATTTTTGTTCTTCCTTCTGTTCTTCCTTCTGTTCTTCTCCTCTATTATTTCTATCTTCTATTCATCTCTTCCATTTTTCCTTTAAAACTTTTGTCATACCAACTGGAAAATCTCTTCATTCACCAGCCCAAGTAATTCTTTAATTTGCTCCACAATCTCGTCAAGTTCCGCCGATATCTTGTTTGTCACCAATATATACGAATACAATAAAACGTAGTCGTCGTTACTCAAGGCCACACCTTCAGAACTGGCATTATTGTTCCGAATTTCACTAAGCTTATGCAACATTCGTTCTTTAGCATGCTGCGTCGAAGCAGGCTTGTTGGGTAATGGAAATCCTAATCGTAAAGCACTGGCAATCATATAAAATATCAAAAAAATCCGATGTTCCACTTCCATACGTTCTTCGGCAAGATAATCTAAAACATACCGCTCATTATTGCTTAAACTCACATCCAGCTCAATCAATAAGTTCATATTCAGAAATGCATCTAATATCTTGGATGTGCTCGAAAGAAGCAGTTCATAACGGGAAGACGGGAATGGACCTTTTAACCGAAGTTCCTGAGGTGCCTGTTTAAGCAAAACTTTACACTCTTCAAGCAAATCATGGAGTCCCTTTTGGTCTTTCAATCCAACCAAATGACCGTCCTCATAGTCGAGTGGGTCGCTATTCCAGATAACCCCCATTCTCAACCAAAGAATTGTTAATCCACGCTTCAAACGTTTCCTGGCACTGTTTGGTAAGAAAAGATTGGCCATAGTCAACGCCCAAACAATACCCACAGAGACGCTGACGAATCGATGGAAGGCAATATCCCCGATTATGGGGTCATCTCCACCTTCAAGTCCATCCTCAGTGTCCTTTTGTACCATACTATATGAGTATAAGGCAGTTAAATTGTATGCTAAAAGAATAAATCGACCAAATGCATTGTTGGCCTTCCAAAAAATGATGATATAGAAACTAGGAAGCGCTAGCAAAAACCCGCCTAGGCAAAGAGCGTAAGGATTCCCGTCTGTGAGCCACCAAAGTAGGTATGCACCATAACAGCCCGTAAAAGTGCCCAATATTCTCCATTTTACTGTCATAGTAGTTCCCCCAACAGATTTGTTCATCATAATACAATAAATCGCTAAAGCCCATTCACCTCTCCACTCCTGGAATAACAGCTTGGAAAATGGAAGAAATGCAAATATAGATATGCAAAAGGCGCCCATACCTACCCGGAACCCAAACTTGGCGTCAGTACGTTGGAAAACTCGAAGAGTCTGCCATAATCTCATCGAAAACCGGGTCTTCTTATGAGTTCCTCGCATTTCTCCCGCTGTGTCGGTTCGAACCGCCTCCAGCAGAGAGTTCCTAGTCTCGTATTGTAATCTAAATGCATCCAAAGCGTCGTTCAAATCTTCTTCGTCCAGTTCAGGTTCAATGTTCCTCTGTTGTGATACTCTCCACAGACGCCCAGCCACACGAGCCTCATCATAAGTCTCAGTAAGTTGAAGAAATGTCATCAATTCTCGCGCAAATTCCGTTAACAATGAGCTGAAGTTACCACAACACGCAGCAACCTCTTCCTGATCGGCCTTAACAGAAAGATCTCCATTAACAAACGCCTGTTGCAGATAAAGTTTGGCAAAGGACTCGGCCTGCTTTTCACAGTACAAGACTTCAGCTTTGGCCAATGATCGCTGGAACGGTTGAGTTGGAGCGAATGTTTTGCTCTCCTGATTATAATTCTCGAAAGGAACTTCCAGAAGAATACCCTTCATGGTGAATATAAACAGCTTTATCAGAGGGGCAAGCGAGTACACGAAGAGGTCAAAAATCTGCAGTGACGATACTGCTGAACCTCCTGGTGTCAACATCGGAATATTAGTCATATTTTCTACCAGCTGCGAGAGTCTGAACCGGTGTGACTGTGAATTGCTGGCGTAATTGGCGTAATTACTCGCTTCGTCTCCAAAGGAAGAGTCATCTGAAGCCACACTGCTGTGTTGATCGAGTTGATCTTCCTCATGTAAAAGCGCCCATTGCATTTCTACAGATGATCTAATTGCCTGGATATGCCGAGCCAACGATTTGGTGGTTGATACCAATTTCACAAACACTTCGAGCTCTCCTTGACGACCTTTCAAGGCCAATTCGTAAGTACATTCCTCGAGATCCTTATTTAAATGAGAGATACTTTTGTTCAATCGATTGAACCAGTCAATATCCTTGGCCAGAAGGTTTTCCCCATTTAAAAACCGGTTTGCGGTGATCAGAAGTAACGCACTCAATATATTAAACAGGTCATTTAAATGTGCTCGAAGCTGTGATACCGCTCGGGCGGGCCAAAGCACAAAACAACACACAATTGAAATGGCACAACCCACGGCCACACACGTAAGAGTCAGAACTACCCGATTGACTGGTATTTCTGAGGCATTGACCGCTCCTTCTTTGACAAGACAAGCCACAATCGAAACTGATGCTAACAGACATGCGGTATTAAACGTAGGCTTATTTACTCTTTGTTTCATGAATGCAACGGCACCTAAAGCCGCCAGTGATACCACAAGATCTATAGCATAACAAACCTCATCTTCACCGGCGTTAAAGAAGAATCCCAGAAGCGCCAGGCAGCTGAATGTCACCGCACAACTGAAAAGCATCAGCATTATCACAAACCCTAATGATTGAATCATGGAACCACTCGTACGCAGTGGATGGAAATAAACTGCCACTGTGGCCACAAGATGTTTGGAGTCCGATTTACCCAAAAAATCATCAAATGCCCGCCAATACACCGCAAGTGATGCTATCGTATATGCTATAGCGCATTTGAGAGTTTGAATAAATTGGTCAGAGTGAATATAATCCACTACGGGAGCGATCCAGCGACCCCCTAACGCCAGACGAATAGAAGGAGCTTCCGTTATCTCTGAAGCATCATCAGAACGGAATAGGAAACTCTCAAATCCCAAACTAAACAGAGAATACGACCGTTGAACCCTTTGGCCAGTCCTTGCAAGAATGACCAGTGCTTGGCCTTGAAGTTGTCTTCTACTTCCATCGTCTAGAAGGTATGATCTCTCCGTTGGCGCACGTGCGTTCAGCGGTGCATTTGCCCGTGAAAGCGGCTGGAGGTGCGGCTGTGTGGCCATAGTGGCGCTATAAAAAGTGTCTTCAAAAAGATCGATAAGTGATTTTATTTTATTTTAGTTATCCTGCATCGTTTTTATTTTTCTTTTAGAAATATTTTTTATTTACGACGCCTTTTATTTTTTTGTTTTTCTTTCTACAACTACATTCTTTTTTTTTCATATTTTTTATCAATTGATTACGTTATTTTATTTACGTCTTCTCGAATTTGCGCGGAGTTCCAAATTTCGTCCCGGAGAAATGCACAAGACTCCGAAAGAAGACTAATGCTCAAAGTTGAATGCTGCTGTAGTCAAGCATTCAAGGTCAATAAGTTACACATTAAAATTTTATTCCACCGGCAATTTTACTCTTCTAAGCCGATTATCTCTTCGAAAAGTTCCTGACATGGAACAGTGGCCTCAAGACGGGCACATAACAAATACACCCCACTCAACTTTCGGTGAAGCAGGTAGGTCTCCTCTGGTGGTGGAGTAAGTCTTTCATCCAACATAAGTCCTATATTTCCCCGGACTCTCTCAGTCACTGTTTGATTGCGGAAAGAAAATGGCTTTCCCTTATTGTCATGAGGAGAAAAAACTTCTCCCAAAACCATCACAGAATCAATATGGGCATTACGCATGGCCGAAGATTCGTGTCCAGTAAGGTATCCCAAGCGGCGCAGATAATACTCTACTCCGTCTCTATCCTTACGGATCAGGGCTCGCAAAACCTGCTTGTAATCAGTGATGAATTTGTCTGAAAAATCACGAGCAGCACCAAAATCGAGCAACTCTATACGACGAGTCTCCTCGTTGTACAAGAAGTTTGCCCAATTAGGGTCAGTTTGCATGAATTGAAACTTTCCAATCTCCAAAAGACAAAGACGCATGATCTGAGTCGCTATCCAGTCACGAGTCTCCTGGTCCCATTGCCCTTGAACAACTTCAATTCCACGCATCCTTTCCATCGTAAGGACATGAGGACCACATAAAGAGCTATGTACTCGAGGAACACTAAAACATGGATCATCGGCCATCATTTCACGGAATCTTATAAGAGCTTGGGCTTCACGAATATAGTCACACTCCCATTTGAGTTCAACTCGAGCGTTTGCGATCGTTTTGTCAAGAAACAAGCCCTTGGGGAGTAACAGGGAGGCGGTTAAAAGCATAAGAATATTGCTCAAGTCCGAGTCTATCGAATCAGCGACACCAGGATATTGAACTTTTACCACTACTGGCGACAAATCCTCGGTTACAGCGGTATGCACTTGTCCGATTGAGGCGGCAGCAATAGGGACATCGTCAAACAGAGCAAATAAGCGTCCACGCCATCCGTCGCCGAGGTCTTGACACATAACTTGTTCCAATTGTCCTTTAGGCATATAATGGGCCAGATTCTGCACCCTTAAAAGAATTTGTTGAATCTCTTTGGGCAACACCAGCGAGTCTTGGAAACTCATTAATTGACCAACTTTGAGGGCTGCTCCTCTCATTTGACTAAGTTTTTTGGCCATACGCTTGATATTCAGCGGAGAAAGTAGCATCGATTTAAGCGAAAGAGTGTCTGTATCTCCACTAGCCATCTTTTGAAGTCCATGCTGAGCAGCTCCGAGACCCATACCGGCCGCAAGCGTACCGTAATGGAAAATACGTGAAAGTCTTGAGGATGGAACTTCACTCTGTGAAAGTTTGACTTTACGTTTCTTTGTAGGAACTACTGCGTGATCCTCGAGCGAAAGCTGGTCTAGGTTATGTGTCGACGAATTCTCTGAAGGTTGCAGTCCATCCTCGGCACGTGCTAATGGATGTGACAAGCTGTAAACGGTCTCTTTAACGGGTGGATCAATTTCTTGTGTCAGATTAATGTTAACCAGCTTGATTCCTTTTTTTCCCGTCTTCTTGGAGCCCTTTTTACTTACATTTGACGCTTCTGATCCACTTCCCGCTTGTGATTGCGCCGTACCAACGGTGCTCGCAGACCGCAACCCACGACCCATACGCATATTACCAGTGCCATCGGACACCAGACCCACCAATGATGTACTCAATGGTCTATTCCATGTACTGTACAGTCTTTTCTGACCAGAACTGGCAGTTGGAGCCCCATTTGGACGTCCAGCAGCGGAAGCACGGGCCGTGTCGCTCGCCCGACGAGCTTCTCTCCACATTGGACCAGCCTCATCTGGTACCACCAGGCGCCATGTCGCAGCCAATTCGCGTCCAACTATTCCAGCGGCTCCAGCAGCCACTCGAACCGCTTGAGCACCCACTATAGACGCCTCATATACTCGTTTGGACATGCTTTTTGCTCTTCCAAACTCTGTTGCCGCCTTGATTTTTCACGCTTTTCCCCCACACTGCCCTTGGCGCGGGTCGTGCACCAGGCCAAACACCTCATCGCAAATCCAAATTCTAAAAAGCAGCATAAATTAAGTATAACATGAGTAGCTATCCTCCCAGCAAACGTGCCCGTGTTGGATCTAGCGGTGATAGTAGTGGTTCTGAGGCTTCAGATATGGGTGCTGTATCCGGATCTCTGACTTCAGGCGGTTTCAATGGTTCTGAGGTAGGCAACAGTACTGCCTTTGAGAACTGGCCTCGCCACCAATCTACACAAAAGCAGGCCGAAATACTTGAAGATGGCCCATCAAATGCATTCACCGGTGCTCCATTATCCAAAAAGTATTTTGATATCTTGCGGACTCGTAGAGACTTGCCAGTTCATGCTCAAAGACAACAATTTCTTGACATTTTCCATCTGACTCAGATCATGGTTTTCGTAGGTGAAACCGGTTCCGGTAAAACAACCCAAATTCCACAATTTGTGCTTTATGATGATGTTCCACAACTTTCAGGTACCCAGGTCGCATGTACTCAGCCTCGAAGAGTTGCAGCCATGTCCGTGGCTGCCAGAGTTGCTGATGAAATGGATGTAGAGCTTGGTCAAGAGGTCGGTTACCTGATCCGTTTCGAGAATAAAACATCTCCTAATACCATCCTCAAGTATATGACAGATGGTATGTTACTTCGTGAAGCCATGGAGGATCACGATTTGAAAAGATACTCATGCATTATTCTCGATGAGGCGCACGAGCGTACTCTTGCAACCGATATTTTGATGGGGTTGCTTAAACAAGTTTCATTGCGCCGTCCAGACCTTAAGATCATTATTATGTCGGCTACTTTGGATGCCGAGAAGTTCCAACGCTACTTCAATAATGCTCCGCTTCTTGCAGTGCCGGGAAGAACCCATCCAGTCGAAATTTATTACACTCCGGAGTTCCAGCGTGATTACTTGGATGCCGCCATTCGTACTGTTCTTCAAATTCATGCCACTGAGCCCGAAGGTGATATATTACTTTTCTTGACTGGTGAAGAGGAAATTGAAGACGCATGCCGTAAAATATCTCTTGAACTGGACGAATTAGTTCGTGAACAAGGTTGTGGTCCGGTTGCAGTCTACCCATTGTATGGTTCCTTACCTCCTCATCAACAGCAGCGCATATTCGAGGCAGCTCCTGAGGGGCCCTCTCCCAGCCGTCCCGGCCGTAAAGTCATCGTCTCCACTAATATTGCTGAAACATCGTTGACTATCGATGGTATTGTTTACGTTGTGGATCCTGGTTTCCTGAAGCAAAAGGTATACAACCCACGTATTAGGGTCGAGTCATTGCTTGTCTCGCCCATTTCCAAGGCATCAGCACAACAGCGTGCGGGTAGAGCCGGTAGAACCCGTCCTGGTAAGTGTTTCCGTCTTTATACCGAAGAAGCATTTAAAAAGGAACTCATTGAACAGCTGCATCCAGAAATTCTTAGAAGTAATTTGGCATCCACAGTCTTGGAGTTGAAGAAATTAGGAATCGACGATTTGGTGCATTTTGATTTCATGGATCCACCAGCTCCTGAAACCATGATGCGTGCTTTGGAAGAGTTGAACTACTTGCGTTGTCTTTCTGATGAAGGTGATTTAACCGCCTTGGGTCGTCTGGCGCTGCAATTCCCATTGGATCCAATGCTTGCAGTCATGCTTATTGGCTCCCCATCATACGGATGTTCTGCTGAGATCTTGACCATTGTAGCAATGATCTCAGTGCCTAATGTGTTTGTGAGACCAGCAGCAGCAAGAAAGCGTGCAGATGATGCGAAGATGGCATTTGCCCATTCCGATGGTGACCATTTAACTTTGTTGACTGTGTACGATGCATTCCGCAGTGAGGAGGCTTTTGAAGCTGGCCAACACCGTTGGTGTAGAGATAACTTCTTGCTGTACCGTTCGCTTAAGAGTGCCATCTCTGTGCGGTCGCAACTTGAAAGAATCATGCAAAAACATGATTTAGAAATCAATACCATCAGTCCTGAGGAACGTCATTTCTCTAGTAGTGTCAGACAGGCACTTGCTGCTGGTTTTTTCATGCAAGTAGCCAAGAAGAAGAGTGGTAACAAGGGTTACTTAACCGTCAAGGACAACCAAGATGTGTTGATTCACCCATCTACGGTTCTTAGTGCCGAAGGTGAATGGGTTATTTACAACGAATTTGTATTGACATCAAAGAATTATATCCGTACGGTTACCAATGTGAAGCCGGAATGGTTGGTGGAAGTTGCACCAAAATATTACAATTTAGACCATTTTGCCAAGGGAGACGTTAAGATGAGTTTGGAGAGGGTCATTGAGCGCGTTGAGACGATGAAGCGTTTGGAGAAGAAGGAAAAGAAGGAAAAGAAGGAGAAGAAGGAGAAGAGAAAGAAGGATAGACTGTGAGTATAGAATAGAGGTATAAAGTTACCATCCATCAGAAATTATTGGCCATTTTTTATTGCAACTTGATGTCTGTCGTTAATATTTGATTCATTTAAAACTCATAAAGTATTTAATTAAGCGAATAAACATTTCATTTAAAGATTTCAAAGGTATCAGATGTGTCATTTTAAGTATCTTCAAACAGTTAAAAGTATGTGTCCATCAAGTGTTCATTAGTTGAATCTTCATCTTCATTTCATTTGTCTATCATATTCAGAGTGAATTATGGTCATGAGCACTGGGATCAACGCAGACCAAAAGCCGGTCAAAACGATGAAAGAACATCGATAAAAAGCACCATAAATCCTACAAAAAAAATCAAATCAACCAACAGATGTCATAATCTAGATCAGCTCGTCTAATCCCTCCACACACATAAAAGCCGGCTTTACCTCGCACATCAACGCCTCAATCGGCTGCCTTATTGACGTCGTTAGTCTAATTAGTGTGGGATAGCGCTGCAACAGACAGCCCAAATAGGCCGTTAGTCTACTGCAATCGAAGCCGCCGCAGTGTGATGGTGCAGGAAAGTCCCTGATTGGGTAAGGATGAAAAGATTCGCAATCCGGTTTATCAATCCAATTCCGGTTATTTCGCGACCCGATTTGCTCTCCCTCGTCAAACCCCCAACCTTCGTATATCTCGTATTAAACCCGCACATTCTCACCCGACACGTTCGCGTGTTTTGCGTCTCAACGCGTATCCTCTCTTTTGATAATCCGGTTCATTCATTTATATTTTATTTTCAAACTAAATACAACCCACCAGCAAGATGGGAGCGCTTATGGTACGTTATTTCACAGCTTCTAGAGCAGTTATCATGAATAAGAGGACTGTAATACTCTTTTTCGATGATTAAATTATCAAAGGAGTCTTTTCGCCAGAAATTTTAAACCGTTTTAATCCCTTTTTGGAATTATCATTAAAAGCCGTTCCAGGCTGACAACGGCTTCAAGAACTTAAATCTATTTGGAAATGACTTCAAAAACTATCGATTTAGACTAAAACCAACATGTTCAAGACTTTCGATGCTATAGATGAATCATGTTTACTCAAAACTCTTACATCAGTTCCTTTGCCATCCAATATACTAACTAATAGTCAAAATTGTTCAAGAACAGAGAGATGAGAATCTTGATGTTGGGACTTGATAATGCCGGAAAAACCACAATCTTGTATAAACTTAAGCTCGGAAAGACAAGTAAGACCGTACCTACCGTTGGATTTAACGTTGAAACCGTTAAACACAAGAACGTTTCATTTGCCGTGTGGGATTGTGGTGGACAAGAAAGAATCCGTCCTTTGTGGAGACATTATTTCACCGGTACCAATGCCCTTATCTATGTAGTGGATTCGCTGGACATCGATCGTTTGCAAGAACTGAAAAAGGAGTTGTTAAGAGTGATTTCTGACAAGGAATTAGCTAATTGTCTTCTTATTGTTGTCGCTAACAAGCAAGATGTCCCCACTGCTATAAGACCAAAGGAATTGATCGATCGGTTCGAGTTAAACAAGTTGTCTGGCGAGCACACCTGGTCAGTGATCCCCACCATTGCTATTGATGGAACTGGGCTTGTTGAAATGTTGAACTGGATTGCTAATCACAGTAAGTAAGAGCTGGTATCTACACTAATACGACAATACGACACAGCGATTGTTAAGTTGAGCTGTTTCGAGAGACGTGACGACTATTAATAGAGAGGCGAATATATGTGCTGCTTGCAGTACTGTAGGAGGAATACATGAATTACCACAAATCAATTTATTGGTAATTTTGGAGTGATAGTAACCTTTTGTTGATCTACTTCATTTGTAATTCAATCGGCTTTTGAAACCACACGTTTGTATAGTCTTTCTTCTGTTTCCTACTCTCTATTCTCTTTTACACATTCCTTACATTTCTTGCAAATCTTTTGGACATCTCTCGTACATTCGGATATCTTTCGTACATCTCTCAATCAAATTCATAACCAAACAACTCATTTCTCCTTCCAACTAGACACTTGTCCATCTTCCTCGCCAAAGTAAGCTACGTTGGCTATTTTGGTAAATAAACCGGTGTCAACAACTCCCACAAGCAACTTGATCTTCACGTGCATAGCCTCTGGGTCTTGAATTTCACCAAAATCAGCATCTAATAAAAAGTTGTTGTTATCAGTAACCACAGGTCCTGCCTTAGCCTTACCTCCCTCACGAAGGGTGACGGTTTTAGCGCCCAATTTCTTCAACTGAGTAGTCACGGTGGCGTAAGAGTTGGGTACAACCTCAATCGGTACTCCTTGAGTCCATAATTTACCCAATTTGGTGGGTGATTTCTTTCTGTAATCGGCAACAACCACAAACTTATCGGCAGCTGAAGCAACAAGCTTTTCTTGGAACAAACAAGCCCCACCACCTTTAATAAGATTGAGATCTGAATCAACTTCATCGGCTCCATCAAAGGCAACATCAACGTGGGGGAACTGTTCAATCGATCCCAAATTCAAACCATTGTCGATAATAAGAAGTTTGGATTGAAATCCAGTTGGAATACACACAAACAGCGATTTATTGGCCAATTGTCCCAACTTTTCAGCAACATAAACCACAGTAGATCCAGAACCCACTCCTACAACTTTGACATCGTGGGGTAAATGATCTTCCACAGCACGGTAAGCGGCGGCTTTCTTGGCTTTTTCGACTAAAGATGACATATTTCGACACGAGAGACGAAAAAGAGCAGTTTTAAGTGGCAAGGGTGGCACTATGGGAATGTTTAAAGTCGCTGTTTAATGAGTCCAACAGCGGTAATGGAGTTCAATTCATCTCGGACTGCAGACGATTGTTTGTGCCTGTATATAATCTGATGAGTCTGGGGATGTATGCAGGCCATCATGCCTCTACTTGTAATCCCCCCGGTACCGGTGGAGAAAAACACTCCATAACCGGTCTTTAGTATACTTAATGGTGTGTATACCGAAACAATTCCTGCAGATTAAGCAGTTGATTGTCCCTGCAGGTAGTCCGCACTCAATAAAGAATAAATAACAAAAAACAAAAAAATATATATATCAGGGTAAAACCCTAATCCCACACGTGATGCGAGGGTCACTACGCACGTGTAAAGCGCTTGCGATCTCTCGCGGTCAAAGCGACACCACTCGGCTGGGTGTCCGGATGACGGCCTGCATACCCGCCCTGCTCACTGCTCCAGCAGTTGGAAAAAATGCCAGTGAAATTTTTCCCATCATACCTTTTCCTCCAGCATAGTGTTAAGAAAGAAGATGTCCGCTGCTTCTAAAATCTTATCTGACAAGCCAACTGAGTTGGAATTGCAAGTCTCTCAGGCTTTCGTTGACCTTGAGAGTCTGTCCGACTTGAAGGCTGAGTTGAGACCATTGCAATTCAAGTCCATCAAGGAGATCGATGTCCAAGGTGGTAAGAAGGCCTTGGCTGTCTTCGTCCCAGTCCCATCTTTGGGTGCCTACAGAAAGGTCCAAGCTAGATTGACCAGAGAATTAGAGAAGAAGTTCCCAGACCGTCACGTTGTCTTCCTTGCCGAGAGAAGAATTCTCCCAAAGCCATCTAGAAGATCTAGACAGCAACAAAAGAGACCAAGATCTAGAACTTTGACCGCTGTTCACGACAAGATTTTGGAGGACCTCGTTTTCCCAACCGAAATTGTTGGTAAGAGAGTCAGATACTTGGTTGGTGGTAACAAGATCCAAAAGGTCTTGTTGGACTCCAAGGACATCTCCAACGTCGACTACAAATTGGAATCCTTCCAACAATTATACCAAAAATTGACCGGTAAGCAGGTTGTTTTTGAAGTCCCAGGTGAAGTTTACTAATGGTCGTGTAGTATAATATACATGTAAGAACTGAATTTTTCTGTAGATGAAATAAAAGTAGTAGAAGGATGCATCAAATGCAAGATGGTGACAGAATAACTAAATAGTTTTACACTAAGGTGGGATGTTGCAATTTACGAGTAATCCGACTTTTGAATCAAATCAGCTCATCGGGAAGACTACACTCATAACAAATCAGCCAGTAAAATCGTATAAATTAAAGGTTAGGCATTGAAAAAGGGTCTAAATTCTTATATTGAATGTGCAACTTTAATGAAATCGCCTCACAAATCATACTTGATGATGATAGACTTTATAATTCTTTTTAATGGCAGCAGTAATTAAACGTTTGTGGTGATCAAACATTTGTGATTTTCTCATCCAATATGATACTTCATAATATCATCAAATCTAAAAAATTACAAAATAAGTTATCATATCCACATTATGTATTAACTTTCACGATCATATACTCACCAATGATAAACTACCATAGACCAACCTCAACCATGGTTGTCCTTTCATTCCCAAGAACCATGAAACAATGCTAATTATGATTTACTATCCTCTTCTCGGTCTCACCCATCTCTAAATCTTTAACAATCCGATCCCCTCGCCTACATCTCTCGATTTAAACACATTTCATCATTCTATTGTATATGCTGATTCTTATAATTTCCTAACATAACTTGTTGGAAATACCCCACGTTGTCCGTTAAGATCACCTTCAGTCCATCCGTCGTTATCGTCTGCAACAAGAACGATCTTATCCCCCGCCAGGATGGAAAGCTCATCTTCTCCATCAGCTGCGTAATCATACAATGCTTCGACGTATTGTACTCTTCTAGCGCCCCGTTTTGGAGCTACTGGGGGCGGAACTGAGCTCTTTTTCACCACCTCAACATACAGTGATGGTACTAGACCACTTCCTGATGCTCCAGCAACTAAAACCCACCCGGAGCCGTCGTCTTGCTCTATAACTTCGAGTGACTCTCCAGCATTTATGTTTGTCTCATCATCTCCAGTTGCAGCATAATCGTAAAGCGCTTTGGCACCAATTCCATCCCCATTACCACCTGCGCCAGATCCATTACTTTGGATTGTGTCACGCTTACGAAGGTTAAAAAGTCCAAGGGTATTGGAAAGATGAGTTGTAGCGGAATGACCAGTCTGTACCGTGTGTAATGAAGCATCATCAGCCAGGTCCGCTTTCTTGCTTTTGAATAGTCCAAAGTGCAGCTTTTTCTTGGTTGTCGGCGCTGTGTAGGACATATCTTTATCCCCCACAAAACTTTGAATAGTTTCCGCAGTCACTTCAGTCTTCACTCGAAGAGCATCTTCTTTAAGGAATTGTTCAAGCAATCCAAGCAGTTTGAAAGCACCGACATCAAATTTCAAGGTGATTTGTGCTGGATCCATTTTGCGATCCGCTGCTGCTTCCTCAAGTTGTTGCTTAGTCTCAATACACTTATCCTCATGCTGAGAATGGCTCGATATTGCAGTATTTAAAAGACGTTTCAAGTGGGTCAATTCCGGTTCTTTAACAACCAACAGTTCGTCGTCATGCCAGAAGCTACAAGGAACGAATTGAAAGTCAACTGGTTCCGTCCATGGCGCCACGTTGTGTTTAGCAAACATGGCCGAATCTAAAAAGGGGCTATTTTGCTCAATGGTCAGATCAATAGCATGAAGTTTATCCTTACATTTATCTGCTGAATTGCGCTCTATAATCCCGGCATTACGAAGTAGCTTGTTCAACAATGCTACTCTCAGCTCATTAAGATCCTGTAAATAATCTTGAAGTTCCGGGACATCCTGGTAGTAAAACTTATCTTTCAGACGATTTGCAACAGAAATCGCAATCAAATATTCGTTCTTACCGTTATTCATAAGTACCTCTTTTTCAGCATGACGTTGGGCATACTTCTCGCTTGACAGCTTTTCGGACTTTTCGCGAGCAGTTTCCGTGTCTTTACAAAGAGCATCATAAGCTTTTTTGGATCGATTGACCTCCTCTTCCAATTTCGTCTTATCATTGATAAGTTGATCATTAATTGTGTCGATTTTCTTTTGAATCCGTACTGTTTTCGCCTTTAACGCCAGCATATTGTCAGCAACTTTGGTCGAAAACTCATGACCCAAAGCGGCTCTTTCATCAGCAATTGCCTCTGTTTTGGTGAGAACATCAGTCCAGAGTACAAGCAGCGCACATTCAAGGGAACCTGGTGTAATTTGAGGTTCATCTCCCACAGAAACAGGGGCCAGAACCTTGGTTTTTCGATCAAAGTACTTTTTGGTGATAGTCTTTAATTTGGTGGCGTACTCTGCTTCAAGGGCGGCTCTTTCACGATAAAACTCTTCCACATCCAGAAGAAATGCCGCACCATGGCCCACCCAATGTGATGTGTTCTTGTACTGGTCCTTGAGTTCGTTTCCAAGGGATACGGTTGTCATAAGGAGAGGCGGTGCCAGCGGTTGCAAATATGGGTGGGAGAATAATAGGAGAGTGAGAGGGTTAGATCAAAAACGGGAGAATAAGCGAAAACCGAGAATATAAATGAGAGAAAATCATTAAGTGGGGGAGAGAGAGAAAGAGAGAGAAGAGAGAGATATCTTATGTATATAACGCTATAGGACACCCAAAGTTTCCACAGATTTCACTACAATTCTTCCAGATAGAAGATATACCTCTTAACAATGAGTTCAATTTTATTTGAATCGTTATAAACATTACATTATAAATCATCTCCTTATAGCATAAATTTAGTAAATTTGGCATAACCCGCACTAATTTTAGAGTCCTTTTAAAATATATCACACTAACAATACTCCAGATATGAGACAAAAGAATCAAAAGACACATTGATGCATGAATATTTAGTTTGGTCAATAGACTCCAAGACAGAATAAATTAGTCCTTCCCTATAATCCGAGTCCTCATAAACAACCTTTACAAAGGAATAATGCCCTCTTATCAATTTATATCTGTCTATTCACAAGCTCTTATATTCACTCTTAGAAACTGTCGAAAAAAAATTGGTCCAAATGTTCTTCAATAGCCGCACACTGCTATTTTTCCAGGCTGCAACATTCTAAAAAGATATTCTTTATCAGTAAATAATACAATGGCTTTGATGTAATTCCATGCAATCCGGACTGATCACCAGACTGATCATATAAACGCAGTATCCTACTATCCATTCATATCTTCGCTATCTCAACCTTACAAATCTCTGTCGATCTCTTTACTCTAGCCGTTTTTTCGGTAAAATAATATTCTTTTTATTCTTCTTTTCCCTCTCCCTTCTCTCTAAATCCCTCTGCTTTTTCCTCTATTCTCCCTCTATTCTCCCTCTATTCTCCCTCTATTCTCCCTCTATTCTCCCTCTATTCTCCCTCTATTCTCCCTCTATTCTCCCTCTATTCTCCCTCTATTCTCCCTCTATTCTCCCTCGACTTTTTCCTCTCCCTTCCCTCCCTTCTCACTCCCTTCTCACACATCCACTCCCAATTTATTTTCCCTTCCCTTTCTTCCTCTTCTCCTTCCTCTCCCTCTTCAACCCCCCCTTCCTTTTTCATCCATTCCCTTTTACCTTCCTCCCACCTTCCCAAACCAAATTCAACCCATCTCACTTCACCCTTGTCTTCTCTGCAAGGGCTCCAAAAGTGAACCGTTTCCACCGCTATCTTCAGCGGCTCGCCTTCGCCAGAAAAGTCTACCGGGACTATCGGCTCCTCAAACCTAGGCCCGCCGCCCCAACTAAATCAAATCAAAGTCCGCATCTAAACTCGCCACCACGTCAATCCCGTCTGAATCGATCTCAAAGACTTCATCCCTTACACAATCTTCAACATTCACTGAGTCTTCATCCATCACATAGACTTCAATCTCGTCGCCATTCCTTATCAATGAGACTCTATGATCTTGCTCGTCAAACAAGAGATACATATCTTCCCAAAATTCAAAATAAAGTTCTGCTGTTCGTAAGTGATGATTATTACGCCAACACTCCAACAGTACCTCCTGATGCCCAATTGTCCCTTTTCCCTCTGTATACAACTCAAGGAGAAGATGGCATTTATCACGTGGCTGTGAAAGCATGGTTGTCCACTCCGGGAACCATGACTCGTAAGAATCGCTTGATCCTTAGTTTGGCTCGTCAAGTGACAAGAGGTCTGGAAGCTGCAGTGGATCAATTGGCCGCCAGTTCGGCCCGTCCAGAAACTACAAGGTCTTCCACAAGTCAAGATAATGATCTGGTACATTCAAACGGATCAAATGGTTCCAATGGCTCCAATGGTCTCGACTCCGACACCGTCGATCTGGCCTCTAAAAATCACGTAGACCCACGTCAAGACGGTCTAGATTCCGCCAATGATACTAGTTCGTATGCCGCCTCATACACTTCTTCATCACCATCAATAGCTGAGCAACATAATACCACCTTAAGAGAACGTTTGGCCGGTTTCTTGGCCCGTTCGTGTCCCAATGCTGTCCTTATAGTCACCGTTGGCTCCGAAGACCCTTCCGTGACTGATCTCGTCACCACCGAAATGACTACTGATAGTCTAGGCATTCTCAGAGGCTCTTTAGATGTTCCCTACAAGCCGCTGGCGGTCCGGGTTGTGGCCAAGGATGACGAAACTGTGTGTTGTGTTCGAGAAGTAATGCTTCTACCAGATGGGGGCGTCGGTTTTATCTCAGACATCGATGATACCGTCAAACTTACGGGCGTCACAGGCGATAAAAGAGAATTGATGAGACTGCTTTTGCTCTATGATGTGCTGAAGTGGTACATTCGCGCTGTGGTTGATTGGTACGTTGGTCTAGCCCAACGCAATCCACTTATTTCATTCCACTATGTGTCCAACAGCCCGTGGCAACTTTTCCCGCTTATTCTGGAGTACTTTAGTTTTGCCAAACTTCCTCCAGGCTCGGTACATTTGAAAAATTACACCGGAAATATAATAGCATCGCTCATGGAACCTCTGCAACTGCGAAAAAAGGCTTCATTGAATGGGATTTACAAGGATTTCCCCAAAAAGGGATTTGTTTGTGTTGGTGACTCTGGTGAATGGGATTTGGAGGCCTATGTAAGCGTTTCTAATGAATATCCCGGCCAAACGCTTGCAATTTGCATCAGAGTGGTTCCAGGGACATTAAGTGATCAGAAAGACGAGCCCATTTTAAGGGAGGCACGTCTGATTGTACGCCATTACGAGGCTAGAAGAGCTGCAGATAAGAAAAACAGTACAGAGTCTACTTCCCTGACCAATCCTCAAGCCCTGTCCATTAACAGAAGAGGCCGAACCAACAGTCCCGAAGTTGTCGAAGACCTCATAGATCTTGAAGGAAAAGCGCCTCCTCCAATTCCCACAAAGCCGTCTTTTTTGCGCTCCCAACCGCTTAGAAAGCCACCTTTACCCGAAAGACCTTCTAAGGACGGCCCCGTGTTCCCTGAACGACCTCGAGAACGTCTGTTGAGCCCTGTGGAGCACCATTTTGATCCACCTGTACGTTCGCAGACCATGCCGGCCTTAGATGAGCTGCACCCAGACTTTCTTCACCTCCTGCCAATGCAAAGACGACTTACTACCAGTGATCTTGTCATTCGCTCATTGCAAAATATCTATTCTGCGGAGACTTTGTATGAACTAGAGCAGATCGACAAAAAGGGATCTTTGTGGCTCACAAGAGTTGCTGAGGCTCTGGAAATTCTCAAAGATACACCAACTCGTATTGTATTTTTCAAGGACGACGATAAGAATTTGCTTGAAGAATGTTCTGCTCTCGTTCACGCAGCCTTTGATCAGAGACAGAACCGCTAAAGATCATATCAAATATATGAAGGTTTCGGTGTTCAGTTTCGCAAATGAGGGCACTCAATGTACGTAACACCTCGAGTTCATGACCAAAAAACCCTGTTTAATTAATTGTATATAATCCAGAATGTACAGTGTGGCCCTTAAGTACCCTTCGGCTTATTAGATACCCCCACAGTATATTGAATTGTTTTCAATTTCTACGTTTTCTACATCATCACTCTGGAACTCTATTATGTATGTATCTGTTCCACCTGGGCTGTCACCTCGTCGACATCTCCAAATTCCTCCCTTTGACGTTGTGCCTCTTCTTCTTCCCGTGCCTTTTCGAAGGCCTCACGCTCCTTCTCTATGTCGTTCCAGTCTCTGTTACCGTCACCGTAATCCATGAATTTCACCCCGTCATCCTCCTTCTGGTACTCTGATAAGTTAAATTCCTTATCGTCATCGTTTTCGTTGTCATCAGCACCATTCTCGCCAGTCTCTTCCAACACCTTTCCGTCGGCACTGAACTTGTCGGCGTATCTTTGCATAATGATCTGCTTACCGGTGAGCAGCTTCTTGGACTTATCATCCTTCTTCTTGTCGTCTTTCTCCTTCTGGTCACGAATTTTCTTCTTCCATGCAGCGAAAGTCTCTGGAGTAATAGGAGTGAAAGAACTTCTGTCCAACTTATCTCTCTCCATTTCAATGAAGTCCTCCAAGGTGATCTTGGGGGCGTTTTCTGCCGCCAAACGTTCGAGTCTCTTCTGTTCTTTGGTCTTCAACACCATTCCCGGTGGGAGCTCGTGCTTATACTTACACCTATCACCATTCGGGCACTTCCAGAATAACCCAAACTTGCTGTCTTCGACGGCCTGAATGAAATGGTTGCACAACTTTTCAGTGGTGGTCACCGGGTTACCCTTTTTGGAAAGAATGGCGGCTCCGTCTGCTCCTATAGTGGCTGAGACCATACCGTCATCATCTTCGACCTTTTCTTCTTCTTTAGCGACCACAGGCTTCTTACCAGCGGTCAAATCGTGAGAGAACTTACATTTAGCACCCTTGTCACACATACCGTGCTTGAAAAATTCACAAACAACAGTCTTTGGATCGGTTCCAAAAGGTACTCGAGGTTGCTGAATACCCATAAGTTTCATTGCTTCCTTTTTAGCTTCTTCAGCTGCCTTCTTCTCCTCAGCTCGCCTCTTAGCTTCGGCTTCTCTCTTCTTGGCCATACCCCCATCACTACCAGCCTTGATTTGATTGATCTGTTCTTGAACCTTCTTGGATTTGTTCTTATTTTTAAGACCAAAGGTCTTGTCTTCGGCTGCCTTTGTTCTGGCTTTCGCCTTATTCTTGTCCGACGGCTGGGGCTTCTTCTTTGGAGGCATCTTGGCTTGCTAGTAAAAGACTGGAAAATTTTTGAGTCTAAAGTGGGAGGACTGAGCCAGGACTGCACAAGATTTCGAGAATAAGTGAGAAGATGACCAAAGTGGTGCACACGATATTAGTGAGAGATCAGGATGTGATTGATTTACTTTGATAAATGTAGGCGGAGATTGACTTGATTTTTTCATAAATGCATGACTTCGGTACTTTGGATGATACTTTATGCATTGAATCTTTCCATAATTTATTTTCCCAAAAATGTCTTACCGGAAATTAACAAACAATAATCGGAATGTATCTGAGCAAAGGTATAAATACCATAAATTTCTCAAATGCTGCATAAATGATGAACATTCAAGAAAATTTGTTACGAAGGAGAAAACATGTAAGGGAAACGATTTAATCATGTACTCGTTTTAATTCATTCACTACAAAACATTTCAATTATTTTAACATAAACCTTTTAATTGTCTATCGTACGTACATTCAACTCCATCTACGTTACTTTTTTTTGCACCCGCTTCTTCTCTTTCCGTACTTTGGGCATTCCAGTGGGTGAACGCGGGATGCTAGCTTGCCATTCTGAAGTAGGACTGGCAATTTGACCCTCCGTTGGTTGTTTACTCAGCCTTTTAGCTCGCTTTTTATTCGCACCCAAAAGATCAAATGGCAGATCAATGAGTCCCAAAACTCCACCTCCAGCTGATGTGGTTTGGGGCAGTTTGGGAGAGGACTCACCGAGTCGATTGTCACGAAGTTCAAGCTCAAATGTAGGCAGACGTGGTGAAGCTAATGTCCGCACATGCTGGAATCCATGTTGATTAAAAGTACTTGGCTCTGGAGTCGTGTTGCCCGAAACAGAAGAGCCACCACCAATTACGCTAGTGGCAGTACTACCATGGGCCGTTGCCCGTCCTCCAGGCCGCAATATACTACTTGCAGACCCTGAAATACGACTGGAACGTCCAAATGGCATGTACAGCCTTTTGTACATTCCATTTCCGTTAGCATCCACAGGAATTCGGCTTAAGTTCATCTGAGCACCACCGGCCATAGGATCACCAAATGATGATTTGAACAGCGAATTCAGTTGTGTACGATTCAAAGAACGGTTCAAAATTGCACTCACCTTCTTGTCGTAAACGAGTGGAGCCAGGTCTACCACAAAATCCTCATAAGTTTCGTTTGTATCAACTGAGGCTGAATGTGAATGTGAAGGAACACCACCATACTGTTCAGGTGGGGCATCCTGTGGATTTGTGAAAAACGAATCAAAATCATCCAATGCAGCCCACATATTAGACAAAGATGCATCCGGTTCCCCAACATTGACCAGCTCAACATCGTGAATCTCAGGTGGAGCATAATAATCCTCCATGTGGAAATGAATGACTTCTTCATCATCATCGGGCTTGGTAGCCTCAGCAGTTGCAGCGACTGCACACGTAGCAAAAACAGCATGAATGTTATTACGAGTTGATGCTGCCGTCACAGCAGGCATCAGTACCGACCACCCACTCTCATCAGGAACTCCAAAAAGCATTGCCGTTTTTTCATACTCTTTCTTTATCAGTGTATTTCCAAGTGACATTCTGAGGACATCCTTGTCAAGTTGCAGCCCTGGGATAACCTTGGCCTCATCAAGAACTTCAAGTGCCTTTTCTGCATAATCAGTGAGTAAAAGCCGGAGCAAAGGCAGAATCAAATCAGCTCCAACACCAATATACTCTTCACGCTGGAAGTCTACTAAAGGCATTATTTCCTTCAAAATCGCCAAGACTTCTAGTTTGAACCAAGGGATCTTGTTCAGTGACAACCCAAGCAAAAACACAAGGGTCTGTGCCTCATACTTTGGGAAGAATAAGTTTTTGATATTGGTAACAGTTTGTATCAAGAAGTCTCTCTTCAGACGGAATCGGTTTTTCAGTAAAGATATGAGAATTTTAGAGAGCGGAAGGTACTTCGGCTCTTGGTCCGCCATTTGACTTAAAACTTCAGCGGCCCCCGACACATCATCGACTTTCTTTGTATCCAATGACCGCAAAAATCTAGGTAGGTTTGCCAAGAGTGCCATCAACAATCTTGAATCTCCACTACCGATGACTTCTGAGTCTTTGAGTCTACAGATTTGATCCAAGAACCTGAAAACCGCTTCGAAGGCCGTCCCCAGCCTTAACCCTTGAATCACAACCAGTTGAAGTCCCTCAAATTTACCTTCCCATTTAGGCGGGAAGGTGGAAATGAGACAAGAAACCGTATCTGGAGCATCCAAATCAATTTTCAGCACAAACTTTTGCATAGTCAGAAGAGCCTCGATAAATTCTTGCTCATGAACAGTAGAAAGACAAGCTACCGACAGCCAGAAAAGTTGAGGGAAGTCAATCAAATTCTTGGAATCCAATTCAGCAGTTAAGGCATTTAACGTCATCAAAATTTGCATTGCAAAGCCTTGGATTTCGACGGCCTCGTCCGAGATTGTGTTCGATAATCTGTGGAGCATATCTTTCAACATACCTTGATCAAGTTCGACAAGCAACAATCTAAAAACCTGGAACAGTCTACATGCCAAATGTCTGACAGCACAGGTAGTCGCCCAATTGAGGGCAACTCTGCTCCAAGTTTCTTGCAAAGATTTTTCCTGTTCTATTTCTGAGAAAATCTCCAATACATTTCTCACTAAAGAATCCATGTTCTTTGGAGTTCTAGCCCCACCACTCATTCCACGTTTTTCATTTAAATCATCGTACACCCAGAGATGTTTGACATGATCTTTTTGTCTGAGTTGGGTGATTGTCGATTCAGATTTGGCAGAATCTGGTGCTAATGTATGAATCATTTGAATTAAAAGCATACCCGCTTGCTCTTGTACAACACCAAGATAATGGTCCAAAAGAGAAAAGGATACGTGGAGTAACAAAGGAAGGGCTTCTTTCATACGCTCCACTTCATTTGGAATTAAATCAACTAGGAACACTAATGACAATTGGCCAATACTGAAGGCAACTTCTTTGTCATGATTCGGTAACACCTTCAGCAAATTGGCAACGTAAGTGTACACACTTTCACCACTAGAGTCACTTCCAGAAAAGACATGTTTATTTGTGGCAGCTGGAGGAATCATAGCTCTTGGATTCAAATTCTCGATCAATTTGTTCAATATGTACAGTCGATCAATTTGGGCAAACAGTAAGTAGTCGATGATTTGTCTGGCATACTCAACGAAATGGGAATTCTTTTTCTCTAAGGACAATTTAATCACAAAGTTAAGCGCTTCGTCAAAATTCCCTTGTACGGAACCAAGCGCAACCCATAATGCTTCAACTTCGTTAGAAGTATGGTTCAGGAAGCGAACGGACAACTCGAACAAATTGCTCAAGACCATAAACGATCCTGCGTCTAAAGGAGCATCTTCACCATCATGAACTCTTCTCAAACGGGCAATTTGCATCCATGGTAATAAACATGACAAAATATCCCTCTTAGTACTTTGTCCCACCAAATTGTAAAACATAGTGAAGCAAGATATTCTTTCAAAAATGCCATCTGGTTGCACGGACAAAGCTGCAGATGCAGCACCACCAGCTTGATTAATCAAGGAAGCACTAGCTGCCCCAGCTTGTGCAGCTGAGATATCAAACATAGCCTTTTTGTAAACGACACTGGAACGTGAGCATGCAGACTCGGAGAATTTATCTGAGGTAGATTGTCCTTGTAAATTTTCCAAATGTATCAATAACCTCACAGCCAGCTTTCTCACTTCATAGCTTTCACTACCAACGAGGAACATACAAAGACAAAGAACGTCGTATGGAGTGTCGTTTTCGAAAGAGGAAGGATGGTTCATCAAAACATCTGTTAAGACAGTAAAATAGCTCTCTGTTGTCTTAACGTATTTATGCTCAGAATAGCATTGCTTGACAACTTCCTTGTAAATTTCTGCGTCTTGAGGAATTATGTGTTGAAGCGCACCTTTTCCTAGTTCATGAATAGAATCAACATCCAGAGAGAAAAGACCATATATCCAGCTCATTAAAGCTGGAATGTCGAACAGCAATACAGCTAATGGAATCCCGGATCCGACATCAATCTCATGGCGGATTGAGCCTGAGCAAAGCTTCAGCATGCAGCTTAACGATGCTTGCGAAAGTGCAGATCTTTCAACTTCCAAAATGGCTTCTACAGACGTGATTTCGCCTTTCTGATGTTTTACCATTTGATGATATCGCTCCTCGGCAGTTTCGAATGCATCATCCCCATATCCACACCACTCTTTGAGGAAGTTGAAGCAACCCAAACGCGCTTCGAAAGGTAACCACTTTTCTGCTTTAGCTCCATGCACTAAGCTGATTCCGTCGTAAACATTTTCAAGAAAGACTGCAAAGTATCGTCTTAATTTTTGAAAGGTAATATCTGATTGAACATGTGGTAAACTCAAGAATGCTTTCACGTTTTTCACGATAGAGACAAGATTCTCGAGTGTCCAATCGTCTGCATAGATGTCAGTTCGGCCCTTAAATTTACCCGTCACATTACTTAATATGTGGACAATTTCGATCCTCAATTGATCCTCCGATTGGTCCCGCTTTTTTCTTTGAGGTTCCCATTCGTTTATAGCGGAAGGTACATTTTCAAGAAGAGTTCTGAAAATGTTAATATTGATACACAGAAGTCCCACAATAACGGCATTTTGAACCATTTGTTGTTTCAGTGCCAATAAAGGAAAGACCATTCTAAAAATCAGTTTGGCCAGTGTAATTTTTTGATGTTGGACGTAAATCTGCATCGACTTCTTTCTTCCATGCCCTTTAGGTTCAACGGGAAACAGTATCTTTTGCTCATTAGTCAGTGTCAAAGAGCATGCAGCAAAAATGAGGTATAATTTCCATTGCTCAACCAATACTTCGGGAGGTGGACCATTGGTGTTGTTACGCCCAAAAAGCAGAGAAGTATACGTCTTGTTCGTATTAGCAAAATCCAAAATGCTATCGTGCATCTGTACCATTCTGACACAAACAATCAGTCTACACAATGCCACAGGCATAGGGCATTTTTCGAAAAAAATGTCAAGAATGCTAGGAAACAATCTGAACCATAACGTCAGATCAATTCCGTAATCCAGCTCGCAAAGCTTTGACAAGATGTGTTTTTTGTTTTTCAATTTTGTGAGCCTAGATCTCTCAGCACTCGAAAGCAGATGTTTCAAAGGTTTTATGAGCTCCAAAAAGTCCGAGTCATCTAATATATGGATGAGCCTTGTACCGACATCAGCAGCAAACTTCGAAGATGACCTAGAGTGGCCAACTTGCGCGGAAGGGTTGAACAAAGGCCTGGATACTTCTTCTTGTGTCATCGCCCTGTCGAATTGTTCCACTATTTTTAAAACAACCAACCCAAAGTGTCTTGTTTTACTGTCGTAGGAGAATAAAAAGAACAACCCATTACCTTCAATTTCCTCTATAGCAGTGATGATGTTTTTCCACTCAAGTTCATCTCGCTGGTTTCTTTGCGGGAGAGCTGCTTCAACATTGACCTGGTACAAATCGTTCAAAACGTCATCACTCATGGCACCCGTACTTTCTGTCTTGGTAGTGGCACCAGCTGATTTGGATTGCCTAAAAGTATTGAGCCAAACGTTCAACAATTCAACATAAATTTTTAAGAATTTACGGAATTCGTTGGTGAGTATGAAGGCCGGGTTGATGGTGATTGTCGGTTTCTCTTGGAACTGGAAAGCGATTTTGGCGAAAATACTGAGCAAGGCGCTACAGTTTCTCCGTGCAGCCAATTTACGTAAAGCTTTATTAGCAGCTTGGGAAATGGAGATTTCCGGATGAACAGAATTTCTAACAAGAATTTCGACCATTTTCTTGAAAGGAATTTGAGAAGAGGTTTCTTCTGTCCAAGGAAGAGCCTCCAAAAGAGTCGCAAAAAGAACTAAATGCAAGCCTTTTGTACTCAGATCAGTAAAATCAAAATGGAAAAATGTTGATCTCGACGTTGTCACTGTCTCAGATGTATCCGTACTCACTTTAACACCATATTGTTCATCCAAAAGTTTTAATATGTTGGAAAATATTCTGCAAATCTCATCATGCAGAGCAGAGTTTGCAGTGGTTTTAGCTATTGCTTTGAACTCTTTGGTCTCAAGCAATTGTTGCTCTTGCTGAGTGCCGTTTTCGTCTGCAGGGAACAGAGGACGTTCTCCTGTCTCATATCCCTGTAGAACAACCAAATAAGCTTTGACAGACAAAATCAAGCGCTCAATAATGGCACCTTCTAAGTTACTTCCATTAAACAGTTGCTTGATGAGAGGTAGCAAAGCGTTGTCCAAAACATAATTTAAATGCTGGTATCCTATTATGCGGAATAGAGTCAATATTGCCGAGAATAAATGAGGATCTGCGGACACCCATTGCTGCTTTTTGACGTTCTGATTGAGCAAAAGGTGGGAAAATATAATGTCCAATTTCTTCACGGTGTTATTGAGAGAATCAGGCAACCTGTAGAGATAAACCCAAAGAAGTCTATTCACTGCCACTACAAAAGTGACACGGTCTTCAATGGGCACCTTTGGTCTAAGTTTGTAGAGCTTGGACTCAATGAAGTCCATCCAATGCTCCGAAAACAATTCTTTGGGTGCCACTGAAAGAATACTTGATAAAAGCAGTACTGAATGTTGCCAACAAATCTCTGCAATCGCGTTCGCATCCTTTGAAGAGTTGATGCTTGAATCTGCTCTGTGTCCGATCTTTTTGCCCTTGTCGTAAATGTTTCGTACAGACTCAACCCATGTTGGATGATTTACTTCTGCCGTAAGATTTCCTGCTAAAGTCAAGACTAAGTCACTGATAACGTCGCAATAGGCGAACATCACCAGATCGTTTTGTGCTTTAGAAAAAAACTTCCCTATCAGCTGCATAAAGTCAGCACTTTCTTCAAACTTCTCTAAGGGAAAGTTGTCAAGCTTCAAATATTTCATACCATGTATAAGCAAGTGAAGACGAGGCTCATCATTTGGATTTGAGACATGAGCAGGCACTTTTTCCAAATCAGCAATGAAACGGTCACTAACCGAAATGAAACGTTTTTCCAGCATTATGCCTAGTAATTGCGCGAAAAGATTCCAATTTGCCAGTCGAACAAGCAGTTCACTTGTTGATATTGGATCCGTGGTTTTAAGCTGTGTATAAACAATTTCCTCAAGTTTTACCCCTAAATCGCCTCCAATAATTTCTTGAGGAGCTTGGCGGACAACTTCGAGTAATACCCTGCATAATATGTATATACTGGCCAAGGATTTACGATCGGCTTGTACAGCAGTTTCACGGGCTTGAAGCACACGGAATTCCATTTCTTTGGACTTAGCATCGTCCTCTACACTCAAACCACCATTTGCATTGCCCACAGTAGTAGGGGCTGTAGTTAAATTACTTGAATTGGCTTGAGAGGATGTAGAGCTTGATGCCACTCTTCTATGAGATAATTTTGAGAAGCTTTTCGTTCTCATGAGTGACAAGCTTCTTTTTGCCTTTCCCACGCTAACAGGAGACAGTCCCACGTTGCCATATTCAGTGGAGGGGACCTGCAGCGCCTGCGCCTGAAAATTAGCCGCTCTAGCCAGTTGCATAACTCTTTCTACTTCTTGAGCGGCCATGGATGCCACTTCGCTTTTACTTTTCCTCCAAAACATAACACTATCAATTACCGGTGATGGTTTTTTGCGAGCTATGTATCCCAACAGAGCCAATATTTTATCAAATTGAACGTCCACTCCCTCAGCTAGTAAATCAATTACTGGGGGTTCCTCATTTAATGGATAATCTAAGCACAAATTGAGTTTACGCTCTGCATGTCTCACAAATTGAGTAAAGAGAATGTGTAAAGTGTATTCTGCCGGCAGTTTTTCGTCAGTTGCAAGACTTTTCCGTATCAGAGAAAGCTTTTCACCATTCAACATTAGGTTCGACTCAAGTTCTACTGGCAGCAGAGCTGTCAAATGGCCAATAGATGTTTTATAAACACCATTAGGTGGAATGTTTTCATCCATCGAGATAGTGTTCTGTTGAATCATGGGTGTTTGATCTACTCCCGAGTATGAAGGGTGCTCTAGAAGCAGAGATGCAGACAGTGCCGGTGAAATAAAGCTTGGCGCAGGTTCTAGATGGGTAGAAGTAGCGCTATGATCCACTGGTGAAATAGATGATGTATATGCAACCAGTCCCATTTGAGTAATCTGGCTTATATGAGTGAGTTCGGATTGTTCATTAGTATCATCGGATGTGAGTTTAACCCCCAAACCCTTTGCCGATTCGTAACTTCGTTCCGGTTCTTGTATGTCTACAGTTTTGGGAAGCAGTGATGAAGCTCCATTCTGGGTCCGAGTAACTCCGGTAGCAGCAGTTGCCAGAACACTTTCTTGAGACGGATCGTTGAAAAAACTTTGCAGATCATTGTAGTAATGACCGTGGCTGACAGGCAGCGATGCATATTGGTCGATTGACTGCTGACTAAGTTTCGAAGGATCCATGGGGAAATCTGCAGGGGTTCCTGAAACAGCAGAATTTGGGCTAGCACCACCGAATCGATAAGCTTTAAGGTCTTGAATGTAGCTATCAGTCAGAATATTATTCAGTTGAACATTGTCATATAACAGCAGCAAACCGTTGGGTTTCAGATAGACATTTTGACGATCTGTTTGATACTGGTTCACATTTTGATTGTATGATTGTGTAGGGATTCCAGAGAGGTTACTCTGTGGCTTCGAATTAAGGTTTGTCGTAGTAGTATTGACGGAGCGAGTTGATCCAGAATTTATTTCTGGAGTGGCGGGCTGTGAAAGATCCGAGTTATAAGGAGCTGTAAGCAGTGGCAGTGGATGATGATCTGAATCTAAACTAGGTTCGAAATTGTCCAGGAATTTTTTCACGGGTTCAAATGGTTCGGACAGAGCATTAGGGGTGAGATCATGCAAGGGTTCGTGGTCTTCGTTAAAATCGGAATGGTATGATGCCTGATTTCTGGTGGAGTTAAGGGCCTTTCCCGCCTTCGTATCGAGTGACAATTGGTCTAGATCCGGAATCTCGATCATGTCTGGCCTCAATGTGGGTTCCACAGTAGTTTTGGTCTTGATTTATTGTCCAAGTGAGGACCTGATGGGGGGTAGGTGAGTAGGAATGGAGATCGATGGGTTGGATCTGTTTAGACTGGCTGGCTGATCTGCGCACCCCAGCGAGCAGTATGCAGGACACACTTGAATTTGATTAGGCGTGGGAGAGGTGTTTTAACTAGGTTTTAAAGGGTTTAAAAAGAAGTTTTTGAGATATAATAAGCTTGAAACTGTAAGTCTTATGAGATATTTCAAACCCTTTCTTTTAAAACATAGCGTTTTAATACTTGAGTCCAAATATAATCAAACGGAGAATCCAAAATTGAAAAAATATCAATAAAAAATCCATAAAGGGCGCAGCGGAGATCGGCGGTAATTTTTTTTCCAGTACGAATACGCGGTGCGGTGGGTCCAATTTTCGTCGGTATATGCTACCGAGATGCATTACGCTCGCTGGCTATTGTCCCTTCATGGGTCTGAAAATGGATTGGAAACCGCAGGGGGTGGAGAAGTCGAGGATGAAAGTGTGTGAAAGGGGTAAGAAGGGGAGAGGGGGAGAAGAAAAGAAGGGGATTTACAGAAAGTATCAGAAATAAATAGGTTTAATGAATTTCTATTCCAAATTCATCTCGGGTATCTTTCCTTGTCTTTGAGTGTTTTTAGCGGTATATTTTTCGTTCCCTATTTTTCGTTCCCTATTATCATAATTTGTTCTCTCTATTCTTTCTATTTTCTCTCTATTTTCTCTATTTTCGCTTCTGTAGACTGAAGATTTTTTTTCCACCAAGATATTTTTGAATTTACCGTATATTCTATTCTTTGCTTAGATCTCAACATCTTCAACGCTTGATACTTGAATGTATAACTCTATTCTTTGAAGGTTTCCTCTAACTACACTCATCTTTGAAATTCCCTTAATTCAGTTCAATCTCTTTTCTAGTTTAATCTTTCTATCTATTATTATCTATTATATTAATTCTTTTCTTTTGTCTATTCTTTCGATTTTGTATTCTTGTGGTTATTCCTTTGTTCGCCAAGAATCAACTCTATTTTTCCGTTTGATTTTAATTTTAATTTGCCTTTTTCCTGTTGATTCAACCTTTTTTACACAATTTATCTATTTTTTCCTCACTATTTCCTCACTATTTTGTCACTATTAACCTGCTTTTTTTGTGGCCAAACTCCCGCCATTTACCCCCATTCCCTTGACTCTCACTATTTTTTATCTCTCCATGAGCACGAATTAAAGCCCTTAATCTATACTATAATTACTATTAATAATGCCATAATGAAATTAATAAATTCCATTCTATCGTCAAACAGTAAGAAGCCACAAAAAGAAATTCTGTCTATACAAGAAACACACAAATATCACAAATATCACAAATTCTAGTTGCTTCTTCTATAATTTCTACAGATTCTATTAGGCTTCTTTTTCTTATGACATTATTTTTCTACTCGCTATTCACACTCTCTTTTCTCAAATTTATCGGCCTTTTTATATCATCTTCTCTATTCTTATCGCACTGATTCTTCGCTATCCTTCAATCTTAATTTCTTGATCTAACGCCAATTCTACAACCGATTCAAACTCAAATCCTTCTCTCCAACCTAAAATTATTAAATCATCTACTCTTACACCTAACCATTAAATATCACTGCAAAATGTTTATCCTCAAATCGTTTTACCATTACATTGTGTCCCTCAATTTTTCAATCTCTTATCGAATTCCCAGCCATTTTCCTGTCTCAGTATATATTTCCACCACTCTCATCGCGCAATATTTCTCGATAATCATTTGGGATCTCGATTAATCATCGTTGTTCTAACCGCAAATCATCCTTAATGGAGACCGATATCGCTACATTGGTACTGCAGCTGCTCGCAGCAGAACCTGTCCTGGACTCAGGTCCTATTTTGGAGATCTCTGCCCGTCTTGATGCCAGAAAACTCACTCTTCTTGACTTCGTCCAGACCTTGGGTCCGCATTTGACGAATGATTCCGACCTGATTAGAGCTAAATCTGTAGCTCTTTTAGGATCTACTGTGGCGAAAACAAAGGCAAGTGTATCTAGACATGATGTTGGTGTTCTTTTACCATTTTTAATTGCACAAATGTCCGACAACGCTGTGGTGGCGTCCGCTCTTTCACTGCTTACAGTCCTCGTTCAATTAAGCGTCTTCAATGCCACTGTTCACGGTCCTCAACTCCTCCTGGCTCTCAAGGAAAAATACACTCCTCTGAAACATCTTGCCAGAGTTAGAAATGAAGCATTTGGCTTGCTCAAGGCCTTTTTCCCTAAAGTAACGGCCACAATTCCCTCACATGTTGCAACTGTTGATCCAACTAGCGGTCTGGAGGCCACTCAATCGTCTGATTCCAATCCTATATGGCTTCAATTTGCCCAGACTTTTGAACATATAGCCAATGGTGAGAAGGATCCTCGTAATTTGATTGCCTCTTTTGAGCTTAATCGCCAATGTCTCGATAATTTCCCATTCTCTCAACCTGAGAATAGTGGTGTATTAGCTGACTTGTTTGACGTAGCATTCTGTTACTTCCCGATCTCATTTACACCACCCGCAAATGATCCGTACGGAATTACCGCAGACCAACTCAAAACCGAGCTCAGAGAGGCCCTTTCGGCCCATCGTCTCAATGCAGACGACCTTTTTTCGAGTTTAATTGAAAAATTAACCCTGACTAATCCAGCAGTCCGTAATGATGTCTTACAAACCATGCTCTCATCTGTGAGCCGTTTCACTTTCGAAGATCTTGAAAATCATTGGTTACCAATCTGGAATGCATTAAAATATGAGATTCTTCATAACGACGTCTCCCAATTTAGTTCCCTTAATGATAGCATCATCCCCACCGACTATATTGAAAAAATGGACAATACCGATGACTCAAAACCATTGTTCTTAACGTTGGACATCTTGCGATCGCTTGCACTGAAATTGGAGAGCTCACAGAGTGTCATCTCTCAATTTACAAAGGTAGTTTTTGACGAATTGAAAGAAAATTTGAGTAAAGTATCCCCAAAATTGGTCACACAGTCGGTTTTATTAATCAGTGTCATTGCCTCTGCGTCCCTTCCACTCTACAATGCAGTTGTGGAATTTGTTTTTAGCTACTCGGTGTGGGGAAAGTTCATTGGAATAGAAAAGAGCTCGGAAATAGAAATGGAAACTGAAGTCAAAACTGAAGAGACCTCCAGAGCTGACAATGAGGTAGAAATTACATCCAGTGATATGGATGATGACTTTACATTGTCTGTTTCTCAGCAAAGGTTGCTCATTGATAATTTAGGCTTTGTGATAGTGTCATACGTTCCCTCAGAAAAAAACAGGTTATTAGACTATAAAGATTACCTTTTGGTATTTAGTGGTCTGCTCTTGAGGGCTTCTTCGGCCCTTGAGAAGACCTTGAAATCGAAAACCGTGGAACAGTTGGGAAACATGTCAGTGCTTCCAGGGTTTTTAACTTCAACTGAATGGGGCAGTGTTCTTTTGTGGTTTGACGAGGTTTTAAGTACATCTATCAAAACCAACGCCAGCTGGGAAAAAGATCCGGTCGTTCTTTCCATAAAGAGCACAATTGTTCGAGTGGTTGAAAAAAGCTGGCCACGAAGCGATGCTGTCGTGGAGAAAGTTCTCCCAACGTTGCTCGAAGTTTTGAACGATAAGTTAGGCGATCAAAAATCTTTTACCAAGGTCTTAAATTTTATTGGAGACATTTCTGTCAACCCAAGGATTTTGGAGACCTTGTCAGTAAGACTCCTCCGCAACTTGGAGTTGTACGCTACCACTAGCCCCGAATTATACCTGACTACAGTGAGCTTGTTGGTCGAATCGGTAAACAAAACGCAACTGCAACTGCCATTCATTATGAATGGATGGTATAAAAGCTTCGTTCCAAGATTTCTTGATCTGTTCTCCAAAGCCGTGGCCAAGTCACAAGAAGATGAAGCAATATCGGTTGTCGAAGTATCCGGAGATTTAATAAGCATCATCATTCGTTTTGTTGACAAAGATCAGCACCAACAGGTATTGGACGACTTTACCTCTCTCTTTTTGGTGGAGAGACAAATCTTGGATGCTGAAAGTGTTCTTGTGAATTTTTTCATCAAAGCATTGAGTAGTATCCATAAGGGAACTCATTTCAAAAAGTACACAGTTGACGAGTTACTTACCAAAACCACAAATTTGCTTGATAGAAACACTCTCACTGATGCCAGAATGACCACATATATTAAGATTGGATATCTTCAGCTTGTGGCTCTTTTGGTTAACAAGTTTGACCAGGGAGATCTGCAAATGATCGGTCAGATTTTAGAACAAGGAATCTCAACAATAGCTGCTGGTGGCGAAACCATTCCAGAAGAGTTTGCATGGGTTGTTAAGGGTCTTATTATGAGAGTCGATGCACGTGGCTTAAATCATTTAGAAAAGGTTGTCAGATTACTCGAACCGTCAGCAGATGCTGTTAAAAGAAACGTTTTGATATATCAGATCTTGAACATAGCTACAATTGATCTTCCTATCTTTACTGATAATGGATTGCCTAAGAAAAAGGTGGGTAAATTAATTTCTGGAGTGCAGTGTTTCCAAGTTAGAGGACTTTACAAGCAACGACTTTTTGCTGTGTGTTTCCCCATTTTACTGGAAGGATATAAGCAAAGTGGCGATTCATTGAGTGGAAAACTGGTATATTTAAGAGCACTTGCAACTCTTTTAGCAAATGTCCCACTGTCGGTTTTGTTGCCTCATTTGAAGGAATTCACACCCATGGTCTTATCAAGTTTACAAATAAGTGAAGCCTCTATATTGGAGTCCCTGCTTAAAACGATCGAGATCATTCTTGTGGAACAATCATCCGAATTAGTTGCACATCTTCTGACTTTAATTCCTCGCTTGGTTGCGTTGTCCCTCAAGCACACTGCTGTGGTAAATGAAGAAATTCAATTGAGTTCATTGAAGTGCTTAATTTTGGTATTCCTGCTTGACGAGAAGGCCAAACTTCTCAAATATAAGCCTGAAACCATTCATGCTTTAGTTTCTGGGCTCGATGATCGTAAGAGAAAGGTGCGGAAGTTGGTATCTGATCTTAGACAGGTTCTTTTTGAACTTCGCTGAGATGCTAATAATATTTATAATAAAAGTAGACGATTTAATTGCGCTATTATGATCTTTATATTGATGTTATGTATGCAGTTATTCCTCCTCTGAGTCGTTATAATCTACTGGGGCCAAACCTGGAGTAAGACCAGGATACAGAATATAACCCTTTTTGATTTTGGTGTTGAAATCGGTAGTGGCTCTATTTTTGGCACTCTTCTTCAGAACTCTATTGGTTTTAGACAGCATGGACTCCAAAATAGCCTTTTTTGTAGCCTTCATCTCTTCTTTAACATTTTCATCCTCAATTTCTGTAAGAGAATTCAACGATGCTACATTTCTTTTGACCAATTTCTTCAAGTATTTGGTCTCTTCTGGAGTCAAATCATCCAGTTCTTTGTGCAGCTTGATCAAATTGTATTTAGCAATCTTATTGAATCTTTTTGATTCATGCAAATTCTTTAAAATCTTCTTCTTTTCCTTAAGTTTACGGCTCTTCACTGTTTTCTTGATCTCATCGGAATTTGTCTTTCGGCGTAATTGTTTCAGAAGAACAGCGGCGGGGGCATTTGATTCTCTTGGAGCAGCTGGACTTTGATCTATTGTAGTTCCAGGTAAATGTGTTGCCAAAAGTTTGTTTAAGGCGCTTTTAGCCTGTGATTTGGACGAGCCAGAGCTGAAGGAGGACATGGTAAGGAATGGCGATGAGGGAGTGCATGTAGACATCAAGTAGACTCGAAGCAGGTTTAGTCTGGCTGACATCACGTGCACATTTTTTTTAGCTCGCGCGCCCCCCACCGAAAACATCCCTCACCCCCACTAGAAAGAAAAAGATCACGTGATGTAATTATCCACCTTACAATCACATGCAGAGGCAGTGGGTAGACGCTATTGTTGGGATGAAATGGACTGGACTAAACTGAAAGAAGAGGTCTATTTTGCTGCGGCTTGTTTTTCTTGTCTAACCTAATAGGCTTGTCAGGCTAAAAATTCGTTAGCTTTGGATGTTTAGTGTAAACATTGGATCTAGTTAATCAATATAGATAAGCTGTCTTAGAGATTGATGCAGTCATGACTAAGCGAAAAAGATTTCCCGAGTAGGAAAGCTACTGAGAGGGCAGTGAATTATGTAATAAAAAAGAACAAAAAAAATAATCAATTTATAGATAGATGCAGAGATTATGTTCGAGCGTCACATGACAGAGGAGATAGTGTGAGGAGGAGGAGGAGGAGGAGAAGAATGTGGAGCAAAGAAGTTTAAGATTCAAGATGGGAATCAAGATTTAGAACCTTGGGGTAACAGAGGGGTGTTTATACTTGAGAGTAATCTTTACCGAGGATAGATGCGGACCAAATTATAGCGTCAAAATAGTTTTGAGATCGTTTTCATCAGATGAAAATTGGCAAGAAAATTCGTCGCAACGGTCATAAATGCGGAGAAGAATTATCTGTATAATCCGGGGCAATGATGTCTCACACGAGTAATGAAGTAGCGCAGTGGAAGGACTTAACTATGTAGAGGGTCCTATAAATGATTTGTACAAGGCTGTTGCATTATTATCATGTGGTTGATAAAATCAGGCAAAGAACACTTAATTATTGTGGAAATGAAACCTCGTAAAAATGCAATATACGGACCAATATAGAACAAATAGAATATCACTGTATATATTAATTAGAATTAACATAGAATTATGATAGAATCAATATAGAATTATACATAGTATTAAGATTCAATCAACATAGAACCAATATAGAATTAACATAGAATTAATACAGAATTAATATAGAATCAATGGATTGTATTACACTTCACAAGCATTAGAAATAATCAAGTCGAATTGCTTACATAAATTTCATCACATCCAATTTGCCATTTACTATTTGCCGTATTCCACTGGTTTTACTCTCACTATTGCTTGCTGATATTTTGGCTGCTAATTATTTCTGATATTATTGCTGAGAATTGTTGGTACAGCTTATTCCCCACCGCGGACATAGCATAAGCATGAGAGAAATACTCAGTCTGAGTCTACAAACGAGCGAATATACTTACCGCGGAAGATGATATTAAAGAATACAAATAATTATAATTCATCATCATCTCTATATCAAACGTTATTAACTTCTCAACTTTGCTGTATCTATGAATCCATTTATCTTAAACTCATTTATCAAATCTTATACCTAACCCTCGTCCCCATCCTTAACCTTCAATCTTAGACTCTCTTTCTCACTATTTCGCCGCTTTGCACCGGCTCTTTAGCGTGCGCACAATTCATCCTCATGCCGATGCCCCACAAATCCCTCCCCCGCCCAATTTTGCACACTAGCGCGAGCCCCGGCCGCACCTTCATATGAAGAATTGACATGTGCAAACGCATCTGCCGAGGAAACCTAGCCTATATATATTGCCGCGACGGCGCACTTTTACCCCAGTTAATTACATTTATTTTATCACCACCCATACAACATGTCCGACGGATTCAACTCAGCACAATTATTCGACCTCTTGTCCGACTCCCTTAAGGATGAAAAATTGAAGGCCAAGGCTATCAAGGATGTTAAGGCCACTCTTGTTATCACCTTGAAGAACAAGGAAGGTAAGGAAAAGTCTTGGCTCTTGGACCTCAAGAACGAGGGTACCGTCAAGGTTGTTGACTCTGTTCCAAAGTCTGACGTCCAATTGATCTTGAAGGACGCTGACTTCGTGAAGTTGGCCAACGGTAAGGCTAACGGTCAAAAGTTGTTCATGAACGGTAAGTTGAAGGTCAAGGGTAACATGATGAAGGCTACTGCCATTGAGTCTGTTTTCAAGGCCGCTGACCCAAGACCAAAGTTGTAGGTTTATTGTTATGTCAATGAATATGATGTCCTAAGAAAGTTAAAATTTGTAGTATATTGGAATAGATTTTCATAGAGGCGTAGAATATGATGAGGCGATAGTTATGAAGGGAGTATTTCGTGCCATTTCATGCTATTTGAGGGATCAAATTTGGCTCTTGTTGTCATGATCTTGTGCTGTGGTATCTTCTTTATGACCAGAAGTTATCACATTCGTACCACTATCACTTTAAATGATCTCTTATCAAACCTGCAACTGACTTATATTACCCCACAATTGAGATAAAGCCCTTGAAAAATTATTGAAAAGTCAAAGCAATCATAATGAATTTCTACAATCTCTCCACACAATAACCTGTCATCCGGGAGTTATTTCTATATAATTCATATCATGCTTGAAACTCCTTTATACCTTCTTTGCCTCCAGTGTATATAGTCCCGTTATGGGCACCTATGGCTTCCACTCTTTCTGTTCCAACGAAAAACTCATCCACTTCAAATTTCAGACCTAAGGAAAAGACAATTCCGCCAGCTATCGCTATGATTTTGTTTTTAACCACAAGGAGCTTACTCACCGCCGATTCGGCCACTTTACTACTCTTTTCTGCCTTTACTCCAATGTCATTCGTTCCATCGCTCTCACAATCAATGCATTCGATCGTACCGTTTTCACATCCCACAATTATTTGGCCTTGAAAGTAGCACATGGCTGTAATGCTAGACTCACACTTGGCCAGGAAACTGGTCTGCTGTCGCTTATAAACATCATACTGACGAATGTGTCCACTATGATGTCCCACGTAGAGGATGACGCCTTTAGTCTCGAAATCAAGCTCCCGATCTTCTAAATCTGTCTGTTGATCCTTGTTAGCGTCAGAATCCACCGTCACTATGCATTTTACTGCATCACCACCATCCAACAACCGACGGAACTCATGCAATTGTTGTCCACTACCAGTCTCCCATAAACGGACTGAACCATCGTCACTTGCACTCAAGAAATTTCTACCGGATGAACCTAGTAATTTCAACTCATTTATAGCTCCAGTATGTCCTTTGAACAATCTTCGACTGATACCGTCCAACAGCCAAAGCTTGATTTGCATATCAACCAGAGCTGTAATTAAAGCTTTACCCAGTGGAAAGAAGGAAACGTAGTTTATATCAGCAAAATGTGCATTCAGAATTAATCTGGATGACTCCAAAATACCATTCGGCTTCTTTTCAGCTAAAATTAATTGTCCAGTAGTGTCTCCGTAGGCAACCATTTCGGCAGTACAACTTATAGCTGTAATAGTAGGGAAATTTTCGGTGGAAATCGAGTTGCAAAATCCTCTAAATCGATAAGTTGACCCTTCTATACTAGCCTCGTATTTGTAGATCCCTTTCTGCACAACGTGTACCCCATTGCCTCTCATCCCAGACAGGTCCACCTTCACAAGATACTCCTCCAGAGATGATTCAGAAAATATATTGATCCAGAACGTTTCATGATGAACTGTACCACTTTGTACATCAGATATCACATCCTGAAATGATGGCTGTACACTGAACATCTTTCCCTGCTTCTGTATATCTCTATCGCCACCGTTAAAATTCAAGTCGAATCACTCTTGATGCCTTTTCTGGGGAAGTGTCCTGCACACAACCATCGTATTCTTTAGTAGGGACGCCATAGCGAATTTGAAAATTTACAAGCCACAAAGATCAAAACTTGATTGATTTTAGCAGCCATAAGGCCCGGAAAGTTCTGGATAATCTCGTAATAAGCTCCAAATAACCATGGAAGCTTCTTTAGAGATGTTTTTCGACGAGCAGTTCGATCCTGCCTCGTTTGTTGATGCTCTCTACGCGCTGGTGCTTTCCAATCAGGCCCCGTATCTGGATAAGGGGCTCCATCAGCTTCAAAGTAAATCCAATGGGCTCATTTCACATTTGGATTACTATACTGGCGAGTTATCTAAACAATTGTCAACAAAAATTGCTCTTCTTCGAGATTCAGAGCTGATCGTACTGCAAGTTGAAGGTGATAATGTGAATCGTCTTGAATACTATTTGAAATCAATGGATAACGCAATTTCAGCACTTCAAACTGAACTTCAAACTGAGATAGAGCAACCTGTGAAACTTGAAACGGCAATTGAAGATAAACCCGATCCAGTCGATCTGTTAATAAAACTCAAAACTGTAGGCGAACGAATGCAAATTACTTTAGATATATTTGAACGTCTTGACCCAATTACAAAGGATAATTCTGCTCCATTGACGCTAGATGTGTTCAATGATAAGTTAGACTCACTCATGGATACTTTGGTTCAAGAAATTCTGGCAGCAACTAATTCGAATGCTTCTGCCAGAGAAGGTTTGGCCAAGGAGATTGACTTGTTTGTTGGTTTACTTCCTTTATTCCAAGGTACGGCATTCCACGCTTCATTTAAAAAGTTTGCCACAAGGTTAAATCAAGAAAAAGAGAAGCTTTTGAAGTAAGAAAGAATTGTGGGAGGTTGATCAATAGAAATTATGGGGTGAAAGACTGGCACGTTTGTTCCAGCAAATAAATATAGAGTCAAAAATACAGGGATTGGGGAACAATAAAGCCCAGGACTAAAAGGTTTTAATGAAAACTCTCCATAAAGTTCGGATGAGAACATATACAAGGGACATTATAAATAAAATGAAAGCATTCAAAACAACACTTGTAGTACAACCGATTGTAAAACCTGACTAAAAACAATTAAGAATTTAATCCCGTACCAGATATCAAAAGATCTTATCCCACCCATCAGTTTTGAATTTTACTTACTTGGAGTTTCTACATCAGATTTTGATATTTTTCATTATATTTAATCGTCTATAATACAGTCATTTACTCTTTAACGGCCAAATCTTCAGCCTTCTCCAAATCATCTTCCTTCTTGGACTTTCTGAGCCATTTGAACAGAAGAGCATAAATGAAAGCATTGAATGCTCTCGTAGGGAAAACTCTTTCAACCCAGTGGTTAGGAATGATACGAATAAATAAACCGGTTGGAATGGAAATAAAACCACACAAAAGAGCAGTGGCCCACATTCCTCCAGTTTGTCTAGCAATCAGGAAAGCTGCTCCACCCACGTACATGATAAGAATTTGGCAACCAGCAATGATGAGAGCGATGGCAATGAAATACCAGTTTCTGAACAAGTGCTGGAAAAAGTCCAAATTTTCTCTGGTAAATCTCTTCCTAATCAGTCTTACATCGTCAGCTTCATCAAGCTTTCTAGTAACCACCAACTTCCAAATTTGTAACCACACAAATGCATTGAAGGTCATAGCACTAAGTTGCTTTTCCTCATGGTTGTTAATTGGACGAGATCCGTAAAAAAGATGATGTCCACCAAAGTGAAGTACAAAGGTAACAATCAATTGCATCAACAGTTGTCCCAAAATCATCTTCCACATAGAAGTCAGAATCAAAGGAGCAGTACGACCATTTGGTCTACGGTTCAAGAACGCTTCGTCTGGCTTGTCGGTGGCCAAGGCAAGGGCTGCAAGAGTGTCCATAATCAAGTTAACCCACAAAAGTTGCACTGCAGTCAAAACTGATTTACCTTCCAGACTAGCAACTGCGGAAACAAAGGTCAAAAGACAAGCGGTAATGTTAACGGTTAATTGGAATTGGATGAATTTTTTGATGGATGTGGACACAGTTCTACCCCATTTGATTGCTTGCACAATGTCGGTGAAATCGTCAGTCATAAGAATAATATCAGAAGCCTCTCTAGCAACTTCAGTACCAGCAATACCCATAGAAAAACCCACGTCAGCCAATTTCAAAGCTGGTGCATCGTTAGTACCATCACCGGTGACGGCGACAACTTCCTTTTGCTTCCGCAAAGTGTCAACCAAAACCCTTTTGTCTTCAGGCAGAGAACGAGCAAGGACCTTAAGTTGTTTGACAACTTCAAATCTTTCAGACTCAGAAAGCTTACGGAAAACGGGACCCTCCATGAAAGCATATTCATGGGACAAATCATCTGGTGTCAAAATATGGCATTGTTTCAGAATTGCTTTAGCGGTAATCAAGTTGTCACCAGTGACCATACGAACGGTAACACCGGCATGTTGACATTTAAGAACGGCTTCAGGAACACCTGGTTTCAAAGGATCTTGCAAACCAACAAGACCATCCAAACAAAATTGTTTAGTTTCTACCGGTTCCCAGAGTTTGTCTGGATCAATCTGCAGAGCATTGCTTTCAGAAGCAAATTCAGCTGGAGGCCACGACGTAATTGAGCTGAAGTCCAAATGGGCCAAGGCAATAGCACGTAAAGCATCATTAGCATATTCATCAATTTTGTTCAAAACGACTTCTCTACTAGATCTGTCGGTGATACTAGTGCCCTTATAGTTGAAACCACATCTTTTGAATACAATTTCAGCTGCACCTTTGATGTATAATCTGAAACCCTTCGACTGCTTGACAACAATACCTGACCATTTACGACTGGATTCGAAAGGGATAATTTGCACAATGTCACTTTGTGCAGAGTCACGGATTTGGTCTAAAGATTCATTTTCAAAAAGTCCCAACTTGTCTTGTGCAAGAATCAAAAGGGCCAGTTCAGTTTTGTTTCCTAAAAATGGTTCTCCTTTTTCCATCTCGTTAAGTGCTTGTTGAATTTTTGGGTCCTGCCCTTGTTTCTTCCAGAATGCGAAGAAGGATTTATTCTTTGGTGCTGGAGCTGCTTGCTCTGCCTTTTGATCGTAGGACCCATTAATGAATGCAGTACTATTGAGGGTGATGTTTGTGCTTAAGTTGTTTTTAAGAGTACTGTCCACTTCGATTTCTTCGAATTTGGGACCAGGTCCGCCTGCGGTGTCATCGAACTCACAATTCTCACTAAAGAAGCCTCTAGTGATTCTCATCTTATTCATAGTAAGAGTACCAGTTTTATCAGAACAAACAGCGGTTGCACCACCCATGGTTTCACAAGATTTCAATACACGAACCAAGTTACCGTTTTGGGCCATTCTGGTGGTAGCAAATGCCAATGCAAGGGTCACAGCCAATGGAAGACCTTCAGGAACTGCAACAACAATAATAGTGATGGCAGTAATTAAAATGTCAAGAAACTTCTTACCCTTTTCTGGGCCGATAAGTTTGTGGAACTTTCCGCCTGGAGCAATTTCAACACAATATCTGATGAATAAGACAACGAACAAAATAAGAGCTGCAAGCATACCATATTTAGAAATACCATCAGCCAAGTTATCCAAACGTTCTTGAAGAGGAGTAGTTTCCGCTTCGTGATTCAACAGCATCATAGTACGTCCATGGATCGAGTTGGGACCAACAGCAGTAACCACAGCATCACCGAGACCCAGAAGCACTTTCGATCCGGAAATCAAATATGGATCCTTAAACTTAATCTTCAGCGAGCCAATATCCTCATCTGTGGGCAAATTCAGCTCATAGAGAGCCAAACATTTATCAGCAGGTTGTTTCTTGATAGTGTCAGATTCACCAGTCAAGGCCAGCTCGTCACATTCGACCTCTCCTGTGCTCAAAACACAGTCAGCTGGAACGACATCACCAGTCTGCAAGTTAACTATGTCACCAACAAGCAACTTGTGGATAGAAATCATTTTTTGAGATCCATTACGGATGACGATAAGATCACGGTCTTCTTTTTTGGCATTCAATTTAGCAAATTGACGCTCTTTTTGATAGTCGTTAGCAGCACCAACAATGACCACAATGACCACGGCCACAATAATAGCGACACCCTCGACCCAGTCCAATTTGGGAAGAGCCATACCTTCGTCGTCGTATTCAGTTCCAACACCAAAAGTTTCGTAAAGACCCAAGGCAAGGGAGATGACAGCCGCTACACTCAACAAAATCAAGACCTTATCTTGCATAGCCATCCAACAAAGCTGGAAAAACAGCTTGGAGGCCTTGACTGGTAATTCGTTGATACCATAATGGTTTTGACGAGCTTCAATATCGTCTACATCTTGTTCATTGATACCTTTTTTCACGTCCAGATTAAGGGAATTTACGAGTGCTTGAAGTCCACCAATATTATGCAACTTTCGCAACAGTTTGGGGTCATGAAGCTCAGTAAGACTCTGAATAGATGCAGAGTATGCCTGATTCAAAGGCAGCGACAGGTTGACACTCAGAATGCTATTGGCAGACGCGGCTCTAGTGAGCGGTGGGGGCACCTTGAGAGAGTCGGTCATGATGCAATGTAAATGGGTATGTTAATGAAAAGATGATGTTCTTTTCAATATCAGTAGGTAATTTAAGACCTTTATATATCTTTGGGTAGCTTTAAAGATCCAAGATTCTTGAATAAATGGGGGTTGAAGTATTACCTGGGCTGAGTTGAAGCAATCGGAGGAATCAGTAGATAATCCGGGGCTAGTTCAGCAGTAATAGGAAACGAGGATTCACACGAATGAAGTGCGATATACCACAGAGGTTTAAATGGTGTCTTTATTGACGCACAAATACCTGAGGTGGGAATTTTAGGAGAATTCCTTGTCAGTTATATTATACTAATTTGAAGTAGGCGAAAGGAAAGGACCTTGAGTCAAAAAAAAAGAATAAAAAAAAACGCTGCATTAGAAAAAAAAATAGCGGCATCAAAAAAAAAATATTTTGATGCCAGGAACTCAGCGAGGCTGTGCTAGGAATAGGATACAGAGAGAGAGATAAGCAGGCACGCCAAGGGCTAGGATGTAATAAGTAGTCATTAGAGAAGGAAAGAAATGATGAGGCTGGGTGAAGTCGAATATGTTGGTTATTGTTAGGCTATGTACTTGATGGCAAAGCCAGGCTTAGAAAAATCTATCCCCCAAGCGATTTGATGGTGGCTGTTTCTGGCAATGCAGAGAAAACCCCGAATATCAGAAATTATAGAGCCAAGCACTATCGAAGATTTACGCTGTGGCTCTATGATCTTCTACCAATGGTTGCGCAATTCTACTCCTCTAAAGCCCATTCGGGTAATTCGTTAGTGAAAAAATGCCCCCAATAATAGCATGCATCCTTAAGACGAATTGAATCGAATTGAATTGAATCATATCAATCGATAAGAAACCCCACGGTGACATACGGCTCGCGAGTAATTTGTGCTTGGCTTGCTGTTTTGGTAGACATAAAATTTAGACGTTCTTTTTTTATTCTTTTTTTTTTCTTTTTACTCTATTTTTTTGATTCTATCTTTTTTTTTTTGTTTTAATTTGTCTTACTTGATCAAGCTTTCGAACTGTTTGACTGTGAAGTGCTCAAATCTTGAAAGGTTCGAGTGATGGTGGCCATGCTATAGCGGATGACCGATAGTAAAGCTGTGACGTTTTACATGATGCAAGACTTATGATACAAATAATTCTATTATTGTTTTTTTTCCTCCCCAGATCTTTTTGATCTACACTACAACGCAATACCGTTTTACTATTAATTGCTGTGGTCACACCGGATGGTTTTGCTTATTTGGAGGACCTATTTGACTGCGATTTTGGTGACCCTACTCACTATTTTCTGCAAATGGCGGTGTCAGTTAATAGCAAAGCCCGGCTAAGAACTTCACAGCCCGAGTTAGTATGAATGACTCGGCATTCTCCGCCACTAATTCTGTTCCAAAATGTAACCCTCGTCACCCAAGTTTTCTCAAATAATCAGCTCTGTCATCTTCTAACTCTTAGATTATTAAAGGGTTGCGGTGTTTGGTTACCCGTCAAGTGAAACCTTCAAAAAAAAGCTTCTTTGTGAGAGAAGATGGCTCTGCAGGAGCCGACCCATCGTACTAAAAATCACTAATAATTCAATTATCATCACATTGTTCTACGATACTTTGTAAAAAGCGCAGCTTTATTATTCGTCTAATTAGTTTTAATAGCTTGTTTCATAATCGGATTTTGCAACCCTTTCCATAACATTGTTGGATCCTCCACTTGAACCCCATATGTAGCGCTTCTTAATTCAATAAGCGTCCCTGGAATTTCTTCTCTGGCGCCCATTAACCGAATGGTACATAGAAAATAACGCGTGCGGCACACCCTTCGCACCAAATAAAATGCCCCCATAAGCGCGAAAAAGAAGGCGCAGCAGCTTTTCTCATGCCCTAAAAAGCTCGCAAAGTCTTGGCAAATGCCATTTTCACCAGTAAAATCTGCCAAGCCGTGAAATCGAAGTGCCATTTCCTGACACGGAGCTGTCATCGCGAATAAGTGTATTGTCTTTTTTTCATCAGACTGGCCTCGCGGATCGGAGGCACTTCGTAATATTTCCTATTCCGTCATTAAACAGCACGTCATTTCCACTCTTGACGTTTTTGTATCTTGGACCAGTCGAAGCCAAGAATACTGTGACGAGACTAAGATTCTCTTATTGATGTAGTAGTATTTCTCATTAATGTCTCACGGGCTGTGATAAATAAAATCAATGATAGGGGTAACTTAATGCTCTTTTTCTGCTACTAGATTTCAAAAGTTTGTCTTTTTACTATTTTAGGATTTTTCGGTGTTAATTACTTGCATCAAACCCAAATAAATTATTACGTGCCAAATACTATAAATTTAAAGCATTAGTTTTACAGAGTCAACAAGCAGTCCAGATGATAACGAAGAAGAGCTCAAAGAAATCCAGGCTGAGCTTTAGGGCGCAGTAAGGGTCAGATTATTTCCAACAATTTCTTATACTTTGTTTCGATCTATTTTGCATTTGTCTTGGCTAGTCGCAGAAAATTTCGGACTGTCATAACATCGGCACTTTCCGTGATGATTGATCACTGCTATCGATAGTTGTAGCTCAGCCTTCCCAGTGATATTTTTCAATTATATAGTTTCTTAAACTGTACATTTCATTGTGTCAATAGAACTAGGCGATGTTGCTCAAAGCCCACCTTCAATATGTTACGATACAATTTGTCACTGCCTTCTCTGCCACGATTTTGATCGTCAAGCCTCATTTATTTCGTAGAGATTAATTTTGCAACAACCCATTTCCTTACATAATTTTGGCCAAATACTTTGGCTATTCTACCAAAGAGAGCAACTAGTATTTGGAATACCACCTATAAGCTGATAAAATCGACCTGATTGCACTGATTATTCAAGATTTTTATTCTCCTTCTCGACAAAGTAGGGTGCAGTTTTGCGCGTTTACAAAAAAAATTAGCCCTGCTGGCCAAACGGTTAAGGCATCCGCCTCCTAAGTGGAAGACTCCGGGTTCGAGTCCCGGGTAGGGTTTTATTTTTTTTGGTTAGCTTTGAATTTGCAAACAGTACACCGAGTTTTGACGCCAACGTATAAATATCTTCCGATTGAAAATTTTTAGAAGCACTGAAGACAACCAATCTTATCAGAGATCATAGTTAATCGAGATATATTAGACAATTAGATGTTAAGTAATTATAATATGCATTGACTATAAAATTTAAAATCCAAAGTCAAAAGAGCTCATATCTGGCTCGGCAAAAGCCTCTTGAGGAGGTGCTTGTAAATTAGATTTTTTGGCAGAATTGTATCCCAAATTGTCGTCCTCCATTGAGGTGATGTTACCATTATCTTTATTAACTGATGTAGTAAGTGTTGGCAGCAATGTAGGGTTATCATTAGTTTGCTGATTAGCCTTTTCACCCCAATTGATAGTTCCCTTCTCTTGATCGTACTCAACGAATTTCCAATTCTTCAAAATCATTAAAGCCAAAAAGTCACATCCCATTCTATTATACGTGATACAGGTCTTTACCACAAAGTCAAACTCTTCTTGTTTAGAAATCTGGATTGCCCCTTGCAAGAATTTGACATTTCGGTGTCTCAAATCGTTAAACAAAACCATGAGAACGGGATCATCCTTAAAATATGCTTTCAGCGACAGAGTCATATCAATCTTTTCGAACCTCTTTGGATTTTCTAATTCTTCAAGATTCTCTTTGATGAGTTTCATTGGTGATTCAATCAATGCCTTGACAGCTAATCGACTTTTACCAAGCTCCCAAAAGATCCATGAAGTCGTCCATCGGTCACCCATTTGAATAGCCTGCTCCAACAAGAAATTTTCGAGAAGGTAAGGAAGTGCATTGATTGTGGCCTCATCTTTTTTAGAAGTTTCTTGATATACTTTAGCAGCAAGGATGGCAAGAGTGATATCATCCGCTTTATTTGCCAAGACACTGCATGCATCCTTTAGACAGTCACCTAGTAAGAAGAATGTTGCTGCATCCAAGTATCGGTGCTTACTCAATAAAACAAAGGCATTTTTTTGAGCGGCAACCTTCCACCTTCTGTCATTAAAATCATTACCCAAAAATTTCAACATCTTTTGTTGTTCAGATCCCGTGCTCATTTTCCACAATCCAATAAGAACATTCTTCCTTCGGAGTATGAGGTAAAAAATCAGAACAATCCCTGACGGTTCTCTTTCCCTCGCAAATTCATTCCGAGCAACCATCTCAACGATTTCTACCAACTTTGATGCTTCTTGCCAGTAAGGTATTCCTGTTTCACACATCGCTTTCCATGTAAGTTTATTTTGGTAAAGATCTTGAACAACCATTAATAAAACTTCTTTGTTGTCACTATGTATAGCCCAATTAATATCTCTCATCATAAGTTTGCTTTGTTTAGACAGCAAAAGCATTAATCGAAGTCCGATTAAAAACTTTATACCGTTCGCATCCATCGATCCTTCGTATTTGTGGATGACCTTCACTATCGTAATAACAGATGTTAAGGTAATTTGCTGGTGACGAGTTAAAAGCGGCAAGCGGATTTTGGTCAATTTAGAGTTGAGAACATCTGCAAGCTGCTCATTAAAAACAAGGAAGGTTTCAATCCCTGATGTTTGCAAAGTTTGTTCAAATATTTGTGACAGATTTTTTTTACCTTCCAAAGGAGTGGTCATGCCGCTATTATTTACAGAGGATTCCAAAGTTCCTTCAATGACCTCTTGTTCGTATGATACATCCAAGTCCCACTTGATGGAATTTCCTGATCTGAGCGCTGAAAGTAATCTGACCATGATATCTTTGACTAACTCAACTCTACCCCAAAAAAGTGACTGGATTAAAAACTGAGGATGGTATAACGGTAAGGGACCATTAAGAACCTTTACCACATTCAGAACCGTTAACTGGACATCTTTACCAGTTTCGCCGACCATTTGTCTAATTGTACTGTCGATGTAATTGTCGCTGCTTTCACCAATTGACACCCACTTATCATCAACAAAGAATTGATTACCACAAGCAATAATGAAGTACTGGTCGTGGGTCCATATCAGATCTCCTATTTCATGGGACGTGTAGTCCAGTATATCCAATTTTTTGAATTTACCGTAAGCATTTACCTTATTGGTATAATCATATCGAAGTTGAGTGTATAAGTAAACGTGATGCTTGAAACCCACCGACAAATTTGCAAAATGAGAGAAATCATCATGTACCTTGGTCCAATCAAGATCTCGAACAGGTTCTTCAAACTCCTCTTGATACTCTAGAAGTCCCAGTTTGGTATCCCAGACTGAAAGTTTCAAACCGCTTTCGTCAACGATAGCCATCTTGTGGACAAATGTTGCGCCATGAAGACCACCAGCCTTGCTGATATTTGTGTGGAGCGAGCTAGATTCTTTCCAGTGCAAGCAATCTCCAATTTTCTCAATTGAAAATATTCTAAGGACACCCTTTGCATCTATTGCTGAAAACACATTCTGCTCGTCAGCGTACAGATCGATCTCTGCTATTAAATGGTATTCTTCTGGTAGGTTATCTACCTTATATGCCATTAAACCGTTGTCACATAGCTCCCAAGCTTTGCAGTCATCTTGATAAATAGCTATCGCAATATAGTTTGAGGCCTCTTTAGACAGGTCCCCACTGGCAACGTAATTTTCTGCCGCAGAAGATACCGTTTTCGTTAACACGAAGGCTCTGGGCACAGATTTTTTCAAGTTACCATGGTCATCTTCAATTTTTAGTCTGTTGATCATTTGAGCTGCCTGGTCATCCATGGTGGAGCCGTTACAGTCCCAGAGAGATATGTAACCTCCACTCTCTATAGTAGCGACTCTATGATGTCTTCTGTTCGAATTTGTTGCAGCAAAATCATTTACAATAACTGCGTCCAAAATGTGTGGTCCCATATCCAAATTTTCATCGTGGGGTGCATCAGAAAGGTCTATTCTAAACCTTTTAGCTAATGTGACTCCTTTCTCTAGCGGCAACGGCTCCCAAATGTAATTGTGTTTCGGAAAATCGGAAATGGAAAGAAGTACTGTTCTTTGATTTTCCTGAGTTGTTGATTTTCTGAGCTTACGAATGGTCTTTGTGTGACCGCAGAACTTATTGACAAGTTGAGCCCCAAATGGTGCATCTTGTGATTTCAGGAAGTTTACTTGAATAAACCTAATTGTGTGTTTAACTCTATCGTGGATCAAAAAAGACAATGCTCCACTCGGAAGTTTGACAACTCCCGGAGTGGTTACAGGGGTGATGTAAGACGCAACAAATTCGGTGGATGTAACAATATCAGCGGTCAAGTGAGGGTAAGTTGGGGCTTTGGTATAAGGCCAGCAGTTTTCCTCCATTATACAGTCACGAATATGAGTCAAAGACGCTGAATTTGGCAATCCAGGGATAGCCGTAGTAACTTTATAAATTGAAATTTTGCCGTCATTTTTAACCGTCAAAACCAAGTCATCAACCGGTTCAGGTCTGTTGTGAATTGCAACATCAGACCCATCTACGATCGAAAAAAGGTCCACAGGACCAATAACTTTCTCGAAACATAATCTCATGGATGAGCGACCATTCGTATCCAGTGACCATAACCGTAATATTCCGTCTCTAGTGTATGTATATAGAATATCATTATCAGTTTCTGGTTCCAAGAAGCCACGCATGTTTTGGATTTTAGCCATACTTTTGTCAAGTGATTTATGCAATTTTTCCGTGCTTTTGAAACAAAATTGTGTTACAATGTCAGTGTGTTCCAAATACGTTAGGATATAGCGGGTATTCTCGCCATAAGCAACCCTAGACCAGCATTTTACGAGTCTATCGTAATCAGCACTCACAGCTATTTTCAGACCATTTTGAGTAATAGAGACATAATTACAGCTATTTGGCAATGATGTGGACCACCTTAAACGATCCTCGACTTCTCCATAATCACTTGCTATATGATAAAGCCTCAATTGGTCGGGATAAGCCACAAGAAGTTCGTCATCATCTGCGGCCCAAACGGCGGCATTTGGCCGTCTTTGATCGTTTTCTATGATACGTTTTTCAATCCACCGAGGCTTCTGTGCATACTCAGAGTCTGGTTGATATATATGGACTCCAGAACCTAATGTAACTGCTAGTAAACCATTTGTAGGATGGATTTGAACACTTACTGCATCGGTATCCAAATATATTGTTTGAAGGTTCGAATTGCCCTGTTTTTCCGTCGATATTATCAAGTTATTCCCTGAACAATATGAAATAACATGAAATGACCGCCATATTGCCTGACTTACGCTATAAGGCGCAGAACTAGGCTCTCCAGGGACAAATGCTAAGGTCATGATAGCTTGATCTGAGCTTTATTGGTGGGGAAGATAAGTGGGAGATATTTTATGGAAGTGGCTCGTTATAAACGGGAGGGATAATTTAGGAATATTAGACGTGTGTGGATCAAGAGAGTGCTGCAACCTTATTCCCGTAAGAGTGGGGTAGAGATGGGGTGAGACAAGTGAGAAAAATAATCATAAGGTTTTGTAAAGTTACTTGCAAATCAGATAATAAATCTTATTAAATAATTAGATGTATGAAACTTGTCGCAGATGATTTTAAAGAATTGACTACACATTATTATTTAAGCATTAATGCACTCATCATATTACACAATTGCTGGGTTTTCCACCCCAGATCTGATAGATTTAAGGTCCATGGTGTCTTCAAGACCATCTTCTTGTGGATCAGTATGATCCTTGATTTTAAAGAAAATTAATGGGATGGCCACGAATAATGAACCCACTGGTAAAGCCCATGAAGAAATGAACATTTTCATGTACAGGATACTCATGGCATCAACTCTCCAGGCAACAGCAGCAGCAGCAGATTGAATACCCTTATAGAAACCAGCATAAAGGGCAACAGTCTGTGGGTTATTGGATAAAGCTCCAAGAGTCCACAAAATGTAGGATTGATAAATGGCATCGTAAATACCGTAGAATATGTATAAAAACATTGGTCCGATGTAAGAGCCATCTTTGAAATCAATGGCTGTCATTTTTGGGGCCAGTTCTCTGGTATATCCCTGTTGGAACTTGAGTCCACCACCCCAGATAGCCATTCCGAGCACAAAGACAATGGCCCAGCCGATCTTGGCTCTCATAGATCTTTTAAAGTATTTTAAATCGAGAATAGTACCAATGAATAATGATCCAATCATCTGAGACAGCCAGTAAAGCAAAGAGTTCAAAGATCTGGTTCTAATATTGAAACGGGCAGCATTGACTTCATTAAATTGGTAAGTGTAGAACCAATTCAGAGAAAAGAACATTGGGAACAAAAGGAAAATTTCAGGACGAGAAATTGCCAACTTGAACAAACTCTTTAATTCATCAATCCAGTTAGGATATCTTTCACCCTGAACCTTTGTGCCGTCGGATCTCCAGACTTTCGACATGGGCAACATGAAAATAGCAATTATAGAACCAGATGCCATCAACACAAGGAAGGCAATATAAGTTCCATCATTAACAGCATCACCCTTATTTTCCAAGTTGTTAGCCAAAGGAATAATAGCACCAATAACAGCACCAAGATTGAAAATAACCCAGAAAATCATGATTGCAGTACCCTTACGATTTTCGGTTGGGTATGACAAGATTATGGCACCTTGAGCAGCCCAAAGACAACCAGCACAGACACCTAAGTAGGCACCTGCAAAAATCACGAAACCGGAGTTTTCAGTGTGAGTGAAACATAAAAGAGAAGCAGCATACATGGCATAGCCAGTACCACCAAAGCAAAGAGAGGCTCTGATACCAATATAGTTACAAATGGTACCACCAAAGAATCCAATGGTAGCAAAAGTGGAATAAAGAGCGACGTTGGCGTTATCGGCGGTCTTAATATTTTTGATACCACCGCCACCAAGACCCAGGAGGGCGTTGAACATACCTGGAGTCATGAAAATAACAAATGAAAGCATCACAATCTGGAACATTCCCAGTGAATATGGTGGAAGGAACCCAATCTTCTTATTATACCAAAGAGATGGGTCTCTATATTCGTCGGCTGGATTTGAAGCATTATGAGGGTAAGCGGCCGAGTCCTCATTGGAGGAAGTTGAAGTAGCTTTGTACTCTTCAGAGCCAGGTGTCTTCTCCATGTCGACTTAAAGGCTTTGTTTTTTTCAATAAGAGTTTGAAAATCAAGAAGCTATTCTCGTTAATTCAATAAACTTATTCTAGTGGATCCTTTCGTCTACTTATACCGGGGCGCCGCACGATGGGGGAAGGTGCACTGAAGGTATTATTTTTTTTCCTTCCTCAATGATTGCATTTTTTTTCGTGGTTGCAATCGGGCTAATCGAGCGGGTGTGCGGGTTGCCTAGAATTGCTGATAGTGCCGCGCTCAATGGGACATTGGAAATGTCACCCAGAGGTTGCAGTGTGGAGAGCAGATAAGAGGGGAGCAGGATATTGGCGAAAGTAGCGGGCTGGTATAGGTTGTATGTTTGAAAATAAATGACATTTTTTCAATTTTAACAATTGTTTATGTTGGGATGAGATCGATCAATGTTACTTTATGTTACTTTAATGGTAATACATCATATATTCCTAAATATCACCTTTCTATTTTGTTTTCGGTTCAAGCGTTGTCTATCGTGTGAGATAGAATGCGATATGGGGATAGTGCGTAGCGTCCCTTCGCCTGGACTGGGGTTTTCCAGTAAATTTGCGGATTTTACTTTTTTTTTCTAATTGTAATGCGTGCGGCTGCATTAATTGTAGGGTAAATCAGGACTGGTTTTTTTTTATTAGTTAGATCTCAGACGAGTTATGCGGCCGACTAATTCCGTAATTACAATTAATTTGGTCGGTGATATTTGGTTGAGATCCATTTCTATCATTTTTATGTCCTATTTCCTATGTTCTTGTTTTCGATGAAACAACTTTTAACAATTTCTTTTTTGTTCTTGTTTTTCCTTTATCAAAGGGATTACATTCATTGCAGTCTATGGTCTAATTCTTACATCCCAAAACTTGAGCTATTTTTTTTTTCTTTACGTCCCTGGCCTGCTATTTTGCAACCTCTAATTACTGATAAGCTTATGCTTTATTGATAAGCGGACCCCTGGATCCCGCACCTATGGATCGCAATTAATCCGGTCTTAGAATTCACGTAAGTCAATTTCTCCGATTCCTTTGTATTGGATACATATCTAAAGTTTCGAATGTCTCTTCACCTATTGTACTTTACTTCAAATGTCGCGGCATCTAACTTCTTCTCCGCTATTTTTAATTCACTAACGGTCGCAAAAGTTTTGGCATTCGCAACGGCATTTTTATGAGGCCCCCCTCCCTCCCCACACTAATCCAATTCTGCTATGAACTGAAGCTATCCTCTCTTACTAAAGGCTAGCATGTACAATTCAAAACTTTGAACATTAAACTTTGAATTTTGAACACTCTACTCATATCTAATACCTGAATTTGTGATTTTAGCAAAAAAGAATTACAACCTTTACCCGTCAATATTCTCTCCGAACGCCTACTACTACTTCAGTCCATCCAACGCTGATTACTATTAAAATCTTAATATGCCTATTTTTGCCCCAAAGATTTGTGAGTATTTTTTTTTTCTGTTCTTTTTTTTCGTTTCGACCATGTTACATTGAAATGAAATTTGTCAACTGTCACATCGTCTTATCAACTCTCAACCCCACAATCTGCAGTTGGTCTATATCATTACATGCAGAGTGGTAATGGAGTTCCTCTTATGAGCCCATTTATTACATTCCTGTGTTCAAAGAAAGCAGCTCATTCTGGTCTCCATGCAAACTTTAGTGTCAATCCAATTTCTACTATCCTTTACTCAAGCAAATCTAGTCTCTCTAATTAATTATGATTACTATTTTTGTTGGTGCGGCTACCTGAAAATTGATCATGACTTTAACATTACCCATTGAAACTATCTTTAACTTCGTCTTTCCACTGGTAAAAATACAACAACTTGAAATATTTAGGTCTATAATCTTAGCTTTAGAACTCTTTGCTTTCTTTCTGTCGAAATTTCCGTTGAAAGTTAATCCTCATCTCGAACTATTTCGTCTGCAATGTTGCATTTATGTCGAACATTGATAAGAGGGGAGATTATTTTATAGCGAGGCATATTTTTGTTTCTTTACAGAATGATACACTCATCCGAAAAGGGAAATTCACTCCATGTAATGTAACCCCATATATTAACCTTATTGATAGGATATCATGTTCCTTTGACAGCTTTTCTAATGCAACTACGACAGCAGCGATTTGATCCCACAATAGATCCCCAAACGGTGTTTCACATGTCCGCAGCTGCTATTTTTCAAAATCATCTTTGTTGATCGAATCGATCTTTTTTTTTTTAGCACCACTTAACAAAATGCTATACATGTGAAATTTCAGCAGCAAACCGGCTTATTTTGCAGATAAATCAATCGATTGATGAATTTGCAGATTATCAACGGCACATTTACAGTAAAAAGAACAATTTTACTGGTTAAAGGCCTATAAAAAAATTCGAATAAAATGGTTTGATCAATTTCACTCGCCTAAAAAAGCATTTCAGAGTGGGTTGGCTAAACGAATTGACTACATAATAGAAGGACAAGGATAAAGTTGCATTTTCGTAAAATTTAATCTCGCTTGTTCGGTTATCCCGTCCAAATTCAAACTAAAATCGGTTAATCTTGTAGTCGTCCTATTGTTGTGCCCATTTTTTCAACATATGATGTTAATCTTTTACTCTCTTCTTGTGATTATTTCTTTCCTGCTTCGTAAGTCTGTCCAACTGCTACAATGGACTCAATCAAGTGATCAACAACTTCATTGGTAAGAATTGGAGAATTAAACACAACACGGAAAAATTCACCTCTTTTGTCATTGCTTGATGGGTTGGGTGAAAAGTCAACAAGATATTTACCTTCAGCATGTAATCTCTTGGAAATATAACGGGTGATTGCAGTGTAGTTTTCAATGTTTTCAAAGCCTACTGGCTTATAGTAGAAGCAAACTTGAAGGCATTGTGGATCCTCCACCACGAGTGAAAATCCTTGCTGCTTAGTGATTTTCTCCACGAAATGACGAGTGATATCGAACGCATGAGTGACTCTGTTGGCAAATCCAGTTTCTCCGTAATACAACCAGGCCATATAAAATTTGAAAGAATCAGCTCTACGACCACAACCCATAGTACCATCAGCCAAATCGAGATTCTCCTCATCATGTTCTTCTGCACTTTCTTCAGCATCATTATGGAACAAGTAAGGTGCAGCAAGTGACATTGACTTACGGAAGTTACTAACATGAGGTAATAAAAGGAACGAGCATGTAGTTGGAACTCCAAGCATTTTGTGTGGGTTAACAGTAATTGAATCAGCCAATTCTGCTCCCTTGAGTTTGTGGGAATGTTCAGGAGAGAAGACTACGTTTCCTCCCCACAGACCATCTATGTGGAACCAAAGATTGTGCTTTTTGGCCACTTGAGCAACTGCGCTGAAATCATCGAATGAGCCGAAAACAGTAGTTCCAGCGGTAGCATTGATGTACAATGGAGTGAATCCCAAGTCAATTGACTTTTCTATCTTCTTTTCGAGATCTGCTATATCCATTGTTCCATCTGGATGAATAGCAACTTTGAAAATAGATTTAGATCCAAACCCAAGCAAAATAGCAGCCTTTTCCACTGAATAATGACAATGATCCAGGGCAAAGACTGCAAACTTAAATCCAGCATTTCCCAACAGTTTTGTCTGAGGATATTTCAAAGAGCGGGCAATTTGCATTGAGGTAATATTGGACCATGAACCACCGGAGAAGGTAAGTCCACCGCAAGTCTTGAATTGATCTTCACGAGTAAAGAATTTTTGAGCATACTTACGACCAACAAAATTTTCTAACACTGAAAGAACTGGTGAAACAGTATAAACGTGTGAATTAGTGTTTAAAACTGAAAGGATCAAGTCACTAACCACTCCGATTGGATTATTCAGGGCGTAAAGTTTATCAAGAAATCCTGGATTCCAAGTATTAACAGAAAGACTTAAGACTTTATCAATTACCAGATCAATTTCTTCAGGATCATTGGCAATTCCAACTCCATCTATATGTTTGTGATGTTGTTCAAATTCATCTTTAATTTCTTGAGGAGATCTAAAAACTCCAAGCGAAGATCTTTCAAAAGTGGTATGATTTGGGTCAGCCTTGGCAATATAGGCAAGAATCTTTGGTTGTAAACTTTGAAGAAGTTTCTCTAACTCTTCAACTCGGTTCAGTTCAAGTTCACTTCGAATTGACATGATGTTTCTGGTTAACAATTAATTACTTATTAATTTTTGAACCGTGGCTTCGGACCGATGAATTTTTAGTGCGGTGCTCGGCTGGAAAATTGCGTGATGATTTTAGCGGGCCCCCCGAGCGGGTCCTCCCCCGAGCGGATCTCAGCGGGTCTCAGCGGGTCTCAGCAGGTGCGAGCCGGTGTGTGCGAGCGGACATTATTTGATATGGTTCAGAAAATTACAAATTATATATGGGTATAGAATATTTTCTGAATTGTTTCTATTTACAAGGAAAGAAAAGAAAGCGTGTTTGCGACACCTTTCGGTGTACAACTAGTGATAGGTTACCTGATCAGTCTCACCTTATTAGCAGTAGTTTTTTCTTCTCTTTTTTTTTTCAATCAATTTAAGCTAGTCTTATAAATCATCTCACTAGCATTATTATGATCAACAGCAACTCTTTAAGCACTATTAAAGTAAGCACTATTTGAGTTTATTTCAAAGATTTTTTAAAATTTATCCGTAGTCTCCTTTTTACTAAGCTTTTCAATTAGCATTTTCACGAGCCTCCTTGGCCTGTTTCTGCTTAGACAAATTACGGTTCATCACCTCTAATTTATGCATCTCCTCTTGCGCATTGTAGTTACCGCTCGAGAGTTTATCGTAAGTTTCATCGTATTTACCGGTAGAAATTGGAGCATTTCCAACCATACGCTTCCTCATATCGAACTTACCGTGTTTACATTCCAAAAAGGATCGTAAATGATGTAAGCAAAGCTCAGGAAGTTCCTGTTTAAGTTCGGGTTTACTGACACAATCTTTAGGGGAGTTGCGTTCGATAAGTACACATGGTGATCTTTGAAGACATATAGCCAACAGCTTTCTTTGATCTTCACAACTGTAGTTAGTATCAACTTTCAAGTCCTTTAGTTAATCTTTCTTTGAAGAAGTATGTACGTACCTAGCTCCCATTATGAGTGGTGCTTTCTAAAAGATGAAAAACTTTCCTGCATACCTTACCCTGAAAACAGAAATCAACCAATATTGAAAGATTTCGATTACGGATTTAATGGAACAGGCAAGAAGCGACGATATTATTAAATTAAATAATGATATTGGTTGCATCTCACGAAATTGAACCTTCTGTAAAGGTAATAGTACAGGTTTTACAATCTACATTTCAATTCCTTCTAATAGTGCATCTTATTTTTTCTAGTTTTGATAAATTACAATTACTAATCGTCCTCCTTCTTCTCCTTTTCACCATAGCTGGGCAGCTCAGGGCTGTATTGAGGCAGACCTGGTGAGTACTGTGGCAGGGTTGGCGAGTACTGTGGTGAGGTAGGGCTATATTGAGGCGATGTTGGAGAGTACTGCGGTGAAGTAGGCGAGTACTGTGGAGAAGTAGGCGAATAGCTGGGGGAGGTTGGAGAGTACTGTGGTGAGGTAGGTGAGTACTGTGGTGACGTTGGGCTGTACAGTGGTGACGTTGGACTGTACAGTGGTGAGGTAGGACTGTACAGTGGTGACGTTGGACTGTAGCTTGGAGAAGTTGGACTGTAACTTGGCGAAGTAGGACTGTAACTTGGCGAAGTTGGACTGTAACTTGGCGAAGTTGGACTGTAACTTGGCGAAGTAGGACTATAACTTGGAGAAGTAGGACTGTAACTTGGCGAAGTAGGACTGTAACTTGGCGAAGTAGGACTGTAACTTGGCGAGGTTGGACTGTAACTTGGCGAGGTTGGGCTGTAACTTGGCGAAGTAGGCGAGTATGTTGGAGAAGTGACACCATATCCAGGCGAAGCACCTCCATAGCCCGGCAGAGTAGCACCGTAGCTGAATGGCGATGTAGGTGATGGACTCGAAGGTTGTCCTCCGTACAGAGTCAACGCACCAGATCCTTCTGAAACAGGTGCAGTGTGGATAGGGGAGAATCCTGCTCCTTCCTCGTAATGAATCTTCTCATCTTCCATATCGTAATCCTTGTAAGGAGTTGCTCCACCATCGTCGTTATTACCAACATCGGACATGATGTTCAGTGGTGCAAATTGCAACATCTTATCATCCACCATAACGTCGAAGGCACCAGTACCTAAAGGTGCCATCTGTCCCAACATAACGTTCTCAGAAATACCTCTACAGTCATCCAATTCTGCGGCTGCACCGGCTTCAAGCAAGATTTCCACAGTTTCTTCGAAAGAACAACGCATAAGCGCACCAGTGTCGGAACGATTGATACCATGACGGGTGATGGCCATCAAATGTCCTCTGGAAGTCATGACATCAACTAAAAGAGCCATATGTCTATAGTTGACATAGGAACCATCGAAGGCAATAACGTTCAAAATCTCCTTGTACAAAGCCAGTCTAGTTGCTTCAATACCCAAAACCAGCAAAATTTCAATGAAATTATTCGAGTAGGTTCTCTTGCTGTCTACACCATTGACGGACATAACCTCTGCAAGGTTGACACCATCGGTTTCTAAGACCCATTCTTGGCTCTGGGCGTAGTCACCAGTGGCATCGGGAGAGCTGACCTTATGTTGCATCATAAAGACACGAGTGATACCTGGAACACCACGAAGAGAAATCAGCTCAAGCATATGGGCCTCAATTCTCTTCAAAATTTGATCTTCTTCAGCATCAGCATCTTCGTCAAGCAGCTTAGGGTCACGCACCACACGACATCTAATAATCAACTTGTCAGCAGTATCGTCAGACCAAATCACGAACAAATCTTCACCAAAGTTTTGGGAAATCTTTTCGGCAACTTGGGCCATGGTCAATTGCTTGTCAAGCATCTTGGCACGATCTAATTCAAGACGAAGCAACCAAGGAGATTGTTTCTCAATCAGTTCTTCCACCTTTTCATCAGGAATGGCAAAGTATGCTTCAACAGTATCGTAATCTTCTTCGATCACGGTGGTACGAGGGTCTGGGTCGTAGAAGATTTCAGTTGATGAGGTCACGTTTTTCAAAGTAGTATGCTCGATCGCGGACTGCACAACCTTGGCCTTTTCAATGTCAGAAGCGATTTCTGGGTTAAGGTAAACAGTAAGAGCTGGAGTCTTGATATTTTTGGCAACGTTAAGAATTTCCTTAAGACGAGGGACACCAAGAGTAACATTCTTGGAAGACACACCCGCATAATGGAAAGTATTTAATGTCATTTGTGTTGCAGGTTCACCAATAGATTGAGCAGCAACCACACCAACCATTTCACCAGGGTGGACCAAAGAACGAGCAAATTGGGACTCAATTTCACCCATCACCCATTCGAATGAGATGCGGTTTAACTTGAATTCCTCAATGACTCTTCTGGTGGCCAAACGTGAACGCAAGAGACATTGGAACAAAAGGGTAGCATTCTCCTGGGCTTCTCTAGAAAGCTCAGTCTTACCTCTCACCACAATAACCTTTTTACAAAGCTCTTGTACTCCGTGAACAATTTCATCCAATCTTAAGTCTGAAGCCTTATGACGACCACCATGGAAAATTTGCTGAGCATTCTGAATGATACGACGCAAATTCACTGGAAGTGGCCAATTGTAGTCACCATTAGGGAAACAGATGTCTCTCAAGTACCTTCTGTCGCTTTGCAATTGCGAATATTCTTCGTCCAAAACCTTCTGCAACTTGATGTCACCACGGATTTCTTTACCACTTTCGAGAAGCAGTTCCTTGATGCTCTTAGTAGGGTCCAAAACGTCAACTCTGTATCTGCGTTCGAATGCAACATCCGAGCCTGGGATTGTGTCCACACTCTGTTTCTCAACTTGAGTACCATCCAAACCATCTTCACCGTAAATGAATTGAATGACATCTCCCAAGGAGTTACGGGTAGTTCCGTCGTAATGAACCATGATATCTTCTAAAGCCTTGACCAAACGACGTTGAATGTAACCAGTCTCAGCAGTCTTGACTGCCGTATCAATCAAACCTTCTCTACCAGCCATAGCGTGGAAGAAGAATTCTTGTGGAGTCAATCCTCTCAAGTACGAATTTTCCACAAAACCTTTCAGCTCTGGAGAATAATCATCCTTAGTGAAATGAGGCAAAGAACGGTCTGCGAAACCAAATGGAATACGTTTACCTTCGACAATCTGTTGACCGACACAAGCAGACATTTGAGAAATATTAATAAAAGAACCCTTTGATCCTGAAACCACCATCTGTTTGACATTATTTAAATCTTTAAGATTCATTTCTGCAGATCTACCGGCAGTATCACGAGCCTGATTCAATACACGAGAGACGTTATGTTCAAACGATTCTCTCAAGGTCATACCAGGCTCTGGCTCTAATCTATTACTTTGAGCATCCAAAATGATTTCTTGGACCTTTCTTTTAGCTTCCGCAATTGTAGTGTTAACTGTACGCATGGTTTCAGCATCTGCAATGGTGTCACCAATACCAATCGAGAAACCGTTATGTAACAACCAATAGTTGACAACTTTTTGGATGGATGAGAAAAGTTGAGCACATGGATATGGTCCCTTTTCACGCATGACAGTGTGAATAAGACCACCACCAGTAGCACCAACTGTCTTTTTATCTACAACTCCGAAAATGATTTCACCGTCGACAATAAGCATACCGCTATCTTTAGGAGATGATAAGTCCTTACCGTCATCGAATCTTTGCAAGTGAATACCCTTTGGAATTGCCATGGAAAGTAATTGCTTACCCAGCCACAAAGGCTTTGGTTTCATGATAGCAGGTGGAGGAATCACACCATCCCAATTAGGGATCCAGTACAACATGTTCATTACTTGATCAAACTCCACGAAAGTATCTCTCAAAGTCATTTTACGAATACCACAAAGAGTGTCTTGCACAATACCCATGACGGGCTTGTTAGATTGTGGTGACACAATTTGTAAAGGCACGGCACAAAGTTGAGAGAGTTCCGCTCTTGTTTCCGGGGATTGCGGAACGTGCAAGTTCATTTCATCACCGTCGAAATCGGCGTTATAAGGGGACGTGACCGACAAGTTTAATCTGAAGGTAGAGTAAGGCATGACCTTGACTCTGTGAGCCATCATAGACATTTTGTGCAAAGACGGTTGACGGTTAAACAACACTGGGTCGTCGTCCATTAAATGGCGCTCAACTTTCCAACCATATTGCAAAGCAATGTCACCTGCTCTTTTGTTATAACGCAAATCAATACGATCACCGGTGTCCCTAATGACGTACTTTGCACCTGGATGTTCGTTTGGCCCATTTCTTACGTACTCAGTCAATCTATGAATGTTGTACGGGGTGACAACCTCTGGGTAAGACAAAGTTCTGGCAATAGATATTGGGACACCGACTTGATCCAAATCCAAGTTTGGATCACCGGAAATGACTGTTCTGGCAGAGAAATCCACTCTTTTACCCATAAGGTTCCCTCTCAATCTTCCTTCTTTACCCTTCAAACGGGCTCTGATCAGCTTAATTGGTCTTCCTGTTTTCTGGAGAGCTTGCGGTTGTCCTGCGATATCATTATCCATATATGTGGCTACGTGAAACTGCAAAAGAGCTTCGAATTCGGCAATGACGTGTTGAGGAGAGCCATCCATTTCCAAACGCTGTACATTAATGTTAGCCTTGATGACATCGGCCAACTTAAAAGTCAAATCATCTTCACCTCTGGCTGTATCATTGAAAGCAATGGATGGTCTGACTGGTGGAGGGGGAACTGGCAAAACAGTGATCAACATCCATTCTGGTCTTGCATAGTCTTCGTTGAAACCCAATTTTTGGCAATCTTCTGGTGAAATGTGCTTGAATACACTTAAAATTTCCAGAGGAGTAAGCAAACGTCTTTCTGGTTGTTCATTTTCGTCAAACTGTTTGTTTTGTTTCCAAGTACCCCAAAGCTTAAGACCATCTCTACGAACGGTTGGCTGAGTGTGACCACAACCACCTCTTGGTTTAACGACCGGAGTTCCGTTGGCAAGAGCTTGCTTGGCAGCGGCGTTTTGTTCTTCTTCAGTTAATGGATCGGCCTCACAAACCATCTTACTTTTACAAACATTCCAAACGGCGTTAAATCTCTTCTTTGGATCTCTGATTTTGATTGCCTGACTCATGGCCTGGTTTGATTCATCTAAAAGAATCTTACCACAATGCATACACACGGATTCACAAACCTTTTTAATCTTGGCGATGAAACCTATGTGGAAAACTGGTTTAGCCAACTCGATGTGACCAAAATGGCCCGGGCATTCAGCCATGTCTTCACCACAGGTTTGACACTTGAAATTTCTGTCAATAGAGCCCAATCTAGGGTCATTCAAACCGCCCTCACGCGGTTTTTTCGTTGACTGGTCCATAGTTTCCGGATATTCGATCTTTGCTACTGAAATGGCTCTAACTTCCTCGGGAGAAAGTAAGCCGAATTGGACCTCTTTCACCGACCGAAGCGGGGCGCTCGAGTAGGGAAACTGGCGACTCATTCTAGGAAATCACTCTCTGAATGTATATCGGGGTTGATATAGATGGATTAGGTAGCTCTTAATGTAGTTATCCCGGTTTGTTGAGGGGTTAGCTCGACACGGACTAATACTTTTTTTTGCAGGGTTTTTTGATATTTTAGAGCCCGAATTTGCCGACTGGGTGGGTGCAATCAATCCAATGAGTGCTCCAGCTTAACACGGAAAACTATCTGAACCTATTCCAACGCCAGGTAACCTATGTGGGGTAACTGGAGAGATGTTTCACCGAAAGGTGGGTTGTTGACTGTCTCGATTAATTTTCAAAAGTGGCGAGCGACAGGTTTTCGCGGGAGACGATTTACGCCTGAAAAATATATTTGGGACCGGGAATACGGGTATTTCGACCCGCGTGTTTTGGGGTTGTTAAGTGGGAAACTGTGGGGAGGCGACATGACAAGATGCAACCAGTGAAAAATGATGAATTATTAAAAGGTGGCTATGGAACTTTTAGACTGTATCATTTATAGCTTGTGGTTTTTTACCAAACAAAATTCAAAAACGAATGAAATAAGTTTATGAATGAACTTTTGTTGAATTTAAATAAAGTATCTCGTACACTTTCTCTTGAAATTCTTTTCGAATTCATCTACTTGTGGTTCTTCTTTTGGGTGCAAATGACGATTATGGGTGGTGAATAAAGACGAAATCGACCCATTAGCTATGTGAAGTGCAATCAAGACTTAAGATATATTTTGAGTGACATTTATCATAAACTACAAATATTGTGAATAATTATATTTATTAATGTGTAACTACACCGACATAATAGCGACCTATTAATTTCTGCCTATTCAAGTATATACATCACAGAAAAAACTTCAGCATGTTCTTCTTTTGTTGGTCTTTGCGCTTCTTAATGGTAGCTTTAACCTCATTCAATCCTTGCACAATAGCAGCATCGCCAGGAGCAAGCTTAAGAGCCAGTTCTAAGGCTGCTTTAGCTTCATCCTCATTTTTCAACAAGAGATAGCCCATACCCTTACGGTAAAGTGCCTTCAGCTTCAGCTTATCATCAATGTCAGCAACCTCCAATGCTCTAGAAGCCAGTGTCACTGTGGCCTTACCATTCTTCAACTTCAAAGCGACCAAAGCTGCATTCAAGTTACACAGTTTCTGGAGCAGATACAAAGTTGTAAGATCTTCCTCAGAGAGATCTTCAGGGAAATATTCGCCCAAAAAGTCGACAGCCTTGCCGTATTTTTCTAAAGATCTATTCAAATCACCAGCTTTCAAAAGCTTAGTCCCGATATCTTTGAGAGCAGTGACGGCTGTGAACACAGACTGTGGCTTGGTTACATCAATGTTGTCATCATCAGCCATAGACTCTTCATAAATGTCTCCAGTTCCGTCATCGACACCAGCAGTTGGAGGAACGTAGTCAGCATCCAATTCACCACAATCAGCGATCACAACGTCTTCCTTTGGCTTATCTTGATCACCCTTTTCACATCTTTCAATCTTGCGGACTAAGCCCTTACCCAGGATCACCTTACCGAAAACAACGTGTTTACCATCCAAATGAGGGGTGGGTACAGTGGTAATGAAAAATTGAGAGCCATTGGTTCCTGGACCGGCGTTGGCCATCAGCAATAAAAATGGTTGATCATGCTTCAACTGGAAATTCTCATCCTCGAACTTTTCTCCATAAATCAGCTCCCCACCAATTCCTGATCCATGAGTAAAGTCACCACCTTGACACATGAAGTCTTTGATAACACGATGGAAGATTGAGCCCTTGTAAGAGAGCTTTTTGCCTGAAGACTTGGATTCACCTTTCTCTCCAGTACACAAAGCACGGAAGTTCTCGGCGGTTTTGGGGACCACATCTTCGAAAAGCTCAAAGGCAATACGTCCTTTTGGTTCGCCTCCAATAGTGATGTCAAAGAATACTTTAGGGTTGCTCATGGTGTAATGTTTTGCTAATAGTTTCAATTACGTTGATGAGTTTAACGATGGAAAATTCTGGATCGCGCCTGCATGAAGCCTTCAAAAGCTGGGGAAGACTCAAAGAGGAAGCCTTGAACAATAAGTGCTGTATATGGATGTCATTAGCGAAGAGATTTATCTATTTATCGCACATCAGATCAGATTATAATAAAACTACATTGTGATTCACAATCTCTCGTATATTACGGCTACTTGCAGCCCTGGTCCAGTAGATAAACCTGCCCTATTCCTTCGATAAGCGTAGTAAACTATCTAATTTGTCTGGAACTTTCTTTAGTATCATCTATCTCGTACATCTCGTACATCTTTAAATCTCCCTTTAATGCTCCACTCCATTTTCAAATGACGGCGACTTAATTATTCTTTCTTAAATCATCTCCATTGCCGCCCAGCTATATTCTCACCAACTCCTTAATCAATTCTTGGGCCTCACTACGTCGAAGTAAGGATGATCCATGGCCTCACGAGCAGTCAACCGCTCTGCGTGGTCATAACGTAACAATTTATCAATGAAATCCAAAAACTCTTCCAGTACCAAATGTTCATTGCCTTCGTTAACAAATCTTTTCCATGGACGTCTACTGTAATAGCCCAAGTCTTCGTATTCATCTGAAAGGGTCAATTCATATTTGGCAAGGTATTTGTGCAAATCGTTGGATCCCAAGACCCGAACAATTTGAACCAACTGATTGGTGTTCGATTTACCGTGGAAAAATGGTTCTTTCTTGAAAACCATCAGCGCTAACATACAACCAAACAGCCAAATATCCAACAGATAATCGTAGAGACGGAAATCCACGAGTAATTCAGGACCTTTGAAATATCTAGAGGCTACCCGTACATTATACTCGGTATCTGGATGGTAATATTCGGCCAAACCCCAATCTATAAGACGTAAAGATTTTTGTTGATGATCAATCATCACATTATGAGGCTTGACGTCCCTATGCATGATACCCATCAGGTGAGAGTAGTCTAAAGCCTTCAACAATTCGTACATGTAATATCGAATGTCAGTGTCGTTGAATTGTGGGTACAACGTACGAAAGTCGATGTTATTAATATGTTCGAATATGAGTCCTGGGGTCTTTGAGGATGGATCTCTAACCACATCCAAAAGAGCCACGATATTTGGCCCTCCTACCAAATTCTTCAAAATAGAGATTTCACGCTTAATTTTCTTTCTTTTCACTGGCTTAAGCACTTTAATGACCACTTTGTTGCCCGAACTAAGGTCGATGCCCAAAAAGACCTCTGAGTACTTGCCTCGGCCCAATTTTTTGACAATTTCATAATTATCTTGGGTGTTCCATTTGATGTTCAAGTTTTCGTAATCCCAATACTCTTGAGGTTTCTGGGCCAAGACGTCTGTGTAGACCTTAGATACCGACGAAACTGTGTGATGTGACATTTTCGGGGCGTTGCAGATGATGGCAGTAAGAAAATATGCAACTAAAGCAAGTAAGGCCACGTAAAATGCTGGGATGAGCCGTCGAGAAAGCACGGTGTTAACGGTTGAAAAGAAGGAGTTCCGTAGGCGTACTCACAAAGTGGGAAGTGGTTTACCTCGGAACCTGCGGGTGGGAGATATGTGAGAAAATAAAAAAGATAGAGAGAGAGAGGGAGAGACATATGATGATAGTGATGATAACTGAGGGAGGGAATTACTCGATTAACATCAATAACACTATTGAAGTGAAATTTGGATCGGGTTGTCTCTGTGAATTATTATTTCAAAATTAATGTATTTCAGACGAAGACTAAAATTAATTGACGTATCGTTACCTTTTTGAGCTCTGGCCTGTGCAGCCTTTTTTCAACTATACTTGGAGATATCCCCATTGGGAAATACTATTATATTGCAGTCAAAGGCCAAATACCAAGAAATAATCAAAAGACACCCTATAATTTACAATTTTGAACAGAAAATTAAGCGATTGTGTACGATTCTAACCATATTTAACCATAAGGTCTCCAAAAATGTATAATTTACGTGAACTCAAAACATTTAATTTTGTCTTCACCAGTCTATAACCAATATCTATTATTATCAATATCTCTATATTTCACCTTCTCCAATGTACTCTTTATCTTATGATATTAGCTTTTCTTATAGATGAGTCCTTTGAAAATATCAAAAGAATTACCATCTGGCTGAAGCTCCAACCGCTCACCATTATTTAAATCTTGGACCATCAAAAGACCGTAATCTGGTGTAATTCCATCAATACGACATTTACGAAGTTGAGAACCATCGTCAACATTCACCACTTGTCCAGAATGGAACCATCTTTTGTAAAACAATGGAAGGAAAGGTTTTAAACCAGAATGAACGAAAACAGAGTACAATTGCTCCACGGTGAAAAGCATCTTTGCAAGTAAAATTTCGTCTTGGTAAGGTGGTAACTCGGGAAGACCCTTGGATGCTCTTAACTTATTCAACTGAGCAAGAACAATATTAAGCGATGTAGTAGGAGCTGAGTTTGATACGTTGATTCCTACACCCCACACCAGATGGAACATTCCCTCCAAAAACTGAGTGTTGATAAGTGCACCAGAGATTTTAGCGTAGTTCTGTTCGTCTCCGTCGACCGTTCCAGTAGGTTTGGTTTCAAGACCAATTTCAGTGAAGTGATCTGGCTTCATAACATAAATATCATTTGGCCATTTGAGCTTGACGGGCATGTCTTCGTATCCCACTCCAGAACCTGCTTCATTACTGCCGTAACCCAAGATTGACTCCACGATGGCCAAACCACAAAGATATTGTAAAGTAACAATTTTGGCTTCTTTCGCAGGAATCTTAAAGAGAACTGAGGTTGCAAGAACTCCCTTTGGGTTGACCCAAACGTTCCCACTACGGCCTCTACCAGATACTTGAGTAGTTGCCGTCATAGTGAACCCATGAGGCAACAGTTTCAACCAGCCAGGGTTTTTATCGAGCAAAGTGTTCGTCGATGTGACCACTTCTGTATACCCTAAAGTGGATCCTATAGATCCAATTTCTTGCTCTGACTTACCCAGAGCGAGCCAAAGAGCTTTCATGTGAGCAAAGCATGCTGACATATTGAAATATGGTGTCAATTTGTGTGGTGGAAGTTTACCTGCTACCAACAATTTGATTTGTTTAACTGCATCTTCGGCACTACCTTCATAGGGTTCATTCACTGAAGTCTCCAGTTCAAAATCCAGGACCCTTTTGAATTGAAATTTGTCGTTGGCATCTTCTAAAAATTCTGGCAATTCATGGGCCAATTTGGCTATGACAGCCGGCTTGAGAGTAGCGACATAAGTTGGAGTAATTTGTGGAGCACTCATTTCTACAGACTCGTTAACCTTTAGTCCCAAATGCTTGAGACAGTCACGCAAGAAGAGCTTCCTATTGTATTCAATAATAGGATCTGCCGTCATATCTTGGTGCGTTTTAATAAATGGGAGATCGTCAGCTTTTGGCTTTAAAAGTGTGGCCGTAAACTCAGGATGAGTTCCTGAAAGCAAAGCCTTACCCTTTCCAACCGAGCAGAGAACGACTGCAGCATTTCCGCTATCTTTCACATCAGTATCGTTTGGATAACGTGCAAGAACTTCAGTGTTGGAGTAATTATCTGCATCAACGAAAATACCCCCACCATTGTAGTAATTCATTAAAGGATTGTAAGGACCAGTAAGAGGTACACAACGAGATCCTTCATGAGATTCATAAGTAAAGCCTTTATACGCACAACCTCTAGCAATTCCGGGGAAGAATCCAAGCTCTCTAGATCCTGAAACTTCAAGAGCAGTTCCAGCTTCGAACTCAACTCGAGAGGCGGCAAAATAGCCTCCAGCACAAAAGCCAACATATTTTCCACCCTTTTTCACGTAATCTAAAATCTTTTTCGTTCCTTTACCATTAAGTGTCTTACACATTGGTAAATCAGCACCTCCAGGCATTACTAACATGGCGGTTTTAAAAGTCCATGGCTCATTTATAATAGTAGACTCAGTGACTGCAACCACGGCATAATGAGGTGATAAATGAAGTCTCAACGATTCAAGAGTATGTTTGACAGACTCTGTAGTTGTCCCAGGACCAGAATACACAAGTACGTTCATGGCACGTCGTGATAATTGAGTTAATTTGTGCACTTTAGCACGAATGAATGTTGGGCAAATATAAATGATTCAAATGTTGGAAATGATTCATTTTTGATTTTTGAGGATGATTAAGTGAAAATTTCAATGACTCAAGTTTTAAGGGAGTCGCGTTGGGCATCAAATAAGAAGGTATACATTGACTTGGTTTGGGTTATTAAGGTTCTCTAAGTTGTACGATAGTGTATTTGAGGCCATTCTGTTAATCTATATTCATTTACTTTAGGTTTTTGTCCTCATTAACGACTACTTTTAACACATCAATACCAGCAAATCCGCCAATAAACCAAGGTAGGTTTAAAGCTTGAATTTACCTCTGAAACAGGCTTAAAAGTGTTAAAATTGGACAATCACCTGGAACTTTTGTGTCAAAAGAACTATAATACGAAAGAAAATGGCACTTCAAGAGCAAGGCGATGTGGTTATCCTTGACCCCAAACCCGGTTTTGTAATAAAGACCAAAATTTTGGAGTCTCTGAATGTAACCAAAAGACCTCACTTTACCAAAGTTTTTTTCAATGTATGTCATGATCCACAAGTTCCAAAGCCAGCACAAGACTTCGAGCCAGCTGTAGTCTTTCCAATGATAATAAATAACAATTGGGAGATACCTATTATCACATCGCGAGAAAAGGAGGCAACTGACAAAAAGGGGAATGCATCCTTGGTGTATGATTGTTGTATCAATAGCCAGTGCTTCCAATGGGCTCAAGTCAATGCCGACTTACGGTCGATATTGATCGAATGGTGCCTTGAGGCTGTAGAAACGGTGTATGAGATGGTTTTGGAAAGAGAATACAGTGTCCCCAAAATGCTATCAAAGGGAGAGCTCACACGCACAGAAATACGTAAGAAAGAAATAGAAGGGACATTAGAAGAGCATATGGAAGAGTTGAGCAATGAAAGACGAACATTGATACAGGAATTAGACAATACTGACGTTGAGATGGACTCTCTTCCCGATATTATGAACATCCTGGGGTCAAAAAAAGTTTTGATAGAGGAAGTGGACCCTCAAATGGCTCCAAAAAAAGGCCGCAAAACGGGCAAAATTGATACTATAGCAGCTGTAGCTCCAGATACAGAAGGAATTGAGGAAGATGCTATTGGGATGCGCGTAGTGGAGACAAGACAAATACAAGAACCGGTCAGAAAAGCGCTTGCACACGATATTGTACCAACGTCAGGGGGAATATGCGTTAAGGTCCCTATTCCAACGATGGATGGGACGAAGGTGATATATCGAGGGCAACAAATTACTGTCTCCAGTAACGAAAGGTTTGCAATCATAGATGTGGGTAATATAGACAGTTATAAGGCATTCTGGCAAGAAACCGATAAAACGCTTTACTTGTTCATTAAAATTTAAGTGACAAAGATAATATAAAATCAGGCCAGGGATGGAGTTCACTTGATCTTGCTCCATATCCCGATGATACGAGTATGATAAAAGTCACTTGATTATGATGTTGATGTACTAAAAAAAAATCAATCGGATATTTAACATAGATGGTCAATTGGTTATTCAATATGTATAAACAAAAGGAATTGAATTAGGTATTTAGTCATTTTGAATATGCGGTAACACATAAGGATGTTCAGATCAAGGTAAAGTGGGAGATATAATGAAGTCTTTGTTAATCAATTCTACAATTTTATCGAATCCACTACATGACCCCACATAATAATCCGAGATTAGCACATTGTATATAAATATTGACATACCATACTGTTGCGTACAACGTTTAGAGTAATTGAATTGATATGAGTAGCATACACCTGGAAACAGCCAATATCCTTTCATATCCCATATAGCTTCATATGTATAGTTTCATATATATGTACAGATTTAAATGTCGAAACCTCTACTATCTTCAGCTGGACTGGAAAGTACATCAGCTAAAATATTACCGATGAAGATCTGAAACATGCATTTTTCCAGTATCGCGCATCGTTTTTCTCAGTAACTTCTTAGATTATTCTTATCTTGACCAACAACGGAAACCTTCAGAACACTGTCTAATTATATTAGAGCATTCAATGTAAGGTCCAATTTCCTTTCCAATTTAAATAGAGCGTTCGAATTACTCTTCTCCATTATTCACCATCCCCACTCCCCGTAATCGTTTTGCGATCTCTCCTCTCCCATTGGTAAATGCTCATATTTATCGTCTCTCCATCTCATCTTTTCCGCTTTCTCGAAACTTTTTCGATCATCCGTGCATGAACCTTATCGCGATAAGCAGATGGGTCTACCTTCACGTCACAAGCATACCCAAGTAGGTGGTTGAGCTTATATGGCCAATTTTAATTATGTTTGGCTCTTAAATTTTTACAAATCTCCTAAATTTCTAACTTTTCAAGCTCCCTAGCGGCTGTTTCTTGATCCCGCCAGCGATCTGATCCCGAGCGGAATTCCCCATTAGGAATCCCCTTTAGGAATGCACTAGCGGTCCCAAAAAAATTCCGTGCGGTGCGCACTTTCTTTTAAGCAGCACCTCTCCACTAACTCAAGATCTGCAACAAAGTCTATTGATGAACGCCGAAGAACCGCTTCTTACTGGCGTAGTAGCGCGTGAACGCTATGACAGTATTGTATCGGATAATCCACAAGGTCTTCGTGGTCATTTGATCACTTTCCGTTCTGAACTGGCCTTCATCGCAAAGTCCGTGGGCCCATTAGCAGTGACATTCTTTCTTCAAAGTCTTCTCCTGATCACTTCGATCTTTGTCGTTGGCCGTTTGGGAGCCAAAGAGTTGGCAGCTGCTACTTTAGCTGTTTGTACATTCAATATTACTGGTTTGGCTGTATTCCAAGGTATGTCAACCTGTTTAGACACTTTCTGTCTGCAAGCATTTGGAGCCGGAGAGCCATTAAAAGTCGGGGTATATTTCCAAAGGTGCTCTTGTATGATCCTCAGTTTCACATTTTTCCCACTTCTGTTTATCTGGTGGTATTCAGGATCTATTTTACTGTTCTTGGTGCCGGATCCAGAGTTGGCTCAAATGGCTCAACTGTACCTTCGTTATACCATCATAGGAGCACCTGGACTCGTTCTTTTTGAGACAGGGAAAAGGTTTCTCCAGGCCCAACATATCTTCAATGCTGGAACTTATGTCCTTATTGTAATAGCACCCCTCAATTTGCTTTTAAACTGGGTATTGGTATTACATCCAACTTTTGGTATCGGTTATATTGGTGCTCCAATAGCCGTTTCAATTGTGTATTGGCTCACCAGTTTATTCCTTTTCAGTTACGCTTATTTTATCAACGGCCGTCAGTGCTGGAATGGTTTAGATTTTCGTTTGAGTTTTAGTCAATGGGTTCCAATGTTAAAATTGGCTCTCCCCGGTGTAATTATGGTCATTGCCGAGTACTTGGCGTTCGAAATACTTACCGTTTTTGCTGCTCATTTTGGTACAGAAGCATTGGCTGCACAAGCTGTGGCCTCAAATGTGGGTCAAATTCTCTTCCAGTTGCCTTTTGCTGCTTCTGTTGCGATTACCACTAGAATTGGTCATTTCATTGGTATGGAAGACTTGAAAGCTGCTCGATTGGTGGTAAAAATCGCCTTTTCTGTGGCCCTGATTCTTGCATTGTTCAACTTTAGTGTTTGTGTGGTTTTCCGTAGAACATTGGGTCTGTTGTTTTCCCAGGATCCAGAAGTTTTGGAATTTAGTGATAAGGTTTTGATAATGGTCGCAGTCAATCAATTGCTGGATAATTTTAATGTTATGGGTGCGGGTATTCTTCGTGGACAAGGCCGACAAAAGATCGGTTCAATGTTGAACCTTATTTCCTATTATGTTATAGCAGTGCCTTTGGGATTTTATCTTGGATTTTACACCCATTTGGGTCTCTTTGGCTTGTGGATTGGTATCCTTACCGGAGTTTTTTCACTTGCTACAGCAGAAATTTGGTGCATAATCAATAGTAACTGGCTGAGGGTTCTCAAGGAAAGTTTAGATCGATTGTGATTTAGAATTGGATCTTGAAAGTGGTGGGTTATAGAAGAATCAAAAGGCGTTGAAATGATTTATTCATACTTGAAGTGAGAGAAGAAGAGAGTGAGAGATTACGATGAATAGATGTGCATTTATATATATAATAGAAGTTTTAGTTCAAATTTTTTTATAGTATTTTTAGAAATAGCTTACATTTCAATTTTTCAACCTCTGACAAACACGTTGTTGAGTATATAAAGAACCCCTAACATGTATAGTAGCCATCGTGCATAGTTATTCTTGATCTGCGCTTCCCCATATTTCGGATTAATTTGATTAATTATTTTTTGAAATTTTTTTTCAGCTCATCGCCATGTCAAGAAGAAGATTTGATAAGAAGAACGCCCAAACGTTCACCGTGGTGCACCGTGCGCACGATGACGAGCACTATTTTGATAATGAAGCCTCGCAGCATGTTTTGGTACCCGTTAAAGGTGGAAATGCTCGTAAACCGGCAGCCACAAACACCAAGCTCTTCACAGCTGAACAGATCGCCGATGAGATGAAAGAAAAGGTCCGAGCCAATGAAGGTATGGCTGCCCAATACGGAATTTACTATGATGATAGTAAGTATGATTACATGCAGCATTTGCGTCCTATTGGTAAAGACGAAGATGCCATTTTTGTTGCTGCTAATTCCTCTAAAAAGGAAAAGGGACAAAAGGCCAATATTGAAGAGTTGTTTGAAGGTCAACTCCCAAGTAAAAGTAAAAGGCACGTTTCCAGCAAAGACATGCAAAACATTCCTGATGAATTGAAAGGATTCAATCCCAATATGGATCCTCGTTTGAGAGAAGTCATGGAAGCTTTAGAAGATGAGGCATACTTGGAAAGAAGGGATGACAAAGGTGAAGACTACGAGGATAACGATGAAGATTTGTTTGCTGATTTGTTAGCATCTGGTGAAGCCTACGATGAAGAAGAAGATTACTATTCAGATGGTGACTACGATGAGTGGGATCTTGACAATTATGACGAGGGAGATTTTGACCGGTATGAGGACAAAGACTATGTAGAGGACGAAGGTGAATATGGGTACGAAAATCCTTACAATGAAGGAGAGGCTCCAGAAGATGTACAAGATGTTCCTCTTTTTGCCCCAGGGCCGTCAGGAATGGCTTCAAGAGGATGGGAAAAGGACTTTATGAAGTATAAGAAGGCCACTGCCAAAGAAGAAAACGACTGGGATTCGGATGACGATTTTGATGAGGAAGGTGATGCATTACCTGAATTGCCACAGTTAGGTGCCCAAACTGGAGCTCTGCTGTCGAAAAAGCTGAAGACTAAAATGAGAAAGAAGAAAGGTTCCATGACTGACGTTTCTGGATTCTCCATGCTGTCATCTGCATTATTCCGAACCGAAGGATTGACATTGTTGGATGACCAGTATGATCAACTTCAAAAAAAGCAGGAAGAAGAAGATGAAAAGGAAGATCTGTATGAGCAATTTGATATGTTAAAAGAACGTGGAGATTTTGAAGAGATGCTTGACGACTTTTTGGATAATTATGAGCTCGAAAAGGGTGGACGTAGATTGGCAAAGAAAGATGCCGAAAAGAAAAGGATTCAAGAGGCTGCAGACCTGGTATCAAAAGGTAAAGTTGCTGCTCGGAGAAAGAAGGAGAAATCTCTTGGAGGTTTAGGGAGTGCATTTGGAGGGATGAAGATAAACTAGGTGAGTTTAGAGGGGTCACAAAAGTAACCCTCAAGGAACGACATAATTCGTTAGGTAGCATATAGAAACAGTGACTATGGCATTGATTCAGTGTATTATGTTTAATCAGTAGATACTTTTTATTGATAATTATATTGATAATCAAATTGACAATTCTTTGAGTTAAGAGAATTGAATCATTATCAATTGAAAATAGATCAAAAGATCTTAAAGATTACTTTTTTAAATTTAATTAGGGCCTTGATTAAAGCTCAAAGAATGATGAGATGAGAATTAGATCACACCATCATAATTCTCAGTCAACTTTACTATTTTCATATTGAACCTGAAATCGATATATTTATACCAAAATAATCATACATTGTATAAGTAAGTTCTTATACTGTCACAGAATATAATAAGATTTGATACTGTTATGATTCTATTTTAATTCTATTTTAATTCTATTATGATTCCAATATGATACTCACTAAATTTATTTTTCAGATCAAGTTTATTATCTATTTATTTCATTTTTGAGCAGCCTTTTTGGTCTACCAATTGAATACACATAAACTTTAGCGATATGAAAGTTAATATTGTTGATTGGCACGGTGTTGCTACCTGGCACTGGAAACTCGCATCTGATAATGGAGGTTACGTCGATGAAACATGTGGTATTTGTCGGGTTCCATTCGATGGTAGTTGTCCTACATGCACGTATCCTGGTGAAGAATGTCCGATTGTTTTAGGAAAAGGATGTACCCATAATTTTCATGTGCATTGTATTCTCAAGTGGCTTGAACAGGAAGCTTCTAAAGGTTTATGTCCCATGTGTCGACAAGTATTCACTCACAGTACAGATGAATCTCCACAAACAGAGGACTTTGAGAATTTGGCCCAGCTTGAAGACGGGCATAAATTGCTTCGTGAGCGTGGAGATGAACCCTACGAAGAATAGACTTTAACTTTTGTACTACGAATTATAATTAATAGGGTTGAAACTAAGGGGTTCAATTTGCTTTCAAGCTACAAAATACCCTATTTTCATATCTTCCATCGGCTCAGAAGCCTTTTTTGATGCCGCTTTTCCTGCACGCGTATCCATCAATCCACGCAGCCGCAATTTTGTCGTCTGAAATTTATAGCTCCACACGATGTTAAATCGCGTGTTTTTAGGTCAATTGGGTGCTTTTAATGCCGCCGTACGTTGTTCTGGAGCACTTAGAAGCACTTCCATACAATTATGTCGCCAAAGCAATTCCTGCGGTCGAAAGTTGGTGGTCTCTAGGATGTTCTTTAGTTCCAGACCCACACTGCCAGTCTCTATCTGGAGAAATTACAGCACAAAGACTACCTCTTCAACTGTTGAAACCTCAAAAGTACCCACATTCACCCCAGAAGAGAGAGAGGCTGCAAAGGCTGCTCGTTTGGCAGGTTTAGGATGGGTGGGTAAACTTCCAGAACCAATGATACCTTATGCCGAGCTCATGCGACTCGAGAAGCCAGTGGGTACTCTTTTGTTACTTATCCCTTCTATTTGGGGAATTACCATGGCCTCATACGCTATTGCTGCACCCCTAACTACATGGTTATATGCTACTGCATTGTTCCTGTTTGGAGCAGTGGTGATGAGAGGAGCGGGCTGTACCATCAATGATATTCTTGACCGTGATATGGACAATAAAGTTGGCAGAACCATAGAAAGACCCGTGGCCAGCGGGAGAGTCTCGATACCACAGGCTATAGGGTGGCTTGCTGTACAATGTTTCGTCGGTTTAGGAGTTCTTTTAGCTCTTCCCTCGGAGTGCTTTCTTTTGGGAGCTGCATCTTTACCCTTTGTCGCAACATATCCACTCTATAAAAGGTATACTTATTATCCTCAAGCTGCATTGCTGTTTACTTTCTCTTGGGGTTGTCTTTTGGGATTTCCTGCCGTGGGAGCTCCAGTAATTCTCCCTGTGGCTATCCCTCTTTTCGTATCGAACTTCTTGTGGTGTATGACATATGATACCATCTATGCCCATCAGGATAAAAAGTTTGATGTAACGGCTGGTGTTAAGTCAACAGCTCTTGCATGGGGTGCTAAAAGCAAACCAATTATGAATAAATTGACTCATGCTCAACTCGGTCTTTATTTATTTGCTGGATTTTGGAATAGTATGGGCCCAGGATTCTACTTGTCTACATTCTGGGGTTTCTCTAGAATCTACGAGATGATAAAACTGGTGGATTTAGATGATCCCAAGCAGTGCTGGCAGGCTTTTCTTAGTAATATCACTACCGGCCAAATTATGTTGGTCGGAATCGTCATTGACTACGTCTTAAAGCTTTGTGGCGTTTTATAAATATCAAATTAGTTCCCCAACAAGTTATCATCACAAGATAAGCATTTCCATATATTAAGCATGTAAAGTCCACCTTTTTGTATCAATTGTTGTCTGTCTAGGAAAAAGTCAAGAATCACAATCATCATCAAGCGACAGGTTCATTAATCTAATTACAAAGTGCAGTTTCTACAAGGGTATATGAAATATATGACGTTGTATGACTTAAATGCTAGGTGCGTTGGCGGCGTCGACCATTTCTTTATAAAACTTGGCTTGTGCTCTGCTAACGGTTTTTGAAAGGTAAGAGAGTCTATGGGTAGAGTCTCTATCTATGAGAATTTTGGTGAAGAACGTATCGAAGTGCAGCACAGGGAGATTGTCTGGAAGCAAAGAGAGCACTTCGAGGGTACTAAATTGATCACCAAATGCATCGATAAAATGATGTATGGCCCCGATGTCGACACTGTATGTCTCAAATATTTTGATGAGGCTTTTCTTGACTTTCAATGGATCTGTATTAATAGGTTTTCGGTGATCTCGGAAGTAAAAATGTCTCTTGGGGTATGGTAACTCACCGTTGACTGCCAAGTACTCGGCAGTCGAAAAATCACCTACTTCTAACAATGATTCAACCTTTGGGTTCAAAATAAGATCGAACAGCAAAGGTGCTGAAGGCAATTGACTAAGTTGGTCGGTATATTGTGAGTTGAGATCGTATAGAAGAAGTTCCCAAATTTTGAGATACGTCGTGACGTATTCTTCGCATTCACTTTTGCTTCCATGAACATAGAGCCAGTCTATCCAATGAATTTGTGGCCACATGGATGAACCCAACGAGTTCTCCACGCGATAAGACATCTCAAGTATGGACAAATTTTGTACATTTGACTCATTGGACATTAAGTTTTTAAAATATTTGACCAATTCCGTAAACAAATCTTCAATCAGACTTGTATCGAACGCACTAGGTGGTTCCAAAGCGGATTCCAAATAGTCAATTTTTAATTTTTGAACATCTTGCTTGTAGTCACCTTCATCAACATTTAACTGCTCCATGACTTGTTTATGCACAGCTTTAAATTTTGTGAAGGTAGTAGTTTTCATGTATTGAAGTGTCCTTTTGGCGTCTAGCTTGACTGCTTCCAATAAGTATCTGGCGTAAATTTTGTCGCTGTAAAGATTTTGGAGCTGCCCAAGCATTTTTTCTAAAAGTTCCTCTTTACTTGGGGCATATTCATCCTTGAGTTCACCCGTGGCTAGACTTATCACGAGTCTGCATATCTCTTCCACTATAATTGATTTGGCAGTAGGTTTCAACGAAGAAATAGATAACTCGTAAAAGTGAATCAAAGCTCCCCAATTATTTCTTTCTTCCAAAATCTTTCTAATTTCTTTATTTGATGGATCTGACATATTCCCAGTAAAAGAAGAAGTATCAAACTCATCTATGAAGTGGACAATTTGCTTGCTGTCTTTCAAATCGTTGCTGTAAAGGTCAAGTCTTATAAAAGATTTCACTTCTTTTTCGAGGTTAAATTGCAAGTTCTTTTTATAGATACCATGAAAATACTGATATCTAAGACCAGAACCAATAACATATTCTCGTATTTTTGGGAGATCTATAGCTTGAATTAGCTTCCAAATGCCGTTGTAAAATTGTATGTTATCAAATCGCTCTCCGCAGAACACAAATATTACGAACTTTGGATCCAAAAGATATGTTGAAGAGTTCGAAGAGTTCTCCTCTAGAAGAAGGTTCAAAAGACATGCCTCATCATGCAACTCGAGCAAAATCAAAAATGTCAACTGAACAGAGAATTGGGTCTTGCTTTCAATTTTTAAAGCTCTTAAGGACTTTTTGAGGCCTTGATCTTCGTCCGCTATAGCCTTTTTTGAATTGAGAAATTCCTCAAATTGGTAGAAGCTATCTTCTGTGGGGCTAGTATTTTGCAACAGCCAAACTTTGTGATTACCAAATATAACCATTGATCCAACCATTTCTATTTGGGATGGAGGGTCGCCTACTTGAATACCATTTGTATCGACGAGTGAGGTCATTTCAATAAGTTCTGAATTTCTTACCTGAACCGGCAGGATTTCTTCCACTGTATACGTCAGGCATTTGGTTTGTAGTGCTTTAGAAGGTGCGGATTCATCTTTAGAATCATTTGATTCTAGATTCGATACCATACTTGTTCTATCTTCGTTCTCTGTGGGAGCTGGTGTATCATCATTCATTAATTTTGTAGTTTCTTCATAGTTAACTGCTGGTTGCTCGTCTTGAATATTTTTCTTTGTCGCTTCTTCATCTTGGGAGTCAGGCGGGATGACTTCATTTGGATCACTATCAGTCAGCCAAATTTTTTCCACATTATCAGAATATACAACTTCTAGTGTTTCTAAATTAGAAATAACCATTCTATCGACAAAAGAGTCGCTGGAGAAAATACCAAAAGCGTACGGCCAACTTATCGCCAAACTATCTGGGTATCCTTGGTCAATCCAAGGCATTGTTCCTCTCACAGCATTACCCTTTTTGTCAATAAACATCGCGATCGAAGTGTTTGCATCTGATCTGATTGACATGAGGTATTCGGAATTCGAGTTAGGAGGGTGAAATGCAATAACGTGAGGGTTGGTTTTATAGTTAACTTCGTCGGGTTGAGAATTATACTCAAATAAGGCGATTTTACGCAGCTGGTTCAAATCAACCATGTCGTAGTTTTTCTTGTTTGCCACGAGACATATAGTGGACAGTTTTGATGGGATTGAAGCTCCGCGTATGCCGTTGGAGTAATTGATATCGGAAAGAAGCTTTAAAGCGTCTTTGGAAAACAGTATCAAACGTATTTTGTTGGCCGAAAGAACCACCACTTTCACTTCCAGAGATTCTTGAGTTGGATTTGCTATTGATACTTGTAACATATCGTTGACGTCTCTGAGTTGACCTAAGTTGCACGTGGAAAGTTCTGGTAAAGTATACACCAGAGCCACTCCTCCTGAAAGTACTAAGGCCCTTTCGATAGTATCCATGACAAGTATTTTCTTAACCGGTTGCTTACCCGACGGTATTTCCGAGATAAGCATGTATTCGGGTGCATCATCAAACAAATGATAGTGGCGAATGGTACCGTTGCTTGTACCTAGATATACGTTTCGTTGGTGGGTGGCCACTGCCGTTATTTCGCCGGCTGAACCATCATCGGATAGCAATAACGATGGCTTTAGGGTCTTTCCTACGATTTGGAGCCCCATTGTGCCCTTTGGCTCGGGTGGGTTGGAGATACGTAGGGTGCTAGTGCCTCTTTGGTGCCTCGATAGCCTTTTCCAAATGATTGAGAATTGTGCAGCCAGGAAAAAAAAAAAGGTTTCGCCGTGAAAATGATGCCAAATGTGGTTATAATTGAAGACCAATCTACAGTTGACCTGGGCTCATAGATAGAGCATATAGAGATATATTTTGTCATTGAATTTGGTGCGAAGGATATTGTAAACTTAAAACCAAAAGTTTGGTCTGTTCTTCCAAGATCACTATAAAGGTGTCCTTATTTCGATTCCTGCATCTTCACTACTCAAGAGATGATTCTGATAAGCGAAAGGAGAAGCATCATTCAACATATCAATGGAAAAATCAATTACAGTCTATCTCTTGACAAGTAACCTCTAATCTTTGATAATTTCTAACCCGTAGAATCTACTCCTTACAATTTTTTATTTAAATCGCCCCGAGATCATATCCATGATTTTTTATTTGAATATATACCTCTATCTATTTCGGAGGAAATGCTATATTGTCACGATGAGAAACGTACTCACTGTCGGCAAAACCCAAGATTCCTTCAATTTCACTAGATTGATGGCCACGAATCATATTAATCTCCACTGAGCTGTAGTTTACTCTACAATGACCCATGTTTATCGCTTCCGTCAATGGTGAATCGCGACTTGGAAGTACTTTCAATGCCACACACTCACTTTCATGGAAGGTGCCCTCAACCTCCACAACGCCTGCCGGAAGAAGCCCAGCTCTATTTTTCCGCGTAAGCGCAGAGTAACAACCCTGGTCAATATAAAGTGATCCCTTTTCTTTCAACCCATGAAGTAACCAGAATTTTCGGTCCAGTTTGATCTTTTTCACTTGTGGAAGACCCAAAAACCTGGTATGAAGTGGAAGTTTGCGGCCTGCAATTTCTGCAGCAATAAACGCCGATTGTTCTTTAGGTGGCATAGATTCTGTAAGTTTAACATTTTCAACTATTTGAAGAATACATTGAGGTTGACTCGAAAGCGTGATGACGGTAGTGACACCTGCATTCGTAGCAAGTTCAGCAGCAATGATCTTGGTGGTCATTCCACCGGTTCCAACAGCACTTCCCCCACCAGAGCCTGTAGTATTTTCTGTATCTGTTTTCGCCTCTAAATTGTCGATGTCTTCCACAACCAAAATGGGTTTGGCTTCAGGATTTGATCGAGGATTGTCGGTATACAAGCACTCGACGTCTGTCATCAAGAATAAATAGTCTGCATGAACCATGCCGGCTGTGATTGCCAGCAAAGTATCGTTATCACCGAACTTAATTTCTGCCACTGATAAGGTATCATTTTCATTCACGATAGGAATTACCCCCATGTCCAAAAGTTCCTCGAGGGTATTAGTTGCATTCTTATACTGAGTATAATCTATGATGTCGTTACGAGTAATAAGAATCTGAGCTATCGTTTGCTCCAATTGTCGAAACAAATCATCGAAAAGTCCAATCAAGCGGCCTTGTCCAATAGATGCCAAGGCTTGAACAGCAGCAAGTTTGGCCGGTTTTTGGGAAATTTTGGTCCTCTTCATCCCAAATGCTATAGCACCTGAAGACACTATAACAATACGATGGCCTTCACGACGCAACTTCACCAAAGTTTCAACAATGTGAGACATATTTGCTATACGTGGTTCTCGTGTGACCTCATCGACGAGCGATGAGGTTCCAAGCTTGACCACTATCGTGTAGCTCTTCTTGGTCATTGCTGGGGTGGTGATGAGTCAGGCTGATTTGGAAATGCGATGTACGTGTGCAGGAGAGATCAACATTAGCAGGGCCGGAGTCGGCGTCGGCGTCGGGGTGTTTTAGAAGGCGTGTGGAACAATTTACTGGAGATGTATTAATCAAAGAGCATGATGTAAAACGAAAGTTCTATGAAAAGAATTTTGGCGGCATCGTCTCCAATTTATACTTTTTTCAATCTAGATAAATATTGTTTAGGCTGTTAAAAGGCATTTTGGCTGCAAAAAAAGTTATTTCATCGCTAATTATTGCATAAACGATTGAAAATAGCTAAATTATCAAAAATTTAAAACGTTTCAGTGATCGTACATGAGTTTTAAGGGCGATTTCAAATTAGATATAATGACTTACATCTCAAGTCCAAGTGGGTAGCAAGCAGAATACATTGGTGAAAACTTACAGAAAAAAAGACTACAAAATTTGATGATGATATGCACATATCGTGATTAAATGCTAGCAGCTTTTTGATAAATAGACCAAGTATATCTATCCAAAAAGCTTGATACCGTCGGCTTCAATCTCTGCCTCCTCTTCATCCAGGTGATCGTCTTCGGCCATGTTGACCTTCTGGCCCAAAAGAGATGCAAAGAATTCGTCGATTTGGTCATCGTTCCATTTCCAGCCACCGGCTGGGGCTTCGAAATTGGCAATGGGTTCTTGAATGTGGTATCTAAGCTTACGGCCCTTGGATGCCTTAGTATCGACATTTTTCTTGAGCTTTTGCAGCTTTTGAGCTGCAGCCAACGATATGGCAAGCCCAGATGTCGGATTCGAAGCTTGAACCTTTTTCTCCACCAAATCGTTTAATAAAACTCGGTAGAAGTCTTCGTCATCGAAAATTGAGTCGATTTCCGCAATAGATGGTTTGTTAGCGGTTTTTTCTTGTGGAATATCGAGATCTTCGTCGCTTTCGTGATCGCTATCTTCGTGCTTTTTACTTTTGAGGTACTCGTTGTAGCCCAAAGGTGTTATAAGCCTTCTATTAAGCTTGGTTCTTTTGATGAGCCTGTCCATGTCTGCCAAATTATTCTGAACTTGCAATTCGGAGGATTGGTTAATGGCCTTAAACTTACCGGCGTTCAAAGCAGACGATCCCAGTGCTGCTTGTACTTTACCAGACCATTTTGTGAGTACCGCACTACGGTACTTATTCAACACAGCGTCTTGAGAGTTGGCTGCGGCTAAATATTGTGATAATGTCCGCTTCTTTGGGCTTTTAAAAGTCTGAGCAGCTTGTTTCTCCGAAGAGACCCCGTCGGTTACAGATATTTTGCGACGAAGAGAAATAATGGAGTCGAGCAAATCGTACAACTTGTCTTCGGTTTTTTCTAAATGGCGAGAAGTCTTTTTGTTGTGGTATTCGGAGGCCGAGCTTGCATCCGCGGGTAATTGATTAGCCAGAATAATGGACTTCTGGAATTTAATACGAGCGTCAAGAACAGAATCAAAGAAACGATGTTGTTTGGTGACAGTGTATCCCTTTAAAGCATCAGTGGAGGCATTCGTGGAAAGTCTACTCACGATATGCTTACGTTCCTGTTGGAGAAGTTCTTTCAACTTTTCTCTTTTGTATGCGACATCTTCTTCGGATGATTCGTCGTTGGAGTCGTCGGAAAGCAGACCTTCTGATTGAGAAAGCTCTTCATCGTCCTCATCCTCATCCTCTTGGTCATCTTGATCTTCCTCTCCTTCGTTTTCATCTTCATCATCTTCCTCGTCTTCATCGATTTCATCACCCTCTTCATCATCATCGTCCTCATCCTCGTCATCATCTTCATACAAATTTTTCCGGCTAGTGACAGAGCCAGCATACTCTTGACCCATTTTCTGATCATTCAGTCTCAACTTGGATTTACCCACACGAACATAATGCTCTGTCTTGGCTTCATCATCAGATAAAGAAGCCTCTGCGTCGCTATTTTCTTCATGCTCAAATGCTCCTTCACGAAGCTCGTTGTCTTCGATATCGAAGTCCTCTTTGGGTCGCGAAAGCGCCGCAATTTGCTCCGCAAGTGACTTGGCCATGGTGAAGAGATTGAAGAAGTAGCGATGAGCTTTAAGTGCAGGGCAGCGATGCATCACATCCGTACACCAATTTTATATGCTTTAGTTCGATTCGTTAGGAGACAATGCTAACGAATATAGTCAATTAAAACTACTAAGTCCTTTGAATTAGTGGATGGTTGGATCAGCTTGCTTTTCAGGGTTCAGGAACTCAGGAACCTATTTGGTATAACTTTCACCACTTGAAGATCATAGACATATTACTATTACTGGTCAGAAAGGTCACGTGACTCAATTGAGTATCAGCCCAGAGTGGTAACTACAGCTGCCATAATTGTACGAATCGAAACTTTCTCACATAGCAAAGGTAATCTTTTTCCTTCTTACTTTACTAGACCCTTACCCATACATTTTAATCCACCGATGGTGTGTTTGGAACTGGCATTAGCAGCGCCCCAAAAGCCGCCGGTGCTCATAGCAGCTGTACATTTGCTAAACGGGAACGCGAATTGAGAATTGAAAATCTCAAACCTCAGCCACCAACAACAAACATGAAGGTAATGAACATTTTGATGGGGCTTTTCGCCATGTTTATGGGCGTGATGGCGTTGGCCGACCAAGGAGATGGTCTGGACGGAACCACGTCGAAATCTGCAACCACTGTGTGGGTTACTTTGACCACCAACGGGAAGTTGACCACTATGGCATCGTTGTACTCACAGAAGTTCCTGTCAACTCCAACAACTGCTGATACCAGTGGGTTGAGCTCCGGTTCCGTAGGTCTTGGAACTCTCTCTGGATCGGTTGGACTGGTGAGAACATACAGTCTGACCACGGTTAACGGTGGAGTTGCATTGGGCGAGAGCGTTTATGCTGGGATGGCCGGGTTCTGTTTTATGTTGATTGGAGCCATTTTATAAGCGCTGCAGGTTAGCGATGGAGATAAGGGGTAGGTATAAATTATACACTGCGTTTGGAGAGCTGTAGAGTTGTCTCATCAGATGAGATGTTTATTGCAGGTAAAAGGTGCATGAATACGAGTATCGAGCTTATGATTTGTACAAGTGTCCAATAGGCAGAGAGAATATGCTTTGAGAAACTAGGCTGTGCATCATGAAGATGGGCTTAGCAATAAAGCCAAGTATTAAGCCCTAGTGTGTTAATTTGAATTATTTATAGAGCAAAGACAGCCTAAGTAGTTTGGAATGACTTAGATGATGTGGGTGAACCCTTTTAAAAAAAAAGTCAAGTAAATATCGTGGACGAAGAGTTGGTAGAAGTAGAAGTAAAATGGTTAGAGATATTCAAGAAGAAGATCATATCAGGTAAAATACTACAAAAGTCGAATTTGAACCCGTAGTAACCGTGAAAGACTGGTATAATCATAATGCTAGATTTAGGTATATTCATCATTTAAAAAAAATTTAAAAACAAACTGTTGCCATTTCTTGAAAAAGTTGACGTAGAAAAAGGACTTAATCATCAACAAGTTCGAAGAGACCTGTTACCCTAAAAGATATCATCATCTCTTTCAGCCTTTCTTGTCACACTATATTTGTTCTCACTTTTTGCCCACTTCTCGGCTTTTCGCAAGCTTTTCGCCAGTATTTTCCCACTTAAAATTGCGTGCCTCCGATTACTAGTGACGGTCTCATGTTTACGCGTGGGACAAGAACTTTTTTCCTCATCCAAAAGTCGTCAATTTGTGTTCGAGTACAAGTAAAGAAGTAAGTAGCAGCACTACGCGCTCCTCTAAACAGATCAAGAGGTACAATCAAGGTATAATATAACAGACCACTAACAGAGCAGGCATGTCTGAAGAATTGAACAAACAAACCGAAGGATTGTCCTTGGCAGACGAAACGGTGTTGAAAAAGAAGGAAGAATTCACCGCCAAGCACCCATTGAACAACAAGTGGACTTTGTGGTACACCAAGCCTCAAGTCTCCAAGTCCGAGAACTGGCACGATTTGTTAAAGCCTGTTATTACATTTTCATCCGTAGAGGAATTCTGGGGTATTTACAACTCTATCCCTTCCGCAAATCAACTTCCATTGAAATCGGACTACCATCTTTTCAAAGAGGGAATCAAGCCAGAATGGGAAGATGAACAAAATTCCAAGGGTGGAAGATGGCAATTCGCTTTCCCAAACAAGCGCGAGATGAACACGGTTATCAATGAATTGTGGTTGAGAGGACTCTTGCTGGTAATCGGTGAGACCATTGAAGATGATGAAGATGAAGTCAACGGAATTGTGTTGAACATTAGAAAGCAAGCCATTAGAATTGGTATCTGGACAAAGGATTGTGACGAAAAGAAGTTGCACACCGTCGGCGAGAGATTGCGTAAGGTGTTGAGGTTGGCTGATGACCAAAAGATTGACTTTATGTCACACGATGACTCGAACAAGAAGGGGTCCGAGCCACAGATTTTGTTGTAGTATAATGGGAAGCGGCCCTAGAGAGCTAGTGAGTCATGTCAATACATATCTTAGGAAGTCATGTAGTAATTAATTTGAGCGAGAGATTTAGCAGAAAGCGAAACTACGGAAGCAATACTACGAATATAAAATCGAAATTGAAGTGTGCATGGAGCCAGTGATGAGTATATATATGGCCAATTAATTCATTGGATGCTAGATTATTTAGGGCAGCTATTGAAGTTCCTCTTTGCTTCCAATGATTACAGACCAAACGAATAGTATTGCTACGGTACTTATCGACATGAATTTATAAGATAGTGAGCAAAAACAACCATGGGGAATGACGTTTGAACGTTGTAAAATTGCACCAAATAGATACAGCGACACGGTTGGAAAGGGGGCTGATGTATATCTAGTAGCCAATTGGCTTGACTTTTTGCTGAATGAAGTCGTGAATATAATCCCAATAATTTTCCTGAATCACAGTGTCATTATGGAATGAATTATCGAAGTGGTGAATAGTCTTTTCTGTACTCTTTGACAATTCAAAAATTCTATCCAGATGTGGAGGAGGCACAATTTCATCCTTACGAGCCAGGAGAACCAAAAGAGGGATATTAGCAGGAATTAGCAGCACAAGCAGTTCCAGATCCCAGAGTTGATGAACAAACAGCGTAAAGTACTTAAGGAAGGGAAATATATGAGGCACAGTTTTTCTAATCAGAAGGAATGCATTTTCCAAAATTACTGCCAGGACATGTTGGGGCATATTCAGAGCAATATAAATGGCCACAGCCGATCCTAAAGATCGACCATAAAGTACAATCAGTGACGATGCATACTGTTCGTCTTCTTGAGAAAGGTACTGAATCACTCGCTGAGCATCAAGTTTAAGTCCCTTTTCCAGTGGCGAGCCCAGTGACTTACCATAACCTCTATACAGGTAAATGAAGACATTATAATTGAGTTGGCGATAAAGAATGGACACGATTGGCAAGGCATGCCCGATATTGCCGGCATTAGGTGACAACACGAGCACAGTTTTGTTGGTATAAGCCGGGTCTTTAGGGTCATGTTTGAGTGCATAGCATTGAAGACGCTCCCCATCAGATGTTGTCAAGTGTACGAGCTCGTAGGGCATCTCATACTCGTCTGGGGTCAGACAATGTCCGTGTCCTTCATTAAGGCTAGCGGGGTATATAAGGGACAGTTGATAGGTATATAAGCCTAGAAGGGCAAGAAGTCCCACAGAAACACCAATTTGAGTGACTCCACGCAAAAGAGACACGATTGCAAACCCCATGGTGAAGTGTCAATGGTAATTTGATGTGAATTGAAGGATGTTGAAAGATTAAATTGTTAAATAGTCAAGTTTATTGAACTCAATTAGGAAAGCGCGCCCAAATGCTGCAGATACTCTCTGCAAGAGAAGCAAAACTAGCAAGGAAGTTTATTTTTATACCATTAACAAGATACAATTAACGGACTTTCTTTGATTAAAATCTTAATATAGGTTGTGATGGCATGAAATTATTTTCTTCCATCATTTATACTAGTTGTTTCAGTATAGACTCCCCATTTTTCGACTAGACTGATCCCATCTTCGGTTTGGTGTTTCTTTGTTGGGCTCTAATTCTCTCAGTTTTTGCTATCCTAAATTTAGGCATGAAATCTCTAATTTCTCACTTAGTGCACTTAAACGCAAACAAGATTTATCAATAATTCTCCTATCGAAATAATTTTTGGTTATAGCATGCGAAAGCGTGTCCGGATCAAATATATTTGCACCATTGATGCCAATTTTAAGCTAATAGTAGCCCAAATGGAGAATTTCTCCCACTATTAAAGAAAGGTTTCTAGTGTCTCCCGGTTACGTGAAGAATACTCAGACAAGCGGCTACAATATACAACAATCTTGAGTATTAAGACTTTGGAAGAGCAAATAAACTACTAGATTATGATCTACTTGAAAAGATTCAACTATCAGAATTTACCAAATTTTAAAAGAAAGCACATGCATCTTAACTTTTCTTCAATTGCAACCTAAAAATTCTCTAAATTCTTGCCTCTTCTTTCTCTTCCCTCTCAAATTCCTCCCCCTCTTATCTCATCTCCTGCACAATGACATCGCCAAATCACGAATACAACCAGACTCGTCTTCCAATTCAATTCCCATCGCTCTCAGCACTGCTAAAGGCCGCTTTCTCCGTGCTCTAGACGGTAAACTTCCTATCAAGCATTTCCCGGTTTGAGACTTCGTCTCTATTATCGGTATTGTAAGCGATCAAAAGCAAAGCCATGTCAAACTCGGTGCTAGGCAAGTTCGCTTTCAACATATATGGTACATTAAATCCATCAAATGGATCTCAAAACCACTCACAGCAACTCGGTAGGCCACTTCCAGGTCCCGGTCAACCTCAACGCCTGAATAAACTCACATATACATTTGATAAGGAGGTCAACGCCATCTCTCAACTCGAGTTCCCCATCCTGCACTATAGCCAACCATACAATCATCATGTTGTAGTTGGAGGGAAAAACTGCCTCAAATTACTCTCTCTCAATAGTGAGCAAAATTGTGTCGTTCACGAGGTCACTCTTTTGGAGAAGAATGCTGGTACTGGTAGTTTCAGCGCAGGATCAGGTTCACCATCATCACCATTTGCATCAATAGGCTTTAAAGTAAGCAGTATCAACACCATTAAGACTAGTAACGACACAGTGGGTTGTGGCCAAACTAATGGTATGATCACTCTTCATAAGGTGCTTAATAATGGAAAACTGGTTCTTCAACATAAACTCACAAATCATAAACGTTGCATAAATTCTCTTGATTTTCTAAACGGCCAAGATGATGCCAATGTACTTATCCTGGGCTCCCAGGACGGAACAATCAAGTTGTGGGACTTAAGAGTCACCTCATCACGCCCAATGATGTCTATGTCTGCTGGTGCTCATCTGGATCCCATAAGATCCTGTCAATACTCTCCTCACTCCTCCAGTCGGCAAGGACGAATTAACGTCCTCTCGGTGCACGATCTGGGATCCTTAGTCAAATGGGATTTAAGACTGTCCCTGAATTTTTCTCAAGAACGTAAATGGACTTTCCATTCAGGTCCAGCGTTGTCATTGCATGTTCATCCTGAACTTGAATGTGTCTTAACCGCAGGAAGGGACCAAAAACTCTGTGTATGGAATTATGGGGACGTGTCAAATAGCGCCCCAGTTTCTGTGGTAAGTACATATGGTCCTATTGCCAAGGTTAGATGGTCTTCTTATCCGGTTGACGACCATCTTAAGGATCCTTTTGGTAATCTGGAAAGGTCTACTCCTTTGTTTAAGTATGATTTTGCATGTACCTACTTAAATGAAGAACCGACTATTTCAGTCTACAATTTGGCTCGTAAATATATCCCTAAAGAAGTAATAACGGGGGAAAAAGGCTTTCAAAACTTCATTTGGGGAAACAGTCCGCGGCGCATACGACAACTATGGACTTTAACCAAAGAAAATAAACTTCAAGGGTATAGTCTAGATACTGCTGGCGGTTCTGTTGATGTAACAAGGCCCCTAGACGATTTAGTTCCCACTTCAATGGCTTGGAGTACTATGGCAGGTGACCTCTGTCTCGTAAATCAAAGGAAAGATGACTTTGATCTTGGAAACTTGCATTCCTTTTCTGAGGACGAAGATAGAGCCAATAGTGTTGGTCCCCAGGCTTCCACCAATGCTGCATCTCTTTCTAACTCAAGCTCTGTGGGAGCAGGAGCGGCCGCTTCAGCCTTAATGGGCATCACAAGCCCACATGGACTACATGGATCACCAAACAATTATTCCGGGTTTAATCCCCCCAATTCACTCGGAAATTCACAAAGCGGTCACGATAGAAATGGTTTGAGTACTTCTCCTTTACTTGTCGACCGCCTGGAAAGCCCGAATTTTGAAAAACCAGCATCATCAAACACACATAATAGCCGATTTTATGCCTCTCCCAAACCAATTAGTACGACTTCGGGCAGTCTTTCAAGAAATAATGCCATTTTAGATACTAACGGTAATCCTGTTTATGGGCAAAGACCTTTGCTCAATAGAGGCATGTCTCAGACTACACAAGATTCGCTGGTTGGAAGTCAATCTGCTCTGCCTGTACAGCTTGCAGGGTACAATCGCCAAGGTAATAATGGGGCAATCAATAATCCTAATTTGACCTCGTTTTTGGTTCCTGTATCCATAGAACTTCCATTCAACGATAAAGAGGTATTCGAAGCTGTTGCAACAGAATATATCATATCTATTCCTGATGGACATGGTATTGTAGATATTTGTCAACTCAATGCCAGATTGGCTGCATTCAATAATAGATTCAGAGACTGCCAGGTATGGCAAGTTTTGGCAGTAGCTTTGGAGGAGGAAGGTATGGTTAAGACTTTCGAATATTCGACTACCCTGGATTACGTTGTTGCACCCCATATTGAAAATAATCCCGTGAACGATAATGGGCAAGAAGTCAGGTCTGATCTTTCCTCATCTGCTGCAGATTCAAGATCTATATCGAGCGAACTTGACAATTTTGGCTCATTTAATCTGAATTCAACTGCGCCTTACGGTGGAACTGGTCTGGAAAGTGGGCTGGCACCCGTTCCAGTTCCAACGGCTTCGCTCAAATCAACAACTATGGGGCTGCTGGGTCACTCGTTTAACTCGGGGTTCCCCGATTCTGGCGAATCTGCATCCCCCGATAAACACAAACTTGGATCATTCGAGCTGCAACGGAATTCATCTTCTCTCAATTTGATGGATGCAATCAATTCAAGTAGGGGAACAGTTTTGAGTATGTCACCAAGCGCAGCAAGATCTAACGTGCTTTTGGCGGGAAGAGAACAGTTAAAAGAAGAGATGGATAAAAAGGGTATTGGAAAAGATAAATCACAGGAAATTGATTATGAAAACGCAATAGAAGACGACGACGAGGCCACTATTGAAAAACAACTCAAAAAGCACCAGCTGTTGCCACATATTCTGCCGAATCGTGAGCCAAGGTCAAGGGCCTCGAGTAATGATTCGTACAAAGGAGCACATGGAAGACCATCTTTCGTAGGTAGATCTCACGTGTTAGACTTGGATGACGAAAATGCAAATATAGCAACTTCTTTGGCGGCAAGCTCTTTCCTGCTGTCTGTGAGATCAATTTCATCTTCTCCACAACACCAAGCCCAACTTGTAAACAAGAGAAATTCTTTTCGATTTCAAACCCGAGCAAGACTGTTCAATGCCCCAAGGGAAGAACTTAATCTAGTGCCAGAAGAGAGTGAGCTTACAAAGGCCATGCGAGAAGATGAGACCGCTAGTGTGATTAGTAAAGCAACTGTTGGCGACGTTTTCATGGAGGAAAAAAACGATCAATATTTAAAACCTTGGTCAGTCAGCAGTTTATTGGAGGAGGCACTCAAATACTCATCCCTGCAAGGTGATATAGTTATGTGCTCGACTCTTACTTTGCTTTTCTATGATCGTTTCCTTTCCAATTCTACAAGTATTGACAAAGAGATGTGTTTAGAATGGCTCGGGACTTACATTGAAATTCTTCAACGGTTAAAGCTCTTTGAAACAGCTGCTCATATACTCAAAGAGGCGCCATATGACCTTAGAGACGAACTCATACGTGTTGCTGGACAAGACACCAACCTACGCTTCTACTGCTCATTCTGTTCCAAGCTTCTACTTAATGAAGAACTGAAGCAGCGAAATCCAGATCGTTTTGGATATTGGTATTGTGATGAGTGCTCACGTCAACAGTCTGGCTGTATTTATTGTCACGAGCCGGCTCGGAAGTTGAACGTGGTTGTAAGTTTGAGGTGTGGTCATCGTGGACACTTTTCGTGTTTGAAGCAATGGTTTGTGGAGGAGCAAAACGTTGAATGTCCTGGTGGCTGCAATACTTACATGGACGGTATAGTGGAAGCCATCGATAGAAAACGAGTCATCTGAACGGACAGAGTACAAAAGGTTGTAGAAAGAACAAACTTGTAATGGGGTAGAAGGCTTTTAACAACTACACATAAATTTAATTTGTACCTTCCTCTGTATTCTATGATAATTCTATATAAGTTCTATATCTCCAATCTGTACGTAGCGGCTAACCAACCGGTAGTTAACCACATAAATGCTCCCCGTTTCCAACTCCAAGATTTCATCTCTAGTCCTCACTGTGACCGGATTCGTTGAGAGAACCCTTACAAATACCGGTTGGTTTAAGTTTGGCTCCACTACCATCAGTTGTCCTCCAGAAATATCATCTAAAAGAGTCAAAAAATGGGGCATACGCTTAAGAAACGATGCATTATACAACTGGGTTAGGATCTTGAAATGTTCATGAATATATTCTGCCTCCTCTGAAGAAAGTAAGGGCTTTTTATCTGAGTCGGTATTTTTTGAAGCAGATTCGAGTTGCACGTAATAAACGTTATATTTATCAAGTTTAGCAAGACGCAGTCGGAGGTATGATCTTACCAAATAGTTTAAACGTTCAACCTCAGTTTCCACTATCATTAATTGAAGCTTAAAATCTCCCAGAATGACCCCCAGAGAAGCGTTCAGGTCACCATATTCATGAGAATCCAAAAGGAATTGCTGTTGAGCTGTCAAAGCGTCCAAAACTTGTCTCATAAGCTCATGTTGGTATGGTAGAAGCTCTGGTGCCATACGTTCATTGAACATCGCCCTCACAAGTCGCGAGTTAATGGCCGGTTCAGATGCTCTATTTTGAGCTTGAGCGGATTTCTCAAACTCTTGGAGAATATCTTCAATCTCCATCGATCCACTCTATTATTCAAACAATTTTCAATCACCTGGATCGCTACTCGCTTCGATAATTGTGCTAGTAGCTTAAAATGCACGCGATGGTCTTCGGGTGTGCACATGGGCGCGTCGGATCTGCATATAGACATTCATATCATGCCTCATCGAAACGTCGCTCTCATGTCGTGATAATGTCGCCCACTATTGCGCGTTCCACTCTTGGTGGTAAAGGCATCAAAAAAGTCGCGCCTACACATACTATAAACATCACATCACATAAATCATTGTGTGTTATTCATCTCTAATTTACATAAAGTATGCTGGATCGACAGCTGCTCCTCGAGCAGAAACGTCAAAGGCTCCAGGAATTGAAGCAACGTCGTCTAAATGGACCTTCTGAAGTGGATCTTTTGGTAGATCGTCTTCAAAACATAACCAAGACAAAAGTCAGTGTTGCAATACAAACTGATGATGAAGTGAAGGTGCCCACAACGGTTATACCCGCTTTACATTCACTGAGATCCTCTGAAGTGGTAACTTTTGATAAAGCAGTGCAAACAGTAGAAATATGGGACGATAATTTATTGCCCATCAGACATCCTGAAGTTAAACTTGATGAACCTTTACCTGAAACAAAGAAAACCACTGAAAAGCACGAACCTACCAAGCAAGAGTTATTAGAGTCACAACAATTGAATAGCATTTTGGTCCAAAAACCCATTCCTCACAACATCGATTCCGAATTAGATGATTTACCACTTTCACTTACTAATATGTTCAGCTTAACCAATGCTCGTTCTGTGGTGGCAGTGGATTTTTTTATAACAAATGATACAGTGAATACAGATTTGGAGAATGGTCCTATTTTGGTGTCATACTCTGCATCTCCTACATCTTCTGCATCTAATAAAATATCATCATCAGACCAAGAGTCCACGATAAACAATTCCCCAGGATTGGCGATTTTACTTTCTGAGGGAATCCCAGAAAGGTTTCTTCTTGCAAACTCTGCGATCACTTCAATAGCTTTCGATAGGGGGATTCATAATAGGGTAGTTGGTGGGCTCCAAAATGGGAAGGTTGTTGTTTGGGAGCTCAAAGATGCCAGTGATAATCATCAACTTGTACTTTTCCCACTGCTTGTTTCACCCGTTCTTCTGAGTAGTACCAGTCGCTTGCTTATGCTGTCCAGTAATACCACAAATTCCGCCATCAATAGCAAAACCAATTACACCAGTCACATATCCCCCATCACCGGACTTCAACAATCTAGTAAGGCTCTAATCGCCTCGGCTTCTCTCGATGGTGTCCTTAATTTATGGCTGACAAGTATTCTAGCCTCACCAAAGGCCCAACTGGTACAACTATATCAGCCAGTGGATGTTCTGCTGGCAGAACTGGATTTGCTTTCATCAGCTTTGAGGAGTTCCCCAAGACAAAAGTTGTCCATTACTTCCGTTGTGCAACTTGAAAGAGTGGCTGGATCTAGGGGTGGAATTTCAAATGAATTAGACTATTTAAACAGCATCATAATTGGTTCGAGAAACGGTAACCTTTACAAGCTTTGCAATGATAGTGATTCTCAATACATCTCAGCAATAGGAGAGAATGATCCACGTACTATAATCACCTCCATTGTGGATTTTTCTGCGCAACATATTTTGGTCACCACAGGCCTTGAATTTGGATTTTCATTGTGGTTTTTGACTGCTGGACTGATCCAGAAATTGTTGAAGGTTCAAAGCAATCATTTAATTGTTCGGGCGACAGCACGCCCGGGAAAGAAATTACAATTTGTCACTATCGGGTACGGCAAATTATCAAGTCATAAACATAATCGCTATGCAATAATTCAATACTGGGACCTACTGATCAATTCTATGAAATGTATATGTCAAGTTGAGGAGGAAATTGAAAGCATGCCCATGGTTGCACGATTTACTCCACTGGGAACAAGGCTCTTGGTGGGTTTTGAAAACGGAGAATTGCGTGAATGGCAGGTCATGGACACTGTACTCGATCAGATCAAAATTTCGAGAGGAGATAGTGTGGATGATGGTATTCACAAAATCATATCAAGAAGGGTTGAGGCCGAAAATGATAGAGGTGACTAGAATAGAGGCTTTGCTCGTCTAAGATTCCAATTGTAAGCCCAACAAAAGTAATCTAGCAGTTCTTATCCTTTTAAATATTAAAGATACATTACAAGTTTGTGCAATTGTCTATGGATTAAATACTATACAACTAAAAAGTTTTCAAAAAGCTTGTCTTTTGGCTGAACACTGATCAGACCTCCAATCTCTTCCGTCGAGGTGGACCCTTGCTTAATAGTAATGCAGTCATTAGTGGCCAACACAAGTAATTCGAAGAAAGATTTTGTAGCCTCTCTTCTTTTGTCTAAAGTTCCATTGGTGAGGCCCATTGGCAAATCTTCCTCTTGATCCTTAGTGATTATATCGTCCAATGTAGGGATCTTTTCATCATCTTGTTTCAATAAGGTTCTGATATGCTGTGCAACACGTCTGGTGCTTTTGATAGAGTTGGTCTCCTCATTTTGACTATCCTCAAAATTTAAAATCTGCTCTGGCTCGACTTCTTCGACATCGGTAGTGGCCTTTTCTGTGGTTGCATCAAGTTCTGGCATGGAGAGGTCAAGATCTTGGTCCAAGTCGAATGAAATATCATCCATTGAAGTTTGAGCTTCTTCCTTTTCTCTACGATGTACCTCTTGAGCCGTAAGCTGTAATGCTGTGTTGATGCTTAAGTGTCCATGAATTCTGCCCAAGGGCTGAGAGAGCTCTTTGATGAGCTCGAGCTTTTCAGAGTCAGATAATGGAAGGGTTATAAATTGAGGGGCATTTGAAGCACTCAATTGTTGTTGTTGCAAGCTTCTCAATGTCTGCATCAGAATACCAGATTCAACGTCTGTGACTGAGTCCACAACCAATCTTCTTTTGGTAGTCTTTAATTTTCCATCGTCCGTGATACCGACTAATCTTCTTTTTTCCCTTTCAGGGGCTGCTTGTTCTTCCTCAGATTGTTCCTCTTCTACAGTTTCAAGGGGCATCAGTAATTCTTCACCCAAGTCCAAATCCATGTCCATGGCATCCGACTTATCCAAATTGATAGAAATGTCGGACATCTCATTTTGGAAATCCATTGCAGGGGCATTACGACCCAATTCAATTGATTTGTCTGCATCTTCGTTTGTCGCGTCCCCCAAGTCAAAATTGAGATCCAAGTCGATGTCATCTATATCATCATGGTCATTTCTTCGTGGCACTTCAATTGATCTATCAATCGAGGCATCCTCAAAAGAATCATTTGTTTCGTACGAGTTAGCAGAGATCTCTACTCCACCATTATGCTGAATTTCCACGGCAGGCTCGTCGTCACTCAAATTTAAGTCTTCTTGATACAAGAGATCAAAATCCGTGGCTTGATCTTGAAGTGAGATCTGATTGATGTTGGAAATCACAGTCTGCTGAACGGGTAAAATTGTGGTCAGACCAATTACACCATCAGAAGTAGTGGAATCCTGTGGCGTAGCGGCTTCCACGTTAAGACGAGACATATACCGAAAGGAATTCTTGAGTTTATACAAAATATCATTCACATCATCCAAAAGGTACTTGGTCTTACGCAGATATATACGTACGATACCGTACAAGAGTTGGCCCGATAAACGAAGGGTTATGGTAGATGTTTGTTCAGTGGGATTGGCAATAAAATTGGAGGACTTGACAATATTTGTGCCGAGTAATTGCTGCTTTGAGAGCTTACGGTCATAATTGGCGGCAAGCCAAACATGAGCTAAAGGCCCCTGCTTTGATAAAAGCACGTCGGGAAACATCAGCATCTGGCAAAATGTATGGGGGGTGGAAGTCGGTTCAAGTTTAAAAGAGATTTAATAACGCGTGCTGCAAAATAAACAATGCCCTGGCTAGAGCGAGTTTAAGATGATTGTGCGCTAAAAAAAACACTGTATACAGGAGACAGTAGACATTGCTCGATCCGGCATACAAGTGGCACTTTGGTATGCTTGACGCGGGGATTGAAAGAGAGTGAAAGGAAGTTGGAGAGGGCTGAATTAAGCAGCTAGAGGTTGACCATAGCGGTGCATTTGGTTTAAAAGTGTACGGATTTTTAAGATATAGGTACACTTGAGTCATAATTAAGCGCATAAAATGAACCTTGAAACCAAGTTGAACGGTGCTGTGGATGATGTGCTTCGAAATGCCGGATTCATTTTCGAAGTTATCAACCACAATAAGCGAAATTCCAACCTTATACTTGGACCTAATACGCATTTAGTAAGTTCCACGATCATGGAACAACTTCTGGCAAGTTTGTCTCGCTTTGACAATATCTTGGATGAAACGGTGGGTAAATTTAATGATACTAGATGGTGTATTGATCAAATATTGGAGAGCAAGATCAAACAAGAGGAAATGAGATTGAAAGAGGAAGAGGAAAAACGTAAAAAGCTCGCTGAAGAAGAAAGGATACGCCAGGAACAAGAAGCAAAATTGAAGCGCGAAGAGGAGGCCAAACAGAGAAAGCAACAAGAGGAAGCTGCTGCTGCCGCCAAACAAAAATTGGAGATGGAGCAGAAGAAAAGATTAGAAGATGAACGTTTGAAGTTAGAGAAGCGCAAAAATGAAGAGGATGAAGAGAAAAGGAAACGTCAAAAGCAAGAAGAAGACGATAACAAGCTTGGTTTTGATACCGGTTTCAACTTCTCGCCTGGATTTGACTTTAATATGGATGACTTTGGTGGTGGAATGGATATGCCTGCTAATGGAGATGATTTAGGAAATAACCTTGAAGGTACGGATGGAATTATAGAACTGGCTGGAGCAGGTGGTTCAATAAATGGAAATACCGAGACCGGCAAATCTATGGGTTCAAAAGCAGCCAATACCGATGGAGATGATCCAACGAATGGAGAACAGGACGACATGTATTTGGGCTTCGACCCGATAGGTTCAGCGCCGGTAACGAAAGTGGATGCCAAGGACATGGACGATGATATGAATACACTTTTGGGTAACGATGCCCTGTTATTGGATGGACTCAACATGGATCTCTACGATGGCGATAATGGAATTGACGGTGTCAATGGAGAGGAGGAATTTGATGTGGACAGCTTCTTGAATAAATTTGGAGGCCCCGAATAAGGGAGACGTTGAATAGGTAGGATAAAAACCTTGAGAAGGTATGGTTATTTTTAAGAACAACGGGATGAAATCCGTACGAAGTTGATCAAACTAATGACGTTTTGAAAAATAGATCCATTAGAGACTAAAGAGCGGGAAGAGAATGATTCTCTTGAGCTTGCCAATAGAAAGCAAGATTTCTGTTTGATTTGTTGTGGATTAAAACCATTTCAAATTTACTGGGCAACAAATCTACATTTCATTAAATGGTTAGACGCCTTTAGAGGTCATTTTCAAAGCCAAAGATTTCCCGATATTGTCAATATTACAATACAAAATGAGAATCAAAGAACAATTTACAGGTGATAACTAAAGTGTCTTCAAAACAGCATCAGTATAGTAAAATATAATTAACTATAATTTTAGTATAACAAAGTACAATTTAGTTATGAAGTGTACAAAAAAGTATACATTAGTAGGGTGAACCACGCAAAATTTAGCAGAAAGTATCTAATGTTTAAATTTGATTTCCAGTGATAAATCAAATGGCTTTTGAATTCAAGCTTATTTCATGAATTAAAATGTAAGAGATTGTTTTAAGAAGATTGAAAAGAGTCTTTAGCAGCGATATCCTTAACGCAATGAGACACCACAACCATCCAAATGGGAGAATCCGCGTCGGGTGGGAGAGAGTCCACGTGACTGCACACTCACCCGCGTCCAATCAAAAGACGCGATTTCTCCGACCGGGCTCGCAGCTACAAAACGAAAAAAAGCCAGAATCTATCAACTAAGACCCAGAATGTTCAGAACCACCCTTCGCCAGGTTGCCCGTCAAACGTCCTCCGTTGCCAAGAGAGCATACGCCTCCGAGGCTGCTCTGTCTGACGCCCTTAAGTTGTCCTTGGCTCTCCCTCACGAGACCCTTTACTCCGACTCTGAGGTTGCCCAGGTCAACTTGCCCTCCGTTAATGGTGACCTTGGTATTTTAGCCAACCACATCCCTATTGTTGAGCAATTGAGACCTGGTTTGTTGGAGGTTATCTCCAAGAGTGGAGAAACTGAACAATACTTTGTTTCTGGTGGTCTTGCCACTGTTCAACCAGGTAACAAGTTGACTATTTCTGCCATTGAAGCCTTCAAGCCTGATCAATTCGACGCTGCCGCCGTCAAGTCTTCCATTGCTGATGCCCAAAAGCGTGCCTCTTCTTCCGACGAAGCCGTTGCCGCCGAAGCCAACATTGAATTGGAGGTTTTGGAAGCCTTGCAAGGATTCACCAAATAGGCAATTCATTGGATATAGATGACCGCATGGAATTATAAAACGATATAAGAGATCAATTGTAGAAATTGTAGAGCTAAGAATAGGTTTAATTGTTGAAAATGCGGCTTGGTGTGTTAAACAATTTGATAAGTCGACCATTGTTGTCCCAAGAGTGAGTTCAAATGCTCTTCTCCAACACACTCAGTATTCCAGATCGACCAGACATCCGAACACCGACCTCGACAACAAACCAAACCAAACCAAACCAAACCACGCCTGCACATACGGTGCAAAGAAAGTCTTCGCAGATAGTGTATGCTGGCAGCAGCATTTACTGATGAAATTATATAAAAATAATGATTATACACTGAGGTGATGAAGATGAGAATACCAATATAATTATGAAACTATATATGAAAGGCTTTGAAAGGTTTTTTAAGAGATTATTGGTAAATATCAAATTTTTTTATGAGACAAAATTCAACGAAGAGTGAAATTCAGGCTATTTTTCAAGCTAGCCGATGTTCAAAATATTCAACTTACTTCACACATTTATGCAACATATTCTTTCCAGATTGAGTTGATTAAATTTAAAACTGTTCGGTTAAATTTCTGTATTTCGACGACTTTTAATGTAAACCTTGATTTACATGCATTAATTTTATGTAGAAGCCTTTTTCTCCTCCCCCCGCCATACCCTTTGCCTGTCATACTTGACGCAACCTTACTTTAATCCTGCGTACGGAACGATTCCCCAATTGAGGCGACGGACCTTTTTTCGGAACTTGTGGGGGAACTATTTTGTGCACTGATTACCGTCACACCACTCATTTATTAAAGCCTATTGAGCTCCATATTTTCAAATTTTATTTCCAAGAACATTCCTCAAATCATGTCCAACCCATCCCTTGTCTTAAACAAGATAGACGACATTACTTTCGAAAATTACGACCTGCCAAAGATCGAAAACGATAATGAAGTATTGGTAGAAGTAAAGAAGACTGGTATTTGTGGGTCTGATATTCATTATTATGCTCATGGTAAAATTGGTTCCTTTGTTCTTACAAAGCCAATGGTTTTAGGTCATGAATCCGCTGGTATCGTGGCTAAAGTGGGTAAAAATGTTTCAACTTTGAAGGTTGGTGACAGAGTGGCAATTGAACCAGGAGTGCCATCTAGATTTAGTGATGAATACAAGAGTGGTCGTTACAATTTATGTCCTCATATGTGTTTTGCAGCAACACCAAACCTGAATGAAGGTGAACCAAACCCACCAGGAACTTTATGCAGATATTTTAAGAGCCCTGAAGATTTCTTGGTCAAACTTCCTGATCACGTATCTTTGGAATTAGGTGCAATGGTTGAACCTTTGAGTGTCGGGGTTCATGCACTGAGACTTGCTAAAATCGCTTTAGGAGACAATGTTGTGGTGTTTGGAGCTGGCCCTGTTGGTGTTCTTGCAGCAGCTGCGGCTAAAAGTTTTGGAGCCTCTCTGGTGGTAATTGTTGATGTCGTTGACAGCAAATTAAAGTTGGCTAAAGACATTGGTGCAGTAACCCATACTTTCAACTCTAAAACGGAGGGAACTCACGAGGATTTGGTCAAAAAATTCGGTGTCGCTCCAAATGTGGCTTTAGAGTGTACAGGTGCACCACCATGTATCGCTTCTGCTGTGTTACTGTTAGCACCAGGTGGAAGATATGTTCAAGTGGGAAATGCCGGTGCCGATGTGCCATTCCCAATCACTGAATTTGCCACGAAAGAATTGACTTTGTTCGGTCTGTTCAGATATGGAGTTAATGATTACAAGACCAGTGTTGCGCTTTTAGATAAAAATTACGCCAATGGAAAAGATAATGCACCTATCGATTTCGAGGCGTTGATCACGGACAGATTCTCATTTAAGGATGCAGTTAAGGCTTACGATTACGTCAAGGCTGGAAATGGTTGCGTCAAGTGTATCATTGACGGCCCTGAAGAAGGGGTTGATTACACACTGTAAATAAAGTGAATCACGATTTATAATATCCATCGAAAGAATATAGGATGACCAGGAATATTAATAGTTCATTATCAGAAAGTCGTCTCGATCTTGTGTCTGAAGCTCCGACGACGACGCCAGAATTCGGTTTGAATGAGACTCAAGGTATGACATTCAATGGATACGCAAATCAATTACAAGTTTTTAACATGTTAACAAAATTATATCACATATATAACATAAAATCCTAAAGGCTTTACGTTTTAATGAAAAAATCTTGTAGATTGAAAGAAGCCAGAGAAAAATTTAATTCGTTCAGGTAGATAGATCAAAATATACGGTAGGGGTTTTCAAAGACCAAGAGAAGTTCAATCTTTGCTTACATTTAAAAATACAATGTAATATCTTGTCATAATTGCAACATTTAGTAATTCTAAAGATCTTTTAGGATGATTCAATTATCGTTATAAATACGATCAGTTTTTTTTTGGATTACCTTTAAAGTCAGTTGATTTATTTACCTTTCTCATGACGTTTTCATCCAGTTGCAGTGTATAAAAAGTGTTGCTTATACCGCTATCGTTTTTATGCGCATTAAATTTTTATCGAGACCCAAATTCTTTACCTATATAATTATGTAGAGATGATATAATATCACCTATTCATAATTTTTGGATATCAGAAAAAACCAAGAGTTCAACCACATACAACCAGAATAACTAATATACACAAATTCAACTATTGCCGTACTAAAATTGAAAATGTTGCAAACCGGTAAGAACCATACAAAAACCGTTCTTGTGATACTGTGTGCAGGACTCAGATTTTTCATCGCTTTTCGAAGGTGGTGAAATTTTCAACTCCTTACCATGTTCACTCAAACCCGGATGGCCAGTTGTGCCGGTGTCGCTCGCCGATATGTGCATAAAAAGACCCTGCAGAGCGCACAAGACATTCCGCTCTACCTCAACCCAAGAGCATGGCAAGGTTTACCAGCAGACCGTATATTTGAGTTGCACAACATGAGGAAACAATACATGGGTGAAAGATATTTACCAAACGACGAAGAGAGAAAGGCTATTTTATCTACAGTTGCCGATTTGAAGGTGAACAATCGTCCGGAATTGGAATACGTGTATGCTATCGACAATTTCAAAAAGAAACTCATGAACAATACCCCGTACAAGGAGCGTGGAGCCCCACCAAAACTTTCGGGAATCGAAGTGGTAAAGGATGGTGAAATTAAACACGCACAACGTAAAATAGATGAGTTGACTCGAGTTTCTGCGTATGAAATGCCTCTTTTGGCAAAATTCAGAAAGCAGTACAATCCTAAAACCGACAAAGAGACCCCATTGGTATTGAGATTCGGTGATGATTTTTCCAACGAGACCACCGATTTCAACCGAAAAGTTAGCTTAGTTTGCAAACTTGAAGACTTAGATTTGAATGAGAAGCAACAAAGAAAATTCAAAATTCTTGCTGCTCAAAGATTTGACCACAACACTAACGAAGTCAGAATTGCTTCTGATAGATTCCCAGTAGCCACTCAAAACGCCAAATGGTTGGTTGAAACTTTCAACAGACTTTTGACAGCCGCTAAGGACTTGAAGGACGATTTGGCTGATATCCCTATCGATACAAGACACATGAAGAAGCAAGCTGTCAAGCATGAATTCCCAGAATCTTGGAAAAGGCTGCAGGATGCCCCCGCTGAAAGTCATCATGTGATTCAGAAGCTCGTGGAAAAGGTCAAGAGCGCAAAGGATGCCGAATACGTTAAGTCACTCGGCCAATAGTGTACATAGAATAGATTTTTGATCATATAATATCCCAATATCTTATTTTAATCCCCTCTGAGTCTCTACTATTCTCAAGTCGAACGAAGTCACGTGACACTTTTGCTTATCCAATTTTTGTGTACTCACTTTGAAGATCATTAACACTATGGAGACACACTCGGCGTCTACGACGCTAGACGATATCATCAATGAGTTAAAACTCACATACGATCGCCTGATCGGTTTATTAGAGGGAGAGAATGTACAGAAAGTTCCAAAAGGCCCGGTTCTTCTTAACTTTAATAAACTTTTGAAAAAGCTTTCAGGTCAACTTGAGGCCGTGGAAAGCGTAGATTCAGGACTTTTAAAATCAATCAAGGAGCAATTAGGTGAGGATGCTTCTCTGGAAGATGAGAGTGATGAATTCTTATCACTTGCAGACCTCCAAGCAAAAAATGAAAACAGTAAAAAGCGATCTCTTGGTGATAGTGAAGACAAACAAATGGCCGAAGAAGAGGTCGACAGTGAAGGTGAAATCAAACGTGAATTTGAAGACGAAGAAGATGATGTTTCGTTGGCTAAGCGTAGAAAAACTTCCAGTTTTGCTAAGGGGAATGATTCTGATGTTGAAGAGGCAGAAAACTCTGATTTTACTCCACCTGAGCAACGCGGACAATTTACTCAAGACAACGATACCCGTCTTAAAAATCCCAAGTCAGAGTACGTGGCGTCTCAAACATTACCAGCCGAAGCAATTTTGGAGTTGGGTCTTTATGATGAGAAAAACAACGGACTCGAGACTCAAGGTAAAGAGTTTTTGAAAAAGAAATACGGAGTGGCTTCGTACCCTGAAAATGACTTGCAGGACTTGCTTCCAGGACCCATTCCTGATGTTGACTTTTCAAAGAATAAACCTCCAAGTAATCAGGTACAATTTACAACATTTCAAACGTATATTGAATCATATTTCCGATTATTCGTACCAGAAGACATAGACTTTCTTCGAGAGAAAAATATCATTCCAGCAAATTTCGAGAAAAGCTATGACCCAGATGTCACTCCTTACATAATACCAAAACTTGGCCGATTTTACGCCGAACTTTGGGCCGCTGAAGATCCGGCTTTGGCAGCAAAACTCAACGGACCCACCTATTCACATCATCATAATTTCGAATCCTATTTGCCAAAGGGTGGCATCGATGGATTAACCGACGAAAAATTACACACTGAAGAGATATCATGCGGAGCGCTTTCGTCACGTTTACTTTCTGCCATTTTCAATAACAATGAAGAAGATGGAGAGTTTCTGAATGGCAAGAGCGATGAACTTGACAGCGCGAATGGATCTTCTAAGCTTTCACATGAGCTCAATAGTGTTGATGATAACGACGATGACAATACAATGTCGGACGTATTCGGAAATTCAGAAGACGTGGCCACAAGATTAAATCTTACGGAGCCCTTAAAAATTGACTCAGAAAAGAGTGATTTTTATTCTATCGAAGAACGATTGAAAAGAGAGTTAAAGTACATTGGTATCTTCATGAATTTACCGGATGCAAATGGAAATACAGCAGCAAAGAGAAATAATGACAATGTGGGTAGTAGTAATTTTAGCAGCAACGGCAACCCCGACATTATTGATAATGATGACTGGATAAAAAACCGAGAGGATGACGAGGTTTGTGAAGAAATTCGTACACTCCAAAAGGAGCTTCAAGTGGCCGTTGCAAGTAACCGACGAAATAAGAAGATGTTGATACCAATTGTGGAAGATCAAATCGCATATCAAGAATATTGCACAATCTTGGAAGACTTGGATAAACAAGTGGACCAAGCATATATTAAGAGAATGAGAGTCAAGAATAGGAAAAAGAAGTCAGAACAAACCGCCGCCCAAGCTCAGCTGCAAGCTTCGGTCAATACGGGTTTGAGGGCGTTGATGGAAAAGAGAAAGAAATGGATTGAGAGTATCGGAAAACTCTTCAAAGCTTCAGAACTCATGAAAAGGCCACCAAAGGAGTCAGTTTTGGAGGGAGAAACTGATAGTGAGGAAGAAGGGGAGGAAGTCGAAGTTAATGACGAAGCAGATCTTTTAAAGAATTAAGTATATTATAATGAATCACGGGTCAAAATAGATATCTGCAATATAAGAAATTGGTATAACTACATAAACATAGAAAAGACATTTGATGGTCATGGTCGTTCAGTAGGCCGTGTTACGCATACGTAAAGATTTTTCATTTCTTCTCATTTAGTATTTACCGGCAGTCAAAATCTATTTACAAAGACATACCCTTTTGAAGTTCCTTGAGGGTTGGCAACGTGGCCACATTACCCAAAGCAGACACTGCAATCGGCTTATCCTTAAGCCTATAATTGGCCCAATTAACGATGTCTTCACGTGTTATTGACTCTACTCTTTCAAAGACATCTTCTGGAGATAATCTGAATCCGGTATTCACCAATTGACGACCTATGTCTTCTGCAATAGCTGTTGAGTCATCCAAAGCCAAAACCAAAGCTGCCTTGAGCTGAGATTTAGCTCTCTCCACTTCTTCATCAGATATATCTCCAGACTTTAAACGGGCATATTCTTTCATCACAGCATTGGTGAAAAGCAGAATGTCCGCATCTCTTTCAGCAACGAAATAAACTCCCATGAGCCCAGAATCGGCATAAGATGTCGTATAGGCCATGTAAGAGTTGACTATTGGAGTATTGTCGGGTCCACCAGTAGCAGCCTCAATAGCCAAAGGTGACGGAGAATCAGTACCAATTCCCACAGAGCGATCCCAAGTCCCAATCATACCATTTGCGACGGACGCGGTGAAAAAATCAGGTGCAGACCACAGTACTCCTTCGACGGCCAAAGCTACATAAGTCTGAGGCAAGGAATCTTCTTGAATGCGAACCTCAGCTCCACAAAACACTGGTAAATCTCCTCCGCTTTGCAAAAATGGCTCTTTGCTTGGCTTGATCTTACCAAAAAACTTTTCTGCCTGACCCACCAACTCTTCGTGATCGACACATCCGACACCGATAAGAGCCATACGATCACCTTTATAGTTTGTAGTAATATAGTTGACTAAATCTTCTCTGTTGATCGTCTTTATCTTTTCTCTAGGTCCTAAAATGGTTCTTCCAAGATCTTGGCCCTTGTAAGTAACAGCATGCAAATGATCAAACACCACTTCATCGTACATCTTATCGACTTCATCAGACTCCTGTAAAATGACATGACGTTCTGCTTGAATCGCCCGAGGTTCAAGACGTGAATTAGTAAGTAAATCACTCAAAATTTCGACGTTGGTGCCAATGTCTCGTTCGAGACATTTGGTGTAATACACTGTATTTTCTCTAGAGGTATAGGCATTAATTTGGGCACCCATGTTTTCGATTTCAAGCTCCAAGTTGAACTGGGTCCGTCTTTGTGTTCCTTTAAAGGCTAAATGCTCCAAAAAATGAGCAGTTCCCGAACTATCTGGATTGTCAGCTCTAGAACCAGCATTAATCCACACACCAACGGTGGCTGTTTTCGTCCCAGGCATGATTTCAGAAGCCACGGTCAAACCATTCAGCAAGGTAGAGGTTCGGAAGCGCGGTTGCGCTGCAGTACTCAAACGACGAGCGGCCAAACGAAACATTTGCAGCCAAGTAATCTAAAGAAAGGGTTTTGAAGGCAAGAGCGGATTTGACATCAAATGGCATAGTCACGTGATGCGATTCTAGAAAGAGTTTGATGAGAAATGAGAATTGTATTGAAAAAGAGAGGATGGAATAAGAATTTGGGACAATAGAGATTAGGGAAAAAATGCTTACTAAAAGATGGTTACTAGTGGTGAAGTTCTTCAATCCAATTTGGAAACCAACTTTGAAATGTGATTTGTTTACTGGTAATTTTGGCGGATTAAGTGATTCAATTTCCTATTTATATTAATAATCTTGCATCTCATATCTCGTTAAACACTACTATTTTGATTAATCATTCGAATGTTTTTTTTCTTTTTAAAGTTTCTGCACTGTTTTCTTTTCTCCCAGTCCATTTCCAGCACTTTCAATATCTTTTAGGACATTCCCGATTAAAATAATTCCCACTGCGGCTCCTGTCCGCAACGTGTTTGCGCCTTTTTGGGAGACTCACGCCTTTTTCCCGCCTTTTCCCCCTCCCCCCCCCCCTAACAATTTTTTTTTCCCTCTCAACAATCCTCTCATTATTTCGCGTGGATTTTTCTCAAAAACCCTCGAGTGTCCCCCTGCAAAAAAAACCATTTCTTTCAAAACATCTCCCATTTAAAACTGCTTTTTTCAACCACTAGCACTAGAAATGGAAGCTAACCAATTCCTGGTAGAACCCGATGCTGCTGACCCAACAGTCAAGCAGGTCGATGGATCAGAAGATGGCATCCCATCTCAGCTTCCTCAGGCAAATCTTATGCAAAAGGCTATGGTTTTGAACTACCATAACTACCAAGTCTCATTGAATCCAAAACATAAACAATCTTATACTATTCGTCACTTTACCGCCCTCAAACAGTTCTCAATCTCGAGATCTTCGCTCAATCGTTGGATTGCAAAGGAGGCAAAGATTAAGGAAGATGCCTTGAAGTTGTCTTCAAGATCTCGCTCCATGACAAAGGTCCGCAGAACTCAAAAACCAGCTTTACTTCATGTAGCTGAGTTTTTTAAACAGAACCTGCACATTATCAAGAGCTTGGAGATCTACTACATTCAAAACCTTTTAATGAACCCAGATGATAAGCCATTGGATAAAGAAATTGCCGCCAAATTCAACGAATTCAAAAAATTGTTTGGAGAATCTTCCTCTGCCGTAACAGGAATCCTTATCGATAACGAATCATGGCCTCAACTGTTCAAAAGTGATATTCATTATCAAATCAGTTCCATTCAAGACAATTTGAATGAACAGGAAGCTATTCAAAAGAATTCCAAGATCTTGATTCTGGAAAAAGAAAGATTGCAAAAGTTGTTCTCCGATTACAATCACGATGATATTTATGAATTTAGTGAAGTTATGCTTGACATCTTCACTCTTTTCCAAATATCAGAATTGAATGGAACCCCAGAGGAAAATTCAGACAAATTGGACAACGAGTATCAGCCTACTGATTTGAGATGCGAGCCTACTATTACTGTTGGTATCGTTGGTAATGTCACTGGAACTGACTTTCCTCCTCCACTTATCGTAACCAATTTGTTGGGTAATGGTATCCTGAATGTTACTAGCAGTTGTAAAATAAACAGCACTCAGGTTAATTCTACAAATTTGAAGGCTAGCAAGCAGTTTGTCAACGAGTTCTCTTACGACCCAGAAGGATTAAACAGAAGGGAAATTTTTAGAGATTACTTGCAAAAATGGGATACCAGATTGGTGACTGAAGATCGTTCTATCGTTCTTCTTTTGGATACCTACTGGGCTCACTATGGATTAGGAGAACACAGATTGCAAAGATTCCAAAGAATCAAGCTTGCATTTATCAACTCTCGTTATGACCTGACTTCAAGTTTTTACCAGAGATCTCACTTAAGAATGCCATTTTCCATTGGACTCGAGAGATTAGTTAAAATCCAATTGAAATTGGGTCTTTTCAACAAGTTCTACAAAGACTCCAGGGTTATAACCAAAAAGGAAGAGGTCTTCAAAGACTCCATCGGGATTATTAACAACGTCAAAGTCAATTACGATAACTTCATTGAAAAATTGAAAACTGACGAAACGTTGAAGGTTTTCTACAAACTCGGCTTCGAGGGCTCTAGAATTTTTGAACCATTGTATGCAATCAATGATGGCGTAGACAATGTGGATTTGGAGCTTCAGCAACTTCAAGCACACCAACAACTGGAGGCACATGCCGCTGCTGCCGCCGCTGCTGCCGTCGCAACAGCTGCAACAGCCGTTTCTAATGCTGAGGCAGCTGAAGGTGATGAACTTGCTGACGAAAGATCGAAAAACTTGTACGGTAGATTAACGACTTTTGTGCGTCCCTTGATTCCTGAGCATCTTAAAAACAAATTACAATTCTCTGACACTACTAGAAAATTGGTTGTCAAGGATTATGAGCAAGAGTTGCAAAATTTTATTAGAACCATAGTGAAAGCCACAGTCAAGTTAAACCCAAAGCAAGAATTTGATACTTCTCAATTGCAATCAAGCTTGATTTCAGAATTTACTGATGGACATGCAGAGAAAAAGTATAACAAGATATACACCCAGGAAGCAATCAAAAATTACGTTCAAATGCTTCAAAAATTTGAAATCAAGCAGGCTAATAGCACGTCTCAAATAAAAGACGAAACATTGTCCACGAACTCTGCTGAAGACTTCTTGAAAAAAGATCTTTCGATGGACAAATTATTACTTAATGAAATTCAACCTTTCTTGTACAAATCGGTTGTTTCTAACAACAGTGCAGAAGATGAACCCAAAATCACAAACAACACTTACCAATTGTTTAACCAGTTTTATGCTTCTTACGTTAACGACACTGCAGTGATTTCTACCAAGCATAAATATGGTAGAAGAAAGAACACAAGCAATGGCAGATTCTTGGAAGACGAACTTTATGAAGGTTTGTCCAGAAAGAAAGCCAAGCTGAACAAATATGTCGGTGCTGACGATTTTGAGCTGGATGACACTGTAGATCCTGCGCTTGCTGCTGCTGCCGCTGCCCAGGTATCTAAAGTCAAGGACGAGGAATCTAAAGCCACTCCAGAAGATGAAGCAGCTGCCGCTGCCGCTGTTGCGGTAGTAGCCGCTGCAGCATCTACTGCAGCAGCATCGGAACAAGGAGCTGACGAGGAACATCTTGAGCAGAGCAATGACAACAATAAATTTGTCACTTCCTTCAGTCTGGACAGCGAAGAGGAAGCCACCAACAATTTGGTCTAAATATTTTTCTTGCAGATCCTATCTGTATCTTTTGTACTTTGTATATTATTATCGTTTCAACTTGTAGATAAATTGCAGTTTTTATTACCTATTTAGAGGTGGGTTGTCTAGGATCATTTGATATATTTTGGAGCTTACTCTGGCTAGATAGTTTGAAATCATTCCACAAATTTTTGTGATTTTAATTGATTATATTTTCATATTGACTTGTTGTAATCTTTAACTATTACTACATGAAACCCAGCCATTCATAAACAGAATTCTATCAACGATGAATTATATGCTCTTCATTCTATGAAATGGATCACATGTAAATTGTTACCATAATAAATTTGTTTTTCAACCAAAATTTAGTGCGAATCAATCTGCAATTACTCGCATACGACACTTTTCGAATTGAGATGTTCCAAAGCTTTTACAATTATTTATGCCTATTTTGATACTGTTAAATCTATAAAGTGTTAAGAAAAATTATCATTGAGTTCCCGAAAGTTCTTATTTTTATCAATATTCAAAAGCTTGTCATATAATGAGTTGAAATGTCCAACCCAACATCTTTTATCTCTTATAATTCTTCGTCCCCACCCCCACTTTTTTTTTGATCTTCTTCATCTCAGCAGCATTTTCTATTTTCGTCGCTCTGATTTTTTTCTTTCAAGAAGATTTCAACATGGCAGAAGAGGCTACAAAGCTTAAGGAGCAAGGAAATGCGGCTCTTAAAGCCAAAAAGTTCGACGAAGCTATCGAGTTTTACACTCAAGCCATTGCCGTGGACGATAAAAACCCAGTCTTCTTCACCAATAGAGCACAAGTACACATTAGATTGGAAAGTTATGGAGCTGCCATAGCTGACTGTAACTCTGCTCTTGAACTCCAACCAGCTCTGGCCAAAGCCTTCTACAGACGTGGTGTCTCACAAATGGCACTTTTACAGTATAAAGAGGCTCAGTCAAGTTTCCGTAGTGCCTTAAAAGTGGTACCAAACGACAAACCGATCACTGAAAACTTAAAGGCATGTCAGGCAATTTTGAAGCGTCAAGCGTTCGAGAAGGCTATTGCTGCAGATTTCAAGGGATTCGTGATGGACAGTATCGATTACGAAAACATGATTATTGAAAAATGGTGGGAAGGTCCAGAATTGAAAATATCAGTAGAAAAGACCTCAAACAAGGAGCACAAAAATATTGCTATTCAAGGTTTAGATCTTGACTACCTCAAATATGCAATCAAAACATTTAAAGCTGGTGGAAAGTTGCCCAAGGTTCATGTTTTCGCAATTGTAAAGGCTGTTGCCCAAATTTTACGTGAGGAACCTACTCTTGTAGAGCTCCAAATGAACACAGAAGATAACAAAATTGATTCTGACAAGGAAATTCTCGTTTCTTCTTCAAAATTGACTGTTGTTGGTGATACTCATGGTCAGTTTTATGACGTATTGAATCTTTTTAGCAAATTTGGTCATGTTGGAACTGACCACACTTTCCTTTTCAATGGAGATTTTGTTGACAGAGGTCTGTGGTCTTGTGAAGTGGCTCTTTACTTGTATATACTCAAAATCCTTTTCCCCAAGAATGTTTTCATCAACAGAGGTAACCACGAAACCAATGACATGAATAAAGCATACGGTTTTGCAGACGAGTGTGAGGCTAAGTACCTGAAGAAATGTTTCGAATGCTTTGCTGAACTGTTTGGTGCTTTGCCATATGCAACCTTAATTAATAAGAGCTACTTGGTAATGCACGGTGGTTTGTTTTCCGATGATAGCGTCACTTTGGATGACATCAGAAAGTTCAATCGGTTCCCCAACCTGGGTTCAACCCAACCTCCACGTGAAGGAATTGCCATGGAACTTTTATGGACTGACCCTCAACCTGCATTGGGTCGCCTGCCACTGAAAAGAGGTATTGGTATGCAATTTGGACCCGATATTACCAAAAGATTCTGCCTTAACAATAAAATTGAGAAAGTTATCCGGTCTCATGAGGTGCGAATGGGTGGAGTTGAAGTGGAACATGATGGCCGGCTCATCACTGTGTTCCTGGCACCCAATTATTGTGATCTGACCGGTAATATGGGTGCAGTGCTTCATATTATACCTAACGAAAAGTATGATGCCGGGAAAGATGATGGTGAGAGTTACCGTACGGTGGACGGAAATTCAAAATGGAAGGTTATTCTGGAAACTTTCCAAGCTGTTCCTCATCCAGATATGAAACCAATGGCTTACCTGAAAGGTGGGTTCGGATTTTGAGGATTAGAATCATGGAGAATATTGTTGTGGAAAAGAGAAGGTGATGATGTTGCATTAATTTCCATGTAAAAGGCTAAAACTCGCAAAATGCTGTGTAACATAGACATTAATTGACACTATATTTAACTGAAACCAATAAAATCGCTTATACAAGGTAGAATTCATTGAGTAGTACATTTGAATAAGTGTTTGGCATCCTAGTCATATTCGAAACCATGAGCCGAAAAGGAACGTTACAATTCGAAAGACTTTAAGAATTGAAGGACAATTAACTAATTGCAAATGTCTTCCATAATTATTCCAATCATAATCATTCAGCTTATAATTTTTCCATTCATATTCCATCCATTCATAGTTTTTCAAAATGCTGATGACATTTTCTAGACAGAATAATTGTGAGATCAAATAATTGTTCCGAATTTAACACTTAATAATCATCATGAACGAAAAAGATCAGCCCGACGAATGGGATCAAAGAATTATTAATACCGGTTGCGCCGATGAGAATCTAAAACTTCAACTCTGCCATGCTGATACTGGCGATTGGCGTAAGTGTTTGAAGGAAATGGAAGCCTTTAAGCAATGCTGGGCTAAGAATCGGAACAACGAACGGGTTTCCACTGTCGATAACAATGAAAAATAAACTCTTCAATGAATCTTAAGAAAACAGGCCTTGTACATAGAATATTTTACATTATCAGAGACTTTCAATAGTAGAAAAATAGAGGTATTAATTGCTTTATACTCCTTCTTTACATAAATTGGTATCTCTCTTCTCTAAAAACTATATGGTTCTTCTTTCAGTCACGTGATACAATTACCCTGCCTATTTAGGATTTTTTCCCAATTCGGCTGTTTACCTCTCATCACCATGAACAACATCGACCTGATATCTGTCTTCAGCGATGACGATGATGATCTACTGGACAATCCTAACGTGTCTCTGTATGCACAGGATGCTCCAAGAGAAAAACTAGGACAATTGAGACATCAAAACCTCGTAAAGTTCGAGACTAAATGGGCAGCCATACTTGATAAATACCTGAAAGTGGATGATTCAACTCAAAGTGACGAGATTGATTTGGCGACTGGGATTATATATACTGACAATGGTCATCTCCGTCTGATAAATAAGCCTCAGTCCACAATATGGGTCGATCATGATGATGTGGAAACACAGGAAAGACGCGAGAGACGGAGGAAAAGACGAATCCGAGCAACGCTAAAGAAGCAGGGTTTATTTACGAGCCAATATTTTGATCCAGCAAGTCAAGATCAATCATCAGAAGATGAAGATTATCGGCATCTGTCTAGACTAGCAAAATCGTTATCGAATCCATTTGAAAGGACGTCTCTGAGAAGTCAAAGTGCTAGCATTAGCCCCAATAAGAGAGGTCTTAATAATGGTCTTATTTGTGACGATAATATCCTCTTGGTGACTCCATCGCCAAAGAAACGTAAATCTGAAAATCTGCCTGGTGCAAATGCCCCGGATTCAACTAATTTAGGATCTTCACGTCTAACTGGAAGTCCTCGAGCTGAAACCCACCTGGAATACGACTCTGATGAAGATACTTTTGAGCAAAAGCTCTTTTTACGAGACTACATATCATCAACCATGTCAAGTATTAGTCAAAACACAACCAAGACCATGAAGAAACGATCACTGATGGTAATGCAGGATATCAGTGACCAAGACGAGCTCCTGGAGAGCCCAAGTCCCTCGATGACTGAGAAGGAAGAAGACACTAGCGACTCAACTCATCATCATGAAAATTTAACATATACCCAGGCCTCCTCCCCAGAAGCTGATGAAGATGATGCTATAGACTTTTCTGACGAATTCTCTATTGTGTCGATGTCAGACACTTTAAGTGGTGAACCAGAGGTATTCACTTGCCCTTTTAATTGCATTTTTGGCACCGGCAACAAGCTACTTTTCGCAAAGCATCTTCTTCAAGAACATCCTCACCAGTTGGCAGGTGCTGGATATCCCAAACAGGAGAATTCAAGACCAGTGGTGGTAGATAAGGCTCTGAAAGCGTACCTCAATAATGTATTCCCACCAATTCTTTCACCACCGCCATTGCCAATCACACCAAATTTGCATCCACTTAGATGTGATCATGTAATCGATGGTAAAAGATGCGAGAAACTGTTTCTTTCAAGGCCAGAACTTACATTCCATTTAGAGAACGCTCCTAAAAATTGTTCTAGCAAGCGTCAGGTTCTCTTGTGCCCAATTTTGGGCTGTGGATTCATGACTGATGACGGATATTTGCTCTGGAGAGACCATATTATAAGAGCTGGACACTGTCTGATTAAAGCATCCGAAGAAATCGATGAACCAGAACCACAAGAAATACCAACAGATGGCATTCTCAACACAATAGGTGATGATGTAGAAGGATATACCTCTATAGACGAGTTATTTGATGATTAGTAAATATATAGACAATGCATAGACTCACTTAAAGGCCCTTAGATTGTACTCGATACTACAATTCTCAATGATATTCGTGTCTATTTATGTACAGTTAGGCAGGCAGAGGGTCCGAGTTCTCCCCCAGAGGCTTTCTGTCCCGCTTTTTAAAAGCATCGCCCTTGACATACTTGTCAAAGGCATCGTTTCTTTCTTCAAATGGTCTTGGACCACACAAACGCACCATGTCCTCTCTGGTGAGTACTTCTTTCTCAAAAAGCTCCTTTGCTACCTTATCCACTAACTCTAAATTGTCGGTCAACAATTGTTTACAAGCAACGTATGCCTCATCGATGATCCGCTTGACTTCTTGGTCGATGACAAGAGCAGTTTTTTCGGAGTAATTATGATGAACACGGATTCCATCCAGTTTGCCAGCAGAGTAATCAACTGATCCCAATTTTGGTGACATTCCTAGAACGGTGACCATCTGTTGTGCCATTTGGGTGACCTTTTTGAAATCATCCAGTGCTCCCAGAGTCACCACTTCAAAATGGATTTCTTCAGAAACACGACCACCAAGGGCCATAGTCATACGATGGTGGAATTGCTCCTCTGACACCAAGTATTGGTCCTTTGGAAGATATTGGGCATATCCCAAGGCCCCTTGTCCTCTTGGTATGATCAGAACTTTGACGAGCGGGTCAGCATATTTGAGGAACCAACCACAGATTGCATGTCCCGCCTCATGGTATGCCACAGTCTTTTTCTCTTCAGGCAGCATGACTCGCAGCTTCTTTTCAAGTCCTGCAACTACTCTTTCAATCGCCTGCTCGAAATGTGGTGTCTCGACCAGCTCTGCATCTTCTCTAGCGGCAATCAAAGCTCCCTCATTACAACAGTTGGCAATGTCAGCCCCTGCAAAGCCAGGAGTCAATGCTGCCAAGCGGCCGGCCAATTCCTCGATAGCCTTTTCACGTTGCTCTTGGAATTTGTTGAAACCAACACCACCTTCAGAGGCTTTAATGTCTTCAACCGCCTTGAGGGTAATCTTACGTAAATGAACTTGGAAAATGGACTTTCTGCCCTCCACATCTGGCGCATCAATTTGGATATGTCTGTCAAAACGCCCTGGTCTCAAAAGAGCCTTGTCGAGAATGTCTGGACGATTGGTACCCGCAAGAACAACCACATGGTCCAGCAGCTCGAAACCATCCATTTCAACCAAAAGTTGATTCAAAGTGTTTTCACGCTCATCGTTACCACCCATACGACCATTTCCACGTTCACGTCCTATGGCATCGATCTCATCAACGAAGATAATAGCTGGTGCCATTTCGCGAGCCGACTTGAATAAATCACGAACACGCAGAGCTCCGACACCAACAAACATCTCCACAAATTCGGAACCGGATACGGACAAAAATGGAACACCGGCTTCACCAGCAGTAGCCTTGGCGAGTAAAGTTTTACCTGTTCCTGGAGGTCCCGACAAGATTGCACCCCTTGGGATCTTTGCTCCCAATTTTTCATACTTCTGTGGGTCTTGCAAAAACTTCACGAATTCCATAATTTCTTCTTTCAGTTCATCACATCCGGCGACATCTTTGAATTTGATTTTAACATCGGTTTCTTGATTAAACAATTTAGCTTTAGATTTACCAATTTGGAACATACCTCCTGGACCACCACCAGCTCCACCGGGGCCAGCAGTTCTCCGCATGGTTATGTACCAAAGACCACCAATCAACAAAACTGTGGGCAATATAGGGAAAACGTAGTTCATCCACAGGCCACGTTCCTCATAGTTGATAGGAAGTCTTTCTTCTAATGGAATACCCAATTTATCCTGAACAGCACGCATTTCTTCTTCGAAAACGGCAACGGAACCAATAGTGAATACTACTGCAGGCAGGCCTCCCATTGTGGTGAATGTCTGATCAGAAACAGCTCCAGGAATAAGTTCGGCCTCTACTGCAAACTTATTGATGACCAGAAGTCTGGTAACAAGCCCCCGTTCTAAATATTTAACTTTAAAGTCTTGGAAGGTGAGTCTTTCACCTTGATCATTGTTCAGGGTTAGAAGCCAAATCGTGAGGAGGGTCAGAATACCCAACAGAAGAAGAGTGGCCCGAATCTGGGGACCTCCAAAAGCAAAGACCTTAGAGTCTGGGTTTTCCGCTTTAAGTCTTTTCCTGAGTTTCTCGAGAGCCTCTGCGTCACGTTCTTTACGACTCTTGGTTTCTTTGGAGTTCTTGTCCTTTTGCTTTTGATCTTGTGTATTGTTCGACCGGTTCGGCTGGTTTTTGCCGTTGAGATTGCTTTCTGAATTCTTAGAATCTGAAGATTTCTCCGGTTCATTGTTAGGTTTTTGATGTTGCCACCGTACCGCATTAAGCGGTAAAGCTCGCGCAACGGGGAAACAACGGACCTGAGGCCGCCAGTGACGAGCAACGGGCGCCAATGTCCTCCACATGATGATGAATTTGCCTTTGAAAGATTTGAAAAATGTGAGTCCGCAAAAGTGGGACGAGCAGCCGATTTCTTCTCGGAAGTGTTTATAGTTAACCGGGAACATAGTTGAAATGGTGGATGAGATCTGGGAATGAATATGTGATGATGATAATGTACAATAGTGTTGGTCATTCGTCATTGAATTTGTAAGTATACTTTGTGAGATAAATTGGTGTATAATTTGAATTTTTTATCATCCTAAACGGGCTTTCTTTGAACCTCAGACTAATTTCCTTACATGTTTTAGGCCGAAATCAACATTATCATATTGATGGGAAGTTTGCATTGACAAGGTACTCAATTGTAATTTCAAATGGGTTTACTTATTTGATATTGCATCCACTGTTATATAAAACGCCAAGCTACAAAAGTTGATTCTGAATCAATTAGCATTGATTGAATTAGATGCCCACCATTTGGGACTTGACTATATATGGGTTTGGACGAATTCGTTCCAGGAGGTCTCACAAATTTTCAAAAACTTCGCCTTCTCTCGTGCTAACCATTGGTTCTTATCTTCGGCACCTTCACGTACTTCTGCATCTTTCTCCACACTCAATTTCTTATCATCACTCTTCTTTTCCTTATCACCTGTTCCTTCTCCTTCTTGATTATCCTCAACTTTTTCGTCTTTCTCATTTCCTTCATTTTCTTTGCCTTCATCATCAGAGATCTTATTGTCGCTGCTTTCTTCCTTCTCCTCCTTATCCTTCTCCTCCTCATCATTGTCGAAAATTCTGAAATTAAATACACTTTGGTTCATCAAATTTATCAGACCAAATATTTGGGGTCTGGAAACCAATCTGGCATGCTTTTCATCAAATTCACCAATAGCGGCGGACTCGGGATCATTCTGCTCTTCATCATCCTTGTACTTCCGTTGCATCTCGTAAATCTCTTCTTCACTAACAGGGACCCTGTCCTCGTCATTGGCTTTGTCAAAATATTCGTATTGCGCTGACAACGGTTGTGCTTGCAATGGAGCTGTACGCATGTAGTCACCATGGTAAACATCAGTGATAGAACGACCAGGTTGTTTTGAATGCACTGGGGTGCTCAGAAGTGGGTAATATGAAGTACCTGGTCCACTGTATGTACCAGGGGGACCTTGAGGAATTCCATTTCTGTTTATGGATTCATGAGCTGAAGTTATCTTGTATACACCCGCTCCGTTGACTCGTTTCTTATATGGGGAAGCAACATTAGCGGATATAGTTTGTAATTGGGTTTGTTGGGGTTGCATTGGCTGCGAATACTGATGCTGAATGTAATATTGAGCATTCGATACCACAGGGCGTCCCACCGTGCGAAGACGTTTATTTTGATGCGTGGGATAGAAACTGCCTGAAGGAGTAGCACTGCCAATGGGGACAGCGATTCGTCTTCTGGCCTGCCAGGAGGGAACGTTGTAATATAAATTAGCCAGTTGTGGTGGTACAATAGCCCCGTTAGGTGTCAGCACCAGTGGATACATGTAAGCGGCATGACTAGGAACGGGTTGCGCTTGTGGTAATACTGGCATTCCAGATGGACCGTAACCAGAATGAGCAGCTTGCAGCATTGGGGTTACAAATCCACCTGGTGCATGGCTTCTAAACAGACGGATTGGTGCTGACTGAATTGAAGGACGTAAAGATTGGGTGCCTGGGGAATTAATTTGTAACGGAGTTGGAATATTGTCACGTTTAAGTCTTTTCGCAGTGGTTGGAGTATTAATGGCATCCATATCGTCGTCAGCTTCGTTAGCAGGACCTTGCACGGGGACCCCTGTGAAAGTGGAATTCAGCAGCAGAAACAGTGAATTGACTGAGGAATTACTACCAGAAGAGGAACTCATAGCTGTGGTGACTGGATTCAGCAGAACAACCAGTGATGACAGAGCTCCAGAGGAGTTTCTCAGAGCAATCAAATTCCGCTGCTGTTGCTCTATTTTTTGTGACAACTTGACCGTCAGTTTCATTTTGTCACTTAATGGAGGAAGTCCGGGCAGCACGATTCTGACCGCCACGTCAGTTTTGGTATCAAGCTCTAGCGATAAAGGGCGGTGAGTTCTCATTTGGGAGGCAACACGCTCTTGTAAGGGAATAGTAAGAAGTTAGAAAGAATGGATGTTCGTGGTATGAATCGGGCCAGAAGGTGTCGGTAAAGGAGAAAACAATTGGTTGAATGTGGGTTTCAAGCTATTTTTTGTCAGAAGCACTTCAAACGCGACTGTTGGCTTTTTTTAATCTGTTTTTTCGACTTTTCACAGATAAAAAAGGTTATTTAGGTGCGGTTTAATTTAGATTATTGCCTTATCTGGAGGATATGTACAAAGTGAACTTTCAAACAAAGGAGGGACGTTTTAAAAAAAACCTCTCATCAAACAAGAATTCGGTACGAAAAATCCCCTGTTATTCAACAAACGATTGGGAGGCTTCTAAACACCTGCGGTAATTATCGTAGAGGCCTTTTTTTAATTTTTTAAATGTAATTTCCAACCTTTGAATTAATAGCTGTGGATGAATATTCGTAGTACTTAATGCAGCTATAGATCGAGGCTCTTCGGTTGACAACTCCAAATGATGTCGCCTTAAATGTATCGAACTTTTGCTTAAGCGGTCGAAGTTTTTTTTGTTTGTGGGTCTGTCTGGGCCACCCTGATTTGTCGAGTTTAATATGGAAAAAGGAAAAAACGTGGTCTACTGTTCGTTTTTGGGTGCGGCAGAGTACTTTCTTATACTACTTTTGAAAAAAAAGTATAACTGCTTCGATTTGTAACAGTCAAAAATATGTTACAAAACAAAAATTGTTAAAAATAAAGACAATTTAAAAATATTTTTTCGTCTGCCCCTGTGCTGCCTAAGCGCACGATTTAAGGTTGTTAATTTATTTGTTTTTTTGTCCACAGCTTTCAATCACACATTGGCCTCACAAATTATTGAGTGAGTGTTTCAGGTTTTCTACAAAAAAGGACGTAAATGCCACAAGGTAATGCTGACATGCGGTGACGTTATCATATTCGTTGTCAAGTACTGTCCGTTTAAGTTTTTAATTAGTACTTCTCCCATGGGGCTCAAATGCAGATATGTCACTTCCACCACCCCCAATTCTAGTGTGGTAGCGTGTAATTAACCTTCCATATTAGTATTTGCCAAAATAGATAAAGGTCAACTTGATGTGTTTCAGATCCGCGGGCCACTCCTCACAGTTCGTGATCAATCTGTTCATTACTCATTTTGTCTATTTATAACATTAAACTATATAGGTTCTAGAATACTTCTGTAGTTTCTTCAACAATTATGACCTAGGAATGGTTTTTAATTTATAAGTAGTACACCTCTACAGTCTATTACCATTTCTGGTCGACGAATCTTCGATGGAATTACGACCGTTGGCTTGCGTGCCCCACTTATTATCCCAACTAAGCTTACCCTGAATTATATCTTCGAATAAAGTTAAATCCCATATTTATTTCTTTTAAACTAATTATCGAACTTCTAGTTAATGCGTTTGTTCTACATGCTTTACCGAGTGTGGTTGTTATTCTGCACATACTTAACTTTTGAGCAACCTCTTTCGTTCAACTTTTTTTTTGAACCTCAATTTGTTACAAATCTATTGTAAGACGCACTTCGCTGCGTAAATTAATATTTCTATGCATTTTTCGATAAATGATTTTTAATGTTTTACTACTTTGAGTGAGGTTATGTACATGCCGACACACTTCAATTATACAAAAGTCGAACAAAAAAAAAGGATTCTTTTCTGCGACACCACAGCCGATAAATTTTGGTGCACCCTGCGGCCGCAGCATTTTATGTTCCTCACGATCATGTCGCGATTTACGAGCCAAATAGCTACCGGTTATAGCTTTTTTACATCAGCTCTAAACCTCTCGCTTCCAACTATTACCTGCACTCACAGATCCCAATCTGTTCGTTTGGGGCAACCATATGCGTAAACCTGGCGCCTCCATCCATATATCTATTTCGTCAATTACTCGACAGATCGAAAAAATCTTTACGGTGCGGACTTGACTCGTCGTCACCGTTAAATAGTGTTGGTTATTATTTTTTCATCTACATTTGTCTATTCATAACTTGGATTTCTAATCTTAATTTGTAAACCCCTTACTACTTTGTCGATCGAGAAACTAATTAGTTCTTTTTTTTTAATATGATTTATAGGCCGTGTATCAGTACGGTATCTTTAAATACGCCTCACCCGTATCCACGGACTTCGAACCTTAAGTTTAATTTTGAGCTTTAAGAATTTACAGCTTCCTCTCAAAGGTGTCCTCCACATGTCAAATAGATATACCTGAACTGCTATTTTTATTTTTTATTTATTACGGCGCTCGATTAAATTGATAGAGAGGTATTCTCGCCAGCTATCAAACATATGTTCAACATCAAAATATGCATTCCCCTGTTTCATTATCTCGTTCAAACTATTTAGATGACATAAATCTTCTTAAAATTTCAAAGTAGACGATTATGGTAAATTTTCGACTAAAGTGGATACCTATCGGTCGTATTACACCTCATTAAACTTAAAAAAATACGGTATTTAAATATCTTAACCTCTATGAATAACAAGATTATCAGCACGTGATTTGATATAGCCATCTAAAAATTATAATCAATTGTGCCGTCGTTCGCGGTGGCACACTTGTCAAATTTAACAATACAGAGAAGATTAGCATTGTCCTTGCATAAAGATGACACGCTTTACAAAGAGATTTAACATTTTTTTTTGAAAACTGTTAGCTTGCAAACCACTCAAGTGCTTACAACTTTACAACATTGATTATATCAACATCGTTGTATGACTAAAGTTAAAGCATGCACTATTATTGGGGATCCTTAGGGTAACTTTTTCATTCAGCGCGTTTGGGTCGCACGTTCGATCCTGTACAAAATCTTGAATTTCACTTTTAACCTCAGCCTTAACTACTGGTTAGATGGATGAAGGGCGCTCCACTCTTTGCCTCGGAGCATAATAATTCTCTAGGTGGAGCACTTCAAGAGGTTACAGATTCACAGATTAGGAAAGTCATTCATATTAAGTTCAATGATAAACCAGAAGCCCTCATCAGACAGCTTTCACTGGACTTAGCACTTAAGGAGAAAGAGCTCATATTGCTTCGCCAGGAGAAGTTTGCTCGTGAACAATTATTAATAAAGCTTTGCAATGAATATGGGAATCTCTCTCAGATTGAAATCGATAAAAAATTAACGTCTTTGGACGTTATTTATGATGTTGATACTGTAATCGGCGGGCTTATCGAAGATGCTATGCAAGAGCATAAAATTGATCAACCAGTCGATTCGAAGCAGCCCATTGGAACTCCACAAGGCGAAGATTCATGGAGTTCTTCTCTCAATCACAAGCAATACAATTTGTCATCTGCATCTTTGGTATCAACTTCAGCTTCTGGCCGAAACCCTGGTTCATTACCAGTTCTCACAACTATGAATGCCCATAAGTCAGATACAATTTTGACCAAAGAAAATAGCAGTAGTAGCATTTCGTCCACTAATACAAAGAGGGACGAAAATTTAATCCCGAAACGTACAGACTCCTTTGGTTTTACCAAAAAAGATGATTATTCATCCCTAAATCGACCAGATCTGTCATATTTTGAGGGTTTCCTTCAAGGCACAGCTAAAGAAAAGATATCGACAACAAGGGTTCCAATGGAACTTATGAGTATGACGGCTCCGGTTATAGAGGCACCACCAAGAGCAGCAGTTGACAAATTTGGATTCTTCAATGATGTTAGTAAACCAGAGAAAGATTTATCTTCTGCGATGAATACTAAAGCAAATGGCGAGCCGAGATCTCATCAAATGGACTCACTTATCAATTCCTTACACCAATCTCTACAACTTTCAGACAATCATGACCATCCGGATAATCAAAGTCCTGTCGAAACTGTTGATGCTCTGAATCGGCTCAAAGAATTATCGCTGCAGCATGATGCAAAACGGAAGCAACACGAAGAAAAATGGCACGATTTTTTTGTTCACCTAGAGAGAGATTACCTCAAGTATAGTGGTGAATCAGATTTCGAGCTGGATCAAGGATCGATTTTTGGATTCAAAGGTCTTAAATTACTCAATTTAGACCTGAAAATAAAGGGAACAGTCTATGAGGGAAGTTACTACAAATCATTTGTCAAACTCACTTCGCAATATGGTTTTTCAGAGTCTCAAAGGTCACAGTTATGGTTTGAATTAAGTGGGGCCAAAAACTCTAAAGTACCGGGTGAATATCAACGGTTATTGGAAGCAGCAAAGATTCCGGATCCACTGGAACAACTTTTGAGGAACAATTTGAATCAAATTGAATTGGACTTGCATCGAACTATGCCACTGAATGTTTACTTTAATGACTTGCTCAACTCAAAGCCAGGACCTCATTTTTACAGGTTGAAAAATATTCTTTATGCATATGTTATTTATCGTCCAGATATCGGTTATTGTCAAGGGATGAATAAAATTGTCAGTAATTTGTTATTGGCCCTTGAATTGTCAGAAGAAGATATATTTTGGGTATTCAGCAGCTTAATGGAAGTCCTTCCTTCTTATTTCAACAAAACCAAAGATTTTTACGATAGCAGGCTGCTCGTACCAATACGAAATGAGCTCAAAATGTTCGGTGACAAATTTGTGCCAAAGTACATCCCCAAGTTAGCCAAATATCTTAGTAGTATTCATGTGCAGCTAGACTACATAACTTTGAATTGGTGGTTGCTGATTTTTACTGAAGGTTGTTTACCGCTTGGAATTTGGATCAAATTTTTCGATTATGTTCTAGTTAAAGATACAGTGATTCAGTTTCATTTAATGAGTTTATCATTATTCAAGTTTTTTGAAGAAGAGTTAATGAAATTTAAAAGCTCAGATGAAGTTTATTTGTTGATGAAAAACATTGATCAGAATAGTCTGACGAAAAGGAATATCAAGTATAGCGAGTTGCATGGGATTTTACGAGGATTCGAAAAGAAGTTCGATGCAGAAGAATTAATGAAATGGCGTGAAGAAGCCTTAGATGCCGGTATCGAAGGTTAAAATCTATTTAGAACTTGAAAGCAAGTGATTATAATTTGCCAACAACAATATAGGAGAAAGTAGTCAATCTGAAGGTAAAAATTTGCAGATAAACTTTACCTTTATGAGAAGTTATTAATTAATTCGAATGGTCAATCATTCTAGAGACCTTGTATTTCAATTTATCTACCCTATTTCGAGTGGAAGAATTAGAATCATCAAATTAGGGTGAGCAGCCCTGCTCCACCTCTGGCTGATTGCGACAGAGTAGGCGTAGAATTGCGCTAACACATTTTTTCAGCGCAAAAAAATGAGGGCGTCCTGTGCAAAGGGTGAAGTATATGGGCTAACTGTGCAGAGGCCAAGCCATGGTAGAGCCAAGACCAGGCGTTTTTTAAACAAGAATCCGCAATTCTGGGTCGAGCCTTGCATTAATACTTGAAATACCAACTTCAAACTTTTTTGAAGATCAATAGAATTATCAGAGTACGACTAGTATAGTTAACTTCCCTATTAATGAGATTTAGTTGATAAGGACGCCCAAATGATCTGAAGTTTTAGGTTGCGTAAGACCTCAAATTTAGCGCATGGAAGAAAATTCTGAGACATTGGAGACGCGATGACGAGTATGAGAAATCGATCAATGAACCATTATAGAGTGCATTGATTCTACCATTTGTAGAATTACAGAACATATTTTAGCAAAAATTGGGTTGTTGATCGACTGAAAGATCGTTTGGTCGAGGTTTCCTTCTTAGATTGATGTCTGGCTCATGCAATTATTTTGTATTGTTGTCTTTCACGCAGTATTTCTTTCAATTTGTTTTTTCACTCTCAATTACTTCTTATCGAAGCTTTCTCGTGTCATACCGACTGATTGACCACTAATTTATATTAGACGTTTCTCTTTTTCGATTATTCCGATGAAGAAATGTTTTAATAGCTTATTTCCCATCTGCGTAGTAATCTGATCCTTGCTCTACTCTCTGAATCTGTTCCAATAAATTTCTTTGATGGCGTTATTTTTTCCAACTATTTCTTCTACCGCTATTTTATTTTAAGTATTTCTTTTGATGCTAATTTTAACGCTACTAATGCACCAACGCAAGCCCCTCGGAGCCAGCTTAACACCAATTATTTTTGATTTTTTTGAATATTTTACCATTCAATTTATGGCCGTATATTTTAACACCGCCCTAAAATTCGATGAACCGACATTAAAGACTATTCCTACAACTAGATCATTGATTTTTATCTCTCTTGTTATCCTATTCACCTCCGCAAACCTCGCTAGAAAATTTTTTTTCACACATAGATTGATTCAATAAGACAATGCATCTTTAAGCACCTCAAACTGCAGTTGCGCGGTAGAAGATCCCACACATGGAGGGACAAAAGGCTATTTGAAACAAATTATACACTTTTATTAAGACTGCAAATAGACCGTCTCCTCGTAAATTGTTACTGCTGCAGCTGACGCCGCCTTTCCCAATTATTCAACCTGCTTCCATTACCGCTTTCCTACACACAAGCCCCCGCTCCTCCTTCTAAAGTAACGTGTTCATTTCTTACGCGCGCACTATTTTTTCATCCATTTCACGCGATTACTCGCGGTTTTTTTCTTTCTCTTGATAACTCGTCCAGCCCCTTCGAGCGCAAGAACCGATTATGAATCGCTCCAACGCTCGGATTGCCCGCTTTGCGGTGTTTGCCGCCATTCTTATCTTCTGCGGGTTCATTCTCTCTAAGGGCTCGCTGTATCTGGCCCCAGATTACTTGAATCCTGCCACTCAGCCTAACAAGGGAGCTGCTCCTGCTGCGGGCGCCCCTGCTGCTGCTGTTGCTCCAGATGCTGCTGCCGCTGCTCCTGCTAAGCAAGCTGAAGAAAAGCCAGTTGACAACGGAGCTATTCCACAGGCTCCAAAGGATGTCTCCAACGGAAAAACTCCTGCTTTGCACCTTCAGCCAAAGACTGGACCAGACACCGTCACTGGTGCTGCTGGAAAGGTCAAGGCCGTGTTTGTTTCCCTCGCCCGTAACTCGGATAAGGAATCCCTTTTGGGCTCCATCCGTGAAGTTGAAGACCGTTTCAACAAGAACTTTAACTACGATTGGGTTTTCCTTAATGACGCTGACTTTTCTGACGAATTCAAAGCTGATATCTCTGCTGCTGTTTCCGGTAAAGCCAAATTCGGTTTCATTCCTAAGGAGCAATGGTCTTACCCAGATCACATAGATCAGGAGAAGGCTGCCCTTGCTAGAGAAAAGATGGTTGAAGACAGAGTCATCTACGGTGGATCTGTCTCTTACAGACACATGTGTCGTTATGAGTCCGGTTTCTTCTGGAGACACGAATTGTTGATGGAATACGAGTACTACTGGCGTGTGGAACCCGATGTTAAGATTTACTGTGATATTCCTTACGACATTTTCCAATGGATGAAGGATCACGGTAAGAAGTACTCATTCACCATCTCCCTTCCTGAATACGACAAGACCATTCCAACTTTGTGGGAAACTACCAAGAATTTTATTGACGAAAACCCTCAATACTTGCACAAGAACAACATGCTTGACTGGATTTCTCATGATAAGGGAAAGACTTACAATGGTTGTCACTTCTGGTCTAATTTCGAGGTTGCTTCTTTGGAATTCTGGAGATCTGAAGCTTACACCAAGTACTTCGAAGCCTTGGATCAAGCTGGAGGATTCTTCTACGAACGTTGGGGTGATGCTCCAGTGCATTCCATTGCAGCCGCTTTGTTCTTAGACAAGGACGAAATTCACTTCTTCGAGGATGTCGGATACTTCCACGTTCCATTCCACAACTGTCCAGTTGATGCAGAGGTTAGAAGAGAGAGAAACTGTCGTTGTAACCCTAACGAGGATTTCACATGGAGACCTCACTCTTGTACCCCCAAGTACTTCACTCTTAAGGGTTTGAAGAGACCTAAGGGATGGGAGAATTTCACCAGTTAATCGGTGCGGAATTTTTTACCAAAAGAACATCTCATTTATTATTGATACCAATCTGTAGAACATCCGTAGAAAACACCTTGATGTTTGTTCAAGCATAATTGAAATTCTCTTCCTAAAGTTATGTATATGAATAGATCATAAGACCAGATCATGCATGTAAGCCATGCTCAGTTTACGTCAAATTAAACAGTCTCTCCCACTTCTACATAAAAGCGCTCATTATAGTACGCCATTTCGCCTTCACTGATTGACACTTCCTCCCACTTAAATCCTACTCCAGATTCCGCTCCAGATTGCATTCTTCATTTGCTAAGTTCGCCACCTCAAACGAAAATCTACCGCCATAAATCAAATAAAGTTTCAATAAACGTGATGATTCTTCGCTTCAGATCTCAAGACGGCCAATTCCGTCTAGAAGTAGACCCCAATGCGGACTTCTCCCTGCTTTCAGATTCAATTATGGCCAAAATCTCAACAACAACGGTAGACGAGGTGCTGATTTCAGAGCAATCTGGACAGCCACAGAAGCTCACATCACTTTACGGTAAAACCGCTACCGATCTAGGCCTCAAGAATGGTTCTATGTTGGTTCTTCTGTATGAAAAGCCTCCCGTGGCCACTGTTGCCCCTGATGTTGCTAATGCCCTGCTCAAAATTGATGCTCTTCATCTTAATCAAACCGCCGCTCTGACAACTTCCGGCGTCGGTAAGACTCGTCCCAGCTCACCACCACATCAATCATCTCTAGACGATATTTTGGATCGCAAACTGGGTGTCATAGAGCGTCCTCGACTGCAATTGTGTCGCCATGGTGAGAAGGGAATGTGTGAATATTGTCAGAGTTTGCCACCTTGGGATGCCAAATACCTTGCAGAACACGAAATTAAGCATATGCTGTTTCACGCCCACGTGAAGCAGCTCAACGAGCTCAAGAACAACCCTCACAATGCCTCTTCTTATATGCCCCCTATTGAAGAGCCGGACTACGCTCAACTGCACGATCGTAAAACTGGCCGTCGTCATGGTCCCTCTGTGATTACCCTTAAGCAACAACAATTCCGAATGGTAGACCATGTTCAAATGGCTGACCTGACTATCGTCAACAGATTCATTGATGTATGGCGACAAACAGGTGTCCAGCGACTTGGTTATTTGTATGGCCGTTATGACGAGTATGAACTGGTACCATTGGGTGTCAAATGTGTAGTTGAAGCCATCTTTGAACCCCCACAGGCTGGCGAAGCAGATGGTGTCACCCTTTTGCCGTGGGAAGACGAAGACTTAGTTGACTCTGCAGCTCACAGCTTAGGATTGACTCGAGTTGGGGTGATTTTTACTGATTTGACCGATCTGGGTTTAGGAAATGGTTCCGTTTTATGCAAAAGACACAAGGATACCTACTTTTTGCTGTGTTTGGAAACCATATTTGCTGCAAAGCATCAACTCAAATTCAAAAACGCAACTAGACATCTGGCTTCAGGTGTATTTTCACTGAAGTTCGTCACCTGCGTGGTTCTGGGAGGTCTTGAGGGCCAGATTGAACCAAGATCATATCAGGTTTCAGTTCCCGCCGAGGCATTGGTTAAGGCTGGTATTGTATGTGGATCTACCCACGCACTGCAACTTTGGGTGGAAGACGATGGCAAAGCACCAGTTCCAGAAATCTATTTTCTGATGAAAAATGAGTATGGACTCGATGTTAAGACAAATGCAAAGCCTTCGTTCCCGGTGGACTATTTACTTGTGCTGCTTTCAGATGGGTTCCCATTAGAACCCAAACCAATGTTTCAACTGCAATTTGCGGTGGAAAATCGTGATTTCATGGGCGATTTACAAGAGTTAAGGGCAGCATACAAGGCACTTACTAGCGAGGCTGTGAATAAGACTTTGTCAGACTTTCATTTGCTCATTTATATTGCAAAATTGGGGGTTTTATCGAAGGAAGAGCTTACATTATTATTTTCATATGTAAGTCTGGGAAATGATGAGGATTTTTTGCGTTTAGCTGAATCTCCAGGTTGGATGACGTTGTTGACAGTTCTTGAGCAGTCCTAATACTAGAGATAATGATACTGGGATGGGAGGCTTGAGATTATAGAATGCATGATTTAACAGGAATAAAAACAGTAGAAGAATAAAGAAATAAGGCATACTCTCGACTATTGTTCTCCGGAACGAAATTTAATTTTATTGCCAAAACTCAAACCAACCATACAAGAGCCAAACAGGCTTTATCTGCAATTGTATAGGCATTTGTATTCGAAATCATTGCTTCTATAATTATTGCATCATTTTTCATTACCCATAAATGAGCCCTGCCTCTGAGCGCATAATTTGGACTAAAGTAGCCAAGAACTGAGCATGCTTTGCTAATAAAAATTAAAAATTACTTTCAATTAAATCAAAGTGTTCTAAAATCAAATCAAGAAATCAATTAATGTTCATAAATTAGCATGTATGTGAGGATATTCGAATAATTTTGACCCAACTTACTCTTCTTCAATCACTCCTCTATTAATTCTCCCACTTTCGTTCCCTCTGGATTGCAACTTTTCCTGTATCTCCCATCTTGGCCCCCATCACCCATCTCCCACGCTCTTTCCTTCTGGAACATTCTGGAACGGACACGACGGCCGCAAATTTTCATCTTCCTCATTAATAAATTTCACAGATCTGCTATTCAAATCACAGCAACATGTCTACGCCATTTGGAGTTGATTTAGGTAACGATAACACCGTCATCGCCTGTGCCAGAAACAGGGGAATTGACATCATTGTCAATGAGGTCTCTAACAGATCTACCCCATCTCTCGTCGGTTTTGGCGTCAAGGCCCGTGCCATCGGAGAAAGCGGTAAGAACCAACAAACTTCTAACTTGAAGAACACTGTTCTGAACCTTAAGCGTATTTTGGGATTGAACTACGAAGACCCAGACTTGGAAGTCGAACAAAAGTACTTCTCTACTCCTTTGACCAAGAATGCTGAAGGTCAAATTAGCACCAAGGTTCGTTTCTTGGGTGAACAGCAAGAGTTCTCTGCCACCCAACTCACTGCCATGTACCTCAACAAGATCAGAGATATTACCACCAAGGAAACCAAGCTCAACATTTCTGACATCTGTCTTTCTGTTCCAGTCTGGTACACCGAGAAGCAGCGTAGAGCCGCCAGTGATGCCGCCAAGATCGCCGGCTTGAACCCTGTCAGAATCGTCAATGAAGTTACCGCCGCCGCTGTTGGTTACGGTGTCTTCAAGCAAAACGATTTGCCAGAAGATGAAGCCAAGAAGGTTGTTTTCGTTGACATTGGTCACTCTTCTTACCAAGTCTCCATTGCCGCCGTCAAGCGTGGTGAATTGAAGGTTTTGGGTTCTGCTTACGACAAGCACTTCGGTGGTCGTGACTTCGACTACGCCATTGCTAACCACTTTGCCGATGAGTTCAAGGGTAAGTACAAGATTGATGTCCGTGAAAACCCTAAGGCTTTCTACAGAGTTCTTGCTGCCGCTGAGAAATTGAAGAAGGTTCTCTCTGCCAACTCTCAAGCTCCTTTCAACATCGAATCTCTTATGAACGATGTTGATGTCTCTTCATCTTTGACTAGAGATGAATTGGAAGAATACGTTCAGCCATTGCTCGACCGTGTCCACGTCCCAATTGAGACTGCTTTGAAAGATGCTGGTCTCACCGTTGCTGACATCGACCTGATTGAAGTTATCGGTGGATGCACCCGTGTTCCTTCATTGAAGGCCAGACTTGCTGAAATCTTCGGTAAGCCTCTTTCCTTCACTTTGAACCAGGACGAAGCTATTGCCCGTGGTAATGCTTTCATTTGCGCTATGCACTCTCCAACCTTGAGAGTCCGTCCTTTCAAGTTCGAAGATTTCAACCCATACACTGTTTCTTACTTCTGGGACAAGCAAGACGAAGATGAAGATCACTTGGAGGTTTTCCCACGTGGAGGTACTTTCCCATCCACCAAGATCATCACTTTGTTCCGTCTGGGTGACTTCGAGGTCGAGGCTAAGTACACCAACAAGCTGGAGCTTGCTGTCGGTACCGAGCCATTGATCGCTAAATGGAAGCTTTCCGGTGTTGTTCCATCTGAGGGCGAATCTCTGATTGCTTGTAAGCTCAAGTTGCGTAACGACCCATCCGGATTTTACACCATTGAGTCAGCTCACACTGTTGAGGAACAACTTGTCAAGGAATTGGTTGTTAAGGAGCCAAAGGAAGGTGAAGAAGAAGAAGAAGATGCTGAACCAGAATACAAGGAAGTCAAGAAGCTTGTCAAGAAGAACGACCTTGTCATTGAAGTCGAGGGTGCTGCTCTTCCAGAGAAGACCCGTGAAGATTTGACTGAAAAGGAAAATGCTTTGACCATGGCTGACAAGCTTGTTGCTGATACCGAGGACCGTAAGAACGCCTTGGAAGAGTACATTTACGAGCTTAGAGGTAAGTTGGACGACCAGTACAAGGACTTTGCCTCTGACGAGGAAAAGACCAAGCTTCAAGAGAAGCTTGCTAAGACCGAAGACTGGTTGTACGACGACGGTTACGATGCCTCCAAGGCTAAGTACATTGCCAGATACGAAGAGTTGGCCCTGATTGGTAACATCATTCGCGGTAGATACTTGGCTAAGGAAGAGGAGAAGAAGCAAGCTGTTCGTGCTAAGGCCGAGGCTGCTGCTGCGCAGAAGATGGCCGAAAAGCTCGCTGCCGAGAGAAGCAACAAGCCTGATGTCGACATGACTGATTAGGAGTAGATAGAGGCCCAGTGCCGTAATACTATAGTAAGAACGTCGAAGATGTAGAAGGGATAATGATATGATGACTTTTTGGCCTTTTGAACTTGGCTTCTAGGTAAACTCTACAAAGTATGCTATATTTTGGTCATTTCCTGCCCCTCAAGATAATGATTCAGCCACAGTCCGTATCGATAATTTTCTCTCTCTCGTGTTTTTCTCTCCCCTCTCTCATCTCGTTTCTCCCACATATCGGACCCCGTGCTGTTCTCATTTCTCCGCCATGATCAAAACATTCTCTAACATTCGCATTACTCTCTCAATTACTCGCTCTGCTGGGCCCATGTATTAGACGAACTTGTCGACTATATGCTTTATAGTTTATCTGATTTTGAATAATTTACTGTAAGATCTACCTCTATAATATTACGGATTCAAAAGAAAAAAAAATCCACCTTAAAAACCTTTTCTTCTTACTCTTTGTCTGGCCCCACCACATGTCTCTTTAAGCACCGCAGATTTGATTTTTTTTCATCTTCACTGCTCTTTATGAAGCCTCCAAAGCTGAACCTCTCGCTCGCCATCCAGGCTGCAGACGAGCATGGCGACGTCCAGGGTGCTTCCGTATCCACGCCTCTGTCCATGCGTCCCAGAGCAGCCCTGCTGCCCAAGGATACCGACTCCTTCCGCACAATCACACCTCCGTTTATTGGTCCCAAGGGCAGTGCCCCACCTTCTGTGGCCACGCTGACCGTTACCGGGTCAGTATCTCAAAAACAACCACCATTATCGGTTCGCACGAACTTTGTCGACTCATCGACTCATCTTCATCCCAATTCCGCAGCGCTGCCGCAAAACATCTCTACACGGAATCATACATTCGACCTCTTCGAAAAAGAGAATGGAGCTGTTAATGATCCCAACAAACCCGCATCCCATTCTTCTTTAGAGGACACCGAATCGGATTCTGATGATGAACCTCCACTTCAGCCGGAAAATGAAGAAGATTTAAAAGACTATGTACCTGGGGGTTACCATCCTTGTTTCATCGGGGAAAATTATAAGAATGGAAAGTACACATTAGTACGAAAATTGGGTTGGGGTCATTTTCTGACGGTATGGCTTGCTCGTGATAATGATAAGCAGTGTCATGTCGCTATGAAAATCGTTCGTTCTGCAAAGCAGTACACTGAAACCGCCGTTGACGAAATCAAATTACTCGATAAAGTCACTAACTCCGACTTGCATCACCCGGGCCATGCCCATGTCATCCAACTCCTTGATACATTCACTCATAAGGGCCCCAACGGGGTTCATGTGGTTATGGTTTTCGAAGTTTTGGGTGAAAATTTACTCGGTTTAATCCGTCGTTACAAGCACAGAGGAATTCCCATTGTTTTCGTTAAACAAATCGCCAAGCAACTTCTCTTGTCTCTTGACTTCTTGCATCGTAAGTGTGGGGTCATTCACACGGACTTAAAACCTGAAAATGTGCTCATTGAGATTGGTGATGTGGAAGGCATTGTTAAACTTGTGGAGGATGAAGATTATCAGAGCAGACTTAATCGTAAGCTCAGACGCAGAGAACTGCGCCTTAAAATGAAAAACGGTGACGAAAAGCATCTGGGTCTGTTCTCCGGTGAATCTTCGGCAGGTGAGGCTGTTACACCTGTTCTGACGAACCAAGATCCTCTTTCAATTAATCGAGTTCCACTGGCCGCTCTTGCCGCCGCAAGCCCTCAATTAGGTCGTCTGGGACGCCGATCTCGCCGTCAGACATTGATCACGGGCCTGCAGCCATTGCCTTCACCTTTAAGAACTTTCAACAAGAGTTTCAGTCGTATTAATGGGCTTGCCAATTCGACTGCTAATACTCCAATCAAGCATAACTTTAGTGGAACCCAAATTGGTGGGGCTCGGGCTATTTCTGGACTGAGCTTGGCCAATTCTGGAATCTTGAACTCTGGAAACCCTCATTCTAGCATCGTGAATTCTGAGACGGTTCCTGACGACTTGAACTCATCCATGTCTTCCATGTCTCTCAACGCATATCCATATAACAATCTGATGGAGATTATCGAGCAACCAGACACATTCCAGCCACCAAATGAAGAGGAGCTTATCTCAGTCAAGATCGCTGACTTGGGAAATGCTTGCTGGACGACACACCATTTCACTGACGAGATTCAAACCCGTCAGTATCGAGCCCCAGAGGTGCTTTTGGGGTACCATTGGGGTTGTAGTGCTGATATCTGGTCCGTGGCTTGTTTAGTATTTGAACTTCTCACAGGAGATTATTTGTACGATCCCCGTGATGGGCTGACCTACACTAAAGACGACGATCATATTGCTCAAATCATTGAGCTCATTGGTCCCTTCCCTCGTTCAATGCTTAAGGAAGGTTACTACACTCGGGACTTTTTCAATGCACGTGGAGAGTTACTTCGAATCCTGAACTTAAAGCCTTGGGGTTTCAATGATGTTCTCGTAGAGAAGTATAAGTTTCTGGCCCAAGATGCGGCAGAAATCTCTGACTTTCTTCTTCTGATGTTGAAAGTGCAACCAGAGCAACGTGCTGATGCTGGAGGTATGGTTAACCACCCATGGCTTCTGGATGCCGTTGGATTGGAGAATGTTGTTTTAGAACGGCCTGTGGGTGGCTCGGGCGAAGATATTCCAGGTTGGACTCGTGAGCTTCCTCGTGAGGGCCAGCGTTACTACAATCGGTAGTCTTTTGCATATAATTGTAATATACATGTACATTAGGAGGTTGTAAATCATATGTTCGCCCACACCAAGTGATCCCTTGACTCACAGACTTCCCTTAATGGATCTTCTACATTGAATATTAATTAACCTATATTCTATATTTCACTCTATTCCTCAATCATTACAATTTCTTGGACATATAAGGTCCATCGAGTTCATAGCCCAACTTGGCGTAGTAATTTCGAACCCCGACACCAGAAATAACCGAGATCTTCTCGGACCCATGCTCTTCTTTGGCAATGCGTGCGGCTTCCTCCATCAAAAGGGTACCAAAGCCCTGATGCTGGAACTTACGAGGGTCTCTCAGATGCATTGGCACCACCAGCCCATAAACGTGAAGTTCACGGACCAACGAAGTGGGTTGACCCAAGAACTCCTTACGGTAAGTGTACTTTTTCAGGGCCTTTCTTAACCGCAAAAGCCCAATGAGAATGTCCTGCTTGGGATCTTCGTACAGAAGAAATGTTTCCCAACCACCATTGGCGTAATAGTCACGTCTTATGAGCTCCACTTGATCAGGTACAACCTTGTGATGCACTTCTTGAATACCCACCTCTCTTGTACGCACATCACGACATTTAGTACCAAAATCCTTCATTCTTCCGAGTGCCAACTCTCTGAGGTTACCGTTTTCAACTCCTGAGGTCACAAGAGGCATAGGGATATCACGCTGGACTCTATAAATACGGGTCCATGGTGGTACAAGTGCAAGTATACGTGCCACCAAGTCAATCAAGCCATTGGCGTTGTACAGTCGATACAATCCTTGCTTCCATAATTCGTACAACCCTGTTCCACGAATAACCAAAGTCGGGTATAACTTGAGACCATCGGTTCTGAAATCTGGATTCTCAAAGTACTCCTTGAATTGCTCAAGGTCTCGTTCCATGCCGACATTGGGCAAGTCAGGCATCATGTGCAGCACCACTTTATAACCAGCATCCTTAGCCACAGCAAAAGTATTACAGACTGCTTTAACGGTATGACCACGGTTCGTGTCTCTTGCAACGTCTTCGTAGACACTCTGAACTCCGATTTCCAAACGAGTGCACCCATACTTCAACATGTCCAGCAAATGAGTTTCTGTACAGTAATCGGGACGGGTTTCAATAGTGATACCTACACATTTAGTGTTTGATTGTTGCGAAAAACGAATCGCCTCGTCTAAATCACGTCCACTAAATCCAGTAAGAGCATTGTGCAACTCTGCAATAAACAGTTCCCTATAATCCACTGGGAGTGACATAAATGTACCCCCCATAATGATATATTCGACCTTGTCTATAGAATGACCAAGCTGACGTAATTGCTCGACTCTACCTCTAGCTTGTTCATAAGGGTCATATCTGGCTCTGATAGCTCGCATAGATGTTGGTTCATACCCAGTATATGATTGAGTCAGGTATTCGAAGTCCAGATCAGGTCCACCTGGACAGTACACACAAATATTACCGGTGTAGGCAATATGGGGACATCGATGAGGTTTACACATAACGGCGACCACCGCAATTCCTGAAGCAGTTCTCACAGGTTTGGCCTTCAATTTCGGGAGCAAATACCGACGATGTTGTTCAGGAATAGCCAGAATGATATCGGTAAGTCTGGGCTGCTGCTTAAGCTTGTGCTTCTTTGCATGACGAATGATAAGGCCATTTAAGTTCACGTCCTTCAGAGTTCCAAGAGAGGCCACAAGCTCAAGTGAAATGTCACCACAACACTGGATAAACCGCTCCTTTTCGGGCGCAAGCTTGGCCTTAGTAGCGGCAGGCATGGTTTGAGAGATGAGATGAAACTCAAAAAAAAAACCTATCATAAACGATACAAGTAAGCGTACTGCATGCTGGAGTGTGGAGAAGGCAATGACGGATATCAGGACAATTAAGTTGGGAAGTTAGGTTGGAAAGTGGTCGGATTTAGTTCTAAGTACATCTTGATCTTAGATTTAGAGAAATTAAATGTTGATATATGTAAAAAGTGGGTCTTTTCAATGGGTATGAGTATGATTCGGCCAAGCGATGAGCTAAAAATCAGTGAGACATATTAGTGAGATAGTAGCGATTCGCAGCAATTTTTACAAATAGTGGGAATACTCCTTAAAGAATTAAAGGGTGGGGATTGTGGGAAGAAATCTCAAAATCTCAGTAAAATCTCAGTAAAATCTCAGTAAAATTTCCGTAAAATTTCAGTAAAATATCAGTAAAATTTCAGTAAAATATCAGTAAAATTTCAGTAAAATATCAGTAAAATATCAGTAAAATATCAGCAAAATAAAATCTGATGTTCTTGTTGAAAGACGATAGAGGTGTAAGGATTGTATCGAAGAATGCTAGTGTCTGTTAACTTGTTTTTAATGAACTGATATACGTCTTTTTGAAAAAAACCCAAACTTTTGATTTAGATTGGTTGCACCTTCAAAACAAGCATATTTATATCGTTTCTCACATATTATCACCATGCTTTTCGGTTCTTTTTTGTGGTGTATCTTGATGTATCTTGGTGATCTTTACATTGAAATCATCTTTTGAATACCAAAAGTTATTCGGAATTCACACATTGACCTACATTTAACCCCATCCGCTGCTTTCCCATCTTCTGTCTTTGATTCTATGCTTTATTTTTATCTCTCATACCTCTCAGCTAGCTCTCTTAATCCTCTTTAATGCGCTCGAAAATAATTTTTCAATTTTCATCCACAATGCTTAGGCCAATAGGGCTCCAAAGGGCCTCCGTTAGACTCTTCCTGAGCTCGAATTTCCTTGCTGCAAAGACCCGTTCCCTCGGAACTGTCCCTGTCAACTTGATCGGTACCGTTAATGACTATTACGTACCACCATCCTTAAAGTCCGCACCTCTTGCGAAATGGCCCCGACTTGTTCTTCGTAGAATGGCTCTCTTGTTAACCAACACTTACTCCGTGGTTAAATTGCGCCGAGACACCTCGATTAAGCCCAAATTTACTGCCTGGAAAGATGAAGCTGTTGACATTTATGTCAAAACAAACAAGGCCTTTGCCAAACGCAACCTTAAGCCAGTCGAAGCTATTATCGGCAAAGAAACTTACAAGGCACTCAACAAAAGAATTCAAACTTTGCCCAACAAGCCCATCTCGTGGTCATTGGACAAATTGGAGAGTAACCCTAAGGTAGTGGTTTTTTTGGCAATTCCAGATGAAGACCAGACCGCTGGTGTTTGTCAATTTTGCATGAAACTCGAAACATCTCAAACTACTACTGTAGGACTGGAGACTTTCCAAAGAAAGTTAGAGGAGTACCTCATCTTCACAGTCAACCCATTCAATGATGAAGTTGCCTTAGTGGGCAAGGCGTTCCCGCTGAACTTCGAGCGAGGTTTGGTGGACCAAAACTTTGACCAAACCGACCCTCAAGCCTTTATGAGACTTACCACTGAGTTTGCTGATATCTTTCGCTCCCTGTAAATAGCTATAAAATCATCAAAAGTTACAATGAACTGTAAACATTTACAATTAGTTTCTAAACATTTTTATTTCCTTCCTATCTGCCCTTTTTTCGCTCATGGCGCCATTCCTCGCCTAAACTCAATATAACCGGTTCAATCATCGTAAATGCTTGGTATTATCAATTCGTTGTAGTATGACGTTCACCAATTGTTATTGCACGTATCTCTGATGTTAATTTATTTCCGATATTTCGCTTCCTTGTGCCCAATATCCTTTTTGATCCAGTAGACCGTTTCAATGGCTTCTTCGCCCATTTTTTTTCTCCAATTAATCCATTAAAAACACATCCTCATGCTTTTCATCGTGTCCTAACGCTGGTCTCACCAAAAGAGTACCCAGTTGCAGTCTCAGATCCCGTCTGCGAACTTGCTGTGGAGTGAGAAGAACGTCCCCTAAACTGGCAGGAACATAGTCCTCTAAATCCCCCTCCTCTTCAAAACATTTTCCATCTTGATCTTCTATGGAGTCCTCAGTCTTTTCTGCCAAATATTGGTTCATCAGCAGTGCCAGCAGTGCCATTGTTGGGATTTTCAGAAAGGACAGAATTGGGGCCAGACCTGGTGGCAGTGAGAGTCTCAGCAGCAGAAAAGGTGAATATCTTGAGGAAAAATTACCTACGTTGTTACCAAACGAAGATGGTAAATTTCCGTTTCCTGTTGATCCCAAATTTAGATCAAGCGGAGGGGAGCTTGCTTGAACAAATTGTTTCTGTAGACTGAAAGACGTCGTTGCACCTGTACTCCAAGGATTAACATTGGAAGTAAAATTAACACCTGATAAAAGCCCATTTTGGCTGCTCGGTTGGCTGAGGCTCATAAGTGTGGAATTTGGTGTTCCAAAATTAGAGGTACTGGCCAGCTTATTTTGTCCAGTCACAGTAGAACTGGGACCCGAAATAACAGCTTGTCTGTTTAAATGGCCGTTGTAATCATAACTGCCACCCGAGTTGTTGTTGAAGCTATTGTAGCTATTATTATTATTATAACTGCCACTTTGATTGGTATAACCATATCCAAAATTAGTGTGGCTTGTATTCTGACTGGGATAACTATTACTGTTGTAGTGATAGTTAGTATTGTTAGCCATGGATTGAGGGTTCACATTTGCATTCATACCATTGATATTAGTATTTGCATTGACGCTGTTTGTTCCGTTACCATTGGTGTGGTCTTTGTTCCCATTAGTATCCTTATTATTACTGTGGCTGCCGTGTGAGCGGTACACTCTCAGGTTAATCCGAGTACCATCTGGTAAGAAATGAGCTAAAGCACATTTCAAGCCAAATTTACAATTTCCCTTTTGAAAGTATTTGCAAGGGAGTTTATCTGCAGCCAAAGAACCATCCAAATTATGGGAAAAGGGACATGAGGTACCAGCTTGACAGGCTCCCTGACGGAAAAATTTACACGGAACGTGCAGAAGGTTTTTTGATGGAGGCGATGAAGACTCCGTGGTCGTACCATTGGTCATTTTAGGACCATCTTCAAGTGTAGAAACAATACTATTGACCGAAATCGACTTGGAAGGTGTTTTGGGGACGAAATCAATCAGACTAAACTCCTTATCAGCGGTATTTTTACGAGGGGAGGCCGAATGTGTTGAATCGGAGCCAGAAATGGAGGAATTTTTCAGTAAAGACATGGTTGACAGTATCCTAGACAGTGATGGAAAGAACTCTGACTTTTTAGCTACCACGGTGGGCAGCAAAGGCATGTTTCGAGCTTTAGTGTTAGGGGGGTCAGTTAGGAAAAAGATCGGAAAAGTAAAGGGAAATGATAAATACGCAGCAGTTGATAAGCAGAAAATATGCAGAAAGGATGCAGAAAATAAGCACAAAAATTAAAAATGGCGGCCGTTTTAGGTCGATAATGCGGGCAACAATGCGGAGGAACGGAGCTGCGAATATGAATTTGGAGACTGATATAGATATAACTAGTAGAATTTGTAGGTATTTTTGTGTGCTGCCATGTTTACTTCAGTGTAATATTTTAGGCTTTACAATAAATTCTACAATTATTAATGATTTAAAAACGTTTGGTTAGTGAGGATTTAGAAATTTAATTAAGAGATAAAGGTGCAGATTAATGCTAATGAAGTTAAATTAATAGATCGACGTATTAGAAGTTTTCAAGTAAGATTTTGCTATCAATTAAGAGGTAAATTATTCACGACTTCGTCCATGTTAAAGACATATGCAAAGTTATAAGCAAGTTGTGGATCAAATAAAATCTGGGATTATTTGTGTCAATTCAACCTTATGTCTAAGAACCGCTAGCCACAATTTTTTTTAAATATACGTAATTTCATTTATTCCCTGTGCGCTAAATTGCGGGTATTATTTAACAATTGGCTGCGGCGCTAATCAGCCACAGATAAGAAGAACACGGGTGAAACGCTCCTACTATATTAACTTCATAATTGAAATAAATTCCATAGTAGACATTGGGAGCACCTAAATTGCCAAGATATCACATACAAGCTTTCAATTGGACCGCTTCTTGAAGGTCACAATCTTCTTTTTTATACAAACTTTGCTTCTCACTAATATAACATCATCTGCTCTTTGAAACGTTGGTGTATTTCAGTGTAATTCCATGCTTCCGTGCGTGTTCCTGCGCGGTTTATATGTGACACTATTCCGTGCATCATTCGTAATAGAAAGATTCCTCTGATTAGGAACATCTCTGTCTTTTTTCACTCAAACCATTTAAACGGATATGACATTTTTCATTCATTATTACTCTACAATTTCCCTATTATCATGTATATATGCTAACGACGGTCATTAGACCCAATCCCTCTTTTACCCGAAAATAAGTGCTTTGGCAACATAGCAGTGGAGTGACGGTCACCCTCACCCTGTCTGGCTTGTCTATTACGTTCTCTTCTCTGTATCTTAGCCAATCTCTCAGCTTGAGACCGCATGGCTCCATCAGAAACACCATCATTAAGACGATCCAGTTGGAATTTGGCGGCTGCCTTCTTTCTACGGTTGGCACTAACAACGTCCTGGTTGCGTCTAAGAATATCAACCCCACTGAGGTTCTTGGCAGCCTTGCCTCCAGCTTTTCTAAGAGATGCAGTGTCATGACCAAGCAGCTCCATGTGCAGTTCCATCTCTTGGAACAGACGTTTCGTCTGGTCTCTTGGCATAATGGCCTTGTTCTTGAGTGATTTACGGTTTCTCAGGTCTTCAATCATCTTCTTTTGCTTGTCTCTGATCCAGTTAGCCTTATCGTGGATGTCAGCAACTTCCTCGTCTTCAAGTTCAGAGTCCAGATCGTAGAAACCTTCTGCTTCCAATCTTTCTTCTTCTTCCTCCAAAGCGGCTAACTTGGCAGCGATATCTGGGTCGAGGAAATCGTAAACGTTCTTACCATCCAAAACTTCGGGCATGACATCATTCTTCCATTCTTCATCCTCCAAGAGATACTTGTCTTTGAGGTTGATGTTGTAAACACCAGCACCACCATTTTCTTCCTCAATGTCTCTGGCCAACTTTCTTCTGGTTGGATCTTCCTTGTCATACAGACCAAGAAGGTCACGAGCTCCCTCGGGAATGAAAGGTTTACGGTCGACGTCATCACGCTTCTCTGGTCTTGCGACGTGGATCTTGTTCAAAACGTTCAGGACACGAGCAGAACCCTTCAACTTCTGTTCAATACGAGCAGTGAGCAACTTTTCACATGCCTGGTTTCTAACGGCCATAACGTTTTCCTCCTCGACACAAGAAGTAGCCATGATTTCAATTCCGGATCCTTCCAAAGATTTCAACAACTCCTGGTTTTCTGGAGTCAAATCCTCAGCCTTGATAACATCCAGCTTGTTCATAACAATCATTACCAGCTTGTTGGCAAACAAAGGCTTGATCAGGTGGAACAACTTGACTTGAGCTTCAATAGAGAAACCACACTGTTCTGAAAGATCCATGAAGTAGAGAACACATGAACGCAAGTGCGCAATAGCGTAAATAGATTGCATTTCAATGTTGTTCATCTCTTCAGTTGGTCTGTCCAAAATACCTGGGGTATCAATAGCCTGGAAACGAAGGTACTTATAATCAAAATGTCCGACGTAAAGGGATTTAGTGGTAAAAGCATAAGGTTGAACTTCAACATCAGCCTTAGTGATACAACGCAAGAAGGAGGACTTACCAACGTTAGGGTAACCACAGATCAACAAAGTTCTGGTGTTAGGATCGATCAGAGGCAAACGGCCCAAATGTTGTCTCACTTCTTCAAGATACAACAAAGGGTCCTTCAATTTCTTAACAATAGTGGCCATACGACCCAATGCAGCTCTCTTTAATTGCTTACATTGGTACAAAGATTGACCAAACTTAAGTAATCTGACGTAGTCACGCAGGACCTGTTCAACCAAAGTTTTGGCACGGGAAACAGCAGCGAGAGAGACCTTGTAGTGGTTCTTCTCGTACAAAGTGTCCATCAAATCTCTGTGGAATGGGTGAACATCGTTAATGTTTGGGAACGAAGCTACTAAATCACCTAATTTTTCGGTGAAACCCTCAGAAGTAAACTTGACTTTTCTCATGTAAAAAGCACGGATACGAGTAATTTTAAACCCAGGACGGATAACCGTGGGTGTCTTACGCTGGGTACGGTTAAGCACAATGTCCAACATGTCGTTGGCATTTGGCACCGTGGCGATATCCTTCCACGAGAGCTGCATCTTAAAGGTTGATGAGATGAGATGAAGAGGAAAAAAATCCGCGATGAGGAAAAGAAATATTAGGAGAAGAGATGAGATAAAATGGGAGGGACAGTTTTTTATTAATCATTTACAAAGTGGGAGAAAATGAGAAGAGTCTGCTTGGATGGGTATCACAAGGTATTAAATGATGCCCAGAGAAGTGGAGGGACTGGAACTAAAAATCGAGATTTTTAAAAAATTTGCTATCATTTCACGAGTTATCTATTTCACCAAATTTAATGGCTTTCCCAAGACCTCCACTAGTTCGAAAATAAACCCTTAGCGATTTAATTGTACCTACAACTAGAAGACCTTTATGAATGCCACTTCTCGTGCTATGTATTTTTGTTTCATATTGACGTAAACTCACTCCTTTTCTCCAAACAATATAGCTTTTAGTTCAATTTGTGTTCAATAGGAACAAAGCAACCCCTGTTCAAAACAACGCATTCTGATTTTAAAAATAAACTAGTAACACAGGCCAAGCATTGAATCATTTACAAATTTCTACACGAAACCTTTCTTTCTCACTCTTTTACTCCGTCTTAATGCGTCTATTCATTGTAGTGATAGACCAAGTAGTTTGGAAGTCCATAGACTTGATATCCGAGTCTCTTGGCCATCTTGGCAAACCCTTCCGTCTCTATAAGATGGTAGAATGGGAACAGTGGAAACATAGCCCCATCACGATGAACTTCAGCTTTTACCAAGAGTGCACCACCTCCAACACCGTCCAATTCCATTTCTTCTGTTGGCTTTCCGTTGGCATCATGGAAATGCGCCATTAATGGACGATATGTAGCCATTTCAGCGTAGCCTTCTACCACAATCTCGTCATCTTTCAATCCTGCAGCCACCTTCAAACCTTCCTCACTTTCAACCCAATTGTTGAAGTCATAAGGTCTTTGAGCTGGCTTACCCTGATCATCAGTATATCTTTGGAACACGTTTGCCAGAAGTACAGGTTTATCATGGAGCATCATATCTTGTAAAAGCGTTGGCTTCGTCTCTACAATGTCTGCATCCAACCACAAACACCAACTGGTCAGGGCACCCAAGGTTGTGAAAACAAGCGAATTACGGGCCAATGCCATCATTGAACGTCTTTCCTTCTGGACAGAAAGGGCATGACGATCCTTTTCGGCTTGCAGTTCCAAGCTCTGAGTGTCCTGGCGGAGGATGGTCACTTTCTTCCATCTTTTGGTTGTGTCTTTCCCGGTCTGAACCTTTTTCACTGCGGCTTCTAACTTCTTAAGTGCATCATCTCCTTCAGGAGTTCTAGGGAAAATGAAGCCCAATTCGATAAGGCTGTGATCGTAAGTCAACTTTTGTAAATTCTCCCAATATTCAGGTAAAAACTTCAGCATTGGCGACAAGATAAGCACATTTTCCTTGTTTTCAAGTGCATTGGGGGTAATGGTCAACTTATTCAAATTGTAGTGCAGAATCCCGCTTGCAGGAAGGTTTCGAAGAACAACCAGGTCACGGTTGTTTCTAGCCCATTTCTTAGAATACGAGTACTGGGGCGAGTTCTTGGACGCCAGAGATCCACTTTTGAAGAACAAAATGTACACCAAAAAGAGCGCAGCAAGGGGACCAAGCGCCAAAAGGGGCTTTCTCCGTATAGTGCGCAATATAGGACTATTGGTGTACATCTTTGCAGGTCCTAAGGGTTTGCTTCGTGTTTTCACTTTTCAGGACGATTCGCTGGCCGTTACCCGGCGACACCGACTTCCAAGTGGGAGACTTTGTCAAGCGCGAACGCGTGGGAGAGCTACGACGCGCCTCTCCTGCGTATTGTGACGACGACAACAGTTATCGAAATTTTATCCGAGATGATTTGCCACGTACACGACTATTTTTTTCTATAACCTTGGCTGGATGGTTTAACTAAATAACATATTGGGGTAAGAGGTAGCCAAACGTAGTAAAATAGCCTGATGAGTAAATAGAAGATATCATGGATTATTTTCCGTCCCTGCGAATTTCCTGCAATTTTAACTTTGCCTCTAAATAATGTCGATGGTCATGATTTTTCTAACTTAATTTAATAGCTCAAAGTAAATTGTTACCAACCTAAAAAATCGAATCAGTTCCACGTAATTCGCCGTGCCGACTGCGTGCCGACTACGTGCCGCCTTAACGCTTGATTTGACCAGATCAATGTATATCTTTTTTTTTTTAAGTCTAGTCTCTGTTCGATGTGACGCTGGCGCCATCATCCTTAGTTCAAACAGATCCAGACCATGTGTGCGCCTGAGATCCATCCGCTTAATACTACCAAGAACAGTAATTACTGCGGCTACAAATTAGTCAACTACTGCCGCGTAATGAAATTCGATATCATGCAACAGTATCAATAAGATTTTTTTCCAAAAACTCCGTAATCTGACAGTTTTGCTTCCGGCTTGCAGCTAGTAGTTTAACAAAGTCTTCGTTTTTCCGGTTGTGCATTAGGCCCGTCAACGGGTTCTTTTCCTTCGCGACGCTATTTGATCCGCTGGTTTGCAACCCAGATCCTTTATTTAAGCTTTAAGCTTTAAGCTTTGAATTATGTACTTTGCAACATTACTACATATCTTTTATATTATCTCGATCGGATTTGGCCGAATACTTCCAGACGGGCTGGTGACGTCCAAATTGATTTTGTCTTAGCCTTTCTGGAACCAAGACTTTAATTTTCGTGCTTCCGTAAAAATCTTGGAAGTACTTGAACCACCGATGTAACACGCCTCGATTAAATACACTTATTTCGATCACAATATTCAAGCTTTTGAGTAATTAAAAGGTCTAGAAAGTGACTCGTCAGTTATTAATGAATTAAGAAATAAACCCCATAGAGATGAGCCTGTCAAATAAATCTGCAACAAGTACAGCGGCTATATTTATGTGCATTTGTTACGATGTCTTTAATATTATTCCAAGGTACGCTGTATCTCTTCTTAATGTAACCGATTGAATTCAGAATCATACGTCAATGTATCGAAACGCATAAAAAGGCAGTAGACCAACTGTATAGTTTAGGTGCCTTTGCATAAAATACGATTTGGCCTTATAAGTTAATTGCAAACGATCCATAGCGTAAATATACTTGCTTTCCTCGTATAGAACCCCACACCTATACGCGATGAATCTGATCCGATCTGTTCAGCTCCCCTGATTTTTCAATCTAGAAAAATCGTGGAGATGAATTACCACTGAACATCTTATTGCCTTCTTGAATTTTCAAAACTACTTATCCGCCAAATTCATGATGTTCATTTACATTTGCTTAGTCACACATTCATTAAATGTACTTCATATCTCTACAGCTTAGAATTTGAAAGAAATATTCATTGCTTAGTTAAACCAAAAGAATCAGCTTATTTGAAGACCTTACCGTCAGCGATTTCACGTTCCTCGCCGTTAACAACGACTGGCTTGTCCCAAGCCAACATGTTGTCAACAAATTCACGGTTTTCAGTGGTGTCTTCCAACTTGGTGAATTCATAAGATTCCCAATCTGGAGCAACATCAAAGGCTGGGGTGGCTTCTTGGCCACGGACCAAGAAGAAACCGGTAATACCGTTGTTGTTGTTCTCACCGTAGACAACCAAGGTACCGAACATGTACTTGGTAGAAGCGGACAAACGGTTGAAGAAACCACCGACCAAGTTGTTAGACATGAAGGTAAGGGTCAATTCATCGTTGTACTTGTAGTCAACCTTCCACAAAGACCATTCAGATGGGTCGTACATGTTCTTCCAGAACCATGGGATAGCAGTCTCTCTGGTTTCCTCGTTAGAGTAGACTCTCTTCCATTCGTCAATGGCTTGCTTAGGCTTTCCTAAAGCTTCCAATGGGTGCTTTGGCTTTGGAGCGGTCTCAGCAGCTGGGGCCTCAACTTCCTTCTTAGCTGGAGCAGCCTCCTTCTTGGCTGGAGCGGCTTCCTTCTTCTTTTCCTTCTTTGGAGCAACGTACTCAATTGGAGTGTCGATGAACTTGTAGTCAGCAATGACAGTCTTCAAGATGTCACCTTCGATCAAAGTCTTGAACCAACGGGTAGTGTTTGGGTGAGCAGCTCTCCATTGCTTACCGAAAAGGAAGTCAAAACCACGGACCAAGAGGGAAGCGACGTAGACGTCAGCAATGGTGACTCTCTCACCGACAAGGTAAGTGTAGTCGAGCAATCTGCTTTCGAGGACAGAAATGTAAGATTCTAAAACCTTTTGAGCTTCGTCAACAGACTTCTTGTTGTATGGAATAACACCCTTGAGAGATTGGAAAATAGTAGCAATCTTTGGGAGCAAGTCAGAGTTGGCAAAAGACATCCAGTGAACAATTTGGATGTATTGAGCGGAGTTCTTACCGAGAAGAGGGTGCTTTGGGTCAGCCAATTGAGCCACTATTTCGTTAGTAAAAAGTTGAAGGTCAGCGTTTGGATGTATGAAAATGTCCGACATTTCTTATCACCAAGCCAGATATGAACTCTTTGATTTAAAGTTACCTAATTCAATTGGATCAAATTTTTCACCAATTTCTCAGATTGTTATTCTCGACATAGTTGTTAAGACAGGGATAACTGTATAATATAATTGAAAATCTCTCATCATTTAGCAAAGGACACTCACGTAATCCCGTGCTTAGGTTTCAATAATCAATGTTGTTCATGATCTGGTTAAAAGAATACATACAGTGAAGGTTGACAGCAATGGACTCAGAGACCTTAAGACCCTTCTCACCAATGAAACCAGGAGTTCTGCTCAATGGGAAAGCATTCTTGTAAGCGGTAGAGGACTTGTCAGAGACTTCAATGTCGAGCTTCAAGTACTTGGCAAGAGCCTGTGGTGCAATAGCACGAGCCTTACTGGCATCAAGGTAAAGAGTTCCAGCCATTTTCTTCTTGTTAATGAATGAAAAAATTACCATCGGCAAATTTTTTGAGAAGCGTTGAAATTAGTATCCGGGTAATACAAGCGTGTTTGGTCCAGGGCTCGAAACATACTACGCAGCCATATCGAGACTAACAGGCTATTTACAATTAATAATTAACTTGCAGAATCAATTCGTTGATTTAGTACAAATCTGCTTCGATCAAGTGTTGTGAGATCTTGCCATAATTATGTTTGTTATAGAAATATCTACGTGGTAATGGCAATATTGTTTTTCCGTCACGTGACTTCGTGCACCCTATATGTTCTCCCATAATATGATGAAAAGTAGGGCACACGCACAATTACAACGGACTATCGATTGGTGTTTTTGTAAAGTAAATTTATTGTGTTATTATTGTATTATGTGTATTTAAAGTATATTTCCGTGACCATTCAAGTCCTTTATCACCATTAGATTAAGCCCAATTGAAAAATACGTGCCATATGTTTTTCATTCCTGGGTCATTAATGTATCGAAGTTGTCCATTGTAAAGCATCGATCTTATATAGTTAGTGCAAATATCACTCATGTGAGGTTTTACCGTCCTGGTCTCCTCTTGCACAAGTATCGAAAGCGCAAGGGCTCTGTCACTCATAGCATTCTTGAAAGGATCGTAATTCTGCGGGGTGACCAAATTAGGCGCTAATGATGCCACATCAAATTGCACTTCTTCGCCGAATCCATACCGATATGCATTATTGTGTGTATAAAATGAACGAATAACTGACCAAAATTGGTTACATAACAAAAATGAGTCCGTATAGGGACCACCCAAAGTCTTGGCTAATGTACTATCAGAATTATCTGACTGTTTAAATTGGTCGCCATTAATTTGATCTCTAGCGTTATTGATATCTCTATTAAGTTCATCTTTCGTAAGAACGTTGTATCCGTAAGTGCTGGGATTTTTTAATAAATTGACTTCTAATTCGTTCAAAGGTAAAAGTTTACCAGATAATTTAATGCTCCCAACAAATTTAAGAATGATTACTAAATGAATCAGGGAAGTCAAAATTGCTTGCGCCAGTTGATTTTGTTGTGGTTGCAATCGACTGGAAATGGAATTAAACATTCTTATCTGTTGAACAAAAATGTTACTCACCTCGTAAGATCCAATTAAATTCTCCTCTAGCAGAAATTTCGGTAAATAGCCAAGATTGGATTCCAATTGGCCTACAGTCAACATCACTTCGATTAAAAGAGTTGCAATTGAGAAAAGCACTTCTGTGTAAGAATCAGGACCATATTGATTGAAAAATCTGATTTGGAGGTCCAAAATTTCTTGCAACTTCGCAGTGTCTCTCAATTGCATTCTAGAAGCTAGTTGACCTTTCTGCGATGAATCTAAATTTTGATTTCCTTCTAAACTTTCATTGTAGGAAGATACTTCTAGAAGTCTTGTCATAGAGATTTTCATGAGTTGATTTTGAATGCCTACTTGGTTCAAGTAAGTCGGAACAACGCTTTCCCAAATTTGCAAATCATTGAATAAATCTGCAAACCAGCTCACCCTTTGGGGTCCCAAAGGGGCAATACATGTCTCCGACAACAAATTATGTTCATTTCCCACAGGGTTTGAGGTCATAGGTTGTTGTCTTGACAAATAATTGTTAGTATTAAAACTGGTAAAATCATTATTCACGTTCAACGAGGGATTATCGAGGGTCATTGTATGACTACTTGACGAGGTACTATATTGTAATGAAGGGAACAATTGGTCACTATTGGACCTGGTAGTTGAGTTGGAGAAAGATGGGTTATGCGAGCCCATGGTCTGATCGGAATCAGTTCGCCATGCACTTGCAACCTGGGAATTATATGATGATCTGGATGAAGAGATGGAGGTGTGAATCTGATTATCTTTTTGAAAGAGATTGGGTTTCGATCCAATGATTGATGTTGGCGGTCCAGTAAAGGTTTGTGTTGGGTACCTCATCGATTCTTGGAAATTGGATTGTGTTCCATAGTTCATTTGGTGACTAAGGTCTTCCGCACTTATTCCTCTTGGTTGGCCATTATAACTTTGAAAAGGTGGTATGGACGCTTTAACATCAAATGGGATTGATTTTTGCCAGTGTCTACTTACGTTATCGCCTTTTTCAATTATTTTAGAAGAGTTGTTTTCCACTTCCAAACCGTTTGATGATTTCGTATGGAAGGTTTTATGTGTAATGCTATTGGATCTATTTTCGGATTTTTTAAACAGTTCATGGAAGTGGATACTTGCTTCTGTGAGCTCTTCTTTTGTATGATACTTGACAAATGGTTTATATTTAATGAGTCCATTTTTGTAAAGTGATGCAATTGTTATCAGTTGATCGATAATTCTGGGTGGGTAGTGGTGGTTTATTTTTAAACCAGGTTTGCCAATTTCTTGGGGATCGTAGGTTAAGTATTGAATGAAGTTTAATCTTAATCCTCGAACACAATTTCTATTCAGCTTTTTGCAATTGTTACACATAGGCAAGCCTTCGTCACATTTCATGTGTCTATCTCGACATGTTAAACAACCCGACCGAGTTCTCGTATTAGTCGGCTTGTTTTTCATTTAGCATTATTGTATAGGTACACCGCTTAAACAACTTGTCGGCATATGATAAAAATTTCCGAATCCTTGCGGCAAAAGTGTTTATCAAGTATTATTTTAAATATGAGATGGACGCGGGGGAAGTTTGTATATCTGCCACTCAAATCCAATGACATTTTGCGAATGCATATTTCACGGAGGTCCGTGAAAGTATAACCACCGTACAGATTGGTAGCGCATTCGAAAAAAAAAAATGATGCAGCCAAGTTTCATGCAGCATTTTGAAGTAAAAGAACAGTAAGCGGAACATTAGAGAGAGATCGGAAGAATAGTTAGAGCGAGAATTCTGGAAAAAAAAATTTTTGAAAAAAAATAATTCCCTCATACTCTATATCTCATACGATGGAGGTAGTTATGCCCGTCGGACTCCGCCAGGCCGCGCAACAGTTCACAAATAAGGTTCATGTGATAATTTCTGGTTGTATTTAGTTAGTAGCGTTTTCTTTCGATTTCTTGATCGTGCATACCTTCCCTCCTCCATAATCCTAAGTGTTTTGATCAATATAAAAAAAAAAACATGTGGATTCTACAGAAGTGCATACGCACAGCGGTTACCCAAAGTGGAAAGAATTAACAAGGTCAAGCATAAGCTGATGATTGAATCAAATTGACAATTGCTGACCTGTAGAGGTTTTGAGTGGCCGTTTCACATTCAATATTGGCCGTTGAAAAATTTTCCGCTCGATCTAATCGGATAATGTAAATCTCAAACATTAATCTATCATAATCATAATAAATCGCTGATCCGCCGAAGGTGCATAAAAATAATACCTAATTTACCGAGAAAATACTCATGTTCTTTTATAAAATATTAAAATTGCATCATCGTAAAAAATCTTCCAAAAAGAAGCAAGATATACCCATCACCTTGCCTTTTTTGAAAGATTCTGCATAATAGAGAAGTGAAACTAAAAATGTTGAATACGAAATCTTCAATTAAAGCAAGTGCAAACGATTTAGTTTTGATTCAGCCATTTTCGAAAGAAACGTTTAGAATTTCCTAATTTATAAGTATAGCATCTGATATTTACTGGGGGGTAAACTTCGTGTGTTTACAGGGGTTCAAGAACAAAACGTACAACCGTAGTTATTTTTGAGATCATTGAATCTATTTTCCCCTGCAGCGGAGACGGAAAGAAGTAAAGCCGACTGATGCGGGTACGGAGTCCCACTATTGGTAGGAGCATTGAGTTTTGAAGACTAATAAGATAATTTTGATTTCGATTTGATCACTGTCGAGGCCATGGTTAGTCGTTAAGTGGCTTTTACTTTCACCAATAATGATGCGCCAGGCCCCTCCCCCCAGACGCGCCAAATGTAAATATATGTATGCACAAATTGATAAGCATGCAAGTTAAGAGAAATTTGGATTGGACAATTGTGACCATCAGACAAAAACAAACCGCGGAGGTGAAGTTTAGGTGATAAACAATATTTTTCTCGATAGTATCGTGGGTTAGGAGGAAAGATGGCCACATGCCACAAGCACTATTAGCTGCCCTGTATTAATTTTAAGGAGCTCCGGATATATCAATATTAGGCTCTACTTCAAAGGAATTTTTTTATTTGGAGAGCTGTAGAAATGATTTGGCAATAGCACGGCTTTCCAATGCTTAGAAAATATGTTCCTGATGTAAGGATCAACCAAATCGGCTATAGACACATTCTCTAATCGGTTAGGTGTTTTGCCGCGATAACATTAGGGGGATGAAGCGAGATTTTATTCGTTCAAACTATATGACTTCATCAATAAATGACCCGGCGGTGACCTCAGTAAACGTGTAATTAAGAAATATGGCCATGCATACGCATTTTTGTAAACGACAATGCCAGGGCGCTAGGGTGTGAGGTTTGCAGAATGGAGTGGCGAAGATGCATGACGCCAAATGGAAGCCACCTAATGTTGGGAGGTAGTTATTGGAACCAAAGTGTAAACTAAACCCCAGTTAAACGTCCTCGGCTCTCGGTTCATAAAATCGGGTAAATAAATATTTTATATCACTCATACTATAATAATATGTCAAGAGCGCAATAATATTTTCTCGGATTGGTTTTTGATAGTCACTTTATTCATTAATAACTCTTTTGTGATTGACATGTGGGTTTGAACGTAGCAGTATACCCATACTTTACTCGGAAATAATGTCTGTTAACCCCGATGAACCGATAAGAGCGAGGGATACATTCCAAAACAAGTAATAGGAAAAAGAAAAACTAATGGTCCCTGTCGCCGATGGGGACCACTATTATGGAAGAGCCTTTATGCGGCTTGACTTCCCAATTCGGATGATTCTGACAGGCTTTAGCGCACAGTATGCAAGTTTTTTTTCCCATCTTGGACCTACAGGAATGGCATACTGGTGCAGTAATGAAAATCTTATGAGGGGAAATGACTTCAGAGGGCGGCAATCTGACAAAACCGACGGCCAGCACCTGCAAAGACCTTTTTTCCGTTGAGGAAAAATCGCATCATCTCGCACGAAAATTTCTGGTCGCAAACTCGCGCACTCAAAAATTTATCGCTTAGAGACGGATATCACCGGCCCAATCTAAACCACTTGTTGCTTTGAGAGTATATGGGGCTGCAGCTCGGAGCCCAACAAAGAACACAATAAGTATGTAGGAATTTTTGTATGTATAGAATTTCTGTCAAAATTATTGGTCAAATTTGGCACTTTAAGGCTTACTTTCAAATTCTAAAGATCACAATAAGACAGCTTAGTAATTACATGGAAGCTTTAAGGCCTGGGGTACTCTCACATTTGACCAAAAATGTCGCTAAAGGAGGCTTTAAAGATCTTGAACGGTGTTATTTCATGCCGCCAGCATTATGGAATGCGGGCCGCATCATATTGTGCATTTAAGTATTTTACTCGCTAGAACTGCTCGCCAAGCGGAAGCTTATTCTAACCAAAAATTCTTTGGCATGAAACCAAATTACCCTTCGATTTCACTAGCAGGATCTCGACGTGCATTAAAATGGTCTCATACCTTCGCAGTTTGTTATGATTATCGAGGCGTGTACCATTTTTGCATCGTTCGGAACCTTGGCTATCCTTCGGGGCGTTTGTTCACTCCATTAGACAAAACATTACTGGTAATTAAGTCATTTGATAGTGATCTGTATTATTATTTTTTTTCATTACTACCCTGAGCTTCATAATTTTGCGATATCAGCGGTCTCGTGCCTCCCGATATATTCATCAAGTATCTCTCGATATCCATATGCTGAAATTCTTTTTCCTTAATCACTTGTAGGTTATTGCAAAAAGGAATACTTTGTTTTAATGTGTAAAATTACCCCCGCAATGTAAGGTGCTATCTTGATTCAATTATAAGGAATTTTTCCACAATTTGAAAGATTTTTACTCGTGAAAAACTATAAAGCCGTAGATCAAATTCAATAATTCATATCTACTTAAGTTAGGTGATTTCTATAATTTCTTATTTCTTTGCATCAAAATCTTTTCTTCTATTTTCATTGAATTTTCTCGTTTAATTGTTCTTTCGAAAGCAGTACCTTTTATCTGTAATTTCAACAATCTGCAACCCTTATTTATGATGCAATCAATATATTTAGATATAACAAACTATTTCAATTAAAGAACCTACACATTCCACTTGGTATTCGCCCTGAAATTTACCATAAAAATTCACCATAAAAAAAACTCATCCTTTTGATTATCATCGAAGAATGGAATGTGTATTCAAGTATGCCCATAATCCATAATCTAGATAATTTAAGAGAATTATTGGAACTAATATATTATTTCTTAGTTACCTCAGCATTAATTAACAACGTTAAATTCCGCCACAATCTTTGTCTCCCACCCACACCGAGAGCCATATTCCACAATCTCCCGTATCCACCTCATCTTATCTCACGCACTGATTCTTATCACTCGCGCTACTAATTACAACCCCCGAACCTTAATAGTACAATATTATTTCTCCTTATCATTAAAATTTTATTCTTCAGCTAAGGGTCGCTTCAACTCGCTCCAGGGGCTTTGAAAAAATGGCGATGTCCCCGTCAACTCGAAGAACTGAATACAATCCTCGTGCAACTCCATTTATACCTTCGGCAGCCACCTCTTTAAGAAATCATGCTTCCCTGCCCGCACCGATCCTGCCGATCCCTGGAGGTCAACCCCCGATGTGCACGGTAAGAATTCTGAACTTTCCCCCTAAACTCGAAAAGATTCAGTTTGAGTCATGGATAACTCTGGTATTTTCCCTGCTAGAGTACCCTGGTCCTGTAGATATCATTGAATTCGAAGATTCTCAGGAACCAACCCATGCTCTTCTTTCCCTATCATACCTGGCCGCTCCTAGTATTGTTGAAGCTCTCATCGATTACGATTGGAAAGGTTACATTATTTCCGCTAACATTGAGACAATTGCACCGGTCTCTACACCTTATTATGGATGGGTACCTTACTATCCCATGTATTTCCCCCCACTGCAGCCACTGCAGCCACCGCAACAGCCTCATTCGCAGCCACCAAATTCGATCGGTTTACCTCCGTTTATTCTCAATATGGTCAATGATTCACTGCTGATACTGCTGCTGCTACTGCTGCCAAATATGCTGCCAAGAGGATATTTCCCACCCTCAGATGCAGCTTATTCGCTTACAGGACCACCTAAGCTATTCCGGCGCCATGATCTGACATCTCTGGTATTGTCCACTACTCCATTGGAGTCAAGGACAACCTCCAAAAACAGTTCAGTTTCACTGGCACCTGAGCTAACGATTCAGACTGAGGAAGGTTTGGTCAAAATTAACCCACACCGCTTATTTGTAGGAAATATCCCGTTCACATCAACTTGGATCGCTCTCAAAACTTTCTTAGTCAGAAGATGCGAAGAAGTTGAACCAAAGTCCGGAGTAGAGATTCATCGAGTGGAAATACCGATGCAACCGCAATCCTTCGATGAAAAGAGACCTGAACGAGCAGTCAGTAGAGGATTTGCAATAGTAACCACAGATCTGCATGAGCTGCTGAAGAAGCTCATAAAGTGGTTCGACGATGTGGAGTTTGAAGGTCGTAAAATCACCGTGCGGTTCGATCGTTTCCCTGACTATAATAATCATTTCACTCAACAAATGTATCTGAAAGCACCCCAGTTTTCTAGTCAGTCGCTTCTTAGCAATTTGGCCTATGAAAGATCGCTGTATCAAAAGAAATTTTACTACAATAACCATATGCCCATGGTTTATCCTCCGTTCTTTCTTCCTGGTTCTATGGCAGGATCCAATTACAAATACGATGGACATCCCGTACTGGCGCATGAGTTCGATTTGGCTCCGGATTCTGACCAGCTGTATCAAACTCCGGATACAACATCGACTGATTCAAGGCTTCCGATGGAATCAATAAACGATGATGAGCGGGCGCGAGAATTGGTTAATCTGTTTAAAGATTTGGATCTTGCGTAAACTTTACATGCCAATAGCTTGCAGGCAAGTTATGCGGTATTTGTAAATTACTTTTGTACCTTTGCTAGTGTGTATTGGTCTCAATATGAAGATATTTGCTCCTTCATGTGTAATTTGTTTGGTTAATTGTTCGATTGATGGTCTGACCTGCGAGACGACAGGTCTTTATGAAAGTTTTGTGTAGGCTATTAGTTCATGAAGTTGTTCGTCAACCTATAATAATGGTTGGAATTTGGGGATGGTTACCTGAGGAGGGGCGCTTTCTTCGAAATTCAGAAGAAATTTGAAACCCATTGGAGGTTGCATAGTATTGGCAATTGGCAGGATTGCTCCCAGCCTCACTGGCGGTGGTAGTAAAATCTTGTGCTCTGAATTATTTACCGCAATCGAAGGGAACACTGTCAGAGTAATTTGGTGTGTTGGGATATCCTTGGCCCTTTTAACATAAATCTCTAATTCAATGTTTTTATGGCTTTTGAATATTTTCTCTAAATCATTATCCAGATCAATGCTTTCCTTGGTCTGGAAATCTCGAAGATTTATCGATATGTTGCTGTCCGCCAGATCAAGTTTAAATGCTGACTTCCCGTTTTTCAATAATTCTCGTAATTTTGGTGTTGCTGAATTGGCCTCAGGGTATAAAAATTCAAGACTTGAACTAAGAAATCGAAGTACAACCTTTTTCTTTGCATCCACGGCTTCCATAGTTGCTATTGCTGCAAGAGAATCGAGCAGTGAAGCAGGTTCCCCAAATGCTGGGCCTCCGAGCCTATCAGGTGTCTTTGTGTTGAAAGGTGTAGCGTTTTTTGACATAAGGGGATACTCCTGGATTATAGACCAATAGATTACTCCACCTAATGGATATATTATGGTATCGAAACCGAAATCTTTAACGCAAGAACCAATTAACGTACACAATGACAAAACGGCACTTTCATCGTTAAGTTGACTAGCCACGGTAGAATTCGGATCTAATTCACGGAAAATTCGAGCTAAAGCGGAGTCCAGCGAATTCTTCGCCCGAATGTAATCCAATGAGGCCGCCAGTACCAGTGCAAACGACTTTTCTAACACGACTGCTAGGGCACAAGTGACGACACCACGACCCAATATACAAACTCCCTCTGAGCTTTGAGCCTTGGCCTCTTCAGATGTACGCAGACGCTCAAAGTAATGAAGTAGTTGCAACTTGCAACTATGAGATTGGTTTTGCTGTTGAAGCAGAGAGAATGACGGGATGTGCGGAGGAGCCAAGTGTGGTTTACCAACAAAGCTGGTATTGTTGGTTACACCTCCACTTAAGCTTCCGTGGATGAAAGGGCCCGCAGGTCCATGGACGCTTGGGAAATGGGGACCATCGACGCGAACAGGAGGGGCCATAGGAATCGAACCAACTTCACGAAGAACCGGTGGCATAGAGGAAGCCATTCGCGGTTCTATCATCAGACCGATGGCTGCTCTTGAATTATCGAGAGCCAGGAAATTCCTTGTGGATGTATATTTCTTGTCCATATCCTCCTGCGAGTCTGAGTTAAGTCGTAAAACTTCCAGCACGAAGCGGTTTTTACGGGCCTGATCCTCGAAATCATTCTCCAACAGCATGGTATGTGTTTTGTTCACTAACTCCGATGCTGGGGATACTGTTCCGCCATTTATACCGGCACGAATCCTCGGCTTTTTATGTATATCTTGATCGTCAACATTATCATGGTAAGAGTCCACTGATTTTGCAGCCTTTCTACTTCTCAGCAGTCTCTTTCTATTCCTTCGAACACTCTGAATAGCTGCACGGACAAGTTTGTCGAAATCTGCAGCATACTCCTCTCCATATTCGAATTCTGACCGAAGTAATTCCGCCACTTTTTTAATATCGGCTTCTTGTTCGGAGGCCTTTTTTTGACTCAAATCGAGAGTGTCGATAATTTCTAGTCGTCTAGCAGAAAATCGTTTCCAAAGGCGCTCATCGTTAAAGTTAAGCTTCTGCCTAATGATATTGGTAATCCCTATTCTTTTATGGGACTCTGTCTGGTCCTCGGGCAGATCCATGGTGGAGATGATTCAGTTTTTTTAGATGACTACGACTACGAATCACGGGTGTTGAATACATGCAGGATGTCATTCGGACGACTCATGACTGGCGGTGGAGACATTGTGGTCAAGCAAATAATCCGAGTGGTTTAGCATTTTTACAAAAGTATCTTCATTGGAATGACCTGTTAGTATATCCATTTGCCTAAAAAGGTATTTTGAGTTCTTCTTAAATTTGTTATGGTGGAGTGACTCCGCAAATGACTCCGCCTAAGTTAGCCGAAAGTCACATCATTTTTATTGAGAAAGCCCTAAAAAAAGTTATGATATGATATAAAACAATTGCTTTATGGCTGAATTGCAATTTAACTGCACTTTCGCCTGTAAAGTTTACGCTAACTGACCGGTAAATGTAAGTTTAAATCAATATCTATTTTATTTTTAACCTAAATTCATATAAAATGAATTAAGTATTACTCTAACATTGGATTGTTTTCCGGTATATCAATTAATTTAATAAAAAATATTCACATCAATTGCATCTTATACAGAAAAGTTTTCGGGTGCAAAAATACTGAGCATGCTTATTTATTTAATGAAAAAAAGGGCCTTGGCTGGGGCTATAATTCAATAAATTGGTTAAAGAACAAATAAGAATTTATCCGGATAATTAAGTAACTTAAACTTGATTAATGGGGTAAAGGTCATGTCTTTAGTGTATCCAATTAGTCTTTGACCGCAAAAAAAAAAATGAAAGTCTCGTTTACGAATAATAATTGACCGAGAATAGAATTTCAACCGATGAATCCATTTAGACAATAAATTCATAGTAATTCTCGGTCAAAATAAGGTGATTACACAATCACTTGAACTATTAGAGGATAAAATTTCAATTAAATGTCTTACTGAAAAAATCGAATTCATAAAGCCCATCTACCTTACTCTTTAGTATGGCCCATCGAGACCTCCTCGAGAACATGTTCACGTGATCTGACCACAGATGAAAATAATTCTGGCTTATAAGAAACCGATATCAAAAATAGAAAGATGATAGAAACGCCAACTCAAAAACGCCTTGTTCATCATTTTCAGCATATGTGACTCACTAGAAAAGCGATGCAACAAACTCGACTTTAGCTTACAACTAGCTTCACCGTCTCATCATTGGCGATGCCCCAGCAATGTGGGTCGTGCACCCGCCACATGAGTCATCCGAATGAGGCAATCGAAAAAATTAGCCGCGATTGGTTATCGCCCACCCCATTAGTCCAATTTATATAAGGCGGACAATTCGCTGAAAAATTTCTTTCTTCTCTTCTTTATTATTTGATTCCACATCACTTTTATAACAATGTCTAAGGGAAAAGTTTGTTTAGCCTACTCTGGAGGTCTTGATACTTCTGTTATTCTCGCTTGGTTGCTCGAACAGGGCTACGAAGTCATCGCTTTCTTGGCCAACATTGGTCAGGAGGAAGATTTCGAAGCTGCTGAAAAGAAGGCCTTGGCCATTGGTGCCACTAAATTCGTTGTTGCTGACGTCAGAAAGGAATTTGTTGAAAAGGTTTGCTTCCCAGCTATTCAGGTCAATGCCATTTACGAGAACGTGTACCTTTTGGGTACTTCTCTTGCTCGTCCAGTCATTGCCGAGGCACAAATCAAGGTTGCCGAAGAAAACGGATGTTTCGCTGTTTCTCACGGTTGTACCGGTAAGGGTAACGATCAGGTTCGTTTTGAACTTTCTTTCTACGCTCTTAAGCCTGATGTCAAGGTTATTGCACCTTGGAGAGACCCTGAGTTCTTCAACCGTTTTGCTGGTAGAAAGGACTTGTTAGAATACGCTGCTGAAAAGGGTATTGAGGTTGCTCAAACCAAGGCTAAGCCATGGTCTACCGATGAAAACATGGCTCACATTTCGTTCGAGGCCGGTATCTTGGAAAACCCAGACACTACTCCACCAAAGGACATGTGGAAGTTGACCGTTGACCCAACCGATGCTCCAGACAAGCCAGAAGCTTTCTCTGTTGTCTTTGAAAAGGGTTTGCCAACTAAATTGATCCTTGATGGTGGTAAGAAGACTGTTACCGACCCAGTGGAACTTTTCATTGAAGCCAATGCCCTTGCCAGAAGAAATGGTGTCGGTCGTATTGACATTGTTGAGAACCGTTTCATTGGTATTAAGCTGAGAGGTTGTTACGAAACTCCAGGTCTTACTATTTTGAGAAACACCCACATTGACTTGGAAGGTTTGACTTTGGACAGAGAAGTTCGTGCTTTGAGAGATGGCTTCGTGACTCCATCTTACGCCAAGTTGCTTTACAATGGTATGTACTTCACTCCTGAATGTGAATACGTTCGTTCCATGATCCCACCTTCCCAAACTACTGTTAATGGTGTTGTCAGAGCATCTGCTTACAAGGGTCTTGTGACCATTTTGGGTCGTTCTTCTGACACCGAGAAGCTTTACGATGAGACCGAGTCTTCTATGGATGAGCTTACTGGATTCTCTCCAGAGGACACTTCTGGATTCATTGCTGTGCAATCGATCAGAATCAAGAAGTACGGTGAAGCTGCTAGAGAAAAGGGCACTCCTTTATCTTTGTAAGGGTTATGATAGATATGAGTAATAAAAAGCAATTCTGAGTGAAATTGTAGGTAAATGGTCTTCCAGACTACTAGAATCATCACCATCGATGTAGTTTAAAGTTTTGCTTGGCTCACGTCTCTGATTTCCGAAATTTTAAAGCTTTACACTTGGTAACTTAATTTGATGTTTTCGATTCTATAGGAAACCACTGAAAGTAACAGTTGGTCCAAATTTAAGAGCAAATAATTTTTAGCATGCCAAAAGTGTGCTTAAGTATCCGATCAACTAGTCTATTTATTGGATCATAATAAACAAAAATGAAAATAATGAAAAATAAAATCATCTCCATTTGTTAATGATATTACTGATTATTTTGTAGCATTTAATAAAAATTGGTTGCAAGCTTTCGAAGATAATTGGGCTCATCTCTTATGGCTAATTTTTTCAATGGGTACTATTTTGAATGGTACTGTTATAATTTGTTTTTCACATACCAGATCTTCAATAAAGCCATTCATTTTAAATCTGGGGAAATTCTACAGTTCAATTAGACAACCCGCATCTATTTACCGGCCCATTAAAAGTAAGGTACCTGTACATGCGCTCCATTGGCTAGCATGAAATACCGTTACAGTTGCGATTTTATCGCATAAAATCCAAAAGAATAGCGGTAAAAATTAAAATTATTACATAATAAGCATATTCGGTTATTTAACGTAGTTGAAATGTTTACTATCACTGAAATTTTTCAGATCATAATACTTTTCACCACAACTTTCTTCCACTTCATGACTCCATCATCTAGACCAATCGTTACCTCTGGTCATCCATCAGCTTATTACTCATCCTAATTAGTCCATTACTAATTTAGTGGCGCGTCCGCACGGGAATGATCATTTTTGTGACACATTGGCCCCACCTGCACAGAAACGACCGGCTCAAAAATCTTCGCCATTTTCTGAATCTTCACGGCCGCCTAGCCTTACACATCCCGTCAGAATGAGTGACAGAGGCCCCGATCAGTGGCTTGAACAGATCAAAAAGTGCGTAGCACTCTCTGAACTGGACATGAAACAGCTTTGTGAGCTTGTGAAGGAGCTTCTCATGGAAGAGCTGAACATCCAACCAGTGCAATCTCCGGTCGCGGTCTGTGGAGACATCCATGGGCAATTCCATGATCTTTTGGAGCTCTTCCGTGTTGCTGGAGGTATTCCTTCGGAAGATAACAACACCCTGTATGTTTTCTTGGGTGATTACGTCGACAGAGGCTATTTTTCGCTCGAAACTTTCACATTGCTCATGGTGTTGAAAGTCAAGTACCCCCACAGAATTACCCTTGTTCGTGGTAACCACGAACTGCGGCAAATCACTCAAGTTTACGGTTTTTATGAGGAGTGTTTGACTAAGTATGGACTGACCACCGTCTGGAAATACTGCTGTCAAGTGTTTGACTTTCTTACCTTGGCCGCCATCATTGACGGTAAAATTTTGTGTGTGCATGGAGGTCTTTCCCCCGAAATCAGAATGTTGGACCAAATCAGAGTGCTTCTGAGAGCTCAGGAAGTTCCTCATGAGGGTGGCTTTTGTGACTTGGTCTGGTCCGACCCGGACAATGTCGACACTTGGGCTGTATCGCCAAGAGGTGCCGGTTGGCTCTTTGGCTCCAAGGTGCTGCGTGAGTTCAATCACATTAACAACCTCGAACTTATAGCTAGAGCGCATCAATTGGTCATGGAAGGATTCCGGTATCACTTTAAAGACAAGGATGTCGTCACAGTGTGGCTGGCTCCAAACTACTGCTACCGATGCGGCAATGTAGCCTCGGTCATGAATGTGGGCGAGGATTTGGAGCCAAACTTTAAAATATTTAGTGCCGTACAAGATGGTGATGTTCTGGCCAAGAACAATGCCACAAAGCTGCAAAGAAGCGACTACTTTTTATAGATATGGAAGGGCTGACGACAGGGTATGATGACTTTGTATTAATCGTAATGATGTTAATGGAAAACTACGAAACGATGACTATATATTCGAAGAATTGAAACAAAAAGAATTCGCAAGATGTAGTGTGTAATTTTTATTTAGGTTCATTCTTTTTCAAAAATTTGTCAAGTTTTATGCTTGTTATTTTGCCTAGATGTAAGTCATTGCAATCTTGATCGCTTTCAAGGGTGACACACTCCATAATAGGAATCAGTGTCGAATCGAAAAAAAGAGCTCCCGGTATGTCGTTTGAAACTGAATACTCACTCACAATAGATTCCCATTTTGAAACCTTTGCAAACTTTCCCAATGACCCATTGTATACAACCAGTCGTTTTTTTGCATAAGGGAAATATAGAATCTTTCGAGACGACATCACTTGAACTTGTTGCCCACTGGGGATACTACACGATATAGATGTAAATAACGAGGTGATAATATCCAAAGAATTAATTTCGGTGCTTAAAGTTGCACCCACCAAAGCCAATGACACTGATATTTTTGGATCCACTCTTATCGAGAGCTTCTGTCCTGTGCTAAAAGATTGTGAGTATGATCCTCCGCTGGAAGAAAACATGGTAGAGATGCACCTTGAAATTGGAACGTTTTCTTCGGAGTATTCGATAGGTTTTCCGTAGTCAACTTCTAAAAGCTCAATATTACGTTTATAAAACCAACCCGGTAAACCTGAAAATCCATTCCCAGTCATTTCAGAACCTGCAAAATGGAAAACTCTGTTGTTGGTTCGTATTTTTATAACTGTGTTTGCTGCAGTAGTTGGATTTTTTTGAGCTGCAAGAGCTTTCCAAAATGAGGATCGTAAAAGTTCTTCCTCGGTGTCAAAGTTTTGAATATTTGTAGCGGACAGTATATTACAAACCATTAGAAAGCATAAGAGATAAATGTAAGTTATCATCGCTTAAAGAATCTCAATGATTAATTCTTTTCATTTATGGCTCATATTTAGTGTATGCATCTCTTACATCAATTTTAAGTATGCTCTAAAAAAAAACTACTATTAAGCGTAAAAAAATACTCCATTATGGAACTCTATTGAAATGCTATCTATCTATTTTTTGGCCTTTCTACGGGCTCTTTTTTGACTAATGATCTTTTTAACTTCATCAGAAACCGAGGAAGATGATGCTTCGGTGGAAGTTTCTGGCTTTTTAGGACCCTTGTTCATATTTCCCTTCTTACTGGATCCCTTTCTTGCCTTTTTGTTTCCCTTATTCTTGTAATCTTCTTCTTCGTTTTCTTCATCTCTTCCTCTCTTCTTGAAAGATCTTCCTTCATCCTTGTACCCATTACCCTTTGAACGAGACTGCATGACATTGTCTCTTCTTCTCTTAATGACTTTAGCATTTTCAATGGCAAATTCGGTAATCAATCTTCTTTTAGCAAGACCATCGAACTCGGCCTTCAGCTTTTCCTCTTCGGTCAATCCTTCTAAAATCTCGGGAATTGATACTTCGTGAGCATTCAACCAACGCAAACCCATCAATGCACTCTTATGGTCTCTGAATTCAAGGAAACCGTATCCTCTACTACGACCAGCATCACCAGATCCCTTGACTTCCATAATCACCTTAGCTTGCTTGATGACACCAGAATTCTTTGTCTTCTTCTTGTCTTTTTCTTTCTCTTCTCCAAGTGATTCCTTGTCCCATTTCTCCTTGGCATTGGAACGAGAAATTTCTTCCTTGGATAATCCCAGTCTCTCCTCGTTTTTCACTTCGGTAGCAAATTGAACGACAGCCTTTCTTCCCAATGCTTTTAATGCTTTTGCATTCATTGCTCTTGGAAGATTTCTGATTGCCAATCTGGTCATGGAAAGATGCAAAGTTGGATTTTTGTTCAATTGTTGGACTCTTAATTTATATGACTTCTCTCTTAATTCCAAGTCAGTCTTCAGGATGTATTGAGCCAATTTTGATTGTTCAGTGATTCGTCCCTCATTCAACAAAAACAAATTACGCTTGTCTTTTTCACCTGGTGCCTTTCCAAGAACTTCCTTTCTCTTCAAAGAATTTTTCTCGGCCAATTTACCAGCTGATTCTCTGTCGACGGCACTGGTAATACTCAAAATACGGCCGTCGTAGACATACTCAGAGGGAACATCGTCTGGAATTAAAACTGACAGTGTGGCAGCAGTAGGAGCACCATCTAAGCACTTCGTGTAGGCATCTTCCTTGACAAAAGCAACAAACGCAGTGCCCTTGGCCAAACCAGTCTCCTTGTCTATCACGGGAAGTGCATATTTAACAGATCCAAACTGGGAAAAGTGTTCCTTTAACAACTCGGCAGTGGCATCATATGGGATATTTCTAACAAAGACAGCATATGCTTCTTGCTTGTTTTTCTTAGGATAAGATTTAGCCTCTTGAGCCTCTTCTTCAACTTCAATCTCTGCATCTGACTCTACTTCGGCGTCCGAATCAATTTCGTTGAGTTTGTCAAAGCTGTTTTCCTCATCTTCTTCATTTTTTTCTTCTTCTTCTTCTTCATCATCATCTTCTTCTTCTTCTTCTTCTTCTTCTTCTTTTTCCTCCTCTTCCTCTTCCTCTTCCTCTTCGTCTACCTTTACTTGCTCCCATTTAGACTTTTCCAAAGCCAAATCAACAGCAACTTCTCTTCCATCAATCTTCAAACCTTTGCTTCCCTCAACGGCAGCTTTGGCGGCGCTATCTTTCTTCATAGTTACGAAAGCGAAACCACACATCTGGCCACCTTTCTTCTTTGGGATATATGCGTCGAAAACAGCGCCATACCTTTGGAAAATATTCTTCAAAGTTTCAGGCTTCTTACAAGACCATGGCAAATTTCTAATAATTAATCTGGATCTTCTCTTTTCCACTGGGGCGCTCTTCTCAACCTTCTTGGTTGGTGACTTTGAGTCCTTACGTTCTCTTCTCTTGGCCACGTCAACCCGCAAGAAACGACCCTGGAACTTGTTCTTTCTTGCATCAACAAGAGCTTGTAAACAGTCATCGTCCATTGTGAAAGAAACGAATCCAAATCCTCTGGATTTTTGATTTTCATCATTAACAATCACAGCATGCTTAACTGGTGCAAAATCAGAGAAAAATTCGGACAACTGATCTGATGTGGCATCGGTAGGGATAGATCTGACAAACAAAGTTCTTCTGTCGAGCAGCTCGTCAGCCACGGTGCTTCCTGGCACCTCTGGTTGCAGTTCAACCTCACTGGAAGACATAATAGAATACTTTAAGATATTCAGATTTTGAAAAAATGCCCCACCTATGCACGTCTTAAAAAATTGGGTGTAAGGATGTCTTGCGATGACCTGGAGAAGAGCTTAATGATTTAAACAATCCAGGGGATTTATTGGAGCAAAAAAAGACCAATGAAGACAATTGTTAAAACGATATTGGCATGAAGACACCAGTCATTAATAGTTCTTCCATAATTGATAGAATTGTGTTGATCAGTCCTCACAAATTTATTCTTAGATATGTTTCTCATCAAAATTGGTGCGACTTGCTGAAAAAAAGCTAATAGAGCGAGACAACACACAGACTTATTATAGTACAGGGGGGATACATGCTAGTATGATTTCCTTGAGGTCGACAACAAGGTTCTTTATGGTGATTAAAAGTATAAATGGAAGCAAAAAAATATCGACAGCCGCAGGATTCGAACCTGCGCGGGCAAAGCCCAAAAGATTTCTAATCTTTCTCCTTAACCACTCGGACAGGCTGCCAACGATATGAGCACTACGTAACAGAGTTAGCAAATTCCTATATATTATATGAGTTTGATCTATTCAAAGTTGACTTATTGATGTATCAGAAAAGTTTATTAATTTCAAAATAGATTTTATTTACTATACTAAAGAAAGTATTTATGCAATTTTGGTAAGTAATTTTCCATTTCCACGACCAGAAGTGAATAATTTGGACCAAACTAATGGAACTTGTTCGAATGGCTTTTCAACTGCAGTCAAGTCAACAATGTCAGTATCAACATTAAGCTTACCCTCCTTGTAAGCCTTCATCAAGGAAATAGTGGTTTCTTGAGCCTTGTGTAAATAGTCTGATACAAGGAACCCATTCACTTGTAATTTTTGAGTAATGATTGCAGCCCAATTCTTAACAAAACCTTGGCTCTTATCGTTATAACCAGCAATAGCCCCACAAGCGACAACACGGCCCTTGACTTTGAGGAGAGGCAAGACTGTATCCAAAACAACACCACCTACATTATCGAAATAAATGTCGGCGAATTCTTCTCCAACAGCGTCCTTCAATTCCTGAGCAAAATTCTCAGATTTGTAGTTGACAAATTTGTCTGCGCCAAGGGTAAGGGCACGGTCCCCTCCTTCCTGGGAACCAGCAATGGCGACGACATTAGATGCCTTGGCAACATGCTTAGCTAATTGAACGACAGCTGAACCAGTGGCACCAGCAGCAGCAGATACAACTACGGTAGCACCTTCTTTAATTTCAGCAACGTCGAAAAGACCAGCATGAGCGGTCAATGTGGTCATACTGAAATTAGCATAGTATTCTGCCAAAGGAATACCGAATTGAGTATGAATTGGAATAAAAGAATCCTTTTCAGATGCAAAATGATATTCTGCCCACGAGAAAGAACCCCAAAGCTTTGTACCAACTGGGAACTTTTCATTCTTAGAAAAGACAACTTCTCCAACACCGAGACCACCCATTACGTCTCCAGCGTTGTATAATTTATGGTATGCTCTGGCAGAAGCAACAGAAGGATCCCTTTTTTGAATAAATCCTCTTTGAAAAGGATCATTCGACAAATACAAAATCTTGATAAGATAATCTCCACTGTTAAAATGGTCCACTGTAAGATCTTTCTCGACCACTTCGAAGGTGGAGTCTTCTCTACCGGTTTCAAAAACTGGTTTTTCGGCAACAAACTCTCTGATGACGACCAGGGTGTACTTTTTAGGTAATGACATGGTGTAAATGTATGCTTGAGTCAATAAACAATTGGAATGGCTTTGAAGTTATTGACAAACTGTGTTGAAAATAAATTTGGTTGCGAAAGCTTTGAATTTATGCAACCGAATTGATGATGCGGCGCCGGAGATAAAAAAAATCTAACGGCCATGTGTATACAATTTTGGGGACACAAAACTTCAGTAGTGAGCCGAAACTATTCGGAGAAACGAACTGGATCGTGTATTGCATATGGGATTGTTAACACCGAAGACATAGGACGGAAGACGGAATTAATGCAGTCGATGCCATTTCTTACAAGGTAGTGATTTGATGAGCGATTTGTAATCTTGATTTCGCTCGCACTTATCGGTGTTGCACTTATTGCTTTCGATCACGTGAAACAAAAACAGGCCAACTTGGGCATGATTGAACGTATAACTGGCGACTTCTAAAAGTCCACGGCTACTGTGGCAGTGTTAATGGAAAACTGAAAAATGACTCTGAAGTAAAGTTTCTCAATCAAATGATTCAAAGTCCAAAACGATGTGGCTGTAATACCGAGCTGATTTAAAATTCAGAATCTGAGGTCGATGTCGATGAAGCTATGCCGATAACACAGGCTCCACAAGGTCCCAAATAATCATTTTGACATTTCATTAATTTCCAGAAAAGACCAGAAGTGATAAATATACTTTAATTATCTGAAATTGTTTAAATTTACCATGTCTATTTTCATTTGCTCTGAGTTCAATTCATAAGTTGAAAACTTAATGTGGAACAGAAAGTACTTCCCGAAATGGTAATGGAGGGTTGGCCGAGTGGTCTAAGGCGGTTGACTTAAGATCAACTGGACGGTTGTCCGCGCGAGTTCGAACCTCGCATCCTTCACTATTTTTTTTTTTCCTATCTTATTTATCAAGAGTTATAGAGTTTATCAATTACCGTTAAACGATTTTCATTGGCATGACATCGATTACATAGAAAAGCTGTTGAAAAAGCTTTACCCCTTTTTCTTTACCTTCAAAATCAGATATTTTAACTATGATTTAACAGTTCTCAAACTTTTTCTACTGATGATCGCTATCTCCTGCATTTGCGCGTGCGAAATAATTCACTCTTTGTTTACTTCTTGTTGCAACCGGTAGAAAAAGGTGGAGAAAAGTCCATACGAAATAGCTCGTATTCTTACTATACCAAAGTACATGGTAATTTCCAAGCGCATGAAGAGTTTTTTCCATTGATCTTGGTTCCTTCTCTTCTTTTTAAAAAAAGAAATACACCATTATTTGTTGGATTTCCATTCATTTATCGCCATAATGAAAGTACAAGATTCACCCAACGTGCTACCAAACACATACATACCGGTGTTATCGAAAAAAATCATCACAAACATACTAGCTCGACTCCCAGCACCTTCCCTTTTAGAACTTTCGCTACTTTGGCCCAAACTCGTGCATACACAACCTCATCTAGACAAGGAAAACCATGGCAGATCACAGCTTCATTTCAATAAATGGGTTATTGACGACATCAAAAGCCTTATAAACGACGACTCGTCAAGGAAATCCAACTCAGACAGTCTGATTCGTAAATTACCCAAGCAAAAACTCATCAACAAGATTGTATTTGAACATTGGTCCCGCGGATTAAACCTTTTACAGATTTCCCAAGTCGACTGCCAAACTCTTGTTGATAGGCCTAATTCATATTCTTGGATCCTGTCAACTGTAAGGGATAGAGGTGGAGAAGGAAAAGAGGTCTCAATATCTTTAAACCCGCAAGCTTTTTTAAATCGTTTGGCGAAAGATCTCAGCGAGGTCTACATGTCATATATCTATGTATGTAAACACCCCCAATTTCCCATGATAATAATAAGAATACAGGTGTTCGATTTGCATCAAGCTGGGGTGACGGATAAAGTTCCAAAGCCTCACATCAGTTCTTATAGACCTTTTTTTCTAGCAATTCCAGAGAACTCGCCTAAAATCATACACAGCCCGGGGAAGTCGGTTGTCTCAAAAATTATCTTGCAGGCTGTCGAACGAAGCTTATTACAAGAAGCTACAAATCTTTTGGCCTTGAGCGAGACCCCGAACCAGAAACCTGTAAGCTCATTGAAATCGATGCATATTTTCAACGGTAGTTCAAGATTCGGAAACTCCTTAGGAATGTGGACCCCATACGCAGACGGAACAGTAGACAAATTACCTTTAAGAACTAAGGATGTCATCCAAGTTCCCGAGCATGATAATGAGATAAGTGAACTTGACCAACTCAAGAAAATTGCAAACATTCGATTCAAAGGCTCTGAGACTGGGGTATTGAAAAGCGAAATACTTTTTGATGTAGTTAACCAGGGCCCCAAGAAGAAAAAACTGAAAAGGGCGGTGACCTACGTTGTTGAAGATAGCGATGAAGAAGATTACGGTAATAATCAAGGATTAAAAAGGGTTTCAGAATTTTCATCCATTGCACCGGTGCAATATGTTGAGTACACACTCAAGGATATTGCTAACGAAGAAGTAGACGATTCCAGCACCAACATCAAAATCACATTCTCAGGAGACGACGTCTTCGCCGGACTTCATGAACTTTCCGTTTTGACAACGGATAAAGAAAAAATGATAGTTAATCCGGTGAGGGTACCGACTTGGCTTACAGGAGAGGAGGGCCCTCACAGCGGAAACGTAAATAAAGGTAGGTTCCAGAGGTATTAATTTTAGAAGCTAAATCGTTTTGTATGTATTAACGACCCAATTTATGAAGATGATCTTTAATCATTTGTGCATCAGGGCTTGTTGCCGATTGTAACATATTTGCCAAAGCATCCGCATCCTTATGTTTCGCGGCCTCAGCAGCAGCGGCAGCATAGTTGTCGTTGCGGACATAAAATTCCACTATCTCCAGATAATGCAAGTTTGTACAATTGGAAATATAGATATTAATGTTGTTCTTGGGAGCACCCGTAGCTAAGCATCTCTCTACAATTGGCTTGAAACCAATAGGAGAATGTAAACTTTCCTCTTTTTTGCCCAAAATAAATGTATGGAGTCTTTCAAACTCGCTATTTTTGGAGAGAACGTTCAAAACTAAGTACCAGAATTTTTCAAGACTAACGTTCAACTCTTTTGAAACTTTGGCTGCAGGTTTTACTTGGTTCATCTCCAAGAGTTTTATGAGAACACCCACTACCGGCATATCACCCAAGAATGAGTCCTCATGGTATGTCTCTTGCAACTTCTTTTTGACCTCGAGAAGATGAAATTCTGCTTGATATTCCCTTGAGTCCAGCTTTGATGAAGATGCTTTCAATGCCGCAATCTTGACCTTGTAATTGTTGTAAAACTCATGGACATCTCCTCCATCATTAGAAACAGGTAATGCTAATTCGGCTTCGTTGTTGTTCTCTGAACTAGAAATTCCTTCGGTTTGGCAAATTTTAGACCACATATTTGTAATCAAATCGCCATGAACAAATAGATTGTTGGCTTCCTTTTTTTCATCAGATGAAGTATCACTGATTACGTTAGTCAGTTCGTTCTGGTTCAAGACTTTATAGAACTGCAGAATTGTAAGTGTTTGGTATAAATACAAAAGGATTAACTTGCATAAATCGTAATCTCCAGATTGAAACGCGCTTATTAAGGCTAGTTCCAAATCGCCCAACTTAGCGAATGAAGAAATCTTTCTGGAAATCAGTGGTTCTAAATTTACCAACATTCTGCAAAGATTGATTCTGCCTTCTTGGAGTGCAACTGCCGAAATGTCCAGTAATGGTAACAATTTACCCTCGATTTTTGTCGCAATTGCCCGAAAGAGTTCAGTGTCGGTCATGTTCAATTCTTTTTGAATCTTACTACAACACCAATGCAAATAAACTTTCTCTACCAAGGCTTGTTCGCCCATAATATCCAAAATTTTTAATGCAAGATAATGAAGTTTACGGCGCAAAAGCATGTCTGTGATTTCTTCCCACCCGACGTTCACAAGCTGATCATGGGTGAAAAACAATCCTACTTCCGTTGAACGGAGCTGATTGAGGACCTGTAAAGTCAGAACTGTTTTGAGGTATTGGGATGCATCGTAATGATTGTCGACGTAGATCTTCCCAAACAGCACTGCTTTGAGAATCTTCTTCTGCCATATACTTGATAACTCTACTAGGGCCGACTCTAGACATTCCAGAATAGCCGTTTCGAGTGTCTCATCGGTTTTCAAAAAGGTAACATTTGTGTCCGATTTGGGCAGATGCTGAGCAAGTTTGTCCACACAATCCAAAAGAATACTTCCAGGAGACGACAGACCTGGAGCATACAATCGGATACTGCAGTCGGGGATGCGGCCCAAAAATTCTATTTTTTGGTCTGTGACTACAGTGAGTCCATCCACACGAGTATGCAACAATGGGACTACCATAGACAAGTCTGCAGAGTCGTAAAAGAAGGAAATCAGCTGCTGGCTTGGTCCTATAAGCCTGAATTCATCTCTCAACAGCAATATTATGGCATCATTTCCACACCAAGCAACCGAGTGTGGGGTTTCAGATTCTGTATCGTATTCTAGAAGTACTTGATCGAATTGGGAGTTTATAACAAATATTTTGCGAGCCGATGAATTATAGAGGGCAACGAATCGCCCGTTCGGAGAAGCACAAACCATTTTGAATGGACCATCAGTAAGACCCTGGTCAGTATGGGTATACAGTTGAGCGAACAAGTCCATTTCGAGTACAGAAATTGTTGAGCTACTTGCGATTAAGAGTGAAAGCGTTTCGTCTGACTTGTTGTCCAAACACTTCATCGAAGAAACATTAAAGCAATGGAAGTCGGTAAGCTGTAAAGAAACCAGGAAGGTTTGGAATGTACAGAGATTGAGGATCAAAAAGGCGGATTGCTGGCGTAAGACGAGAAAATTATGAAATACGTCCACCAGAAGAATTTCTGCGACCTGTTCGACCTCTTCAGTCTCCAAATTTGTGATATAAGTAGGCTGAGGAGCTGGAGCCAAATCCAGAGCTTCATTCGTATCGCTAGGAGTCAAATTGACCGGATTTTCCATAAAACTATGCTCACTGAAGTTGCCCTCGAAGTCATGATAATATCGGAGAATGCCAGAGGATAAAACCACCACCAAGTTTTCGTTATGGAAAGCGAACCCTGCAATGTAGTCGGAAGGTGTGCTATTGTAAGCCACTGAGGTCACTCGCAGACCTGCTGCAGTGTGTATGTCAATAAGTGATGGGTGGGGGACGTTGGCACTGGCCACGGCTAAGAGGGTGGCTTCAGGCAGAAGTCGAACATCATAGTTCACATGAATCTCCTTTAAAGACCACGGAAGATCCTCATAGCATGGCCGGAGGCAGTAGTAGACATCCTGGAGTCGCTGCCAGCCAATTGTAGGATTCATCGAAGAGAGTGTGGGTCAATTGGGATAAGACAATGTGAGTTGTGGATCGGTAAAAATAATCAAATCTCTGAGGAATTAGGCTGCAGTGCAATGTGGAGAATTGAAGATTTAGAGAAAATAGAAATTGAATTTATCGCTATACTTTAAACACTGAAAATGTATATTGACCATGAGCCATAATTATAGAGCATTATCTATATCGGTATAAGATTATTCAAATATCAATAAAAAAAGCAGAATATAAATTATTAATTGGACCTGACATGATAAAAGTTGAAGGGAAAGAGCGGCCCTTTTTTTGTATTTAGTGAGAAATTATCGGTAGATTTTACTATAATCAGATTTCTCATTTCTGTTGCTTACTTTGCTTAAAATGTCCGAGTACGTGACCCTTGTATCGGCGGACAGGTTCCGTTTTGTTGTACTCAAGGAAGTTGCCCTGATTCTGCTGGTACTTAGAAACACTCAGGGGTTTGAAGAAGGTCAAACTGGCCAGATATCGCTAGACATGGATGGTGACATTCTTGAGTGCATCGTGGATTATTTATACTATCATTGGAAGTATAAAGAAGAGGCTCAAAGTGGTAATATTCCTGAGTTTAATATTCCTACCCATTTGGCTTTAGAGTTGTTGGTAAAGGCAGATTTTCTAGACATTTAAGGCCGTTTTCCAGTGGCCTATAGAGCTAATTGGGGCTTGCTTTGATCTGGCATGAGAGACACACCCAAGCAATTTTAGAGACGAATAATAGATGGCAAAAATGGTCAATTTTTAGCAAACATTGGCAAAAGAAAAAACACATATTTATGTTCGAATGCTGTACAATAGACGATTACTTTGAAATGAAAATACGTATTTAAAGTAACAGTTCAAGAGAAGAGATTAGATACCTTGTGTGGTGTGTTTAACTCTTGAATTGGTCAATTCTCTCACTAATCCTTTACCAGTGGGTCACTATTTCTCAGATAATTTTTACGCCCCCCTTCCCTCTCTCTCCCACTATTTTTACCCATCCCCTGCCTAACCTCACTAAACTTCTCCCACTTGCTAACTTCCTTATCTTCTCCACAATTCACCCCGTTCGATGGCCTCTCTCCTTGCCAGCTTGGATCTGGCATCACTGTCTCTTGTGTCTGCGGGAGAAACATCATTAGATAGCCTCCAACAAAGTGCCGATGATTATTTGGTCGAATTGCGTCGTTTAGAGGCCGCCATTGAATCCGAGATCGGCGACTCCAAGCCCCCCGTCTTTGTCCCCGATCAAGCTAGTAAATTACCTGAGTGTAATGACCAGATTTCAAATCAATTAGCTCCAGTACAAGGACAGGAACAAAACAAGTCACTGAATCAACTCATTTCCAATATAAAAAAGCATAATGACTCATGGTATAAGAAGTCCATCACAGCTCTTAAGTCCTACAACTCGCATATTAATCAATTTCAAAAGACTACCACCAGTAATCCTAAAATGGCCATTGATTTGAATGATGCTTATATTTATCCATTGCAACTTGACAATTTCCCCAAAGCAGATACTCTGCCTGCTCATCAGCATAATCGAGTTGAACTCACTAAGGCCATTATCCTGCATCTCTTAAAAACAGGTCACTCTTCGATTACTCGCCAGCTTTTGCCCAGTTTGACACAATCTTTACCCGTACTGCTTAATATAAAAGATGAAACGCTTGAATCATTTGCCACATTGGATGTAATTGTGCGAGACATTCTTCATAATCATAATCTTGAAAAAGGATTGGCTTGGATCATTGAGGCTCAAGATTCCTCTACCCTTCAAAGGGAAAAATCACTGGCATCACGAGCTTTACACCCTCTTAAAGAACTAGAATTTGAGTTCCACATTCTTCAGTATGCGATCATATTAAACGGTAATCAACAAAGACCGGCTTATCTGCTTGATCTGGCACATGCTGCATATCAGTACCTGAAGAAATATTTTCCTCAATTTTATGCCCAGCATAACCTAGAAATATCCCTGTTAATGACGCTACTCCTCCTCGAATTTGGAGACAGACCTGAAGATGAGTTTGAAAATAAAAGAAGACGGTCAATGGTGGATTGCTTAAATCGAACTAAGCGAGGGGAACACCTTTACGATCCCAAGAGATCCATATATCTCAGGCTGAAAAGTTCAAATCTTCACAATTCAAATTACATTCTGAAGGTGTTCTCTAGCTTTAAAGATGTACATAAAGATGAGTCTTTGTTTTTATTTCTTGCGAATGAACTCACATCTGCCTTCTGCAGTAAAATGAAACTTCTGAACGAACTGTCAATATTCCAAACTATGCTTGCTGGATTCGTGAATATCTCGAATTTTTACAAGTACAATCAGATTCAACAGCGCTTGGGCCGCAAGATCAGTCAACCTAGCCTGAGTAACGGCACTGAGCTTTTGGTAGCACCACTGACATTCGAATTACCATTTTCGCTTGCCAATACCAAGACTGACCTCTTCAAGTTTCATCCAATTTTCATATGTCCGGTTTCGAAAGAGCAATTGGAGCCTATACTGCCTGAATCAGATCAGACCGAACACGAGAACCCAGTAATGGTTTTGAAAAGATGCCTGCATTTGGCATTGAGGGACAGTATCTGGCAATTGTCGAAAAGGGGAACCGAATCTTTCAAGTGTCACTACTGTTACAAGAAGCACAAATTTGCAGATGTGAGCGAAGGCTATTTTATTGATTTATAAGGAAGATGGTGAAAATTGCAATGATTGTTATCATGGTTGCTAGAATTGAAAATGCAACCTTGTGGGATAGAGTTTACGAAATAACCAAAAGTAATGAAGAAAGGGTATATAATGGAAACCAAAGGATGATTTATACAGCTGATCCACGGAGCTGATATATTAAATCATAACGAAATAAGGAAACCACGGTATATAAAAATGTACATGTATACTGACATATATGTATTTATATATATATTGAAGGTGGCTACGGTGGACAGGATGAATTACAGAGGGCAGGGAAGTGAATCTGTTGGAAATATTGGTCGATGGGAAGCAAATGGATCTCATTATGAGGCACTAATTGAAAAAGCATTATGAGATAAATTATGTAGAGTAGTAATATGAGTACCAGCTATTAATGCCGGCCAGCAAAATTGTCAAAACGTGATTTAATTAATAGTAAAAAAGGGCATTTGAAATCCACTTGGTTTAAGAAAATGCTAGGCCTGATCAGATGGGTCCAAATTATCAATCAAGGAACAGATCATTTTCTCCATCAAAACCTCACCTCACCTTATCTCATCACAAAATCCTGCACATTTTCTAGACCAAACTTTTCAGCTATACGATGAGCGACGGCCCGGCCAGCAACAGCGGGCCCAACGAGCTCCTAGTGAAGGCAGAATCATGCTTAGGAGAACCTTGGGTACCTATTTACAAAACTAAAGTTGGTTTTGGCGCATCTCACTTCGTGGTTGCTATGTCAAACTTGATCAAGCAACCTAACATCAACTCAACTGTGATCATGAGAGCGGATATTTTAAGTGAAACATTATATGATACTGATGGTGGACCACTGACGTCAACAGTGGATGAAGAGTTATTAAAGGCTCCGAAATTTCCTCCAACGGCTACAGAGGATGACCTTTTACACCGCTACCTTGACGATGTACTGCTTCGTCAGATCCCCCTTGATAAGAGCCTGCTCAAACTTACGCCTCAAACTGAAATAGTGCGCCGTATTATGCCCAGAAATCCGTATAAAGATCATATAATCAATCAGACATGTCTCATATTACGTGGGGTTGATCTGGATGCCGTTTTGGTTGTCTATGTTCCCCATATTAAAACAGTCGATGAAACTCCATTTTATCTTCCCCCAGTTTACGGAGTAGGTATTTTGTACGTTGACGGTGAGCTTTCAGTGAATTATCTCCCATTTGATGGCCAACCAAGCCTTCGAGAGTTTGACGATACAGATAGGGCAGTGAGGATAGCTTTAAGACTTCTTCAAACCTCTCAAAAGCATTCTCAAGGAGTTCAAAATGGATACGAAAAGAGAGTCAACCACGACGTGGTTGTGCCTCGAGAAGCATTCCAAAATAGATACATAGCATTGAAGAAGAAATATTCGGCCAAACTTGTGCAACTGTGGGTTGAGTCAACAGATCCTAAGAAACACGTATTTGAAGACCTTGCAATTGCGGCGTTTTTGATCGAATTGTGGTCAAAAATGCCTACCAAGCCCGAATTTAGAGACTTGGGGTGTGGAAATGGGCTTTTGGTTTATGTTCTTATAATGGAAGGTTTTCAAGGCAAAGGAATTGATGCTCGTGCTCGAAAAACTTGGAAGACTTTCCCTAAAGAAGTCCAAGATAATTTGTTAGAACAGGTAATCATCCCAAGCGTACTTTTAAAGCCACATCCAGCAGTGGCCAAATTTGCACCTCATGTGGTGGACAATGGCCGTTTATTTCAAATCCCCGAACAACCTACAGCTAAGAACCCGCTTCCTCTTGTGACTTTTTATACATCATCGAATCTTTTGGAACTGACGCAAGTTTGCACTGCAGATGATTTCCCTCCAAACACTTTCATTATCGGAAACCATTCAGATGAATTGACATGTTGGATTCCACTTTTTGGCTATCCATTTGCTGTGATCCCGTGCTGTTCCCATGCTCTTAGTGGGGCCAAATGTAGGTTCAATCCCCGTAAAACGGGCAAGGGGACAAATGCCAGTGCTGTATCAAGATATGGATGCTTAGTTGATCACGTTGAAGAGTTGTCCAAACGAATGGGATGGGAAGTGGAGAAAGAGATGCTTCGAATTCCAAGTACACGAAATGCTGCAGTGATTGGACTCAAAAAGGAAAAACAAGAATCAGCTGAAGCTGAGATCACCCGAGTTTATGAAGTGATAGCGATGGAGGGAGGAGCAGAGGGCTGGGTGGAAAACACCATGGCGTTGATGAAGCGACCGCCAAGAAATCATTAGCATAATAAGAGTAAAAGGTTTTAGAATGAAGAGTATGATAGAGTATAGAATGTAGAGATTGTAGATTTCAAGAATATCTCTAGTCCCTGATAAGAATAATTTATTGGCTAGAGAAGGATATTTTGTATACTAATTTTAGCATCGTGCAAAGCAGCTTATTGTCGCACGATATTAAATGTTGGAACAAAGAAAATTGCATACATTTTACGGTATTGGAAAATTGAAAAAATGTGGAGAGGAAAATTGTTTGGACTATGAAAATTATGAAACTCAATGGAACGGATTATTCACAAGTTAATAAAAAACGATGAGTTCTATGAAATTCAGTCGGAGTCCGAATAAAAAGCAATTTATGACTAATTTACTGCCAGGGATTTAAACAAAGTAATACAGCTAATAGTCCAACCAAGACTCGTGCAGGAGCATCACCGTAAATCACTGCAGCTCACAAGAGAAGTAATTATAGAAGGAGGGTTAAAAATAAAACTGCTACTTTGAATGAAAAAAAAAACTAGTCCACCAGTGAAATGATTCTTTAACCTATCGACGATTGAAGTCGTTATTTACATTTTAACACTTCCGCATATTCGCATACTCTTTAAATATCATTGGGGTAGTCAAATAATTCTTTTCGAACTCCCAATGCTCATCTGGTAAAACCATCTATCCTCTCCCCCTTCAAGACGTATTCCCCATACCTCCACTCTCCCACCCAAATCTAGATTTTCGCGCGCTATCCCGCTCTTAAACGTGGCTGCGAAAGCGCCGAAAATTGTCCACCTACTATCATGACTGGCTCGTCTTCTCAGTACGTACACGTCTATTCAGCGACAACAATACAATACTAACAGATCATAGATTCCAGCAGCTTGAAAAGCTTGGAGAGGGTACATATGCTACCGTTTACAAGGGCAGGAACCGTCAAACGGGAGCCCTTGTCGCCTTGAAAGAAATCAATCTCGATTCCGAAGAAGGCACCCCCCTGACGGCCATTCGAGAGATTCTGCTTATGAAAGAGCTCGATAACGAAAACATTGTCACCCTTTACGATGTGATTCACACTGAAAACAAACTTACTTTGGTTTTCGAATTCATGGACAAGGACTTAAAGAAATACATGGAAGTTCATGGCAATCAAGGAGCACTTGACCTTAAGGTAGTTAAGCTGTTTATGTTCCAATTATTGAAAGGAATTATGTTTTGTCACGATAATCGTGTATTACACCGAGACTTGAAGCCACAGAATCTTCTTATTAGTCCAAAGGGTGAATTGAAGCTCGGAGACTTTGGTCTTGCGCGTGCTTTTGGTATACCCTTCAACACTTTCCTGAATGAAGTTGTAACTTTGTGGTACCGTGCACCTGATGTTTTATTGGGTCTGAAGCTGTATACTACTCTGATTGATATTTGGTCTGCTGGATGCATTTTCGCAGAGATGTGCACAGGTAAACCGCTTTTCCCTGGAACTGCCAACGACGATCAGTTGATTAAAATTTTTAGACTTATGGGTACACCCAATGAACGTACCTGGCCTGGCGTTTCACAATACGCAAACTATAAGAATAACTGGCAAATCTTTGTGCCTCAAGATTTGCGCAACCTTATCAGAAACTTAGACCTGATGGGTTTGAATTTGTTGTCTAGCTTGTTACAAATGCATCCGGATGCACGTATCACAGCGCGTCAAGCCTTACAGCATCCATGGTTTCATGAGATTCTGAACCCAAACCCGTTGGTACGTAGCTTACCTGACCCTTACCAACAACAGCAGCAACAGCAGCAACAACAGCAACAACAGCACGGAATGGAACACCCATTGTACTAGTAGTAGCAGAACTCTAGCAATATATGATTGTACGGAAGGCCTTAACTGAATATCTTGAACGAAGGAGAGGAAAGAAAGGCAATTACATACATCGTACATGTTATTATACTGACTCTCAATATTCATCTTTACATAAATGTTTTTGTAGAATTACCGTAGATACCAAAAAAATTATTTGAACAATTTCCACCCGAATGCTGAAATAAATACAATAGTCTGTTATTATCAAGAGCAATCAATGTCCATTTTCCCATAGTTCATCAATAATTGAAAGGTTTCATCACTTTCGACGAAGATTATTCAAAAAAATTTTCAACCATAGCCATTAAAAGTTCCTAGTTTTGCAATTGCTGCTACATCAACCCAGACTTGAACAAACAAAAATCTTTGCCACCACTCATATAAAGAGTAGAGAGGTTTTCCTAGTCAAACTTTCACTTTTTTAAATCTCCTCACTTTGATCCATTTTCGCTGCACTGTCGAGATCGTGATCTCATCCCACCATTCATTTTTTCTTATCTCAATTACTCTTCACACATTTCTAAGATATCCATATTAAAGCTACGGGAGTCACTAACCAACACATAATACCGGTGTACTTACCCAAAAAGTCCCCATATACACTCACCGAAACAATCAAGACCATAGAAAGACAATTTTGTCTCGGATTATATTCCCTAAGAGCCTCCAACATCACCATTGCTATAATTTGCAACCGCCATGGCATTCGTCAGAGGCAGTCTTACCCCAGAACAACGGGCCAAAATTGTATGTATACGTCAGATATACTTCACTTCTTCGTCGAGACTCAATACTAACACTCTAGGAAGCGAACAGGAAGCGTGCACTCGAAAGGAGACAACAAAGAGGTCTAGCGCCACCGCCACCAACAACGAGCCAGCCCACAGTTCCGACTGCAACAGTGGTACAAAGTACACCATTACAGACCCAAAGATCTTCAGGCGATCAAAGATCGCCGATGAAACGTCCACGAATCGAGCTCACTCCGGAACAACGTAAACAAATCGAAGAGAATAGGAAGAAAGCCCTTGAGATTCAAAAAAAGAAGCAACAGCAAAATCGTAATGCAGAAGAAACCATGAAGTCCCAGATAGCTCCTGAGGTCGCTCAAGCCACTAATAGAGGAGTAGATGTTAGACTTCCAAAAGAGGTGCTAGACTTGGCGAGTGATAAAAAAACAGCCAACGATAAGAAGTCTAACAAAAAAGACATACATCACATCAACAAAAGAGATTATATAGAGTATGATTTGGCCACAATGAAGGACACTTTGGGAGGATTTTTGGACGAAATGGATAATAATGGATTTGGACCTGCTGAACCGGAAAATCCTCGTTTGGAAGCGTGGAAGGAGAAGCAGAAAATGGACCATATAGTCAAAGAGATGGCTCCCCCGCTTGATATTTCTACAGCCCCCAAGTGCTTCGAATGTGGATCGCTTGAGATTGATCAGAATCTATACCAAAATTTTCGACAAATACGAGTTTGTCGACCTTGTGCCAGAGAAAAGCCAGAAAAGTATGCCTTGCTCACAAAAACAGAATGTAAGGAGGATTACCTACTTACAGACCCAGAATTAAGAGATACCGAGTTGTTGGCTAGAATCGAAAAACCTAATCCCCATGGCTTTTCTAGAATGCAACTCTTCTTGAGACTTCAAATAGAAGAGTTTGCTTGGAAGAAATGGGGAGGACCAGATAAGTTGGATGAGGAATGGGAGAAAAGAGAACGGGTCAGATTGCAGAGGAAGGAGAAAAAATATGAGGATAAACTCAAGGAAATGAGAAAAAGGACCAGAGCAGAGGAGTATACGAGGAAATTAAGAAATGGAGAACTGTTAGGACAAAAACATGTTCACGATTGGTCTGAACCTCTTGAAGAAGGAGATCATTTACGAAGGAGATGTATCGATTGTGGAATGGAGACCGAAGAAGTTCTTATATGAGGTTATTTATAGAGGAAATACTAGCAAACAAGAACAAGAACAAGTCGAATTCGATACCACAATATATTGATGATGTAAATGCCATATAGAACTGGTCATATAAGATAAAATCAATTCGTTTAATATATAATCTATCCAATCTGAAACTGTTTTTTTTTTCAAAATATCATCATCTCTTATAAATGACGTTCCCCACATTTAATTAAGAGGGTCAGGAAATGAGCTATTTGAAAACCGCTAAACGGCAGTTAAATCCATAATTCAGCACATGACCTTCCTATCGAACAATCCACATTGATTAATTAGTGGCGAAGCGGCACCAAACCTAGACAATTCTAGTGTATCCATAATAAGTATATCGTTGCTCAAACTTGGAACCCTCTGGAACCATCAACGTGCGATGTGGCCCAAATAGGAAATATCTTAAAGTAGCCGCATCTTGAATCAAGTGCACAATTTGGCCGAAACCATAAGAATACGACCTCAAGCAACACAACAAATAGATTAAAAAATGCTCTGAATTAACGCAAGAATTAATGAAGTGTAGGTCGTAATTAAGACAGCATTTCCGAATCATACAATCATACTCTTTCACTCAACATTTATAACAGCAGTTTGGCCACCGCCGCCGAAGCATCCTGCATGCCCATGGAAGTCGATGGAACATTCCTCGCAATCGTCGAACTTTTGCAGCACGCCAGTATTTAATGCGAACGATTTACAATTTTTCACCATCAGAGAACCTTTTACAATCAGTATCCAAGATGCCAGAAAAAGTTGAAACTCACGAGTTCACAGCTGAGATTTCTCAGTTGATGTCTCTCATCATTAACACCGTTTACTCTAACAAGGAAATTTTCCTTAGAGAATTGATCTCCAACGCTTCCGATGCCTTGGACAAGATCCGTTACGAGGCTTTGTCTGACCCATCTAAGTTGGAATCCGAGCCAGAGTTGTTCATTAGAATCACTCCAAAGCCAGAGGAGAAAGTCCTTGAAATCAGAGATTCTGGTATCGGTATGACCAAGGCCGACTTGGTTAACAACTTGGGTACTATCGCCAAGTCTGGTACCAAGGCCTTCATGGAAGCCTTGAGCGCTGGTGCTGACGTCTCTATGATCGGTCAGTTCGGTGTCGGTTTCTACTCGCTTTTCTTGGTCGCCGACCACGTTCAGGTCATCTCCAAGCACAACGACGACGAACAGTACATCTGGGAATCCAACGCTGGTGGTAAGTTTACCGTCACTTTGGATGAACAGAACGAAAAGATCGGTCGTGGTTCCATCCTTAGACTTTTCTTGAAGGATGACCAATTGGAATACTTGGAAGAGAAGAGAATTAAGGAAGTCGTCAAGAGACACTCCGAGTTCGTTTCTTACCCAATTCAATTGGTTGTCACCAAGGAAGTTGAAAAGGACGTCCCAGTCGAAGAAGAAGAAAAGAAGGAGGAAGACTCCGACGACAAGAAGCCAAAGTTGGAAGAAGTCGAAGATGAAGACGAATCTAAGAAGGAGGAGAAGACCAAGAAGGTCAAGGAACAAGTCACCGAGACTGAAGAATTGAACAAGACCAAGCCATTGTGGACCAGAAACCCATCTGATGTCACCAAGGAGGAATACAATGCTTTCTACAAGTCCATTTCCAACGACTGGGAAGACCCATTGGCCGTCAAGCACTTCTCTGTTGAAGGTCAATTGGAATTCAGAGCTATCCTCTTCGTTCCTCAAAGAGCTCCATTCGATGCTTTTGAATCTAAGAAGAAGAAGAACAACATCAAGTTGTACGTGCGTAGAGTTTTCATCACTGATGAAGCCGAAGACTTGATTCCAGAATGGTTGAGCTTCATTAGAGGTGTCGTTGACTCCGAAGACTTGCCATTGAACTTGTCCAGAGAAATGTTGCAACAAAACAAGATCTTGAAGGTCATCAAGAAGAACATCATTAAGAAGATTATTGAAACCTTCAACGAAATTGCTGAAGACCAAGAGCAATTCGACAAGTTCTACACTGCCTTCTCCAAGAACATCAAGTTGGGTATTCACGAAGACCAACAAAACAGAAACGCTTTGGCCAAGTTGTTGAGATACAACTCTACCAAGTCCACTGAAGAACTCACTTCTTTGTCTGACTACGTTACCCGTATGCCAGAACACCAGAAGAACATCTACTACATCACTGGTGAATCTATTAAGGGTGTTGAGAAGTCTCCATTCTTGGACGCCTTGAAGGCAAAGAACTTCGAAGTCTTGTTCTTGGTTGACCCAATTGATGAATACGCCATGACTCAATTGAAGGAATTCGAGGACAAGAAGTTGGTTGACATCACCAAGGACTTCGAGTTGGAAGAGACCGAAGAAGAAAAGGCTCAAAGAGAAAAGGAAGTCGAAGAATACGAACCTTTGACCAAGGCCTTGAAGGAAATCTTGGGTGACCAAGTTGAAAAGGTTGTCGTTTCCCAGAAGTTGGTCGACGCTCCTGCTGCCATCAGAACTGGTCAATTCGGCTGGTCCGCTAACATGGAGAGAATCATGAAGGCTCAAGCTTTGAGAGACACCACTATGTCCTCTTACATGTCTTCTAAGAAGACTTTCGAAATTTCTCCAAAGTCTGCCATCATTAAGGAATTGAAGAAGAAGGTTGAAAAGGAAGGTGCCGAAGACAAGACCGTCAAGGACTTGACCACCTTGTTGTACGAAACTGCCTTGTTGACCTCTGGTTTCTCTTTGGAAGAACCATCATCTTTCGCTGGTAGAATCAACAGATTGATTTCTCTTGGTTTGAACATCGATGAGGAAGAAGAAGAGGAAGTTGAGGCTGAAGTTGGTACCACCACCGCTACCACCGAACCAGCTGTTGAATCCGCTATGGAAGAAGTTGACTAAACATGATGTTGTGTCGTTAAGAGCTATGTACTGTATTTAGTTTTTTACATATTTAACACAGAGCTCAGGATTAGGGTTAATATAATTTTATGTAGTCTTTAAGAAGGAGCATTTATCAAGGTTATTGCTTATCGTCTTCGATCACTTCCGCCCCCAATTTTGCTAACTCTTCAATGGTGCTCATCACGGAAGTTGCCTGTTCTCTTACCAAAAGATCGGTGTCTGTTGTTGCAACATGAGAAAGAGAGGTCCACGCGGACTGTCTGTAATTCTCAGGGAAGGGCAATGTACTTGATTTTGAGGTTCCTATAATCAAATCATTAAGGAGAACAACAGCTGCCCTTCTCATGACAGCCTTCTCAGGAGAGGTTTCTAGCTGAAGAATTCCTATAGCACAGTCCAAGACGTCACTCAAAAGACTTGCGAAACCCAAAGGATTGGTTAAACAACAAATACCCAAGAGTGACATTGCTGAATTTCGAAGCCTGTCATCGGTCTCACTTTCAGTACCTCTTCTGACTAACAGGACCGAACTTCCAACTATAAGAGCTGCTGCTTCACCAGCAAAAATTTCGTTTTCCTGCTGAACATATCTCAACAAAACCTCACCAATACGAAGCCTCTCATCAATTTCCGCTTTCTGATCTGTATAAATGTTGCAATAGATAGACAAGACTTTCTTGGGATCCCAAGAAACGAGTTCTTGCAATCCCTTAATAACATTGAGATAAATGAACGGTTCGGGATCTTTGAGTTGTACCATATGGAGTTCGATAACAAAGTCTAATGATACTATTTCACTTTTACAAATAATAAGCTCCCTCAAAAGGTGAAGAGCATGTGCTCTTATTGGCACTAAAGGATCATTGAGACCAGTCACTGCTCTCTGAAGCTTCACTTTATGAGCTTGAAGCAAAGTTTGCGGCTGTTCCCTTTTATTTCCGTTTAGAACTTCTTCAATTCTAACACAGACCGATTCGGCCGCAGGCCTCAGATTTCCAGTAATTTTCTTCAACTCATTGACGACATCCTTCAAAATGGGCTTCGTATCTTCATCAAAATCAAATGATTCCGACACTATCGCAGAGACTATCTGTAACAAAATCGGAAGCGTCTGCAGATGGAAATTTCCGTCAATATCATCGTCTTCATCGTCAGAATCAACGTCTTCAGTCTTGACTTCGACTTGCGTTCCTTGGGAACCATATTTAAGGAACCTTAAAACCACGTTTAATATCTCTTTTGGCGTTTTGGCCAAATCTTCTTTAAATTTGTTTGCCATCTCTTCGAGAACTCTCATATCTATCAACGCAAAAAACGGGTTTTGATCTCCTCCAATTTGCGTAGTGCTGCTACTGAGATTGAGCCACCTTTCAAGTACCACCACAAATTCTTGTTGAACGATGTTATCGTCAAGGTCTTCTAGAAGTTCAATAAAAAGTGTTATTGATGCATCAAGTTTTTGTAAAAATTTGTTTACTCTTGTATCTGCTGATACTGTTTCTGGATTGTTGGATCGTGGCGATATTTGTGGTAATTCGTTAGGACCTATAGCGTATTCCCAATTTTCACCGCCATCACTCACCAAGTTTTTGACGAGTAAATCCACATTGTAAGCATTCGTGGCCTCACTCAAGGTATTGTTAAATAAGATGGAAAAGTAGCTGACTAAAATGCCCTTCACAATTCCCGTTGATTTATCTTCACCCTTCAAAAAAGTTAAATACTGCCATAAGGGCACAATGATAGGGGTAAAAAGAGTGTCAACGAAGGGTGAATCTGTGAACCCTTTTGATATTGAAATTAAAACGTTAATTACATTGTTCAATTCCACTTCTGTGGCCTCGTCTGAAAAAACTCGCCATACCAACTTCATGAAAAAATCTTTGACAACGAGCTGGTTTTTTAACCAGAGCTTCTCCAACACAAAGCAGACACAACTATTAACAACTGGTCTGTTAATATTAACGAGTAAATCATACATTTGCATGCCAATGCTAGTAAAATAAGGAATCACAGATATAGACTTAGGCTTAGAAAGAATCACATTGGCAACATGATCGAACTTCTCCGTATCAATTTCTTCCTGGTTTCTCAAACCACATACAAACTCAATGAGTGTATGAAGACCATCTTTATGTGGTGCATTGTAAGGTAATTGTTGTAATTGTGAAGATACGAGTGCCTTAAATTTGAGAGCAAATAGAGTGTTTCCTGAGGTTGATGACAAAAGCAAGGAAAATGTCTGAAATAGCTCATAAGTATCGGGTATATCCAATATTGTCTTAAAAGCTAGCTTAACCTTCTCTTTTTGATGCATGGTTATTTCTTTATCATCCATTGTTAAAAGAACTAATGATGTAGTAAGAAAATCAGAGTAACCTGTCCCTCGAAGTAACAAGTTTGTAACGTCTGAATTCCGGTCTTCAAAGACTTGTAATAGGTTTTCAAAAATACAGAAAAGGAGATCTCCAGATCCCTGTGTTTCTGGTTGAATTTTCATGGAATTTGCTCCATTCGTGAACGCCTTAAGCCGTCTCTTATCCAAAGGAATTCCAACCTTGTAAAAAGATAGAGCGGGGTATACACCGTGTATAATTATTACATTGACCAAACGACTAAATGTCTTGATATCATGCAATGAAATGGATATCAAGTTTTTGTCTTCAAATTTGAGTTTCTCTTGCTCGGATAGTATTTGGATCTGCAGAAGCAAATCAAGTAGCTTTTTAATCAATGTAAATCTATCAGGAGTGTCGAATTTTTGGCAAAGAAAAGCTAGATCAAGCTCTTCTAACAGTTTGGTCATTAAATTAGATTCCAAATCAGCAAACAAGAGGTCCAACTTGGTATCACGCACATAATCTGGGACATTGAGACCATGTCTTTGCTTACTCAGACCTTGGTCCCGATATGAAAGATCCAACAGTTTTGGGTCCCTTTTCACTGTTTTCTTCTTTGATTCAGCAAATGGGTTCTTCATAGGAGCTACTCTCTCACCACCGGAGACCCGCCCCGGTTGAAGCGGCACATCTGTGGACAAAACCTCTATTTTCGGTGGCGGAGACATCTTGATGCAAAATGTCAGCAGCCTGCACCTCCAGATTTTATGTGGAGTCCATAATTTTTTTCAAACTCATCGCATTTCTTCAGACTTTCCGTATAGCAACACGATGACTACGACACTTACACAAGAGGAAATGGACGCAGTGGTGTACGACGCCAGAGAAGGAGACCTTGAAACTTTGAAGGAAATCTTTACTGAGCTTCCAGGGACCCTTTTGCTCACGATAAAGGATGATATAACTGGATCTACTCCCATACATATGGCTGCAGCCAACGGTCATGCGACAGTGGTCGAGTATTTGTTGTCCGTAATTCCTAAAGATGATGCCAAAAAGCTTGCTGCGCAAGCCAACAACTCAGGTAACACTGCTTTACACTGGGCTGCCTTCAATGGTCATTTGGAAGTGGTCAAATATCTTGTAGATGTCTACGAAGTCGACCCTTTCCTTAAGAATGAGAGTGGACATGATGCCATTTATGAGGCCGAACAGAACGCACAGGCTGAAGTGGAAACTTGGTTCTTGAAGAAGTTTGCTGTAGAGAATGACTATGACTTAAAATTGGAGGAAAATGATGATGAAACCAAAATTACTTTCCAACCAGGAAATGAAAGTAAATTGGCAGACGAAGAAGCCGCAGCTAAGAAGAAGGAACTTGAGCAAAAGTCTGCTCAAGAAGAGAAAAAGCTTCAAGAAGATACTGAGAAGTTACGCATTTAATACCATAGAGACAATAAAAGAAATATTTCAATATCAGCTAAATTCTACACATTACGACAGTTCAGGTTGTGTAATGTTAAATTGATCAATTAAATTCATTTTATCTCCCTTCAATTAGAGAGATTGTCTCTCGCTTAGCTCAATTTTCATCATTTCTCTATCGCGCTCTTGACGCCATGCCTGCATACCAACCACTTCTTTCCTGCACTCAGACCTCATAAATTTTTCGAGCCTCTGAAATTTTTTACTCAGCAACGAACATGGCAGACCTAGGATTTGACCCCACGTTAAAGAAGAAGAAGAAGGCCAAGAAGGTCGAAGAAGAAGAAACTGCCAGCCCTAGCCCTGCTGGTGAAATAGATGACATGTTCTCTGGCTTAAAGAAGAAAAAGAAGTCCAAGAAGGATGACGAAGAGAGATCAGAACTGCCCGCCGTATCGGACGACTTAACTGCACAATTAGGCGATTTGACCTTGAAAAAGAAGAAGAAGAAGACTAACGTGAACCTGGAAGCTGCCGACTTCGAGGCTGCTTTAGAGAAGGCCGGTGTTGACGCCGCTGCTCCTGTTGTAGAAGAGGAAAGCGTCTCTGTCAGCAGCGAAAGTAAGGAAGCATTGGGAGGATTACTGTACGACGATCTTTTGAGCAGATTTTTCGCCATCTTAAAGAAGAACAACCCAGAGCTTGCTGGTGACCGTTCAGGACCCAAGTTCAGAATTCCTCCTCCTGTTATTCAAAGAGAAGGTTCCAAGAAGACCATGTTTGCCAATGTGCAAGAAATCGCCACTGTTTTGCAGAGGTCGCCAGAACATTTGATACAGTACTTGTTTGCCGAATTGGGTACCTCTGGTTCCATCGATGGTGAGAAGAGATTGATCTTGAAGGGTAAGTTTCAGCCCAAGCAAATGGAGTCTGTGTTGAGAAGATACATCATAGAGTACGTCACATGCAAGACTTGTAAGTCTATGAACACGGAGTTGAAGAGAGAATCTGCAAACAGATTGCATTTCTTGAGTTGTAAGGCATGTGGATCGACCAGATCTGTTTCGTCGATCAAGACCGGTTTCCAAGCGCAAATCGGAAGAAGAAAGAGGGTTTAGTGTACAGTATCGCATCAGCAGTAACGCTAGGAATGTATATGGAGACGATTAAATGTAGGCGACGACTAAATTTAGGCGACGATTGACAGCTATTGAGAGGTCAAAATAAGCTATTATAGAGTTTGAAGTCTTTTCATGTTCTATGAATTCCTTAAATCAGATATCAGTTTATGGTCGTCATATAGTCACTAGTAATAAAAAGTGAACAAAATAAACTAGAACGATATAAACTACAGATAGGTCATTTATCATATACTATTATTGTACATCACTCAGCACATAATCAGTCTTTGGCAAACAATTTTACATAAAGTAAGCTCATTTCGTGACGGCTGGAGGAGGCGGTGGAGGGGTGGCCACCGATGCAGATTGTGCCGGAACTACGCCCAGCAGCAGCAACAGCGTGCTGCTCAGATTAGACACCAAACTGTCGGTGCTTAGATTGTGGGCGACTCGTTGTGGACGTCGACGGGTCCCGCTACTAACACGGCGTGCTTCGATTTTAGGGCAATCATTCCAGCCTTCCATGGGCGCACCTTTTTGGAATTCAGTGAGTGCCATGATGTTAACGAGTGTTCAGGCGGTAATAATCTTTGTGTAGATCACAAGCAAAAATAAAACCGAGGGATGGTTGCACACAGAGGAACCAGTAAAGGACACCGTGGGAAGGTAAGTATTTGATCTGTGGTAGGAGATTTGCGTGTAAGTGAGAAGAACGTGGCGTGACGGCTGGGGCACAATGTGAGAACAATGTGAGAAGGAGAAAGTGAGAAGGGCTTGGACTGAGGGGGCTGCTCGCTTGAAAATTCAGATAAGTTGAAGCCTTAAGGCTATCAAGATGGAGTAAGTTTTAAATTAAATGATTAAAATTCATTTATTAGGATTTTTCAGCTAATCAGTTTGAGTCTCTACTTAATATTCTTATCTCTTTGTTCAGTTATGTATTTTTCTTTGTCCAGTAAAGATGCTATTGAGATCCACAATTAATTATATAGCCTCGTATGATGAGTGTAACTCGTTGCATTACTTCAATCTATTCATATGACCAAACTTGACCACACTTCAAAGACTTCTGATGGTTATTTTCAATCAGTCGAAAAATCTTTTGATATCATCTTTGTAATTGCAATGCACGCTCAAGAAGCTCGTCCACTGTAGGCCTCTCCGTCGCATTCAATTGTAAGCAATCTTTGATCATTGAATTAAGACCATCCGAGTATTCACTGTCCCCAGGAATGGTATATTTACCCAGAGAAATTGCCAAATTGAGTGATGCTCCTTGTTCCATTTCGATCTTCTCAAATGGCAGGCATCCGTAACAACATGCATATAACAAGCAGCCCAAAGACCATACGTCAGTGGTCTCAGTAATTTCGGTATTTGTTGCTACATCCAAGAGCTCGGGTGCACGATAAGGAAGCGTACAATGCTGCAGAGCAAAGTCAGTGAGAGATAATGCCTGTTGCCGATTTCTCACCGATACCCTGGCTTTGGAGCATGATCCTAGATCCACTAATACGGGGAGACCTTCAGCTGAAAGCATTACATTAGCAGGTTTTATATCTCGATGCGCCAAAGGACGAGTTTCCAGCATTTCTGTGTCTAAATTAGAGCCTGGTTCCACGCTTTCAACACCCGCAGATGCGTCAAGATCATCTATATCATCGTCCATAGATGGGAGAAGCAAATCATCTTCTTCTTGACTGGCATTTCGACCATATACTCGGAATTTATGCATGACTTGAAGACCCCGACAAATTCCAATGAATATTCTTAGCACTTCATCCTCGGGCATCAGCACACTATTGAGCACATTAGCATTGATAATGTCTTGAAGGGATTGTTCGAAGTATGGCATAACAATGTAGATAGATTTGGACCCGTCCAGTTCATCCACAGCGCTTTCTTCAATAGATTGAACAATATATGGAGTTTTCAGGCTCACGAAACGGTGGTAATTACGAATTTCTCTCAATGCATTCTTATAGGTCTCATCTTGTCGACCAAATGGGCATCTTATCTTTTTAAGGGCGAACAATGACCCGTTGGACTTCTCTACCAAATAGACGTACGAGAAACCTCCTTCACCCAAAAGACGGATAATTTTATAGCTAGAGCCCTTGATTTTAATATGTGGAGCAGATATGCTGGGGAAGCAGGGGAAACATGCGCCCAAGAGATACCATACGACGTCCATAATTGGGGGGTTGTAGTGTAGGTACGGCTGATTATGTCAAGCTTACCAAAAGCAATGGGAGTTTTAATAGTGCGATAATGAAATTGAGGTGGGGCCGCAAAAAATAGGGCGCATTGCCGTGAGGATTAATAGCAACCAGTGTAGAATACAGGGACATTAGGAGTGAGAAATAGGGTGAGGTTCAAAAATTACGCACGATTCTTGTTTGTACCAGGCAATGGCGCGCAAAAAATGAGAAATATGATAGATTGATCATTTTCACTGATAATACATATTCGACGGCTAACTGTTGCCTACAAGCCACCAATATCTCGAAAGATTTATTCATTATCCAAATTCTTTGACACATTAGGCTAAACTGATGGACGTTCTCAATAACCTACTGCAAATTCAGATTCTTCCTGATCTCTTTGTACTTCTACATGACTTAGAGCATGGTGACGTTCAACCCAAAGACTTCGAAAGCCACGCAGGTAGTATTAGGTTGAAGCTAGGCCAGATGCGAGCACAGTTACTGCAAATTGAAGACATCAGTCGGACTTCTAAAGAACGAGAAGAGCAAATAGAGCTATTGGAAAGCCAAACACAGAAGATGACTCAATTCTTGCGTGAATTACATCGTATGGACTGGACCGACAACCTGCCGGCGGATGTCGAAATGGTAGACGAAAGCATTTAAAGTGCTGGAATAGGGAATTGATGCATTGCCTGTAAGATGGTTGAGGATAAAGAATTCATTGAATTTGAAAGGTAGAAGAAAGGAAAGGATTTCATAATAAGGTGCAATACAAAGTATAATTTGTATTACCTTTATGCGACTAGTAAAAGAGATGATGGCACCTCTACGAAACGAATATAATTGTTCAAAATGCTCGCTAAATTCTATTGTGAAATACACCGGTAAAAGAAATGGTATAATATACGAGACAACGAACCCCATAAAAATTTGTAGATACTCAAAGAATATTTGCATTTATCGCTCACAGAACCTATATATTACTGCCACTATGATATACGCTTTTAGAAGTAACATTTGTTTATTCTATTGATGAAATTCGTCAGATCGGCTCACTATCCTCTATTCTTTTTGTTGCGATGCCCGTAGATTTCCGTCGCAGATCAGCGCGCGTAAGTTCTATTTTTGTCCCCGATTTCTTTCGCTTCAAATCTCTTCATCACCAAAACAGCATGTCTTCCCGGCCTAGCACCACGCCGTCGCCAATTCCTATGCTTGCATTCTTGCAAGAGTACCCCGCACTCACGGTAGGTCTCCCGATCTTTACCTTTGGGCTTCTTTTCATCGATTGGGTTCTTGGACGTGCCCTTTCTGGTGCCTGTTCTCTTTATCCAAAGGCAATTTTCAGCCTTGATATGAACAGGGTCCTGCTTTATCTTCTTTTCCATCAGAACATTCCGCATTGGTTCTTTAATATCGTTGCCCTTATCACTCCTTTGACTGTATATGAGCGCACGCATGGTACCGTAAACACAGGTATCACCCTCAACTTGTTGGCCGTCGTCACTGCCGTCCAGTACCTGATTGTGGGATCCTTGCTTTTTCCCACTGTCCATGTAGTTGGACTTTCTGGTGTTGTTTTCCTGCTTTTGGCATTCACTGCCTACAAAGAACATGATCACAATCCTGTTCTTTACACTTTCAAACTTGGTGGTAGAGAGCACTCAATTCCAACTTTATGGTCGCCATTTTTATTTCTTGCGTTAATGTTTTTTATTCCAGGATCATCTTTCTGGGGCCATCTTTTTGGAATTACAACTGGTTACTTGTTAGGAATGGGTAAAATGAACTTCTTGTTTCCTCCTCTGAGAGTTGTTATCTGGATCGAAAATAAATTGGCTCGTCCAATTTCTGCTTTAGATGGCTTGGTTACTTTTATTCGGGAAGAAGATGCAGTTGCTCTTCGTTCGGTAAGTTATCGTCCTATTCTCAGTACTCCTGAAGTCAATGTGGCTGGTACTGTGTAAAATTTAACATGATATAATACCTGGAGGTATCCAGAGGCTATTGGTCATTTCTACAACATAGATTTCGATTAGGTTTTCAGTTCTAATTCTAAAGGTGGCCACTAACGTAATGTTTAAAAAAATGTTGATGCCAATCTCTACCGAATAAGCTGAAAACATCCTAATCAATTGACAGAATTTAATGGGATCATTTTGGGATGAGATACTTCAGATGGGTTTGTTATTTGAGTTTATTGACACTATCTAATTTATTATACATAATATTTTGCACTGTCGGGTTTGAGCTACAAGCGATGCTCTCATGCAACTAATTAGCTAAGATATGAATGAAAAAACACTTGAACATGACATAAATGGTACTACAAAAAGCATGCGAGTAAGACGGTTTGACCTTCTTTAAATTTTATTGTCTTCTATAATCAGATATTCACTGACATTATTAGGCTGAACCATTTCATTTTTAAACAAAGTCTCTATTATGATTCAAAACCTTATAAGTTTGATACACTCTTAGTTAGTTGCAGTAAATCGCTAATATTAATTTTAACTAAAAATTTGAAAATAGGAATTCAAAGGTCATTGGCTCAATTGATTTCGCTTCGTCCAATTCAATCATTAAGGCTCATATTGAATATTAAACCGTCCTACTTTCCTTGTTAACTGTTTTTTTTTTTGCTTCCTATTATTCGTCTCTATTTAAACCTTCGCTACCGCGTCCATCCACCCGCGCACATGCCAAATCACGCGGACCATTTAGCGGCGACACTATTTTAATGAATACAACATATTAGCGTTTAATGATTTTAATTTCCGTTCGTTCTCGCTATTTTTGCTTACGCTCCCCGTACCTCAAGGAGTACCCTGCGAGTACTAAAAAAAAAAACATAATCTCAGATAACCCCACCTTTTGCAAACACCCACCCTCTGTGTTATGGATCCGCCCAAACGGGAGCATAATTCCTCATCACTCTCTAAGAGGGGCTCACTACTTCTTCAAAAGGCCAACCTGCTCGTGCGGCGCAAGGAGGACGCCAAAACAGACCAGAATGGGCCATCCAAAAGCACACCAGCTTATAGGAGGAGAAGAACGAAAAAGTCAAAAGAAGCTCGTAAAAGTAATGAAAAACCCATCGTTGATACGGAACCCGTATCTTCTCCTTCAGAAGAAAAGTCGAAACTGGATTCAATCACCGAGTCAAGTCAATTGGTCGAAGAAACTTTACCTTCTCCGAACGTTATACCACCCAAAGTAAATGTGAAAACTTCGGGTATCAATGAAACAACCTTATCAAACGACTCTGAAAAACCATTACTCCTGCCTTATAGTGGAAAGATACGAAACCCTCTGATTGAGACTGATTCGAGTCCATTTAAGAACGATGGAACTCCACTGAAAGTAAAATCTTCGGATGAATCACAAAGTTTTACTAAAAATAAAGAAGTTATCTCTAACTTGACGAAAGCTTCACCGGAGACAACAAAATTAGCATCAAATAGGGGTAATGGTCATGGATTTCAATCAACTGTTCCAAACGGTTCTTCCGCTCAAAATACAATAAACGGAGTCAATAGTGGTATGAAGTCCATGATGATAAGTGGCCAAGGAACAATATCACGAAAAAGTCTGGGTGGAACGGCAACAAACAATGAAATAACTTCTTTCAATTCGGAATCGAATACGAGTTTAAACAAAAGCAACCATGACGAATCGTCTTCTAGCTTAAGTATTCCCAAGGATTCAGAAAGAGAAATGCTTTTTGAATTTTCTGGACTGAAAGTTCATGTTTTCCACGACCAGCTCACAGATAAGGTGCCTGAAATTGGTGCTTCTGGTCGAATTTTGGGCCATGGAACTCTTCTGGTTTTCCACATAAATCATGGAATGATGATTTATCTTCAATGTGGTCCACTGTTTGTGTATCCTTTGCTTCCCAAATCTAAAATACTAAGAATTGGTTTCAATACTTTTATGCTCCCACTAGTAAACCCGGAAAGATATTGGCGCATAACTTTGGAGACCAGCGATAGAGCAGTTATTGAAAATCTTGAATGTGTACTTAAGGAGAACATTTGTTATAGAAAATTATACCAAGATAATGAACCGGCTTCAAATGAAAAGCTTTTTGACGGTGAAGATTACCATGATTCTGAAGAGAGCCAAAAAATCCAGGTCGGCCAAAAAATTGAACAGAAAAAGAAAACTCAGGACAGTCGAAGGAATCAAAATATTGAAAATGATCATATGGGAAGCAATGAGGAAAGAGATTTGGATCGCTACAAGTCTATTCCTCCAAGTGACCGGAACACTCTGGCTGCGTCCGATATAATCTTGAATTCAAATGACTCTGCTAAAGTTCGTGCCGGTTCGCAATTAGATTTACAAACACAGCAACAGCTGCACCAAGAACAACATCAAGAAGATCCAGAAACCCATTCACTGCATTTCACACCCTCAAATGGTGGTCATTGCAGTCCACCTCTGCCACATACAACCCCAACCCCCCAAGGCACTTCATTTTTGTCAGTAGCTATCCCAGAGTCTCCTCCATCTGCTTCTTTCTCGCCAATAGTATCTAATACTCGTCAAACGAGTACCCCATTAGTGGACCGTGTTCTGGATTCACCGGTTCTTGGTTTAACACCTCAGCCTATATACCAACCAAGACCACAACAGGCCACCTCTACAGGTTGGGCTAATCCCTTCCGGGTTGATCATCCGGTTGCATATCAACGGGCTCCTAGCGTCAAATCCGATGAGCTGATGGACTCTCTTATTGACGAATATGAAGACAATATGACTTCTTCGATTCTTCATGCTTCACGACCACTGTCTCGTCCTGCTAGTCGTCTTTCCCAAGCATCACGAACGAGTTATCGTCCCAATTACACAAGTAATGGAGCTGAAGAAGGTTTTCCAACCACTTCCCTCAGCCAGTATCATCGGGCGCACCTGGCCAGAAAAAATTCAGTTATATCAGAAAGTGGTAATGTACAACCACGTAGTACTATTGTTAGGTCAAGATCCAACCAGAGCGTAGCTTCTGTCGCAAGTGGGTCGACTCTTACATCAATTTACCGGCTGATAACCGAGCGGAACTTAGCAAACCGTGTTGATACAGACGACTTGCGACTGTTGAAACTGAGCCGATCTCGAAGCAAGCTCCCACCGGTTCTGAAATCTGCATATGCAACCAATCCCAATACCCGAGCGAGATATGCAAATAGTGTGGTGAGCGAGCGACCGGGAGGTTTGAGTGGTGATCAGGTGTATCGGATGTTGAAGCAGACTGAGAAGCCGAAGAAACAACTGTTTTTAGGATGGTGATGAGCTAATGAATCAATGAGAATGTAATGTAGAGAACATCAGAAGAGTAGATTAAATCATCAAGAGAAAATAAGAACAAAGCGTTGGGAGTGTACAAATAATTATTTTGATTTGTATTAAATATAGGCTAGAAGCTGGAAATGGCTTCACCTACATCCATTTAGAAGATTCGATAATCGTCCCAGCTCTATTTACATTTGAGGAACGCCTGGAATTGGGTTTCCGTTGGCGTCGATCAAGCCTTGTTGCATCATCATAAGCTGCTCGTTTCCAGCACTTTCGAACTGAAGACCGACACCGATCTTGGAGGCATTCTTAGAGTGGTCGATCTCACCGGAGAACAAAATGGAAACAGTTGGCAACACACGCTTTTCCATGAAAACACCAACCTTACCTGCCAGGTCCAATTGACCACGGAAAACAGATTGACGGTACTCGTACTTTGCACCGATGGTAGTTTGACCTTCAACCACAGGTTCAAAGCCAATTGGGGTACCCATCAAAGCGTCATTAATTGGCTTCATAGAAGCAGCAACCTGAGTTTCCAAACCGGCCTCGACTTTGTCGGTGACCTTTCTCCAGAAAGAGGCAACCAATGCACCCTGTGCTTGAAGCTGGGCACTAGCAATCCAGTTACCGGCATTGTAACGAGCCACGTACAGTACAGCACTGTCTGGTGGGGCAATCAAGGATTGTCTGGAGTACATAGTTTCCAAACCGACAGCCAAACGTGGGGAAACTGACTGCAAAAGAGAGGCAACGGCAACACCAGTGAATCCTCCTTCTAAGTACAGAGGGTTCAAAGCCTTCAAGTTAATGGAAAAGTCGCTGGCTTGGTAGTCTTGTTCCAATTGAACCATAGCTGGTTGCGATTGAGCGAGTTGCAAAGTCATCTTGGAGATGTTGCTCTTGTCCCAGCCGTAATTGATCCGACCGGAGAATGACAAGTCATTGTCAATGTTACCTTGAACAAAGTAATCATCGGTAGCGTACAAGGCACTGAAGGCGTAAGGAGGTAAAACGTTAGAGCCAATAGACAAAGTGTGGGAAGTTTGGAATGCTGGAGACATGGAGAAGGCCTTGTTCAAGTCGGCACGCAAACCAGTGAAGAAGTATTGTTGCAAGAAGACATCTCTGGATACCTCTTTGTTCAAGTTTTCAATTGTACCTGGGTTAACAAGTCCCAAGGATGAACGGTGTTCGGCCACGGTGGTGTAAACATCGTTCAAGTAGGAAAAAACGGGATTCAGAGACCACAATCCGTTAAGCTTTGGCGCCTTAGGTGTCACGCCTGGAAGTGTGGAGATATCCAACTTGGACAAGTCGGCCACAGGAACTGGGCTGTTTGGGGTCGACATGGTTGAGTGAAAATTTGCGGTTTGTTCTCGAAATGAAAAGTTGCCAATTTAAGTGGGAGACTTCCTATTCTTGTGCCCGAAAGTATGATGTCAGCATGGGATAATCATGGATCTCATTTGATCGTTGCTCGTCACGTGGTGCATCGGATATACATCCGTACACCTGGGTCCGCACCGCTCTCCGCCGTGAATCAACTGATGCACAATTTAAATACTCCTAAACCCGCTCTTGAAACTCGGCAGTATGCAACCAATTGTCAACGGTGTCACTTCGTTGACGCTTACAACGTCCGATAGGACGCTCTTTGACAAGACCGTAGATTTTTATGCTGACCTAGTTGGCTTTTCCACCGTGGAAGCCACCCAAAATTGCGTTCATTTAGAAGCAGATTCAGGTTTTACCCTTCTGGTTACATTGGATCCTACTGCAAACACAGTAGAAGACACCACTCGTGAAAGAAATGCTCTTTTGGAGTTTTGTCGACAAACCGATTGGCGTTCCGCTACTCTGGCCATGTGCTTACAGGCTTCGGACTTGAACAGTCTCATCAATCGATTGCGGATTCATGACTTCCCGCTTCAGATCTCACCTAATGAGCTCTTCCCACAGGAAATATACACTATCGATCCTATGGGTACTCTTATTGGATTCACTGGTGTGGCAAACCCCATGACTTTGAACCCTCCCGTTGAGAAATTAGTTGCAGCCAAGCCTGCTGCATCCTCATCCGCACCAACTTCAAAGTTCGGAACCGGTCTCCATACCCCTGGAGTCCTTGAAAGTACTGTAATGTCAACTGTGCAACTGGAGTTCTATGGTGAACAAGTCTCCGAGCCCAGAAACATTGCGGTTATGACATCTGGTGGTGATGCTCCAGGTATGAACGCCAATGTCCGAGCCGTGGTCAGAGCTGCTATTTTTAGAGGTTCCAAAGCCTTTTGTGTTATGGAAGGTTACGAAGGTCTCGTAAGAGGTGGTCCTGAATACATTAAGCAGATGCAATGGCACGACGTCCGTGGTTTTTTGAGTGACGGAGGTACCAATATCGGTACAGCCCGTTGTATGGCTTTTAAGGAAAGAAAAGGTAGACTTCGCGCCGCAAAGAACATGATTGAGGCAGGTATCGATGCTCTTATTGTCTGTGGTGGTGATGGTTCCCTCACTGGTGCTGATGTTTTCCGTGGTGAGTGGCCCGGTTTGCTCGAAGAGCTTCTGGCTCTGGGTCAGATTCTGCCTGAACAGCACGAAAAGCACCGTCATTTATACATTTGTGGTACCGTTGGTTCCATCGATAATGACATGGCCACCACTGATGCCACAATTGGTGCATACTCGTCGCTTGCCCGTATTTGCAGAGCCATTGACTATATCGATGCCACCGCTAACTCGCACTCGAGAGCTTTCGTGGTTGAAGTTATGGGCCGTCATTGTGGATGGTTGGCCCTTATGGCTGGAATTGCAACCCTGGCTGATTACATTTTCATTCCTGAGAAGCCAAGTTCACTGAGGGGTTGGAAGGAGCAGATGTGTGAAATCGTACTGCAGCATAGACTGAGAGGAAAGCGGAAGACTATCGTCATCGTGGCAGAGGGAGCTATTACCAGTGAATTAACTCCAATTCTGGCTAACGATGTCAAGGACGTTCTTGTGGAAAATTTGGGACTCGATACAAGAGTCACCACTTTAGGTCATGTGCAAAGAGGTGGAACTGCCGTTGCCTACGATCGTTTTTTGGCTACTTTGCAGGGTGTAGAGGCAGTCAAGGCTGTATTATCGCTCACTCCAGACACCCCACTGCCTCTTATAGCGGTGGAGGAAAACAAGATTGTGCGTAAGCCTCTCATTGAGGCAGTCAAAATCACCAAACAAGTAGCAGCAGCAATTGAAGCTCGTGATTTCGACAAGGCTATGCTGTTGCGTGATTCTGAGTTTGTCGAGCATTTGGGTAACTTCATCGCAATGAACTCTGCCTGTCATAATGCCCCAACTTTACCTGAAGAGAAGCGTAAGCGCATTGCAATCATTAACGTTGGTGCACCCGCTGGAGGTATGAACTCGGCCGTGTATGCCATGGCAACTTACTGTATGTCCAGGGGACATACCCCATATGCCATCTACAATGGATTTGCAGGTTTAGCTAGACATGAATCCGTCAAGCTGATGGATTGGCTCGAAATTGAAGGATGGAACTCTATTGGAGGCTCTGAGCTTGGAACTAATAGACTGACTCCAGAAGATACCGATATGGGTATGATCGCATACTACTTCGACAAGTACCAGTTCGATGGACTTATCTTGGTCGGTGGCTTTGAGGCATTTGTTTCTTTGGAACATTTAGAGCGTGCCCGTAGTATCTATCCTGCCTTTAGAATTCCAATGACACTCATTCCTGCAACTATTTCTAATAATGTTCCCGGTACGGAGTACTCTTTGGGTGCAGACACATGCATCAACGCTTTGATGGAATATTGTGATATCGTGAAGCAGCTGGCCTCCTCTACGCGAGACAGAGCCTTTGTTATCGAAGTCCAAGGTGGTAATTCCGGTTATATTGCAACACATGCTGCTCTTTGTGTGGGTGCCCAAGCCCTGTACGTACCTGAAGAGGGTATCCCACTTGCACAACTCGAGCTGGACATCAGACTGTTGAAAGAACTGTTTGTTCTTGAATCTGGATCTGCTAGAGCTGGAAAACTTATTTTAAAGCTGACCAATGCATCCAAGGTTTTGACTACAGAAGTCTTGGCTGATATCTTGAAACTGGAACTGGGAGGTGCATTCGATGCTAAGACTGCCATCCCAGGACACGTTCAACAAGGTGGAATTCCTACTCCAATTGATCGTACAAGAGGAGCTAGATTTGCTATCAGAGCTGTCAACTTCATCGAAGACCACTCTGATGACCTTAAAAAGTACAGATATACGGGCGACTTCCCACTTTGGGACCGCAAGTTGCAAGCCACTGCGGCTGTATTGGGAATTAAGCTGCTGCATTTGGTATTCAGTTCTGTGCGTAAATTGTATGATTTTGAGACCTCTTTGGGTACAAGAATGCCCAAGAAAATTTCCTGGAGTGCAGTCAGAGACGTTTCAGACGAGTTGGTGGGTAGGTGTAGAATTACCAAATCCCGTATAGATGAGGCTCTGCAAGAAACTGATTGTGCTTAGCTATACTGGAGGAGCAGATTACGAAGATAACATGTTAGATATACTGCTTGTAGTGTGGGATAGAACTATCACTTATGACTACGCAATTGTAGATCAACGAATCGGAGACTCACATTTAGATCATTCAGTGGAGACCAATTATTTCAATTCAGGCTTCCGTAGTCATCGCATGTCCTCTTTTGTTAGTTGTATATATTCATTAAAGAAAATATAGTATATCGTAACGCACTAACAAAATTCTTATTACGAGGCTAATGGTAATAAATTATTGAGATAAAGCCTATATACCTTTAAATTCGTAAAATATACCCCAGGGTCGGAATCAATTCTCGGACTTTATGTGCTGGTACTGGTTGCACCTCAATTTTACTTTTTTAGATGTGTGCAGCATTTTTTGAAAAATTATCTTTCATAATGGGAGTTTTAAACTTGGAAGGTATGTCAATTGAAGCACTGTAAAAAAAAACCATTCTAACGCAGAACTTTCACATGAACTTTCAGTAGCAACGGATAAGCTGGACTTACTCGAGATCAAGCGTCAATGTCTCCAAGCGGACATAAATGTGGGTACCACAACCTACGCTAGCAAAAAAACTAAAGAAACCATCCGCAGCATTGTGGAGGAGATTGATCGAAAACTAGCCGTGATTGCCGGTAACCGCACATTCAAATTTCATGGAGAACCGCAGCCACCCACCGTTGATGCTTCTATCCATTTATCAGTGCAAAGTGATGCAGATATATGGGGAAGTAAGGCTCAGATCATTGACCCAAATCTCGATGAATTTACAGTGCGCGACACCACAAGCTATATAGTGGGGGCTAGAAATTGCAAGATAGAAACTGAAATATCCACTAGTACCGCCAGTAAAGAAGGAAATGATAAGAAGAGAGAGAACATACCCTCTCAAATACACCTATCAGATATAGAGGATTGTATTTTAGACCTTGTTTGTGATGGTCCCGTCTATATCGAAAATGCTAAAAAATGTATCATTACTGTTAAATGCCACCAATTAAGACTCAAAGAGGTAATTGAAAGTGAAGTTTACGCTTGGACACCAGCAAATCGATTTGTGGTGGAAAAGTGTCAACAGGTTGAAGTAGGGAGGTTTTGGGACCAAGACACTCCTCAAGTGGATGACTTTACCGATCCATCTGATCGATCTTCTGTCAGATTTGCAAGCCTGGTGCCTAAATGACTGAGAAGACGAATAGAGTGTGGTTACTTCGATTATACTTGAGAGCCTGGCCTCTCTTGAATGACTTTAGCTCCAAAATTTACAATTTGCAAAAGGGGAAGTTAATCATTGGACTTTATTTTTCACAATTTGGATAAAGTTGTAGAAATAATTCGATTAATAAAGGTCTGCCTTTCGAGCGAGATAAATTAAACTCGAAAAACAATACCCGGGAATTAATAAGAGATAACCTCGGGACGCATTACAAGAATACCTTTTGACGTAATCAAATAAATTCATATACAAAGGTGCATTTTGATGGCGCCATAAATATTCCAATTGGTGCAGGTTGCTTAAGAAAAGATTCTATTGTACGTTTACTAATTTCAATCCCCATCAATGTAAATAAATGAAAGCGCCTATCAGCTGCTTAATCACTTATATCCACGATTTTTAATTCGTAATAAAAGTTTCGAAGTGATCCACATGCTCCGTGTGAATTTTTTTGCTCGACACTTCCCGATTTGGTAGCGGGGAGCAGCGGTAAAACCGTAATTAGCGGTGATAACCCTCTATATAATAATTGTATATTAAGAGACGACTCTTGTTGCATAAAAGTCGTTGAACCTATGTTAAAAAAATTGGTGCCGAACTCTATTCAGAAAGCGTTGTTAGCTTAATTTCTTTTCATGTCTGGCCTTATCCTCACTGTATCATATCTTTATTCAGGCCGCCCCACCCCTTACATCACCGAGCAAGTTCCTCGGAATCAGTTTTTCGCAGCCGTCACTTGGAGAAATTAAAGAGTTTCTCGGCTCGATTGCTCCGCTAACCGTTGCTGTTCAATTAAAATATAGAATCAAAATGTAAGTAAATCTATTGGTTTCGGGAAATATAAAAATTTCTCTACTTTAAAGCATTGACTTGATTCGATCATTACCCGTTCTTGATCCGTCCCCTCCCTTCCGTCCTGCTTTTCCTAGTAAAATCGGCTCCCCCTCCCCCCGGACTAAATCCTTTTCCACGGTGCGCCCGTATCCCCACCTTCCGCATTTAGCACTCATTTGTGGGGAAGCTGCAACCGCTCGCTCGCCGGCGCTTCATGTATAAAGATAGGAATGGAGACAAAATGTAAGCCTTTTTTAGATCGCGTAACACTTTAACATCTAGTTTGCTTTTGGTCAAACCATGTCTGTGTACGCTCGTGACTCTCCATATATTTTCAGTGACAGCGTCAAGGTAGACGACTTGGACAGATTAATTAAATCGTCCTTGCCCTTGCCAAACCCTGAAATTGATCGTGCCTTTGCTATTAAAGGTTCTGCCGAAGATGGATACCTGGAAGTTTACCATAATTCAGCAGTCCCACCAGCCATCAAAAAGGCAATCCACCCAGCTATAAACACTTACGGTAAGTTTTTCGATTTTAGAGCCCTGACAGCCCCAAATGATTCATGTTTTGCTTACCGTAAATACGATTACATCAACAAAACCCTGGAAAATGCTTACACTGAAATAACTTATGGTGAAGTTAGCCAAAGGAAGAAGGATTTTGGTGCTGGTTTAATGTACTTATTGGCAAACCTGCCTTACAAGAAACCAGATTCTATTGAATCACACGCACTTATCGAAAACCATTTTAATTTGTACAACGAGGGTAAGTTTGATCAAGACTTAATTTCTTTCGTCTTGACCATTTACGCACCTAATAGATACGAATGGATTCTCACCGACTTGATGTGTCAGGACTACAGCATCACAAATACTTCATTGTATGACACCTTGGGTCCTGATGTTTCCAAATATATCTTGGAGCTCACTCAGTCGCCAGTGATTGTCTTAGATCACCACAACATCGATACCGTGCTCAATTTGAAGAAGGCTTACCCTGAGGAGTTAAAGTCCGTCATTTTGTTGATCTCCATGGATCCCTTGGATTTGGAAGGTGCAAACGCTCTCAACTCTTTCGAAGATGTACTGTATGTTCAAAGAGCAGCTGAGTTAGGTTGCTCCCTTATTGATCTCAACAGAGTCGAAAAATTAGGTACCTTGTTCCCTCACAAGACTCTTCCTAGCACTCCTGAACTGGTTTACACCATTTCTTTCACTTCTGGTACTACTGGTTCTCGTCCAAAAGGTGTCGTTTTGACTAATGTGGCAGCTGCTGCTGGTTCAACCTTTTTGTTTGCCAAGGTAAAACCTCCAGTTGGTGGCCGTGAGTTGGCGTTTTTGCCACTTGCTCATATTTTTGAAAGGCAGGCACTGGCATTCTGCGTTACTTATGGAGGTTGCCTTGGATTCCCACAAAAGGGTGGTACTCCATTGACTCTCGTTGAGGACATGAGATTATTCAAGCCCATTCACATGGTCAATGTGCCTAGAGTCTTAACTAAATTTGAAGCAGCTATTAAAGCAAGTACTGTGGAGAATAAATCACTGGCGTTGACTAGAAACTTGTTTGACAAGGTGTTTAAAACCAAAATGGATTTACAGCTGGTAACTGATGGTGACAAGGGATCCCATTTCATATACGACAACACCTTCCTCAAAAAAGTCAGAACTGGATTCGGTTTACAGAATGCACAATTTATGATTACTGGGTCTGCTCCAATCGCTGTTTCGACATTGAAGTTTCTTAAGGCTTCCCTTAATATCGGTTTTGGTCAAGGTTACGGATTAACTGAGACTTTTGCTGGTATGTGTATTTCGGAGTTTTTCGAAGTAAACCCTGGTACATGTGGTGCTACTGGTGTCACCAGTGAAGTCAGAATCAGAGAATTGCCTGAACTTGGTTATCGTTTGACCGACAAGGGAGGTCCTAGAGGAGAACTCTTGATTAGAGGTTTTAACAACTTTGCTTACTATTACAAAAATGATGAGGAAACAAAGAAAGCAGTTATCGACGGTTGGTTCCATACTGGAGATGTGGCCCAAATTGATGATTGTGGTCGTATTTCTATCATTGATAGAGTCAAAAACTTCTTTAAACTTGCACAAGGTGAATACATCACCCCAGAAAAAATCGAAAATCTCTATTTATCCATGAACCCGATTTTGGCTCAACTTTTCATTCATGGTGATCTGACTCAAAGTTACTTGGTAGGAATTGCCGGTATTGATCCTGTTCTAGGTAGACAATTTTTGCTCTCGCAAGGTGTTCTCAGCGATAAAATTGATAGCGACAAGAAGTTCCTCGACATTTTGAATCAAAAGCAGCACCGTCAAAATTTGGTCGCCGAACTTTATGACCAAGTTAGTAAAGGCTACAAGTTACAAGGGTTCGAAAAGCTTAAAAACGTTTACTTTGAAATTGAGCCTTTGACATTGCAAAGAGATGTTGTAACTCCTACGATGAAATTAAAGCGTCCTGTTGCTGGTAAATTTTTCAAGGAACAAATCACATCGATGTATAAGGAGGGACCGCTTGACTTCGGTTCCTCCAAGTTGTAATCGCTGTCTTTATAATTTTAAATCTAAAGTATTTATCTTACCTCAACTGTAGTGGTTGCGAAAGGTGTTGCAACCAATAAAAATTTAATTCTCGACTTTATGATAAAAATTCAGTCTAAGAAGTGTTTTCTGGGAACACTGACAATTGGGCTGGAAAATCCTGCTCCGAACTTCAATCGCAACAGAGTTTTTTATTACTGCTATGCCAAAATAGCCTTCCTTATCATTACTATTGAATAGTTTTGAAGGTCCTTTTGCAATAGCTTTCTAAAAATTAAATTTCTGTCTCCCGGGCCCTTCAGTAGCAATAACCTTCCAAAAACTTCATTTAAAATGTATTATTTGAAAATGTCAGAAAGATTATTAAAGTTGACAACGCCCATCAACGGTACATATATCGAACTATTGAAGCCCATAGTGTCTTTTTTTATTCAAATTGGTTTAGCATATGCTCCCGTTTTTATTTCTTTTGTTGTAAGCTCACGCGTAACCTCCCACTTACGTTAATACAATTTCAATTCATTTTGTTTTTCACCGACAGAAAGCACTCAAGATGGTATGTAATGACCCTTATGACTACAATCAGAAGTCTTCAGGCTTATGGTTCGCTCCCAAATTCGTATACTAACTTTAATAGACCACTATCGCCACTAAACTGCAATCCAAGGACGTTTCCGGGCTTTCATTGATCGCCGCTCATTCCCACATCTCTGGCTTGGGCCTCGACGAACAACTCCAACCAAAGGAGTCTGCTCAGGGTATGGTTGGCCAGTTAAAGGCCCGTCGTGCTGCTGGACTTATCCTTAAGATGGTTCAGGCCGGAAAAATTGCTGGTAGAGCTGTTCTCGTAGCTGGTCCTCCCCTGACCGGAAAGACGGCCATCGCCATGGGTCTTTCGCAAAGTTTAGGTGAAAATGTGCCTTTCACTGCTATTGCCGGTTCTGAAGTATTCTCTCTTGAGCTCTCTAAAACTGAGCTGCTTACCCAGGCTTTCAGAAGACTGATTGGAATTAAAATTAAGGAGGAAACCGAAATTATTGAGGGTGAGGTCGTAGAAATTCAGATCGACAGACTGATCCTGGGGGGTCACAAACAGGGAAAGTTGACCATTAAGACCACTGACATGGAAACTATTTACGAATTGGGAAATAAGATGATCGAAGGTCTCACAAAGGAAAAGGTCCTTGCTGGAGATGTCATTCTGATAGACAAAGCCCTGGGAAAGATTACCAAGTTGGGTAAATCATTTGCTCGCGCTCGTGAATATGATGCTATGGGACCAGAAACTAAATTCGTTCAATGTCCAGAGGGAGAGTTACAGAAGAGACGCGAAGTGGTACACACTGTCTCGCTTCACGAAATAGATGTGATTAACTCTAGACAGCAAGGATTTTTGGCCCTCTTCCTGGGTGACACTGGTGAAATTAGACAAGAAGTCAGAGATCAAATCAACACCAAGGTGGCTGAATGGAAGGAAGAAGGTAAGGCTGAGATCGTTCCAGGTGTCTTGTTCATTGATGAAGTTCATATGCTCGATATCGAATGTTTCCTGTTTATAAATCGTGCCTTGGAAGACGATTTTGCCCCTATCGTGATCATGGCCACTAATAGAGGTGTTTCCCCCACTAGAGGAACTGACTACAAGCTGCCTCATGGGTTGCCTCTCGATCTCTTGGACAGACTGATCATTATACATACCTCCGCCTACCTGGCCGACGAGCTCCGTACGATTTTGACTATCCGTGCTGCTGAGGAAGAAATTGAATTACTGGCAGATGCCACTGCCTTGTTGACCAAGATTGCACAAGAAACCAGTTTGAGATATGCTCTGAACTTGATCCTGGTTTCTCAACAAATCTCTCTCAAGAGAAGACTGCAAATTGTCGACTTAGAAGACATCAAAAGAGCCTACATGTTGTTTTTTGACTCGGAGAGACTGGTGCAATTTATGGAGCTGAACTCTCTGCAATTTATCGATAAGAATGGTGCTGTTCAGTTGGGTAAGCTGGACAATGGTGTCAAGGAGGACAAGATGGAGGTGGAAAATTAATTAGAGTGTAATGAATAGATTGAACAGGAAAAATTGTAGAAGTTGCAAGCTGATTTTGGTTCATTTGAAGAAAACGTCAATGGCAATCAAACTACTTTAAAGAATATTGATAGACTTTTTTTTTGTAAGTCAAGGAAGTTTGATCCTCAGACTTCTATGTTATTGTATATAAGTCTATTGTTATAGGGTTTATTAAGCAAACAGGAAGGGAACTGTTGCGAATGATTTTTTCTGTACAGAGCGATTGGCATGGTAAAAACATTATCGTTTATACAATTCAAACCCAATGCTCTATTGATCATCGTCTTGGGGTATATACTTGTAACATTTAACTTTTTTTTAATGAATGGCACATTGGCTGCAATGGAAACACATCCCACCATTTTCAAAATAGTATACTACATCAAGTAATTAATCAGTCAATCAATCATCTATTTTACTCTAACCGCTACCCTTGGTGTTCAATATCAAGGCAATAATCATCCCATATAAGCCCAAGACTTCAGCAAAAATCAAAATCAACACAATTCCGACAAAAAGACGAGGCTGGTGCATGAATTGACGAACTCCCTCGTCACCAACAATACCAATGGCGTAACCCGAAGCCAAGCAGGCGAAACCAACTGACAATCCGCATGCCAAGTGCATAAATCCATTGAAAAGAGAATAATTCTTGCTAGGGGAAAGACCACCGGCAATCAAAACAGCCACCACAAGCCCATACACGGACAAGATTCCGGACATGACCACTGGAATGAGAGACTTCATAATCAATTCGGGTTTGAAAGTACCAATACCAGAGATACCCACCCCTGATTTGGCAGTACCGATGGCTGCACCAGTGCATGACAAGATCATGGCGGCAGCACACCCGGCGAACCCAAAGAAGGGTGCAAATGCTGGGGCGTATTCTTCAGAAACGCTGGACATGATTGAAGATAAGAATTTCGAAATTGGTATCTCCTGTACAGGTTGCGGAATTCGGCGAAAATGAGGCACGGGCAGAAGTGGAGAAATTGGAGCAGATAGAACAAGAAAAGAAAATGATCCATACAAATAAGTCAATAAAGTCAATTAAACTTGGAGTTTTTATTGAAAGATACTTTCTTGTTGGTATTACAAGAGGTCTTAATTCAAATTATGATGGTCTGTTGAATGCATTCATGCCAAAAACTGGTCCTTCCCAGTAAAAAGTGACGAAAAGTTCTCAATTTAAAAGTTCTCAATTAATTCCCAATTCAAAAACCTCTTTAAAAGTAAAGGGAGGAAATAAAGGAGAATACAATTTTCAGTATCAATAATACAAATATCCAGCAATCAGATTGTCAACAAATCACAGTGACATTGGAACTAATAGAATTGAATGTTTCTCCTTACAATATCGCTTTGCTCCAACACCATTTCTTTATCGCTATTCATTTTACTACGTTTATCAGTGTCTTTTTCTCCGCGAACCAGGTGGGTCCCAAACGAAGATCGCACTATTCATAATTCCCACTTATACTCGACTGTGTCCTCTCACATGTGTAAGACCGCTCCCGGGTACGCGATCTTTTTTTCCTGTCCCAACTCTACCAAACAAACATGAATAACCAGTACGAAAAGCTCCAACTCTCGAAGCTGGACATTCGCTACATCTACAACCAAATCTATAACAGTACCGCAGCTAAACTAGATCTTCATCTCCCCACATCTAATAATGATATGCTCAAGAAAAAAGTCGCTGCCCTCTTGGATGAATTTCTTCTTGACACCTTTGAAATGGCTGGTCATGCCATCACCGTGGATGGTGAGGATTTAGGAATGAATTCTCGCCACAAGATCAATAAGATTTTACTGTTTGAATCCTCAGAACAAACAGAACCTTTTGATTTCGAACTCAATGGCCAACTTAGATCATTGTTGCAACAAATCGAGGAAGAAACAGTACAAGTTACAAAGTTGAGACGCGAAATGCCAGTGAAAGCAGGCCTCAAATACGATGAATTGGTTCATAAAACAGACAAAGAGGTCACAGAGATTCTTCAGGAGATGGATATTTACGATGAAGATGAAGAACCGGAACCGATCCCGCAATTAGATGTTTCTAGCTATAATGAGGCCGTTGTTCGATTAAACAAACTCAAACATATTCTACCACAACGCAAACAAGAAATAGACCGTTTAAACGAAACAATATTGTTTATGGAGCAATTGAACGGTAGATGATGAAAAAGGTTCTTGAACCTTGGCGTAAACTGCCGCAAAGTCGTCCAGGCTGGCCCTGGCCTGTCTGTTTACTTGATCCTGCACGGTGTCGCGATAGTGTTTCTGGCCCCAAACCAGAATAGTGACAAAGTATACCGAAATACTTTTCCGCAAATTCCTTTCCTAGGACTTCCATACAGACGCACAAACATTTGTCTTCATCAATTCCTCGTATTAAGGTATAAAACATTGAAAGCATAGAGTCGAATGCAGCATATTTTGACCCCCCCCCTCTTAACTCATCTAAAGCTCATCGACCTCAACGTTCTTCACTTGCAGCAGCATTATCTGTATGCAGTACCTGTGTTTACCACTTACTGTTTACAATTTCCCAAACGGTCGTAATCATTCCTGACCCACATCTAAATAGATTCTCGATAGATTCCAAAACATCACGCATCTAGGTTTCATTGTAGCTATGTTCAATACACCATTGCGGCTGTCGGCGGCTCTGGACTCAACCAGGTTGCCTTTACAGCCTTCGTCGCGATCCAATGCGGCCATGGCCATGAAAAAGGACTCCCATGATTTGGACCGGCTCGCAAGTGAACTCCTGACTGGCCCCACAACCGGTAACTCTATAAGATCACGATTTCAATCACCTTCTGCTACTGTTGCTTCATTCAAGACCAACGAATTGGCATCCGCACCCTCGTGGATGAAGGGTATTCCATCAAGAACACCAAAATCCTCTCCTTCTAAACTGAAAACCCAGCCCGTGGGCACATCTCTGCCTGGTAAACATGCCAACTCCGGCTATGAATATCTTTGCCGAATCCAAGCAATCAAGTCATGGATGGAGAAAGTCCTCGAGGAACCAATCGTCCAAACTCCAGTCGAACTTATAACCTATATTAAATTCGGCATCCACCTTGCCAAGCTTCTGAACTTGGTTCTCCCCACAACCCGAAAGGTTTTTACTAATGATACCAAACTCCAGTTCAAGCATACAGAGAATATTAATCGGTTTTTTGAGCTCTTAGACTTCGTGAATTTACCAGATTTATTCAGATTCGAACTTACGGACTTGTATGATGCTAAAAACGTGCCCAAAGTTTGGTTCTGTCTTCATGCTTTGAGTTACACCATGGTCAATAGCAACCCTAACCTCCCAACCATGGAAAACCTCGTAGATAAAATTGAATTTTCCGAAGAAGATATTTCTGCTGCAAACAGAGCATTGTTAAAGGCTCCTTTGCCTAATTTTGCAAGTGCTTTGGGTAATGACAGACTCATTCTGCCCACTAAGGCTTCACCCAGAAAAATCCAGTTAAACAGAGAATCTCCTTTGAAAGATCTCAGTTCAAATACCGCTGCTCCAAAATCTTTTCTCAGGCCGACTTCCGGGCTGTCGACCATAGATACAAAGCCAAAGGAAAGCAAATTTATAACAAAAGCTGTACTTACAGACCCGTTCTCTGATAATTTTGAGAAGCCAAAATTACTACATGGCACTGAAAATTTCATTTCTAGTCCAAAATCCGATTATTTGCCCCAAACTGCTGACCAATTAACCCCCGATATCCCCGTCAGTGATGAGCTTGCCTGTCAGGCTCTCAATGTAATTAAGCTCCAGGCCCTCATTAGAGGTTCCAATTTCAGATACCAAATGTTCGTTGACAGAATCATGCTCAGATCTTTTGTTGATGAATTTGTTGAATTGTTTTCAATTATTAGAGGAAACAGACTGAGAGAATTGTCTGTCCATAAACATAGACATGAGTTAATCTTCTTTAAAGAAGATATCGTGATGCTACAAGCTGCAGCTCGTAGAAAGCTCGCTAGAATGCCCAAAATTTCGGTACACGATCCCTCAGTTTTGAAGCTTCAGTCATTAATTAGAGGCAATACGATTAGACAGCATCTGGCACATAAAAAGGAAATTTTGCGTGCTCGTGAAAATGATATTGTCATTACTCAATCCCTTATCAGAAAGTCATTGCTTTGCAAAAAATGCAGACCAATTCTTGAAAATAGGGCATCGATTGAGAATTCTATAATTTCTTTACAGGCAAATGCTAGGAGGTTCCTCTCTAAAAGAGCCAAATACTCAATACATCTTGAAGGTTTTAGCACTAGCATCACCGAATTTCAGAGTATTGCCAGAGCAGCATTGGTGCGCAAGCAGTTTTATGAACTCTTTTATAATTTCAGGCAGCACAGGGCCAGTTTCAAGGAATTTCAAAGCATTGCTAGAGGAGCCATTGTACGTACAGGTCTTTGTAACAGTGTTCTCGTTACATTGATAGACGAAGACGATTCTTTTAACGAACTTTTCGCAGTTATAAGAGGTAAGTCTTTGAGAAGAGAAATCCAGACGAAGATGAATGTACTTCATGAATCCAATGAATCTCGAATTATTTCACTTCAATCTCACTTCCGAGGAATTTTGGTTCGTTTCGAGAAAGAATTGACCCTTGATTTGGTTTACGAAAATGTCGACAAATTGGTTCAATTTCAAGCGATTATCAGAGGTTCTCTACTTAAAAAGAGACTTGAGGGTGTTGAACAATACTACCTCGAAAATGTCGATAAAGTCATCAGATGTCAAGCTGTGATCAGGTCTAACTACGATCAACGAGCTTATAAGCTGCTCATTTCCATGCATAATCCTCCGATTTCGACTATCCAAAGATTCGCGTTCTTGCTTACGGACAATGAAATTGATTACCAAGAAGAGACCAAGTTGGCCCAAGAAAAGGATAAAATCATTGAAAAGTCGAAATTAAATGAAGAGTTAGAACAACAAATTGAGAACTTGGATATCAAACTTCAACTTCTTGACAGAAATAAGATCAGTATTGAAGAGCTCTTGAATCACAAAAAATACAATGTACACAATTCAAACAAGGAATCTATCTCGGCGACCCAGTTAGGATTGTCAAAGCTGCAAAGAAAAAAATTGGAAATATATCAGCTGGTATTCTATTTGTTGCAGACGAACCCAAAATACTTCACCAAGTTACTTCTGAAGGAAGTAGGAAATGTGGAATACATTACGAAACTTGCTGTTAATTTGTTCCCGCTCAAGGCTCTGCTGGTTGACCATCATCTGAGAGAAGAATTGTTTTTTGTAAAACTCATTGAGCACGTTATGGATGACGATATTAAGCACTGCAAATTAAATTCTGATATAAATAAGGGTAAAGTGAATGCTTGGGTTCGTTTGTTTCAAGAACTTAATGGCCAAACTTATCAAAAGCAACACTTGAAGCTTTTGCTCGGTAGAATTGTTTTTGGAATTGTTGGAAACGAAGAGACGGACTTCGAGCTGAACCCTCTGGTCATTCATGCTAATATCAGAGAGCGTGAAAATAAGGTCCGAGGTAAGCTGGATAGGCCAGCTACAATAACACCTCAGCAGGCCATAAAAGACGAAGCTGTTGCTGCAAAGTTCGTTGAAAATCTCATGTCTCTTAGAGAAGCTGCTTCAGAAACTTTGGACTTGTTGTCAAAAAACACTTATAGGATTCCACTTCATATCAAGATTATTGCTAGACACGCCTATGATCTTTCCAAATCCAAGTTTTCGAGAAAGCCTGAATCACTGCATTTGGCAGTTGCAGGTGTGACCTTGTTTAAACACTACATTGCATCGATTTTGCTCAATCCAGATGATTTTGGTATCTCCATTGGCTACCCAGACCAGAAATTTGAAACACCTGCGGACAGACGTAGCAGGGAAAACTTGCACCACTTATCGAAGGTCCTTTTACAGGGCTTTTCTTTGAAGCCATTCCAAGACAATTTTTTGAAACCGCTTAATGATTACTTGGAAGGTTCAAACGAGCTGAATGCAAAACTCATTTCAAAGATTATTGATGTTCAAAGCTTAGAGGACGAATACGACATGGGAAAATACGATGACGTCGTATCTACTGAGAAGCCTCGTCTTACTTTGAAGGTTCCAGCGATGCTTGACATTATCAAATTAGTTAGTGAAGATCTTGACGACATCGCCCCTACGACGGAAGATCCATTAAGACATACCATCGAAAAATTGAAAGATATGGGTGATTCTGCATCTGATTTTGTATCTCTTGCTGAAATGGGTCAAGTCACTTTATCTCTTAATCCTGTTTCCCCCGAGATTCTGACTGAAGATCTGAAAACTAGACTCTTGATGGCGCAGGCAAAGCGAGCTTTAATGTACATCATAAGAGTTCAACATGGCCCAGGACTCTTGGAGTTGCTTATCCTGGGTATTAAACCTGAGCATGAACTAAAATTCAAACAGATCATAGAAGAGGAGCAAGAAGAAATGTCAACAATTAAGAAAGAGCAAAGGCCTTACAACACTACTTCTTTGGGTGATTTGTCGAGTTTGAGGTACAGGGACTTGAAGAAAATGGCCTTGGAAATTATTCTTAAGTTGGAATCTGAGAATTATTTAACCAGGAAAAATTCTTATCAAGATCTCTTGAATGAAATTGCTTTAGACATTAAGACCAAACACTCCAAGAGAGGCCAAAGAAAGCAACAATTGGAAATTACTTCTGCACTGAACCGCAAGTTAATCCAAAAGGAAAAGCTTTTGAAAGAACAACTCAAAGATTATAATCATCACATTCAGACGGTTTTGGCGCAAGTTCAGCTGCAACCCAAAGATCGTAAGCTATTCAACATTATACCTGTGTTCTCTAAGCAATACTTCTACCATAGGGAGCTCCGCAGGGCTAATCGATTGCCAAAATTTGGGCTGTACAAGTATCTGGCCAAAAAGATGATGGATCAAGGCATTCTCAAAGACTACTCGAGTAAATATGCCCTGTCCCTGAAGCTTGACTTTATGTTCAGTTGTCACGAGGCAGCTAAGTTTCTGATTGATGCTGCTACGGGATCTACTGCTATTCCCGGGGCACATAGCATTGTTACATTGGATCAACTTTTGAATTTACAATACGAAAAGAAAACCACCTTCGAGCTCTTCGATGGAGCTGTGCTGTTCGACACAGAAAACTTGGTGGCCTTCATTTTCAGGAAATTTTACGATGTCAAAAAGGAATAATAAAGGTTAATGAGTTTAACTACAGTAATGTAATAGTACAGTTTTGTAACAATCTCTAATCAGTTTTTGAGTAAGGCTTCTACCTTTTCTTCTAATTTGGCTATTCTTTCGTCTTTTTTGGCACCCTCAACCTCTAAGGTTGCCAAGTGTCCCTCGAGCTTTTCAACGAGACCATGAAGCTTTTCCACTACTGCAGAAAGAGTTGGGGCCTTCTTGACCTTAGTTTCAGAATCACTCAGTTTGGTTGTTTGAGCGTTCGACACTTCTTTTTGTGCCACTGTCTTTGACTCCAGTTTATTAGATTCAACCTTTGGAGTTTCCTTCTTCACTGGCTCTTCTTTCTTAACTTCAGCCTTTGGCTCCTCCTTCTTGATTTCTACCTTAGTGGCTGCTTCCTTAGTTTCAGTCTTTACCGGTTCTTTCTCAGCCGTGACGTCTTTCTTTAACTCCTTCTTCGTTTCTGCCTTGGGTTTTTGCACTTCTTCCCAGTCATCTCCTTCATTGACTTCTTCTCCTTCATCATCGGAGGCATTGTTCACCTTGTCAAGAAGCGAATTCACCAGATTGGATGATTTCAACAATTCGTCCACATTTTTGTTTGGGATGGAGGCTGAAGGTGTTGGGGTCGACTCTTTGCTCAACTCCTTCTTGGGTGTTGCCTTCACTTCCTTCGCTTCAACTTTGGCTTCTATCTTCTTCTCTTCCAGTTTTTCCTTCTTAACTGGCGATTCTGTGATCTCGGGTTCCGCGCCTTCGAACACAGCTTCCAATTTCATTAAAAGAGGTCCATTGACTGACTTTCCATTAAAGTAATCGCTTGCGGATTGAGCAGGCTCTTTGGATGGGCAATCTGGATAGATATCTCCTTGAAATAATTCCGATCTACGAGGCACGATAAACAGGATTGGTTCAATGTGCAGATCAAGGACAGTCTTATAGAAGCGACTGACCTCATTTTCATGTAAGTTCAAGGAGTGCTTAGGAAGGACGGCAATACCTCTTTGAGGATCTCTGGAGCCGAACTCAGAAATGTCGTACAACACATCATCTTCCCATTCATAGTAACGGATGTTACCGTCACCTTTTCCAGCAAGGTAGAGGATCAGGTTCAGCTCGTCGAAATGAGGAATGAGGACACCAGCCAGAGAATCAATGTATACCATGTCCAATGGTCCTTTTTCGAGATCCTTAACATCCCAAAGACCAATTTGACGATCCAGAAGTCTAGAGAAACCAGTTGTCACTACTCTGTCGTTCTGACCCATCCATGCGACTCTGGATGGTTTAGCGCCTGTATGAGATGGACCTTCGGATATAATCTTACCTTCCCTGATATCCCAGATACGCAATTTCTTATCTCTAGAGGTTGTGGCTAAGAGAGTACCATTGTAATTGAAGTCAAAAGAGGTAACTAAGTCTTTATGCTGAAGGGTAATAATATCCTTTCCAGTTTCCAAATTCCAAATTTTAACCAGGTAGTCTAATGACAGAGAAGCAAGTACATTTTGAGCAGTCGGGTGGAAAAGAACCTTTCCGACCTTTCTTTGATGACCCAGAAGAATAGCTTCAGGCTCAGTGATATCCTTGATTTCGTCATTCTCATCTAACCACTTGTGGAAGGAGTAGTTTTCTGGAATTCTCCAAACCAAAATTTTCCCGTCATCGGAACACAGAACCAATCTAGATTCGTCAAAAGGGTCAAAGGCGGTATCTAAGACGGGACCCTTGTGGCCTCGGAAAAGAGAAACTTGGTCCGGAGCCTTGCCCACTTCCGTGAGAGGAATCACTGCGAAAGCACCACCACCCAGCGCATCCCAATTGACCAGAAGATACTTCCCGTTGGTTTGGATAATATTGGAGTCAAATGCATTGTTGGTAATCTTAAGATTTTCATAACAAAGCTCTCTTTTGGCGGCTTGGCCAAATACATGGCGATATTTGGAAGCTCTAACGAATTTTCCACTGTGGGGGGTATTAGTATCGGCGTTTTGGTGACTATTTTGCAGCACCAATCATGTCCTGTAAACCAATTTGACAAATAGGTCTTCAATGGTAGCTTTAACTACTCTAATGTTGGTTCTGTACTCTATACGTACCTCATATTGTTGTCACTTGTTCTTGTTCACTTCAGTATCGGAAGGGGGAATATGTATGCAGGCTGGTGATACCGGTCACGTGAATGAGGCACGAAGGAATACATCAATTACATGGTTGCATAATTTACATAATATTCTCTATATATCCATGTTCTTCACCATTTTACGCAATTCACTTACGTATCTATTCTCAATCTTGTGTCCATTACCCAGAGCAACAGTCAAGACGAGTTCATTGAGTTCAGCCGACCCGAGAATGTCCACATGGTCTGCAGTTTTAGCTCCACCTCTGATATCAAAACGGTCAGGTTCATGCTTTATTTCAACCACAGTCACATTAATATTGGCCGGGTTAAACCGGGAATTTTCCTTTTGCCATTCGTGACACATGGTATGTGTGAGCAACAGAACTGTTCCATCACCATCACTGAAAATAACTGGGTTATCGGCTTCAATATCAATGGTGTAATTGAGGTTACTACCTTCTTCAGCTCTTGTGTATACATATGCTCTCTCAGTTGGCTTACCCACTCCATAGAAGCAGTACATTTTCATATCTGGGGCATATGGAAGTGCAGCCTCCAATGGATTCAGCCATTTCAGGTGATCTTGGTTATTTGCCTCCAATTCCTCTTTAGTAGCAGCGATACCAAACAGGTACTCTTCTCTAATTCTAGTAGAAAACCATTCCGGCAGCTGTTCGAGTGTAAGGTCGATGGCTCCATCGATAGTTAAAGATGTAGACTTGTAAGCATTAACCCCTTCAACGTTCACGCTGGTATTTTTGAACCTGATAAAGGTTCCAAAAGTGTCTTCCAGAGTAGGCATATCACGAGAAACAAGGGTATCTTCCTGGTTTTCTTCGTGACTTGTGTGAAGCAAGTCATCAGGGGCCTTCAGTAAATCTCCCCATATCGTGTCGCCTCCTTTAGGGAACATACTAGGAACACCTCCAAACGTTCTGAGCATATCCAAACGTTCTCTACGGGAAAAGAACTTCTCCAATCCATAAATGGCCAAAGAATTGAGCTGAATGGTATCCTTCATTTCTCCGGAGAGCAATGCAGTGATGGCCTTAGGCGTACCCAAAGATGATCCGGATATATCCACAATAGCTTCCAAATGGTCGTTACACCAACTCTTACCACCATTACCATACAATGGACCTTCAGCCTCAGCCCATTTCATGAAGTAGTGGATCACTTGCAGCCCCATCAGGTGGCCCACAAGAATGGTCTTTTTGTTGTTGAACTTCTTCAGCAATTCGATGTTACTTTTCAACTTACTAAAAAAGGCATCTCTACGTTCGAGATCCAAATAAGCCAATCTCCAATCATAAGCTGCAGATAACATGTTATTTGGACCGTAGCCAATTACTGCAAGGTTCTGTAAGATTTTGTTCCAGATCCAATACCCTGCCATGAAAAAATCTGCTGCTTCAAAACCCAGAGCGGCTCTTAAAATGACGCCTGGTGGATCCAAGCCGGTTTCTGGATCTAACATGATGTGCTTTAACCAGCAAGCTTTGTCTAATACCATTGTCTTCAACATGAAGAAAGATCCCCATAATCGTTTACGGAAAAAGGGTTCCAGTCTACAATCAAGGTCGCCCTCTGGTCCTTCGAGCCCCCACAGCTCGATTCCCGTCAGGACGGTTCCAGGAACCATAATTACGTTAAATTTGGCAGTGTAGTTTAATCCTGCGAGTCTACGTCCTACCAGGAACAGTTCTGCAGACCCGTGGAGCTGTTCATCTTTTTGCTTTTTTTCAAAATCAGAGAGCATCAGATTCAATGGTTGCGGCAACACATCTCTCCAATCATCAATAATTGAGGACACTGTATCGAAAGAAACAAGTTTTTCAAGCTCCAAGCTCAAATTATGGTCAGCTTTAGATGCACCAACCGCAAAAGTGAGCAAAAGGCCTAAGACTGCTCCAAATATGAAGATTGCTCGACGTGTTTGGTAAAACAGACGATCATTGTTTGACTGCGGAGTGACGCTTGATGAGCGACGGCTTCGCGAAACATGACCTTCCTTGATCTTTCGGGTGTCATCGGTGTTGAATTCGACGACATCCTTGCCCTTTTTGGACCCGATTGAGTGCTTGGCGGCGTTTTTTTTAGCCATTTGCAAACAACTATCAATAAGCGTAAACAAAAATTATTTGAAATAATCACTTTTTCCGAATCAGGTCATAACGTTGATGAGGGTTCTATTGTAGTGGTCGTGTCCAAAATTTGTGAAGTTTCACGATCTTTCAGAACTTCCAACTTATTACAGTGATATATCTGAGTTGTACCGAGAAGACTAGAGTCTTGGGACAATTACTTGACTGTATATCGCCTTATCAAGTAATTGTGCATCATGCACGGAATCTTTCGATCTATCCGCCAGAGAAGAAAGTTCCAAGTGCCATTAGTAGCCTTAAATTAAATAATATCTATTCGAAAGAGATTACCGGTTGCTGCTTGGATCATGATGATTGTCTCATTTGATAATTGAGCTGGTCCCTAATGATTCAGTGGTAGTAATTGCACTCTAGTGTATATGCGGGTGTCCGGGTTTCAACCAAAAAATGGAGCCCCAGAATCACATGACTAAAATTTCAGCTGGGTAACTGTTATTGACGAATTACTTATACGTTTATAATTCACAGGAATTTTTTTTAATAACTAATGGGACTTTTGGTTGGTTGTGTATTGAAATTGAACGTTTTAAGATATTAAGTTGGCCTTTTACTTTGAAACGCATATTAAGGACAAGTTATTTGATAATTTTACTAATTGCGAAAAAAATGAATAAGTATATCGAATGTTAAAAAATGTTGCATTTCGCCACTTACAATAGTAAATGGGGCCTTTTTCTCTCAGTATACCTTCATTCTAATGACTATCCAAACCCATAATTTTCGTTTTTTCTTTCTACATGTATTTCTTTCTCATTCATGTATTTGTCTACAATGCATCCATGGTGTAATCGTACTCTATGCCAGGAGTAACACTGGCGATGAACTTGAGAAATATTACCAAATAATGCTCAACCTCAATTTCTGTAGGATTCAGCTCGTCTTTCTGCCTCACATGAGCCATCAATACCTTCATCACGGAAGCGTGCCTGCACGGGTGAATCGAAACCGACGTGGTGTGGAAGCTCACAGGAAGATTCTCGATTGTAGCTGTCTTGTCTCTATAATCACCCAGAATATCTTCAAACATTTGCTTAGGTAATAACGGGATTCCATTGGCATTAAACCCAACCAAGTATAACTTCGGCACCCGGTAAGATGTCAGATATGTGATAAATAAATCATATTTACGCAAAGACGAATTAGAGCTACCTAAATGCTGAAATTCTTCGCCATCGTCAAAGTCCTCAGCTAGGTCATCATCTGGAAACTCTGCATCCTCGTTGATAAAATCGTCCAAGTCGTCGATATCAGCGTTCACTGTAGTGTCAATATCTCCAACTTTGGCGTCCTCTTGTGATTTGTCTACCTTACTTACGCTCTTAGATTTGACCCAACCATCTTCATCAACTTCGTCTTCATCATCTGCGCCTTCAGCGGCCGCCCCAAGGTAGTCCGCACATCTCTGGTACAGGGGAACATGCCTTGTGACTAAATATTGCTTATCAACGGGAAGGAAGTCCTTTTTGAGCTTATCAGGGGCCAGTTGCCACTGCCAAGTTGGAAATTTGTAGACTAAATAGTCACCAGCACGTACAAATTCTTCGGGTGATATCTCCCCTGTGGTTGCAAAGTTCAGTTCATGGTTAATAGGTGTAAGGTACTCGCGGAGGGATGAGATTTTGGACCTAATCAGCATAGTAGTGTGGTCCACGATGGTAATTATACTGTTCTGATAAGCACGAGATGCAGGAGGAGCGGGATAAGACTTAAGTGGGAGAGCCCACAAATGCTGCTCGAAGAGATGAAGATGGGTGAGAAATTAAACAATACGAGAATAATAAACATCTCGAGGCTATATTTTGCAGGTTGTACGTAAATACGCTCCGGCAGAAGAATATTAGATGATGCGTCTATGTTTCGAATAAAAGAAATACCAGAAGCTGGTGATGGTTTATTTTCTAAGTCAAACGATTTGTTTTACAACCAAAGTTGAAGAATACTGCTTTACATAACTAATGTGGGTTCACGTATTTGATTACCCAAAATGGGAATAAGTTAATCTATTGGGAATAAACGAACGGTAGAAACGAAATGTGAGCGCGACTTAAAAAATTGGACGCGACGGTTAAAATAGGTGATGATGAATGATGTGAGATATGTGGTGTATAGGCACGAATTCCAAACATAGAAAGATCGGGATCGGATCGAGCGTATACCAAGCGCCCAACATATGGCAGTGACAAAGTGCATAAAAATCAGGTGTGAATGCAAGATTTACGAGAAATTGTTGATTGTTCTTTTGGCGCTGCTGCTATAATTACTGATAATATTTTTTAGTTGGCGTGATTTAGGAAAAAGTAAAACAAATAAGACTTAGATTGAAGTGAAGAGGGAACAGGTCAACAAAGACGGTAGGATGACGATGAAACATCAGAATAATAGGAGATTTACGGGAGAATAACTATGACTAGTAAAAAAAGGGTTCGAAGATGTAGACCATTTATAAAATTGAAACACGAACAATACTCTTAAGGAAGGTAAGGGCCAGGAATGTGACAATAACCAATACTCTCTTTTGAAGCGATTTCAAACCTTGAGAAAAACCGATCAGTATTCGAGCCCAGAGCAGTTGTTAAGCATTGGAAAAAAGGCGACATGAATGTAGACTTAGTAGTTTACGAAATAAGACATCTTCAATTCAATTAAGTCCCTCTAGCGAAACCGATAAGATTAATGTTGTACGGCGGATTTCAGGTCCACAAACAGCAAAGTGGTCTATTGGTAGTTTAAGTGAAATTAGTCCCCACAACAGTGTAACCTTCGATTAAATAAAGTGGCTTCGATTTAGTCAAACGAGTGGAATTCCGAGCGTTTGCTAAAAAAAAGTCGCGACGTGGATAATGCGTCAAAGTTGTAGATGCGTCATGATGATGAGCCAGGGTCGTTGCGATCCTAAAAGGGCTCACAAGGAGGGGCAAGTAAGATTACAAGATAGGGAAGAGAATAACAAGAGAATTTGTAAGCCATGGTAAATAAAAGTGTTTTTTGCTTTCCAGGGCCATTATTTCGATAATTTATTCATATAAATCTTATACATTTACTCAGTAAATTAAAGGAACTAACAAAAAGTATCCATTACGCCTTTTGTTGAGTGAGTGTGACAAATTACTGCAATCCTAGACATTAAAAAATCAGATCAATGACGCCCCGATTCTTCGAGCGCTGGCCTCTTTCGCATCCATCTGCACTAATACGGTACCAAAATAAACATTTCCGCATGCTCGATCGCGACGCGCAAACGCACAGCGCAGCTTGTCAGAATCTACCTGCTATGCTCACAAAACTAAAATAAAAATAGCTTTTAGCGAGCGAGGCTGCTGCTTCAGATATGTCCGCCCTCGCTTGCAAAACAGGTACACGAAACAGCATCGAATTGCAAGCTATCATTCGCGCTTTCACCAATACAAGGAATAACTGGAGCTCCATAATCAGCTTAAGTTATACGCTAATCTTGTTTGATACTTGTAGACTAGACTATCTTATATTTGTATTGCAACCTTAATTACTTCCATTCCATCGCTTCGGCCTTCCACTACTATATCTTACAGTTACTAAAGCATCCAGGTCCTGCACACAGCGTAGTGCCAGACACGCGCTCATGTAAACAAAAACACCCATATCAAGCAAGTGCTACGTGAAACCAAAATAATCCAAGATACACCTTGAGCACAAAATAAAAAAACAGCCTCTTGCTGATTCTTTTGCATTTTTACACACCCGTACTATCATCGCCGGTGTAGTTGGTTCGATGATTTCTTCTAATAGGGTAGCCTTGGCCCCTATCACTGGGGCCAGCCTCAACATCCTGCCACAGAAATCTCCGTTGACTAAGCGCGCTTCCAATCAGACGACCGCAAATTCTGGCTCAAATAGTTTGCCACTCACCCCCACCAAACTGGACGATCTTATTCATCATTCCTCGACACCAACTGGCCACCGTCATCTGCACATTCACCACCATGATTCAGGGAACAGTTATTCTCTGGCTTCCGAAGTTAGAGTCGAACTGCAACTTAGACATAATCAAATGATCTTTGGTCAAAAACAACAAGGTTCAAAGCCTCGTCAACCATTTAATATCGCAACCACGGGATCATGCGCGAGCGCTTTACCCGTTACTTTCTTTAATGACCAAAACATATCTCCTAATCTGACCATTCCACTGCCAACGTCCCTTGCTCTGCCTCAAACTCATGAGCCAAAAGACAAAGCCCAACAGGCAAGTCTCGCGGCCACAAAACTTAAGCTTAAATTGCTGCTTGCTGTATATCGGTTACAGAAAACTGGTAAGTTGAAGACATTGAAAACTAACCATCACCAGGCAAACAATGCATTAGTCATGGAAACATGTCTTGACCTTAACTTGAACAAGGCAGCTATGAACATCAAAAAAGTTGTCAAGTCGACTCCAGCAACCAGCTCGACCAAATTTAACAAACGATTTCAAACAAAGGTGGGAAAGCCATCTCTTTCCTATACTGCATTTAAAAAGAACCAGGCATTACATAGAGACAGGGCAAAATTCAAGCTCTTTGCCATCAAAAAAGGTTCCAAATATTATGTTAACCACAAACCCGCACCATTAACTCAATATGACATTAGGCTCCCCAAAATCGGTACATCTCCTACCAGACAATTGCCTCCAATCAATAAGATTTTGAAAACCCCCATGCGGCTGCTGTCTAGAAACCTTATAAACCCTTACCTTCCCAAAGATGATTCAAAGAGCCAACTTTTGCAACCAGAACAGAGGCAGCAAAACAGATGGAAAAGCACTTTGTACACAGACGAAACCATTGATGAGGATGAAGATGGTCCTATTCGGGAATCCACCATCATACAGGGCGACGAAGCTCATCCTGATCAAAGGGCAGACGATGAACCCAGAAATGCCTCTTCTGCAAAGGAGCCTTTGTCTTCATCACCTATTCGTGCAAACTCATTTGGAACACCAAATCTGTTCAGCGTTGCCAAATCTTTGCTTCAATTGGGCTCAGGATTCTACCAGGCTGCATAAAGCATGATTCAATAGCGGATACCGCAGGATATATAACGGTTCACTCAGTAGCCAAAAAAGACTTTAGATTGAGAGGCCCAGCGCCATACGATTAACGTACACATGTAATACTAATACTTATTGATAATAATGAATGTAGAAGTGTCAAATTGATGGTAAAAATAGGCCGAAATCAATTAATAATTGACATCGTTAACAAATCCATTTAGGTCGTTGGAAGTATATGTCAAATGATTTACAAAAATCTGTCAGATATCAAAGGATATCTTAAGGAAATTACATTTTTATCCTCTGCGGTGATTGCACGAATGCCTGATTTATTACATCAATAGCCCGCGCAATTATGTGGCTCACCCCCACACAAAAATACCACCGCGGTGGCTGTGGACTCGAGGAGGTGGCTCGCTCAGGTCGAAAGTACACAATTCACAAACACATATTTCTTCCTGTAGGTAAGATTATTATAAATACACTTGCAAGAAACCATCATTACTTTACGTTCTTTACTTTAAGACTTTATCCTAAAGCTGAAAAGTAGCCCGATCGCCAATTTTGTCCGATCTTACAGCCGATTGAAATCTCGGAGCAATTGCCGATATTATTTGTGAACTACATATTTAAACTATTTAACCCCCCCACGCTCACCCCCACTTTGGAATTAACCTTAGAACATGTCACTTTCTGGTAAAGTCTTCAAGCTCAACAACGGTGTAACTATCCCTGCCATTGGTTTCGGTACGGGTACCGCCTGGTTCAAATACGGTCAGGATCAAATTGATGAAAAACTCGTTTCTATCGTAGAGACCGCAATCGAAGTCGGTGCTACCCATATTGATGGTGCAGAAGTTTACAACACTGACACTGAAATTGGACTTGCTTTGAAAAAAACTGGTATCAAGAGAGATCAATTCTACCTTACTGACAAGTATTTTGCTGGTGACGGTTCCTACACCAAAAGATCTACCGAAGCCAACCCTTATGAAGCCTTAAAGGCTAATTTGAAGCGATTCCAGGTCGACTACGTTGATTTGTACTTGATTCATGCTCCATTTATTAAAAAGGAGACTCATGGATTCACGTTGGAAGAAGCTTGGGGCTATTTGGAGAAGGCAGTTGCTGATGGTCTTACCAAGAGCATTGGTGTCTCCAATTTTGCCGTTGAAGATTTGGAAAAGATCTTGAAAGTTGCCAAAATTCAACCCGCCATCAATCAAATTGAGTACAGTGCTTATTTGCAAAATCAAACCCCAGGAATTGTGGAATTCAGCAAAAAGCATGATATCTTGATTGAAGCCTATGGCCCTCTTGGACCAATTATTAAGGGGAAGCCCGGTCCACTCGATGCTATTCTTCCTGATTTGGCCAAGAAATACAACAAAGATGAAGGTCAAATTTTGTTGAAGTGGGTATTGCAGAATGGAATTTTGCCAATTAGTACTTCTTCTAAAAAAGAAAGAATCCAGGGTCTGTTAGAACTCTTTGACTTTGAACTCACCGCCGATGAAGTCGCTGAGATTACCAAGGTCGGTAAGGAAAAGACTTTCAGACAATTCTGGACCAATGAGTACAGTAAATTTGACTAAAGTTTTAAAGAGTAGCTAATAAATGAGTCTAGTGTGTCGTATGAAATCATTATTGCTGTATATCCACTTAAATACCATCATTATTTGTTTAATTGCTCAATTAATTCTGTAATTTGGTCAACGAGCCCACAAATCCGCAGTCTTCGAGCCAATTCGACCTCAGTTGCCGAAGTTGCGCCGAATTTGAAATAAACCATACCCTCTTCTTGGCCAATTAGTGTCCCCGCCGGTAAATTTTGACTTGCTATCATTTCCACAAGAAGATGCTCGACGTCTATACTTTCAGGGACCACAAAAAGCAGCTTCAAGGCCTCGAAAGATATGCTGTCATAATACTTGGGAAGAAATGAGATGTTATTTTGTAAATGATTGTAAGAGATAATTTCTTTGGGCTCTTTGTATGTAGAGACTCTCAAAAACGCTTCAAATTCATGCATGGGGACAGGCTGTCGCCTTATGATTTTAGTGAAGATTGCCTTAATTTCAGGGGTAAATATGGCATGTATCTCTTTGGCCAATTCATCATCGAGAGTTCTCGATTGCTGTGCAGATTGTTGGTCGATATGAAAAGCACTCTCTATATGACTGATGATCTTTCCTTTCAGAAATACTGGACCCTCTAGAAGAATTAATTCCAAGAGTTTTTTGTAGACGGTTGCCCTCACACTAGGATTGGCATTGGAATTGTTCACTAGGTTCAACTTCTTATGCACCATCTCCAAAAACTTTCCCGAGTTGGCATAATGTAAATCGATCTGTACATCATCCAACAAAAGAGATAATTCGGGCGATGACTCAATAATACTTGTTATAGTTTTGCTCAGCAAAAGTTCTGATAGCTCCGACTCTGAATTTTTCAAATCATTTTGAGTTATTAAAAGCTCTATTCGAAGTAAAGCTAGCCTTACATTGGAGGGTGAAGGCCTATCGGAGGATGTTTGAGTGATCGCATCTATGACGGAATGAGGATTTTCGAGGGCTATTCTCTTCAACTGAAAGATCTTATCGATATCCAGTACCGAGCTTAAAAGAACTTCAAGCGGATCCATCGCATTCGACGCGTTTTTAGCAAAGATGGCCAACTTTAGGTAAGATAAGACTAGATCAAATGTTAGTATTGAGAACTCCTGCGTATTGGACCAGTGTATGAGGTTACGAGCCCACACATTATACTTTTTCAGTCAATAGCTATATTTAGCAGAAGAGATGGAATTAAGATACCGCCAATTAATTCGTAAATTGTTGTTAATGCCCAAATCATCCCTTTATATATAAAATGAATATTATGACTTTATTTAGCCCCGAAGTGACATATATAATTACTCTTTTATTTAAATTGGTCGCACATGGAATACTCTCGTGTTGTGATGGATTTAATTTTCGCGTATACGACGTTTAAAACGAACGCTCGTATAGAGTTTCTACATATACAGCCCTTTTACCAAGAGTTCCACCGCAAAAATGAAACTTTTCGCATGGTCAATAGTCTCTGTGTTGTTCTTCCTTCTTTTGAACCAGTTGTACGATACATGGCTTCCTAAAAACTATGTTTTCGACAAGGCGCTTCTTCAAAAACTCGCCAAAGAAACCATCGCAGATCATCCAGATGGAAATGCAACTGCCATTATGATAGACTTGGCTCCTAAAATCAAAGCTGAATACGGTGATATTATTAACGACTTGAACTTTGATGACTGGGTCTACAATAACGCTGGAGGAGCCATGGGAACAATGTTTATTCTTCATGCCTCCATATCCGAGTACTTGATTTTCTTTGGCACTGCAGTGGGAACTGAAGGTCACACTGGTGTTCACTTTGCTGATGATTATTTCACCATTTTGAAAGGTAAGCAAATAGCTGCATTACCTGGTGCCATTGAACCAGAGGTTTATTTACCTGGCGATCAACACCATCTTGTAAAGTTCCATTCCAAGCAATATGCCATGCCTAGCGAGAGTTATGCATTAGAACTTGCCCAAGGCTGGATTCCAGCCATGTTGCCATTTGGATTCTTGGACATGATTTCGCTGACTCTTGACGCTCATGCTTTCGGTATGACTGCTTACCTTACTGCTAAGGACATGTTAAAAAATCTTTGGAGAGGAAAGTTTTAGAAGATATTTGAAATTCAATAGACGACGTAATTAAGTCATGAAATGTATTCCCTCAAAAAGGAGGGGTTGATTAAGTCATTTTTTTCCCTCTACTTTCTGAAGAACAAGTTTCAATGAGTTTGTAAGCTCAGAGAACACTTAATAATGCCCAGTTTAATCTAGTTACTTTAGTTCTGTGACAAAAACCTTTTTACCAAGTGTTACCATTTCAGTTCAAGCCCGCTAGATCGTAAATTCATTAGCGCATATTTTGTCCCAATTAAGTAAAACTAAGCAGGACATCGGCCCGCTTAATTAATAGGAAATACAACAGAATGCGGATTCAAATCGGGGAAAGCCTCTTTGACGTAATAGTCTCGGAATTTTACTTGATGTAACACAATGTTTACCCACAAACGCGATCCGCTTACTTGCAGCGCACGGTGGGGACAGAAGGGGGCCCCTATTGTAGTTTAGGAATGCATTCGTCCACTGCACTGCGTTCTACGCTCTTAGCAACCAAACCACTACTTGCCAATCCATACCAATAAATCAATCATTAACTCTGAATATCTCCGCAATAAGAATTCGTGCTATCGCTTTCATTCTTTAACTATTATCATGCTAGCCAAGTTTGTCCTGTCATAAAAAAACTTCAATGCTTATCTCAAGTTTTTTTCCGATCTATATCGGTGTATCTTTATCGCGCAAGCGGCTGGTCTCGAAAACTGCAAGCATGGTTAATTGTTGAATATTTATAATCTCAAGTATTTAAGGGCATAAATTTAGCCAACTCCAACCAATTCTTATCATGTCTGAAGAAACCCCTCTTTTACATAGTGAGGATGTTTCTGCATTCGTCCCTCTTGGTGTGAGAGATGAAGATGTTGTTTCCTTCGTCAATAAAAGGAGATCATCGATTGCCTCATCAGTTGAATTTGCCGGGGCAAACATTTCTAATTATACTGGAAATACCAGAGCAGGAACTCTTAAGTCCCCAGCTAAAACTCCAGGTTTGATTCTGTTTAGATCAAATGCTAGTTTACAAAGGGGTTCAGATCTAGTAAGTATCTTATCAAATCAAGATCTCTTGGCCGAGCCGAAGACTTCACTCTCGCAAGAGATCACAGAATTGTCTAAAAGCTCGATTCCATTGGTAATAACCTTCTTACTTCAATATTCCTTGACAGTTGCATCAGTGTTCTCGGTGGGAAGACTTGGCCTGACAGAATTGGCTGCTGTTTCGTTGTCTTCCATGACCGCTAATATATCTGGATATGCAATAATCCAGGGTGTAGCCACGTGTTTGGATACCCTCTGTGCCCAATCCTATGGCAGAAAGGATTATTCTGTGGTGGGAGTCCATATGGTAAGGTGTACTTACCTTCTCCTTCTTTTGTGGATTCCCATGCTCATCCTTTGGGTTTTCCTAAGTGAACCCATTTTGGTTGCAATCGTAGGTTCTAAGGAAAAAGACTTATGCGTATTGGCTCTGAAATACTTACAGATTTTGAGTCTTGGATTACCTGGTTTTATGATCTTTGAGAATGCAAAACATTACTTACAATGTCAAGGCATCTTTCATGCATCCACCTACGTATTGTGTTTCTGTGCCCCTTTGAACGCAATTTTGAATTATTTACTTGTTTGGGACTCTCGAATTGGTTTAGGATTTATAGGTGCTCCCCTCTCGGTGGTGATTACTGATTGGGTCATGTGTATCATGATAATGGTCTACATTTTTGCTATTGATGGCTGGCAATGTTGGCCAAAGGAGTCGCTTTTGAATAGAAAGTTTTTTACTCATTGGAAGAAAATGATTGATTTGTCACTCCCAGGTGTGATTATGGTGGAAGCAGAATGGTTGGCATTTGAGGTTATCACCTTTACAGCATCAAAATTTGGTACACAAGTCTTAGCAGCACAATCTGTCATCTCTACCACATGTGTCTTGTTCTATCAAATTCCCTTTGCATTTTCAATTGCAGCTTCCACAAGAGTAGCATGGTTTATTGGAGCTGCTTCTCATAATTCAGCCGTGGTGACTACGAATGCCGCAATTTACACCTCCTTAGGTATTGGAATAGTCAACGGCCTCTTCATCTTGGTCTTTAGAAACTTTTTGGCAAAATTATTTACTAACGACGAGAAGGTCCTTGAATTGGCTAGCAAGATTTTGATTATTGGCGCAGCTTATCAAATCAATGATTCTCTTGCATGTTCTACAAATGGTATCCTTAGAGGCCAAGGGCGCCAAAAAATCGGGGGAATTTTGAATTTACTTCTGTACTACCTTGTTGCATTGCCATTGGCATTCCTTTTCGCTTTTTACTTCAATTTGGAGTTGTATGGCTTGTGGCTTGGAATGATTGTTGCTTTGATATTGGTGTCCGTATCTCAAACGTATTTTGTGTACGCAAGTGACTGGGACTCCATTATATCGAAAAGTATCGCGGACGCTATTGAAGATGGAGGCATGTCCATAGATACACACTCTCTTAGACCAACTGTTAGTCGTGGATCCATCCTTGTGTGATCTATCACAAGATTTTCCATGAAAGCATTGCTGGTTAGTGAGTTCTCGTCAGCTTAATGATTTACATATTCTTAAAGGTCACATGTCGTTGATCATAAAAAAAAAATGGAAGTTGGAAGGTCCAAATAGTGGGAATCTGAATGGTCGTTGGTTTCAAGACCAAACCCATTCCCTTCTACTTGTAAGATTTTGTTTGTTTTTTAACATAAAAATTCCAGTCATTTGAAAAAATTACGATCTTGTAACTCTCATTCTGCATTCCGTATCGACAAGTAGATTCCCGAATTATAATGAAGCTTTCACTCAGGGTCTTTCCATGTAAGATGATAGAATTACATTTATGTTTCACCGCAAAATGTATTTTCTTTAGTGGTTAAATCTTCGCGTAGATATGTTCCATGGCATGATTTAGACTTCCAACCGGTTAATTAAGTAGAGTATATTAGATCCGTTTTTATACGCACCATGACGTGAATCTTAATTAGTTTAAACTCCAATAATGTGGGTATAAGCCATTCACTCAAAGTAATTTGTAGAACTCAGCCCAGTTGTTGTAATTTTCATTCTTGTATGGATTTAGCCCTTATCCTGCAAAACACTGGAATATGATCCCACCAGAAGGACTTCTCCAATAAAGTATCTTTTGGATGTTTACCTATGAGAAAGTGAGAGGTTCTAAAACGGTAAGCCAAATTTCAGATATGAGATACAGATGCACATGGCGTACGATCAAAATCGTCCGATAATTAGACGATGGATGAATGATAATACGATGATAAAGGCTTTTAAGGTTGTGAGTGGTTGATAATATTCGCGCAAAATACCATCTTCAATAGAGAAGAATAGTTAAAAGTCATGAACCCTAATGAGATTTACATTATGTAAGATTAAAAATGGCTCTCGTCCAATCGACTTCGTTTCTGCCGTCCCCAAGGGTTAAGGTTTCGCTCTAAAGTATGGAACAGCCCCGATTATATTTTTTCAAAATCGCAATTAACACACACCGTAGACTGAAAAATATTTGGATATATTTGGAAAAAAATGAAAAGCGCTAACTAGAGTGTTTGAACTGCCAAATTTACCTGACAACCAAGGAACACCGAAATTGATACAATAAAAAAGATTTCCACACCATATTAAGGGGCTGCATTAGATGATCCAGATACGTGAAACTGCAGCGCTATGGTTAGAGGCGTTCTCAAGACCTTGAGCATTTATTTTTCATATCACACTATCTGCACATGTTTGGAAGGTTCTTCAAGCATCATTTGAATACCAATGACGTGGGGGATGCACGAGATTTCTCTCCAATAGTAATGTAAATTATATAATAAGAAATACTTCACGCCTTAAAATGCAAACCAAGCAGATGAAGACTTATTTAGGCGCGACTTGGCGTACCCTGGCGTGACGGTGCTTTTAGGTTATGCAGATTATTTAATCGCACTTAGTAAGTGGCGATCGAATTGATGGGCTTCTTTGGCAGGATAACGTGCAAATTAGGCTGATCTTTGCCTTTACTTTCGGTTGTTCAGACAACAAATATTTTTTAATCGTAGTTTTGAACGGAAAGGGGAAAACTGATCGTAGTTGGATGATTGTGGATTGTCTTTGATTAAACATACATCAGAAAAGTAATTTGAAACCACGTAAACTTGTCTATTTAGATCTTTAATATTTTACTGTTTGATAATGCAAGGAGAGGATAGGAAAAATCAATAACTAAGTGTGCGTGATATTTTATGAAAAGGCCATATAATCAATATATAAATATACACATAAAGATTATTTTGGACACTGGAGTCATATTTCAAAGAGAAATAAAACCCTTTGTTAATGTGTCTATCAAATTGATTTAACGACAGCTCCCCGGAGTCCAAACTCAAGTCGCTCGCAGGGCATATTAAACCTTGCAGTTTAGTTGCAAACCAAGGAAAAAAAACAAAGTTGTGCATGCAACGCCTCGTCTAAAAAATTGCCCTTACTTTAAGCCGTATTAGGCAGGCACCCTCCCAAATGGGTTGAATTCACGCGTGGCTGGTGAAATAATACTAATCGTAAAGGGGAAAGTTGATGTGCCTGGCATATGCCCCTCGTAATTTTTTTATCATTTTACATTGACGACAATAATTTATTGAACATTTTTTTATAAAACAAACAAATGTTTGAATAATACTATTTACGGCAAACTTTTACACTTGTTCATTAAAAAAGTAATCGTATTTAGTAAAAATACTTGGATTTTCATAAATCTCGTGTAAGAATCATTATTAACCAGCAAAGCACTGTTCCAGAACGTAACTTAGCAGCTAGACAGCTTGTCATGTTCTCACCGATATGCATGTCTTCACCCAACTTAACTTTGGTTTAGCTAATAATAAAAATCTGTTATAAAGCCTTTAAAAGCCATAAGATTGCCATCAACTCTACCTTGATCTAAAGTCAACCTCTTACTGGAACGGCACCTTCCTAAAAGTCATTTCATAAAACTTGACGTAAACACGCTACGCATAGGGGATTCATCTTTGGCAACGTGTGAATCCGAAGAGGAAAGTTTGAAAAATTAAAAGCCACAACCCCAGTTTTTGCCTAAGTTAACTCCATATCGGCACTACATCTCCACAACCTGACACAAATTTAGTTACTTTTGTAACTATTAAACCATATTTTAATCGCAAGATAACTAAAGTGGTGAAATTAACCAACTTCCTCTTGACGAAATTACTTAAATACCGGTAATTCTTCAACTTCAGTGGCTTCATTTCAACTGATTCGAAGGAAAAAAAAAATATTTAGCGGCTTCACAAGTCTCAAAATCAAATCCAGACTTTCTGCGAGAAATAGTATTTTTCAAAATTAAATAATTGCTGCTTGGTTTTCTTTTTTGGCTGCATCCGCATTATCGAGTTACTCGTTAAACAATAGACGAGCCGTTTAATTTTTCAGGCAGTGGCATTCACAATAGTCCTTGTGAGACTATCGAGGACAGGGAGGAACTCTAATTTGCATATAAAGTATTGAAATCCTATCATCATTCAACGCATTTCCACCACCATGCAATTTTGTCAACTTGAGTACCCACCGCATTTGTATAAAGAGGAGCTCAGCTGTCACCGGGGCAACATTGACGAATACTCCAAGGAAATATGCAATACCATACTAAAATCGATTAATGATAATCGTCCAAATATCGAGTTGTATCAGCAACAACCATATCTTTCGTTCGCAATCCGCGCAAAGTTGATCGATTTCTTGCTTAAAATGTCCATAAGGTTAAAGATTTTGCCATTTGTTTTGTACAAAGCCGTCAAAATATTCGATCGTTACTGCTCAAAAAGAGTTGTTCTTTTAGATCAATCTCAACTTATTATTACCACATGTCTTTGGATTGCACTGAAATACCAAGGTGGAAATAACCATTTCGTCAACTTGACTAACATCGGTAAAATTAATGACGTAAAGACTATTACCGACTTAGGATATGGAGCAGGGGGTAGATTTGTTGGCCCCACCGAAAGATTTAGATTACCAAAGCTTCACGAACTCGTCAAACTTTGTGGGGCAAAATGTAAATACGATCAAGGAATGTTCAAACAAATGGAATTACATATATTATCCACTCTTGAGTGGTCATTAAATGATCCATCAATCGAAGAAGTATTGATTTCTTCGAACGAATTTAACGTCAGCCAAAAAAATGAAGACTTTGTTATGTACGAAATCTTTAAAACTAAGGAGTACTTATCATACGTATCCTTGTACTCATCTGAGCTCATAGATGTCAGCATAGTCGACTTGAGCGAAGTCATTTGCTCATTGACGAACCAATATTTTAGCATTAGAAAAGGGGATTGTTATTATCAGACCATCAACAAATTAGACGATGATGAGTTCGAAGTGGCCTCTAAGGTTCACAATAACACTAAAACAAAGAGAATGCATCAATCAATCATAAAGCAACATTTGTTAAACGCTGTCAAATATTCTTCTGACTTTATGAACGAATTATTTGACTCCAATGGCCCTCAACAATTGCATCACAGCGTTACGAATAACAGCATACAACAAACAAGTTCTCAGTACCACTTGCATCAGACCCATACCTTACGTCAACCACCATCACCACGGCAACCAGCTAGAAAGAAGAACTACGTTACTAATTCTGGCGCCAGTAACTACACAACCATACCTCCACCTCACCAATTACCACCAAATTTCAATTCAATTCCACCCCGGTCAAACTCTGCTTTAATGAACTATGAAGCTAGTACAATGCCCAGTGTGTTGTTGAAATATGCCAGTAATGATTCATTAACCCCTACAAGTACCAAATTACCAGGTATTCCCAGCATGAATAATAACAATAACAGTCAAGTTAGTCTTCATTCACAAACCTCCTCAAGAAATGATCGTGGATCGATTTTCGAATACGAAGTAAATTCCACATCTGGTAATCCTGGAACACCTATTAGTGAAGCGTACTCACCAATGATTTCAATGCACAAATAACGATACATAGGGAGAAAGGACAAGAAGGAAGGAAGGAAGAAAGAGAAGATTCAGTTCAAAAAAAAATGACACGGTCGGTGTATAAGCGATTGCTGACGCAGATTTCTGCAATGTGTCCGAACATACATCATGATTCAACTAGAAAAAAAGTTGCATATATAGATGTCTAATTGCATTATTAATATTTAGTTCTACATATTAAAATCTGTAGTACCTTCCTACGATCTGTAAGGTCTTTCAATCTGTAAGGTCCTTCAGAGATCGATTACTGGAAATAGATAACAGATCAAGTCTATTGTTAATTTGATGAAAAATTTCACCTGTAGACCCCTAAAGTATGATTTACACCTAGTTTATTGTTTGACATCTACTCATCGGGGAATATCAATAAAAATTAGATATTTTCACGGTCATATAAACAGAGGCTATTGTCAAGCCGTATTTCTATAATTGGGACGCTGCGAGGTTAATTATCGAACAACCTAGAATAGGTATTTCATTGAAAACAGTGCAGATGATTACCGCATTAAAAGCATGCACGATCTCGGGGTTGCCTGTAAAATAATTTACTTGTCAAGATGCCGATGTAGTAGCCTCATGAATCTGTAGGTGCCTCCTGTATGCGTGCGGTAAGGTATCAATAGATGAGTGCAGTGCGTTTATATGGCGATTGAAGTAAATATAGCAACATCTTTAAGTTGGTCGTAGCATTGCAGTAGATACTGTTAAAAAAAACTTTACTTGGGGAATTAGTGGGAATGTAAACTTTAACTTAATAAATTTCAACACATTCCATTTTTTATGAGTCAAATACCTGAATATAGAGAAAGATAGCCAAGTACATTAGAATAAGCTTCATCAAAGTTTTCTTCTTTCCTGTTGAAGCTATATTGAGGATAACATCCCTTGGAATGTACAATGTGGTAATCATCTGCATTGAAGTTTTTTTTTTTGCGAGTAAAGGGAACGAAAATACCAGTATAAAAAATAGGAATTAGAAAGGACACGGGAAACAATCGAATACTAACAATAAAAGAAGGGATCAATTGTCACAATTATCACCAAGTAGTGGGTGAGCCTTTTTTTCGACCGAATAGGATGTCAATAGTAATACAACTTTTTCATAAAACATACGCGAAATCTAATGGTATACGTTCAAGCTTATTTCAACTGCACCAGATGACGTTTTTGTTGTACAACTTTCTGGCATACAGCTTCTCTATTGTAATGATTGGACGGCTGCTTGAACATTCATCATTTTTGTTTAGATAGATCTATTGTTCAACGAAAGCCACCTTACCGATCTACTAAACGCATCTCATACTACTTTTTAAATCTGCAGTCCTGATCGGTCGTATCCTATATGTTTAGGACCGCCAGCACGTGAGTATTTGAAAAATTTAAAAAAATGTATTGACGTTTCGATTTTTCAAAGTTCCGGAGCTCTCACGTAAACCGCGTTTTGTCGACCGCGCTGGCATAGCCTCCCACATAACCCGGCTTCTGTCACAGCCCAGTAGGATAATTATAGCAAAAAAAAACAATCCTTGAAGTGCGTGGAATGATCAAAAAGGAGCAAGGCACAATTTTTGCGGAAAATAGACTAGTATATTTACTACTGACAAGCACTGTTAGGACAACCACTCGCGTTAGTTGAGCATGTGGTATAGTTTAAACGTGTTCATATTGGGGCTTTTAGCCGTGGCATTTGCCGAGCCCAATATGGATGAGCTTGAGGGCACTTGGTCCCTGAAATCAAACACGGTTTTTACCGGATCTGGATTTTACGACCCTGTTGATGAGCTTTTGATCGAACCAGACTTACCCGGGATCCTGTACCTGTTTACTGCAGATGGCCACTACGAGGAAGCTTTGTACCGTGTTACTGGAAACCCACAACAGCATGAATGCCCCACAGCCGTGCTTATTTATCAACACGGAACCTATGAGTTGTTACTGAACGGGTCTTTAGTGTTGACTCCAATCGCCGTGGATGGCCGTCAACTTCTTCTGGAACCATGCTCCGATGCTGATAATCTGGTTTATTCAAGATATGTTCAAGAAACCTGGTTTCAGAAATATCAGGTCTACGTAGATCCCTACCATGGAAGATGGACTTTACAAATATACCAGTTTGATGGACTGAAAATGCAGCCTTTATACTTGGCTTACAGACCTCCTGAGATGTTGCCAACCACGGCTTTGAACCCCACTGACCTGGCTTCAGAGACTGGCTCTTCGTTGCGTCGTAGGGCGAGACGATCATTAGAGAACCAATACAGAACCAACGCGGTGAAAGATACCGGCAATTTTGATAGGTACTGGTGGGTTGCAGTGGGAATGATAGGCGCAGTTTCATTTGGTATGTTCATGAAATAGGGGACGCTATTATAGAGTAATGGAAAATAGGTCAAACATTGTAGAGAATTGTATAATATATTTTGCAGGTCAAATGTAAAGGGACTAAAATGGCTAAATTTGATTTATCCAACGGTAGAGAAGAGACTATCATACATGTGACGAAACAAATGAGATCATTTCAATATGTAGAGAGGTTGTTTACAGTTTAATAACCGTGAGTAGGGAGCATAAAGAGCCAATAAATCGAAATAGCTGACTAACTTAGACGGTATTACAGCTGACGTAAATACATGTTCGCATGATTAAAATGTGGACCACTGAAATTTATTATAAAAATTTTGTCTGAAAAAGCAGTCTTTGCCCAGAAACTACGTCAATATACGAGATGATTTCACATTCAAGCTCCCCAAACAAGTTCAAATGAGGCTGAGTAACTACAACAAACTTTCAAAAGCAAAACAAGTGGTCGTAAGTTTTGGCCAAGAAGTTTTTTGGTGAGAAAAACATTGGTATGGCTTGGCCGTGATTCATTATTTTCCAACCTGAGTCGATACATTTTATTTCATTTCTTAGCCTTATTTTTATTTGACCTAACGTTATAGTTTATCATCCCGAAATTTTCTCCACTTCTTTAATAGTAATTTCTGCACAACTTCTTTCTATTAGTCTTCCTTAATCACACGACTCAGCCTTTTCATGCGCATCTTTTGCTACCGAAGCTTTCAATTAATTTGTGGCTAAAAGACCCATATGATACAATTAATAGGCCTTTTAAATAATAAGGCAAAAGTGACTTCACACATACGCTCAGTATTATAAGGTTTATTGACCCTTTGCCTTAACTTTACTACTATTCCTTCACCAAATCATTACCTTTTCCTACGCCACAGCCTTCCAAAGCCTTATCGGCATCCCGGCAATCCTGCAGACAACTTAGGAATCAAAAAGAATATCCCCCTTTGCCACTTTCACTATCAGCACACTTTATCATGCTGTGGTTTAGCGGAAATCTGGTCACCGTGGCCGATTTAGAGGTTAAAATAGGTGAGGCAACTCTGGAGTCTATTCCAAATGGTGAAATTGATCTTAGTATTGCATTGGAAATTACAGATCTCATTAGATCCAAGAAACTCCCTCCCAAGCAGTGCATGAGGGCCTTAAAAAAGAGACTAACTCTCGTTCATAACAACCCCAATTTAGTGAAACTGACATTACAATTGGTCGACTTATGTGTGAAAAACTGTGGCTATCATTTCCTTGTGGAGATCGCTCTGAATGAGTTTGTGGACTATATCGTCTCTACTCTTTTCAAGATCAATTACGATACCAAGAATAGGTTCGTAAGCGAGAATGAAGCTACCAGATTGGTTGGTCAATACATCTTGCAGCTCCTTCAAGAATGGAGTGTATATTTTCAGGGTCAACTCCAGCTTAATAATGTGGAAAAAGCTCTTAATGGCATCAAGCATGAGGGGTATCAATTACCACCATTGTCACTGCTGGTGGCAGCTTTCGAAGGGAACAATTCAACTCTAGTGGATCTGGAAGTTCCTCCGGACTGGGTAGACAGTGACGAGTGCATGATTTGTTACAACAAATTTTCTATGTTAAATCGTAAACATCACTGCCGCTCATGCGGAGGGGTCTATTGTGGAGAACATTCATCTCACACTCTGCCTTTGGTCCATTTGGGAATCATGGAAGCCGTTAGAGTCTGCGATAATTGTTATGAAAAAGTTGGTCGTAGAAACCGTGATGATCAAAACTCTGGAAATTTACAGAATCTGAGGGGAATCAACAATCTATCTAGACAAGGGACCGGACCCAGGACTTCCAGATCATCTGCTACAAATGCCGAAGAAGATGAGGATTTAAAGAGGGCTATAGAACTATCCCTTAAAGAGAGCCAAATTCCTATCACACGCCCAGAGGGTCCTCCTCCGGGGGTCACTTCTCAACCTGAAACAATTACCGATGAAGACGACGATGAAATGAAGGCAGCAATCGCCGCATCTCTCCAAGAGTTTAAAGCAAAGGAGCAATTGTACCAACAGCAGCTGGAACCGCCAGAGGATGATTTCTATGGAAACTTGTTGCCTCAAGCATCTCAGCAAACTGGAAATTCATACAGTCGTGCCCCAGCTGGTGCCCCACCCACGAGCTTCCCACAACAAACCACTGGCCAGTCAATTCCTCAAGGTAATTTACCACCTTCGCAGCCAGCTGTAATCCAAGAGGAGAACCACAATCTTACGCCCAAAGAGGAAGAATCTATCAATCTCTTCTTGACGTTATTGAATAACGTGAAAAACGATCCACAAAAACGAACTAACATTATCTACGATAGCAAATTGAGTGAATTACACTCACAAATTCTTCAACTTAAACCTAAGCTCAACCGGTCTCTCCGAGCCGCCATAGAGCGTTACGACGCATTTCTCGAGCTCAACAATAAGTTACTGACCATCACGCGACTCTATGATTCCTACTTGGATTCTAAGCTTCAGGAGGCTTACCGGAAGCACTCTATTGGTCTGATTTCACAGCAAAATACGCAGCCTCAGACTTTCTCTCAAGAGCCTCGCTATTTCAATCATCAGCACCAGAATGGTTATTCAAACCAAGTTGATTATCAATCGACTGGGGGAGAGCAATTGCAGAATTCTCAGAGGAACTCGTTCCACGAACGAGGGTCTAGCGAGCAAGTTTCTTACCACAAGGATAGTTCCAATTCTCAAACATATCAATCAAAACAGCACGAAATATCTGGATCTCAAGACACTGGTTATCAAGAAAATTACAGACAGCCTTCGCAGCCCCCACAAGATTGGTCACAATACGATTCGTACAGGGAGCAGGATCAACCTGAAAGAAATCAAGCTCTTTCTCCGTCCGAGCCCCCAGAACAGACCGTTAGCAATGAATTTTCCTATCCCCCTGTAAACGGACCAAACTTGGAGGAAACGACAACCAATCATGGATCATCCCCCACCACAAATAAATACAGCACTAGACGCAATGACTTGCTGCCATATCCAAAGGACGACTTCGCATCACCCTACCTGACCACTTTTCCTTCAGAACCTGAAGAGGGTGTTCCAGAACAGGACTTAGACAGCAAGCAGTCATTGAAAAATTCTGATAGCGTACCTGAGGATGAAAATGAGGATAAGGTTGCCGCAAAGTTCCCACCTTTGAGTGACGTGAACACCCAATTCCCTACTGCACCAAAGTCAGAGATTAAGAATGAGCTGAGATACACAGAGGAGCCACTCATTGAACTTTAGAGTAAGATACGCATAAGAAATAAACATCCCCCAGAAAAAGTTTCGATAAATGTATTACTGAAGTAGTTTGTTTGAATACTTAAACCTTGAGATTACCTAGTAAGTGATATTAGGTAAGAAATGACAAATAGCAATTGAAAAAAATGTAGATTTAGCGTTATCTCTAAAAGCAGAGTGGTTTGCAAAAGTGAAAAATTGGGTGATTGATAAATCAATGCTACTAAGAAGGAATCTTCATTCACTCTGTCTCTCTCAAAGTATTATCTACTTTTATGACATTTTTTGTCCTTTCCGAGATGATCATCTCAACAAAAATCACTCATATTGTTCATTGCATCGCATCAGTAGGCCAAAAATAACCGTTTTTTTCGCAGCAGCGGATATTACCCCATTAATCGTATCGGGTGGCATTGAGGCGGACCAGATGCGGGATAAACTGAAAGGTACGATGCATATTTTCTCCGTATCATAGTAGTAGCATTTCGTCATATCAAATTCAAAAATTGCCGCATTGTATTCATATGGTAACTTTCAGTTGCTATTTTTGGCGATGCACTGACTCTTGAGCGGCTAAATATTTGAGTCAGATTTGAAATTTTTTTTCAAATCATCCTTTAATACATCGAGCCTCTAACAGTCAGTTGGAGTGATATACTGTGTATTTGTCCCCTGCCTGTGTTGTATTTGCTTCAGCTCGTCCGTCCTGCTGTAGCGCAGCCTGCCTAACCCGAAAACCTGAATAAACGAGAGCTGCCGCTTGAAGTCTACTAGTGTACGAGCTCACAGACCTGTGAGCCATTAACTGATCCACCTTTAAACCCAGGCCCTTAATTACCTGCAACTGCTACTACTACAATTGGTTGTTCTTTTGAATTTCAAAGCAACCCCAATCAATCTTCTTTTATTAGATCATTTCATATTTTTAAATTGAAATGGCTCCTTCTGTTCTTGTCCAGGAACAAATCACCTTACCCGACTCTGGTCATATCGGTACCAATGCTCTAATCTTCAACCCTGATTCGAAAATTGTTGGTCAAGGTTCCACTAGTCTGTTGAGCAAGGGTAGTTTACTTGCGTTAGCAGGAAAAATTGCCGAAATTGATCATGAAACTTGTGAACCAGGCGACGAAGATTCCTTCTTTGTTGCTGATCTCTCTAGGGTTTCCAACTCTTTAAAACTTTGGAGAGAACAGCTTCCTATGGTTCAGCCGTTTTATGCGGTCAAGTGTAACCCCAATATCGAGGTCTTGAAATTATTAGCTGAACAAGGTTGTAACTTCGATTGTGCCCTGAATACCGAAATTGAAACCGTCTTGAAATTGGGAGTTTCTCCACTGAGAATTATTTATGCCAACCCTTGTAAGACTGCCTCTTACATTAGGTCTGCCAAAAACTCTCAAGTGAAATTGACTACGGTCGATAACGGTAATGAATTACACAAGTTGAGTAGATTCTATCCAGAAGTTGGTATTTTGATCAGAATCGCCACTGATGATGAAAGTGCTCAATGCCGTTTACTGACCAAATTTGGATGTACTGTTTCCAATGCTTTAGAAGAGCTTTTACCTTTGGCTAAAGAGCTCAATTTGAACGTTAGAGGAGTCGCTTTCCATGTCGGGCTGGGAGCGACAGAATTTCTGCTGATTTTTAAGGCAATCTCTGACCTGAAATTGATTTTTAACAAAGCAAAGCAGCTTGGATTCAAAAACATGGATATCTTAGATATTGGAGGAGGATTTCAACAATCCTCGTTTAAGGAGGCTTCTCAAGTGGTTCGGAAACTGCTTGACCAGTTTTTCTTTGACGAGATTTCTGAAGGAGAAGTTGCAGTAATTGCTGAGCCGGGAAGGTTCATGGTAGCCGATGCGTTTTCATTAGCTGCCCATGTCATTGGACGTCGCGAAAGTGCCGCCGATGATATTCCCCCGATGCTCTATATTAATGATGGTGTTTATGGTAACATGAACTGTATTTTGTTTGACCATCAAGAACCTGAACCCCGAGTCTTGAGCAGTGGGGGTCGCTGTGTAGCACTCGCGGAAACGAAGAGTGCTAATGTCAGCCACGAATTTCTGATTTGGGGTCCAACCTGTGATGGTTTGGACTGTATCACCAACAGTGTAAAGTTGGAGCACGACGTTCAGGTTGGTGATTGGCTTTATTTTGCTGATTTAGGAGCATATACTGCCGCAGCCACCACTTCATTCAATGGGTTTACTAGCGAGGCTCGTGTTTTTTACGTAAACCTGGAGTAATAAATGTAAGTGCTGAATATTGTAGAAGCGGGTAGGAGCGAATTATCAATTGCGGATTTTTATAGAGACTTTTAAATTCTTATACTTGGTTCGAAGTTCATGAAGTCTTAAAAACTCCGATATATATTTGCTGGAAGTTTTCAAATTTTGCCATATGTTTATAACTATGTCTATAATTGTTAAGCTTGTTCGATACGCCCATTCGTGTAATTAAAAGTGTTATGCTGTGGGGTTACCTAAAAAATATGTCTAACTTGCGTCGCCAATAGGAAAGTCTAGATTGGGGCATTATAATTCACGGAAGCTTTAGACATTCGCCATCCGGAGTTTAAAGTTAAACGCTTCAATAATTAATTGTTCATAAACCGCCGACTTTTTACCAATTAGAGCCCCTCAATTGCTCCACTCAAAGGTTTGTGGAAGCTAGAAATCCATTTTTAGCTTGTCATATACTGATTGGACAAATTGATTGCAAAAGATTTATTTGTAAAAAAAAAAAAAGCAAGACATACCTGAAAAGTTGTTTCATAGCAGTTATAGACAATGCCGGTTAATAAAAATCGATTGTCAAATTATTAATGTTGTAACCTTGATATCTCATAACATCTATGGGAAATTTTCTATATTAAATTGAAATTGATTGCAATATCAAACTTCATTGAAAGCTCAACTCCTTATTGCATAGCTAATGTTTACACTTTCTAATTGATCACGCCGGCACCGCCACGACATTACTATTGATATTTTTGCACCCAAAAATGCCAACGCTCACACAACGCGCGTCGATAGACCAAATAACGAGGCCATTTTTTAAGAGAATCTACATCAAAGACCATCATTAACATCTATATACCTCTGATTAATTCAACAAAATAAAAATGAAACACCAATTATCTTCAGCAAGTTGACCTTCTTCAATAACCTCTAAAATTTGCTCGTTATATCCCGCCTTATCTTCTCACTTCGCGAGCTCGGCTGTGCCCGCGCCTATTCTTTCATCCGCGTCATTCCCACTATTCTTCCCACCATTCCCCACTCACTCCCGCCACCGCATGCCATTTTACGGCGCATCACCGCTAACCTTTTGAGATAGCAGCACTCGAGTTTTTTTTTCTCCACTGTGCAAGCTGAGCCCTTGAATCTACGTGGATATAGCGGCTTAATAGGGTATACTTTGGCATATTAGGGCATAACCAGACTTTATTCAGTCTCCAAATCACCATTTTTGCATCATGCTGGGCCCAGAAGTATCCATAAACTCCACCAAAATATCCAACGCTTTGAAAGCGTTAGGTGACAAATCATCCACCAAGGCCGTCACGTCCTATGTTGTCGATGGGACCACTTATTCAACAACCGAAAGAGCCGTTCCCTCGGTTCCAGCACCTTACACTACGAAACCTGATGACGAAAAACTTTTTGTTGACGGCTTACCGGATCCAACTTTTCTTAAGGACCACTTCTTCCATGAGGGCCGGTTGCATGAAGAGCAAGCGATCCGTATTTTAAAGTCTGCAACACAACTTTTACTGAGAGAACCCAACTTACTTACGGTACCTGCTCCAGTCACTGTCTGTGGTGATGTCCACGGTCAATTTTTCGATCTTATGAAGCTTTTCGAGGTCGGCGGAGACCCGGCTGAAACCCAGTACCTTTTCTTGGGTGATTACGTGGACAGAGGTTCCTTCTCCATTGAATGCTTATTATATTTGTACTCACTTAAATTGAAATACCCAAATACATTCTGGATGTTGCGTGGAAACCATGAGTGCCGTCATTTAACCGAATATTTCACATTTAAAACCGAATGTCTCCATAAGTATTCAGCCGACGTATATGAAGCTGCTTTGGAACTGTTCAATGCACTCCCATTGGCTGCAATCATGAATAAGCAATTCTTCTGTGTCCATGGAGGACTTTCACCTGAGTTGCGAACGTTGGACGACGTTAGAAGTCTTGACAGATTCAGAGAACCACCGACTAGGGGATTGATGTGTGACTTGTTATGGGCTGATCCTGTAGAGGATTATGATGATGATAACATAGACGGTACATTTCTTAGAAATACCGTTAGAGGTTGTTCTTACGCCTTCACCTACAAGGCACTGTGCCAGTTCCTCGAACGTACTGGACTTCTTTCAATAATCAGAGCACACGAGGCACAAGATATGGGATACCGGATGTATAAAAGAACAAAAACCATGGGATTTCCGCTGCTCTTGACAATGTTCTCTGCGCCAAATTACCTTGATACTTACAACAATAAAGCCGCAGTACTCAAGTATGAAAATAACGTCATGAACATCAGACAATTTAATGCTTTACCACATCCTTACTGGTTGCCTAATTTCATTGACGTGTTCTCATGGCTGTTGCCATTTGTGGGTGAAAAGGTGACTGATATGTTAGTGTCGATTTTAAACATCTGTACCGAGGAAGAACTTGGAGAAGAATCGTCCGTTTTGGATGACGTCAAGGAACTTCCAGAAATGCACAAGTCTCCACAGAGACGACCACCACCTGGAGTTGATACCAGTATGGTGCAAACTTCAGCGGAATCATCAGTGGATCCCAAGACGGTGGAACCACCATCGAGTGATTACGAGGCCAAAAGACAGGCCCTTCGTAACAAAATCATTGCCATTGGTCGTGTTTCTAGAATGTATCTGGTGCTCCGTCAAGAATCCGAGAGTGTTGCTCATTTGAAGCTTCTTAATCATGGTGCACTTCCAAAAGGATCTCTCCTTAATGGACGCGAGGGACTTCAGCAGAAAATATCCACATTTGAGGAGGCAAGAAAGGCAGATCTCGTTAATGAAGCATTACCACCAACTCAGGATGAACTCAGAAGACGGGCAAGCGAGAAAGAAGAAAAGTTACAGAAGCAGATTAATAATCCGCTGAACAGCGGGCCTGTTTTCCAGAGACTTATGCGTAAGCTTCTGGGTTGAATATATATATATCTACTAAGTCAAAAAGAATGTATAAAGCAAGGTAGTTTTAAAATATATTCTCATTCGTTTTTATTCTAGACTATCTGTGAACTCTTGATCATTACCTAATAAACATTTGGATGAGTTCAATAACTATTATATTATCATCTTAAATCCTAAGCATGATGCACCAGACTCTCTGTAAGCGCGTTTTTGATCCACCTTCCTCTTTGGGCGGCGGCATTTTCTGAGACTTTTCTTCGTCCCAAGTCGATGGCAGCAGCACATTTGGTTTCGGAGCGCCCCGTGGCCGAAAATACGATCCAACATGAAGACTACGTGACTTCTGCTCCTGATATATACTCCCTGATAGAAGACGACAAGTTTGTACTTCATGCGGGAGGAATTTATCGCTTTGTTATACTCCAACCCGAGCACGTGGTGACGGCTCAATTGCCAACAGACACAGAGATTGCATTATACGTTCTTGATCGAGCATTACTCCTTTGGTTTCCTGAAGATAAAGGTTTGGAGATTCCATATCAAAATATTCTTCTCCATGCGGTTCAAGATGATCATGTTTATGTTCAGATGGAACTGTCTGAATTTTATAGTGGCAATTCAGGGTATGTTGAATTCACACTTTCACCGCTTGAAAAGCCCATAGATTTTGAGGATCCAGTATTGAGAATAACATCAGACACTGAAAAACTTTACCAGGCCATGTCCCGGTGTCTGGCAATGAATTTGGATTCAGAAGATGAGGATGATGACGCTGGCCCCGCCGGCTTTTTCGGAGCCACCGCAGAAGATCCCGGAATGCAGGCATTGGAAGTTCCAGCTGCATGGATTAATCAAGGTACAGCTGATGACCTTGATGAAATGGATGTCCAGCAAGATTGGCAAGGGGGTATGGATGTAGATATTGGACAGGGACCAGTCGCAGGAGCTGTGCGTAAGCGAGAGAGTGAGAGTGGAGAAGTCAAGAGAAAGAGGATATAGAAGAAGTGTGAAATACTCCGAATTGCTTGTAATTGGCATCTATGAGGCCAATAAAATGTGATAGAATGAGAAGCATATCCTGAATTTAACGAGAAAAGCACCAATTTGATGAGCTAAGTCCAAACAGAATGGAAACAAAAAGATAACGCAGATATAAAACTTACTTGAAAAATCAGAAAATCATACACCCAGTTATTTTTTTTCCGAGTCAAGATAGTATATGGGCCTGAGATAGAGGTAAAAAAAAAGCTCCCTCATCGACCACACACACAAAAGTCACCATATTCAACACATGGTACACCCATAAACATAAAGGGTAGGGATCAATATCAATCCTAAGCTTGCATCATAATCGAAATAAATCACCCACACCAAAATTTAAATAATTATTAAACTAGTTGCATCAATAATTCTTCTCTGTAGTGCCAAATGCGGCTTAATTATGTCTCCCACATTAAATGCGACCTAAAGACTTCACCTACCTTATTAACATTAACTTCTTCACTACTTCCCACCAGCCGTATGCGCAGCGCAGAGGACAAGGCGAGCTTCCGCTCTCAGTTCTTAACCTTAGGGCAGGGTCGTCTCGTACTACCAAATGATCGCTTTTGGAACCATTTCCTTTCAACCCCCATCGATTCTACAACAGCGCTCTTTGAGGCCATCCTGGTGGCCGATATCCGTCAAGTTAGAGACTGTAACTTACCCAACTTCGCCACTCTTATGCTCAAATTAGCTCAGATGATTACTAAATTACCGTCATCATCACAAAATATTCTTGGTTGTATTCGTTTACTTACCAGATTAACCCCTTTGATGTATGAAGTGGATGAATTAAGTGACCGGATCTTTTGGGACAACTTTAATCAAACGGATTTTCTCAATGATAGCCTCAGATCTAAGGCAGTGATAAATTCTGCCATACAATTAACTCAGCACGATTCATCTATCTTGAATCGTCCTCAAATCCTCGCTGAGAATAATACAAGCCATTCTGAGGAAGATGCAACACCACTTGCCAAGCAACTCTTGGAAAAATTACTCGTTCTTCTCTTCACTAAGGGTTTCACAATCGCTAAAGATGCAACTACACTATATTGGGAACCTGGTATTGGATCTGAAGCAAGATTTTCAGCCCCGAATCCTATTATGGATGCTCAAAGGACCGAGGTGTTACGACTTTTAACCACTCTCTTTTCCAAATCGGCTTTCGATTCACTTTCACAATGTACAAGCAATGGAAACAAATTCTTAACCTTGTTTGTCTCGCAACCAAGACGGAAGGTTGAACCACTTTTGTTTCTGATATTGAACCTTATTTGTAGATCCTCAAGAGAACGGGATCTGGGTCTTATCCACACAAATGCAGCAGTCACTGAGGGTAGAGTTCTCTTGGTCACTTTGGCAACTCAATTGCTTGCTATACTTGTAGTGTACCCAGTACCGAAAAATTCAGGAAAAGCGATTAATGGTTATAGAAGATATATTGGGTCTTTCCCCTCTTCATCTGGAGTCAAATATGTCTGTGAATCATTCATGAATATTTTAAGCGGTGTTATCGAGACAAACGAATCTAACAATAACAACTTCGTACTGCTAGGATCACAGAAACGACCAGTTCCATGGATCGTGGATATTCTTGTTTTGTTTTGGGAGCATATTCAATGTAATCAAATCTTCCGAGAAACTGTCAAAGAGAATTACATTGATGAATTATTATTGATACTACTTTACTTCACTATCTACGCACCATCTGTCGGAAATGACAACTTTAATCGCATTTGTACATATTTCATGATATATTTGACTAGCGATTCAAATCTCTCCGCCAAACTATGCACAGCCCCGAGCGAGGATCTTTTAAATTTACTCCCGGTGTCATTCAAACAGTCTCTGGCACAGACATCAAGGGATATCATAGTCGTACAAATTTGCTTGTTCGCCATAACGTGGTCTTCACCACAAAACCAGGTAAAGCGCTCAAGTTTACACCCTCTCCATCTCACGGCATTGATGACCATTTTATACAACATTTTGCCCATAGTGGGTCCTATAAATTACACTGATAACCCACTGAAAAAATTACTCAATTTTAATCCGAATGGTGGTCTTTCATATATCGCATGCTCACATATTACTCAATTGATATCTAAATTATCTAACAGAGCCTTTTTGTTGGAGAAACCTGCTCATGCAGACTTCCTTGCTTTGATAGTACGCGGAGTTTGTGTTGCAGCAACAAAAAATCCCAATAGTCATCGAATGCTTCTTTATTCAATGATGAAAAACGAAAAGCTTTACGATCTGACATGGTCTTTGATCGAGTCGCTTGACACAGAATATTTTGTTGACGGTATCTTGGCTTCGTCATTACCACAACAGAGTGGCGAGTCCAATGACAGAAATTTATTCTTTGAAGAAAAAGAATCACCCTACGATTCGTTCAACAATAGTTTGGACAATTTGTCAATCGATGTGAACTCTGAAAAATCCGAGCTTTTTCACTTTATTAAACCAAATCCCGATAGTGACGAAGATGTTGACGACGAGGAGAAAATCAACCAAGCATTAACTCCTACATTACCCAGAGGAATGTCATTAAAAGCACGTGAAAAGCTTCCTATTGATGCATCAGTGCAAAAGTCATGGGGTGGGTCGCCCAGTTTAAGAATAATTTTGACAGTTTTGATTCCATATTTAAAATTATCGCTTCAACAATTTTTAATCTCTTCAAGAGAATATGGACTCGATTCCTTTCTTACGATCAAACATATCGAAGCGACTTCATTCGAAACAATATATCGTGAAAACAGATCAATAATACCGCACGATTTCTTACCAGAAACACCATTTGAACCTCTACAATTTGTTTGGAGCCCACTTTCATTGGGTTGGTATTGTTCTGTTTTGTACCATGATTTATACTGTTCAGTAGACAATGTCAGAGCATACCTTGGTAATGGTAAGATAATAAAAAGTATTCTGACTGGATTTGCCAAATTGACAGGTTGGAGCTCATCCCAACAACTGGACCAAGAATTAGCGGCATTGGCCACAATTTCACCCGTAAATCATTGGAATCAAGTAGAGGTAAAGCTTTTTAAAGTGGAGGCTCAACATAGCATATTTGATAGATTCCTTTCAGGATCTACTCAACCCGGCACTCCAGCCAACCAAAACTTGGCCCGAAGATTCAGTGATTATAGAAGTGGGAACAATGCAAGTAGAGCAAGCGTATCTTCTGTACATTCCTTAGGGTCTGCATTGAGTACTCCCATAGAGGAGCAAGAAGCATATTTTAGTCGACGGAATTCAGTTAGTCTGTTACATTCGTTGAACTTAATCAATAGAACTCATTCCAATACTCCAAGAAATTCCATCAGCGAAGTACGTATCGAGGAAGGGAAGATGGTTCTAGACAATGAATGAAAAATAATAAATCGTTTTGCATTATACATAAGGTGTAGCCTATCTCCATAAATCATCTTCTACGTCCTTTCTTTTGAACCAATTCAAACCCATCATCGTCCACAACTGGACCTTGATCGATTTCCATATCGGCATCTTCAACCAATTGTGGGGCGGTTTCAGCAATCTCATCTTCACTACTATCATCGTCTGAAGGATTTTCTGGATCTGATTCGACCTTAACTGGAGCTGAAACCTGTCTCTGCGCCTGTTTTTGTTGCCATTTACCGTATAACTCATCTACCAATGTAGCATCACCCAAATATACTTGTCTGTATATCCGCACAACCAAGGCTGCAATCTCCAAGGCAGAATCGTTATCTACTTCAACATCAAATTCGTCCACCATAGCATACAATAAAGTTTCCTCGATGGCAGCAACATCCACGATTTTTTCGTCAAATAATTCGATAACAATCCCTGAGATCCAGTCTCTCTTTTCACCACTTTGAGGTCCACCCCATGAATTATCAACTGCAGTCTGAAGCTCTTCCCATTTGTATACAGCCATGCAAACCCCTAATTCAAACTTGGCCTGTTGCTTGTTGTTGGCAAATTTGAGACTTTCAGAGCCTTCGGGGGCCTCTATATAATCCGTGGGGTCAATAGAAATGCTCATTGCTGGGTTTTCAAGTGAAGAAGTCTTGCGATGAGATGACTTTTAAAACCGCACTACAATCTTTAAGTAAAGAGATCAGTACTATTTTTTTTTTGTTTGCAATATGACATACTACGATTAAACTAGTTTACACTGTAATTTCGTTGCTCTATTTATTAGTGACATTGAGGCTCACCCTCCTGGGGCTAGAGCTTGAAAATCAGACCTACCTCTTGGTCATTTTTGAGCGCCGTCAACACTTCCTCTTCGGAAATATTAAGACTTATCAACCGATATCGCTCGCTTTTTATATTTTGTTGCAAAATGATTCCACCTTCCGTAAGTTCATGAATAGCCTGATTAAAACTTAAGGCTCTAATGTTATCATCTCCTAAAGAAGTGTTGCTGGGCAAAAGACCGTCGTATATGACCAGTAAAATTCTATAGTTTTCACTCAAATTCGTGAAATTCCGATCGTTGATTGAAAGAAAGTTCTTCATTTCCCTGACAACATCACCAATGGTGTTTTCTGATTTACCTTCTCTCTTCATTCGAAGAAGCAAGCCAATTAAAATTAATTTGTGAGTAAATGGTAAAGCCATCAAGTATTGCAAAATTGGAGAATTGATGGTTTCATTAATAGCCTTCATTATATGCTTGATTTGGACTTGGAAAACTTCATCTGAGTCTCTACCAAATGTGGCTCTAAACTCTCCCTCTGCAATTTCCACTGCTCTCCTACAAATAGTGAGTGCCCTTCGTGCATCTCCAGAAACACTGGCAACCTTTCTAGAGGCAAATTCAACTGCATCAGAATTAACCACAACCTTCTTTTCTGTCTGGACCATTTGTAATCTATGTTTGATGATAATTCCCAATTGTTCGTAAGTATATCCAATAAACTGTATTCTGCGAAGTCCTAATCTTGAAGAGATTTTATTAGAAAGAATTCTTTCTGGCAAGTCCATGGTGTTGGCTACGGCAATGACGATCAACTTCGAAGTAGCATAAGTTGGCCAATTGAAAAAGTTATACATCACGTTTTGTTTTTTGGTAACAATTTGATCTAATTCATCAAGAAGTACAACTAAGGGTTTTCTATTTGCATCTTCTTGCAGAAAATATGATTCGAGCAAAACTGCAGAATTTGAGGCACTCACCTTCAACCCACTGACTTTTTCCCACAAGATTTCGTATGATACTTGTGGATTTATAAGCTTTAAGCCATTAATTTCCAAATAATTAAATTCCGGTAATTCATTCAAAGGCACTAATGATTGAAGCTCGGCAATCACCTCACGAACTGTGGCAGTTTTTCCGACACCTGGAGTACCACTAACATACAAACAACAACCACTTTCCTCTTGAATAGCATTTTCCAAGTTCAGGAAAAGTGAAATAAACTCATCTTCTCGACAAGGAAGAGATGCCAATTTTGCAGACGTGTGTAATTTAGCTTTAATTTGTTTAAATGCTTCTGAGGTAGAGTCAATCATACTCGATTCTGACTTAAGACTAGAAATCTTTTTCTGAGGTGAAAGACGAATTGTTGGTTTAGAAATGTCTTGCTTTAACCGTAATCTCCTCTTGAGTGGTGAAAGCATAGTATTGAGAGTTTCTCTGGACGATGCATCTAAGGGGCCTGGTGAGTCCTCCATTAACGGAGATTCCGACCCTGTTTTTGCTCGCTTTACTCTTGCAGGCGATGAACGTGCCGAATTGATCTTTTTGGATGACTTTTTGGTCCTTTTGCCTTTCGGAGATGTGAATTCGTCTTCGGAAACCCCATCATCAGAATCGCTGGAAATATCGGCAGCCGATGCTTCGGAATCATCTGTGTTAGGCTCCACGAAAGGGTTAGATTCTTCTTTCACAGATTTAGGTTTTTTTGTTGCCTTTGTCTTTGAAACTGTCGGTTCAGCCTTAACTACTGTCTTCTTTTTGTAGGCCCGAGGAACTGTGCCCTCTTTTATAAATTCAATCAACAGGTTTATATCTTGATGAGACGAAATCAATTCTCTGTAATCAAATTCGTTTGTGAACATCTTACCATCTGTATCACTTCCTTTACGACAAAAGTAAATACTGGAGCTCACAGAGTCATCTATTTGTACATCTTTTTGAAATTCTTCATGTGATACAACCTGGACTTTATCTAATATATCAACCACGCTGATCTGATCGATATAGGCGGTGAGACAGATCTCATTAGGCAGTGCTGTTTCATCGAAACCATTGGCATTTTGGAACCATACTACCGTCAAGTCAATATATTGAATTGTGCCGAATTGAATGTCCTTAATAAGACCAATCTGTGGTGAGTTTGGCTGCTGCACAAGAAGCGTGTCACCCTTTTTCACGGTAAGATCGTCCTCCAATCTCTTGAGAAAAAGATCATCACCGGCCTTATTACGTCTACTTCGCCTCGCACCCTCTCGATTGACCTCCTGGAGCTCGTATTCCCAGCCTTTGAGATCCTTTTGGGTCTTTGCCATGTGTAGTTGAAAATTCGATCGCGGTTTAATTCGCGATGAATATGAGATAAGATGAGATAAAGTGGAAATATGAAAAGCCGAGATGAACTTTCTACAAGAATGCGTTATTGAATAATTGAAACCGTACAATATAGTAATTTTTTTGCTTTGGTGTACATCAATGTATTGGACACTTTCAGGAAACTTTACCTATTTGTTGAAAGTATTGAAATACGTTACTGATTTGATTTAGATCGAATATAAGTATAAGATATCAAAATACTTGATTACTTAAAAAGATCGATATGAATAATACAATTGAGGTTGATCCTTGACCTAATTACATCACTTTTCTCTATCCCTATATTATTCCAATGATACCAGATCATTGTATGCTATTTGTAAACTAAAATGGGCTCACCTGTGTTGACAATCTCGTCCAAGTTCAATTTCAAATCAAAGGCTTTGGAAAGAATGATCTTAAAGATCTTTTGAACATTGATTGAGTGACTGGTCAGACAGAAAATCACCGGCGCCTTCATAGCGTTTCCGTATTTCACTGCTTGCTGTGTAACCTCTTCTTGATCCTGATAACTCAAGTCTATGAATTGATCGTACTTCGTACCGACTAAAAATGGAATTGCCGTTTTGTTGAAACCCCTCACTTGTCTATACCATTCCTTAATCAGATTAAGAGTTGACTTTCGAGTCAAGTCAAACATAAAGAGAATAGCCACTGCATCATTAGACACCAAAGGTAACATGTTTATGAATTCCTTTTGTCCACCTAGATCCCAGATCGAAAAGGTGATGGTGGTGTTACGGATATGGATCTTCTTATCCATAAAATTGACCCCAAGGGTTTGAATATAATCCTCATCAAATGATCCCTCGACATATTTGACCATCAATGATGTTTTCCCTATTTGGGAGTCTCCGATAAGCCCAATCTTAAGAGCCACCCTAATGTTAGTAACGTGTTTAAAGTGCCACTATTGCAATAACAGAAGGGTCTATTGGGAGAAGTGGGGACACCAACTCGAATTATGAATACAATGATATATTCTTAAGGCATCAATGATTACATATCATACCTCAATTCATTTCCAATAGCCCTTTAATAAAACATACTGGTTGTTTTGGTCTTCCATGTTCCTTACGTGGTGATACGATTAATCTCAGCTAGTTTGTTTACATAACACTGGGGGTGAGCCCTATTGTTGCACGTGACGCCGGTCCTTCTCGCACGTGTATACAGGTTTCGCTATCGATAGAGGTGGTTACTATGAGTCTAAGAGCCGGGCAATGAACGCTCAATTCGACTTATTGCTAACATTTTCGACGAGAATATGATGTAGATATCTATTTTCATCCTACCGTCTCTTTCCCTTGTTACTAGACTACCATAAATGCCCCAATAATGTCATCCTTCTTCGTAATTCTCTACTTTACCATGAGAGATAAACTGACCTGCACATGGTGTGTGTAAATTTTTCACGTCTAGCCTGCAGGACTCGACCCTCGCGGGCCTACCGCCCACTCTCAACCCTCACCACTATTCATCTCTATAGACGTTTGCTTATACCGTCGTAATATTAAATCATGGCTGTTGGTAAGAACAAGAGACTTTCCAAGGGTAAGAAGGGTTTGAAGAAGAAGGTCGTTGACCCTTTCACCAGAAAGGACTGGTTCGACATCAAGGCTCCTTCCACCTTCGAGAACAGAGCCGTTGGTAAGACTTTGATCAACAGATCTACCGGTTTGAAGAATGCCGCCGATGGCTTGAAGGGTCGTGTCGTTGAGATCTCCCTCGCCGACTTGCAAGGTTCCGAAGACCACTCCTACAGAAAGGTCAAGTTGAGAGTTGATGAAGTTCAAGGTAAGAACTTGCTCACCAACTTCCACGGTATTGACTTCACCACTGACAAATTGAGATCTTTGGTTAGAAAATGGCAATCTTTGGTTGAGGCTAACGTCACTGTCAAGACCTCTGACGACTACGTCTTGAGAATTTTCGCTATTGCCTTCACCAAGAGACAACAAAACCAAATTAGAAAGACCACCTACGCTCAGTCTTCTAAGTTGAGAGAAGTCAGAAAGAAGATGATCGAAATCATGCAAAGAGAAGTTTCCAACAGCACCTTGGCTCAATTGACCTCCAAGTTGATCCCAGAGGTTATTGGCCGTGAAATCGAAAAGTCCACTCAAACTATCTTCCCATTGCAAAACGTCCACATCAGAAAGGTTAAGTTGTTGAAGCAGCCAAAGTTCGACCTTGGTGCTTTGATGGCTCTTCACGGTGAAGGCTCCTCCGAAGAGAAGGGTAAGAAGGTTGCTGGTGGTTTCAAGGATGTTGTCTTGGAGACCGTCTAAGCCGGTATAATATAATATATCTACTGTAAATGAAAAGAATAGTTGTAGGAGTATGAGAAAAGATCGGCACAGATCTAATATGATTCGGAATAGTAAAGTTGTCTATAGACACAGATGAAGGATAGTGAAAATCAGATAGTGTTCAGCTTCAATATATCTCAAAGTAGTGAAATGAAAAATTGTGTTGATAAGAACACTTGCAAGGTTGATAAAATTACATAGCTCGGACCAAGTAGATAGGCCGTCACCTAATGGTGAATCTTTTTAAAGAGTTTGAGGATAATATTTTCAAACAATAGTTTTCCCTTATCGTTTTTCTAACGATTCTGAATTTAGTAGATCTTCCAATTACCCCAAGGGCCCTGGAAGATACGTTAAGATGATAGAATTTGCGAACATTTAAACAAGTTAACTGAAGGAATTAAATAAGCAAATCAAAGTAGAGGCTTATTTCCTCATAAGAAACATTCACATCTTGTAAAATAATGATTAACATGAATTTACTGAGGGTCTTGTTTAGACGCTTCTTTAAACTTTATTTGATTAAGAGAGAAGAAAAAGCTAGATGCTAGTGAGGACCAATAACATTTACCATATCTGAACTCAAGACCACATATTGTTCAAGTGTTGAATTCTATTCCGTATCTCTCTCAGTATGGGCCCCTCTGAATTTACTCTTAGCCCATGTTATGTTGTAGCCGTTTGATGATATCTTTCAATTAAAACGCCGGGCATGCGAGACGCAGAGAAGATATCGAAGCATCGATGCGGCATCAAAGATAGTCATAAGCCGCAACTTTGAGTGTACTAAAAAAAACATCCTAATTAACTTTAGACCGCTTATAATCATATACTATTGGCTTCCGATTCATGCATTGCTGCAGCCCGTGTCCAAAACCTCCTTTTCGTTACTTCATCCCTCACTTGCTACTTTGCCTTTATTGAAGCCCGCGCCGCACACACCTCATGCAAGGCGCAGATTCTGTCTCTGGCAATAGTATGGCTTTGAGGTACCATTAGCATAACTTTGAAAATATCAAAACTCATTTGCTTTGATCTCATAATACTAATTACTTGAAACTCGCTTGTATATTGCAATTGTTGATGATTTTTGTCGAAGTATTATCTTTCAAAACCGTTCACTTGCTCGGTTATTTTTACGCACCTTCCTTCGTTCTGATTCTTTGTCTGCACATAGCCTGTTTGTACTGTACGTGCTATTCCCCCTTAGTCTATATGCAGGACTTGCTCCAACCGTGTAACCTCAACTTTTCCGAGAAAGAATAAAGTCAACGACAGCACAACATGGGCACGGTATGTTGAATTCGGTGTAATTGCTCAATCCATTGGGTAAGATCCGTTTGAGTTTGAATCTGATTCAGTCTGTTACATTAATTAGAGGTTGTGACAACTTAGGTTTTCAAATTCATTGATCAATCCCGGATCCTGAAATTGTTCAGCGGAGTTTGCTTACGAGAAGACTATTGCTTTTTGACCTTTTAATGCCCAGTACAAGCCCAATGAAGCCATATGTTGTTCCAAACGACACAATTGTTTGTTTACAGTACAGATAACATTGAAAATTCTGCCACAACTCCACTAATTATGACAACTCATCGGCGCTTGTGGGAGATTGCGGTCGTTCAACAGTTGATTCGACAAGAAGCTATTTTTACCTAAAGGCCCGATATTTACTAGCAATTATCACTATAAATGTTGACTTACAATAAAATACTAACAAACAGGATTCCACGTCTAACGTGGCTAACGTCCAGGACCGCAATAAAAAGGTCACTGACGATATGAAAAACCGATCTGACCCGCCAACAACTGACAAGCCAACCGAAAAGGAGGCTGAACCTCGTTACCAAGGTAAGGACTCCAAACATCCCTTGAGAGGAAGTGTCCGTAAAAACTTGACTTTCTCTTGGGAAAATGTCGGCTCTTGGGACAGCAAGGATGTTGAAGACAAGGAGAAGTCCGTGAGGCTTCTTAAGTCAGTGCAAAATTACATTGTGGACCACTTTTACGGTGACTGGTATTGGAATACGGTCATTGTAGTCGGGACCTGCTTTTTTTCTTGGTTCATCGCCAGATTGGGATGCGGTCTTTTCGCCTTGATTTTTGTTTTATTGTGCACATCTTCGGTTTATCGTTCTGAATTCCGTAGATTTAATCGTGACATCAGAGACGACTTGTCTCGTGTCCAGGCCTCCAACAGATTAGAGAATGAATTGGAGACTATGGAATGGCTCAATTCCTTTTTGGATAAGTTCTGGAGAATTTATATGCCTGCTTTATCTGAACAGGTCACCTTCCAAGCCAATTTGGTCATGAAGGACTTGGCCCCAGGTTATGGTATCGAGAAAGTCTCTTTGGACGAGTTTACGCTTGGTTCCAAGGCTCCACGTATTAACTCCATCAAGTCATACACCAAAAAGGGGGCAGACCACGTCGAAATGGACTGGGCTTTCCTGTTTACGCCTACCGATACCGATGGTTTCACAAAGAAGCAATTGCTGGAACATATCTCCCCTAAGGTTTTATTAGGTGTCACCGTTGGTAAAGCATTTGTTTCCAAGAAATTGCCAATTATCGTGGAAAATATGTCTGGTGTTGGTCGTATGAATGTTAAATTGAAGTTAGGAAACACATTTCCCCACATTCAAACCGTTTCTTTGCAGTTTTTAGAACCCCCAAACATTGACTACGGTTTGAAACCAATGGGTGGTGACACTTTCGGCCTCGATATTATGTCCTTCATTCCTGGATTGTCCAACATCGTGAATGGTATTATTCACTCCACTTTGAGACCAATGTTATATGCTCCAAATTCTTTTGACATCAACGTCGCCGACTTCCTCCCAGCCCTGATGGGTGCCACCGGTTTCCTTGCTGTCAACGTCCGTCGTTGTTTCGATTTAAAGAATGGTCCTAAATGTAAGCCTGACTCTTTGAACCCTTACATCGAATTAAATCTTTCTAACAATCTGACTTTGCATGAAAGAACGAAGGTCAAAAAATCAAACAATAATCCAGTCTTTATGGAAATTAAGCACCTTCTTCTCAGCTCTTTGGATCAAACTACTTTGGACATTACCGCCTACAACTTGACTCCCGATAAGCCAGCAGATGAGCTTATTGGTGAATTACATTTCCCGTTAAACTCTTTGATCCAGAAGGAGTCTCAAAACAAACTCACCAAATACTTGTATCAGGGTGGAAAGGTCAGCGGAAAAGTTGAATTTGACTTGAATTATTTCCCAACTATCCCGCCTAGAATTTTGGACGATGGTACCAGAGAAGTGGTCACTGACGCTGAGTCTGGAATCTTGAAATTCACACTTCACGAAGCTCGAGACTTGGATATTACTCAGTCTGTGGTAGGTATCTTAAATCCCTACGCAGAAATTTATCTTAACCATAAGCTTGCAAAATTGGGTCGTCAACTTCACAGCTCTAACGAACCAAGTTGGGATCAAGGATTTGAATCACTCATCACTGAGCAATCCAAAACTAGAGTTCAAGTGTATATCAAGGATGCGGCTAATGGTGGTATTGTTGGAAAATTGGATGCCAATATTCAAGATTTGATTTTCGAAACCAACAGAGGACAGGAATGGGTCACTCAGCCTTCTGTGAGACCTGGTGGAAGACCAGCAAAATTCAGAGTAACTGCTGACTGGAAGGCACTCAATTTGAGAGGTCTCGAAATTGGCGGCAACGTGGCCTCCTTCCCCGATGCTCCTATTGGTGCCTTGAAGGTTCATTTGCGTTACGCCCAAGGTGTTAAAAATGTTGAATCGGTTGGTTATTCTGATCCATACATCCGTGTGCTTGTTAATGGTAACTTGAAACTGAAGACTGCAGTCCATAATGATACTCTCAATCCTATTTTCAACCACGTCGCTTACATCGGTGTTAGCAATGAACATCAACATGTTTTGTTACAAATGATGGATGACGAAGAAGAAGGTAAGGATAGACCTTTAGGTTCTAGTGCCATTCATGTCGCTGATTTCTTAAAGAGAGACACCAACGGTCTTTATTTGCCGTATGAAGGTGGTGATAAGATCATTGAAACTCCAGTCTTGAGTGATGGTGTGGACCACGGAACTCTTTATTACAGTGTCGCCTTCTACCCAACGGTTCCACTGTACACCCGCAAGCAAATACTGAACTGGGATCAGTACGTTGAGGTTGAAGAGAAAAGAGAAAAGGAGATCGATGAGTTCAGACAAAAAGAGGCCGATTTGGCTGAAAAATCTCCAAATGATTACCAATGGGTGGAGACAAACGAAGTTGATGTTCCTGAGCCAAAGAAGAAGAAGTTCACTTTCGAAGAATTATCTCAATATCACAGTGGTGTTGTTGTAGCTACTGTTTCTGGGGGTCAATTTGATCGCTCTGATGTCTTTGTTCATTTGTTGTTTGATGATCAGGCTCAATCTACTGCTGTGTCTCAGCGTATCGATGGAAGAAGACTTGAATCTACTTTCCAAGGTGAAGGCTTTGTTAGAGATTTACCAATCTCCAATATCGTTTTGAGAATCGGTACCAAGATAGAAATGTCTCATAAGAAGGAATTGATTGCTGAACACAGCTATTCCACTTATGATATTTTGAAAAGATCTTATGATGAGCCAATTTCACTCAAGATCAATGAGAAAAACTCTGTCAAAATTCAATTAGAATACATCCCAACTGCTGTGAAATTGGATCCATTTGATACTGTGCTTGATCAAGGTGTCGTCAAATTGGACATTATTGGCGCTGAAAACTTAAAGAGTGTTGATCTGAACGGTAAGTCCGATCCACTCTGTGTCATTAGAATTGATGGCAAGGAGGTTTTCAAGACCGATAAGAAGCGTAAAACTTTGGATCCTACTTGGAATGCTTCTACAGAATTTCCTGTCAGTTCCAGATCTCGTCAAGCCATCAAGGTTGAGGTCTACGATTGGGATTACACTCATGATGATGAATTATTGGGAGTTGGTGACTTAGATTTAACTGGCTTGAAAGACGAAAAGACTGGATCTTTGGTTGTTCCTCTTGACACACAAGGTAAGGTCCATTTGCAAGCTTCGTTCTACCCTAAGTACATCAGACCAAAATTGAGTGAAAAGGTTTACGTTCCAGTTGACTTAGCTGGTGCTGGTGCTGGCGTTGCCGATTCGACGGGCGCCGTTGTCAATGGTGTCACTGATGGTGTTAACGGTGCCGCTCAAAATGCAGGTGGAGTGGTAGACAAGGCTTCCGATGGCTTAAACAAAATTAAGGGATTAAGCGGATTTGGCCGTTCAAAGAAGAACAAGAGTGGTGATGTCGATAGTTCTCTTGGTGTTGAAACCAATAGCGTATCGAATGGACCACGCCCAAGCTCTGATCAATCGGCTAGCATTGTGCCTAGTTCGATCAATGGAGGCTCAAACTCTCCCGTCAAAGGCAGAGGAGGTTCCAGCTCCCCGGTTAAGAACGGAGGGGAGTTCGATCCTAACAAGTCTGTGTTGAGCGATCAATCTTCTGCAATCAATGACTCTTTTACTGTACCAAAGCCCGGCTTTGGTGGCTCTAAAGTTGGAACTGTGAAGAATTCTAGCGCTAGAAATGGGCATCTTAGAACCCAAAGCTCCTCCACCGATACTTCTTCATTTGTCGGAAACACAACCGGTGCTACAGGTACTACAGGTGCTACTGGCTCTCTTCCAGGAAGAGTCACAGTGGTCACGGGTACAGGTTTTGATGCCTCGTCCTTAGAGATCAAAATACTGTTGCAAGCAAAGGACAAAAAGAAGGACCTTTTAAAGACCCGCGGTGCCAAGAAAGATGACAGTGGATTGTTCCACTGGAATGAACTGATTCCATTCAAGTCATCCTCGGATGCAGACTTGGTTTTTTCCGTTAGAGAAAAGCATACATTCGGAAAGTCTCATGAACTTGGCTCTGGCTTAGTCAACCTTGCCGATGTTTTCGACAGGGAAAGTGACATTGAGGTACCCGTGGGCACTGGTTCTTTGACAATTAATGTCACATATCAGCCAGCATCTAGCTTCTGATACTGTTTTATAATAAATACGATTTGGTTAAGCAAAGTAAAAGAGTAGTTGTAATGATGTGTTGCATGTGGTCCTGTAGAAGTTCTATGTTGCATATTGATCACGTGATTCTGAATTGTTACTGGCAGTAACTTCATTTTAAATATGTTTTAAGAGTAGTATTATAAAGTAAGAGATCCTAAAGCTTCTGTTAAGCTTTCATATAAACGATTGGACTCTATGGAATTAGAGAAGTCATTGGACCACAGAGTCCTAACTAATGGAATATACCAGTACCGTATCACGTGCGTTCTCAGAGGTACGCGGTGTTAGGGTTTGGACCTCACTGCGCGCGTGATCACTAGTTTCTGCGTGACTGTTTCGCCCGACAGCTCACCATGCTATATACACTCCCTCAAATTCTTTGCCTGCTCCACTATGTGAAAAATAAAACAAAAATCTCAAGATTTCTCTTCAGCACCTTACACATTAAAATGAGTCAAATTGTATGTGAACCATGAACAAACCAAACGAAATCGATAGCAAACGAGGTGATTAAGCGATGCAGATGAAAAGCAAACTCCAAAGTATCCGTTGTTTATTAATCCGGGAGGTTCATTGATGTATTCCGAAGCGATAAAGTATTGAAGAATCCTACCAGTGAAAAGATTATTATCGCCAACGAAAATTGCAACTGAAAGCACTTATGAAAAGCGAGTCGATTTAATGATACAGTTCCCACAATAATACCAAGTTCCTGCCATCTATTTCGTTTGATTCATCTGAGGAAGGCCAGAAATGGACTTTTTTCTCATCAACTGGTAAAAATTCAGTATACTAACAAATTAGGCACCAAAGTGGTACGAAACCGAAGACTACCCAGTCGCAAAGAAGACCAGAAAGACCGCTCGCCCACAAAAATTGAGAGCTTCTTTGGTCCCAGGCACAGTTGTCATCCTTTTGGCTGGTAGATTCAGAGGTAAGAGAGTTGTCTACCTTAAGAACTTGGAAGACAACACTTTGTTGGTTTCCGGTCCATTCAAGGTCAACGGTGTTCCATTAAGAAGAGTCAACGCTCGTTACGTCATTGCCACCTCCACCAAGGTTAACGTTTCCGGTGTTGATGTTTCCAAGTTCAACGTCGAATACTTCGCTAGAGAAAAGGCTCCAAAGACCAAGAAGTCCGAGGAAGCTTTCTTTGACGAATCTGCTCCAAAGAAGGAAATCAAGGCTGAAAGAGTTGCTGACCAAAAGACTGTTGACGCTGCCTTGCTCGCTGACATCAAGAAGACCCCATTGTTGAAGCAATACTTGTCTGCTTCTTTCTCCTTGAAGAGCGGTGACAAGCCACACTTGTTGAAGTTTTAATAGTGTTGTATATTTAATACGTTTAAAGTAGAAGCTGTGTAGCAATGATAAGTACATGAATAACGAACTGTAGAATATTGACGCAAATAAGGTGTTGTTAAACGGCTTTGCCCCAGAAAGTTTGTGCCCTAGTGCAACTTTTTTTCTTCGGGTATTGCTTTTTCGCCTGCACAATTAATTGATGCTCATCTCAAGAATTTCATTGTAAGAAACTACACCCACATGTCGTCCTTATTGCCTCTTGCTACATACAACTTGGCACTTCAGCCATTCCAACCAGCCCCAGCCATTGAAGATGAGTACCCAGTTACCATCCGTTTGACTTTGGCTGCCGTTGACCCAGAGGCTGTCGATGACAAGGAAGAACCATCTACCTTGAGATTATTGAAGAGAAAGAATGCCTTCATTGATGACTTCGACTCGGAAGATGAAGACGATGAGGAAGAAGGAGATGACTTGGACGAAGATGAAGAGGAAGAAGAAGAAGAAGAAGAAGAAGAAGAAGAAGAAGAAAAGGAAGAAGAGGACGAAGACCTTGAAGACCTTGAAGACCTCGAAGGCGATGAGGATGATGAAGATGACGTTGAAGAATTCGTTGTCGTTACTCTTTCTCCTAAGGTTGCCTTCCAGCAAACTCTTGACATCACTATCTCTCCAGATGAAGAAGTTTTCTTCGTTGTCACTGGTTCTTACCCAATCCATCTTTCTGGTAACTACGTCGAACACCCAGCTGATGAAGACGACTCTGAGGACGATGAGTACGACTCTGACGAGTATGACTTGACTCCAGATGAAGAAGAGCTCAACTATGATCTCGATGACCTCGAAGATGCTTCTGACGTTGAAAACAAGATTGAAGAACTTCTCCAAGAGGAAGAAAAGCTGAAGAAGAGAGAGGCTCCTAAGACTGAGACCGAAGCTCCTGCCAAGAAGGCAAAGAAGGACAAGAAGAAGGAAGACAAGAAATCTGTTCAATTCTCCAAGGACCTCGAGCAAGGACCAACTGGACTGACTCTTGTCGAAAAGACCGAGAAGAAGGACAAGAAGAAGGCTGACAAAGCTGAGAAGAAGGAAGAGAAGAAGGAAGAAAAGACCGAATCTAAGGACAAGAAGTTCCCAACCAAGACTTTGCTCGGAGGTGTTGTCACTGAAGACAGAAAGACCGGTAAGGGACCAGTTGCTAAGTCTGGTAACAAGGTTTCTATCAGATACATTGGTAAGTTGAAGAACGGTAAGGTTTTCGACAAGAACACTTCCGGTAAGCCATTCCTGTTCGGATTGGGCAAGGGAGAATGCATCAAGGGTTTCGACTTGGGAGTTGCCGGTATGGCCGTTGGTGGTGAGAGAAGAGTTGTTATTCCTGCCAAGATGGGTTACGGTTCTCAAGCTTTGCCAGGTATTCCATCCAACTCTGAATTGACTTTTGACATCAAGTTGGTCTCCATCAAATAAATAAATAAATACAGGTGATAGAGAATAAATTGTAGCACATTTTAATGAATTGCAAGAGTGTTGTAGATAAACATAAGTTATTGTAACAATTAGCCAGGAATTGCAAAATTAGTGAGATTTATTAATAACTAACAAGACAGAGAAGAAAGAAAAACGTGGTACCACAGTTAAAGTTCGGGTAATTTAAAAATAGAGGATCGGAGAAAGAAAATCGCACAATCCATTGTGAACGCAATATTAATAAAGCCAGGTCTAACAGAACGAGGACAAAATTAGAGTATCATGGATAACTGATATTGGTAGAACAGTAAGCTAGAAAAGGAATCCTGAGCTCAAAGCGTCGCGCCAAAAAAATTAAAAAAGGCCGCTAAGCATTATTCAGAGGTGCGCACCAGCACCAGCACTTATAGAGACTACTGTACTAATCGAGTTAAGAATAATATTTGGATATTTAGGCGATTCTTTCGATTGATACACTTAGTATAGGGAGTAAGCTATCGAGTAGATGACGCCCACGAGCATTCTAAGAATGGCTATGGAAGAATTATAGCCAGTAATAAATTGAACTTGCCAATTTTTCTACAATATCATTTAATTGAAAAGCATTTCCCTGACAATAACATGTCTATAATAATGATTTAACGGTTTAATGGTTTAATCTCTCTCTCTCACTATATAATTATTACTGATTTTTACTAACCCGTATTTTGGCTCTCCTAATCGCGCCATCGTAGTAAGCGTGGTTTCGCGGGCTTCCATTCGTTTAGGTCGGTAATTTGATTAGGCGTAAGTGCTATTCCAGCTACAATGTAATGGAACTATACGCTGGAAAATTCCAAACTATTCTTCAAAATTTGTTACCATTAGAAGACAAATAATCTGAACTTTCCACCTTTACATTTGTCTTCCCTCCATTGAAGAAGCTCATCTTTCCAATTAAATCGTTTGGTAGTTCTTTATCCAGCTCTGCTCGATTTTTCCTTTACATATTTTACCGACGCGTAGCCTTTGAAAAAAAAAAGTCTCATCAACGGCTGCACATCTTAGGGTTCCCGTCCTCTTTATCTACGTAATAAGCCTACATTTAGTAATCATAATACCCAGTAAATACACCTAAATCATGTATATCACTATAAATTGACCAATTGGAATTTTCCTTATTTTTTAACCGTTCTTAACACTGCCTCTTCCCCGACCATCTCTCCCCTCTTCACCGAAGCCGTCTCGCTCGTTTAGACTCGTACAGAAAAAAAACGCCAGGCGATTTTCCACTATTCTTTCTCAGCAGGCGACTAGGAAATGGATAAAAGCACCGCTGCGTTGGCTCGCCTCTGTGCCAATAAGCCCATCCATGTCATCATAGTCACCGCACTCTTGGCTTCTGTAGCCTACTTGTCGGTGGTTGAGGAGTATGTCCCTGAACATATCCGGGCCGCTGATGTTGCAGGCCCTTCATTTTACCATCAAGGCGGATCTGGAGCCTATTCTGAATGGGTTCCAACCGAATTGAATCAGTTCCCAGAGGCTGACCGTTACACCGTCGCCAGATTGAGATTCAGACGCGGTGCAAAAGTCGACTTCCCCGTACCAGAAGGTGTCAATCTCTTCGAAGGCGCTTCAGATGCAGAAAAATTCCTTGTGACTTCCTCTGATAAAATTGATGCCGTGTTGCTGTCGATAAATCAAGTTGAAAGCCCAGCTGGTGTGGTATGGAAGGCTCGTAATGCCAACAGAATCACTCGTTACTATGATTACTTATCTAAAAGTTTTGAAAAAGTCCGTTCTTTAATTGCAGGCGCTGAACTGTTTGATATCGCTATGGTCACTTTTGCCTACTTGGCTATGTGGTATACTTTGTCAAAGGTCTTCCTTGATATGCGTAAAGTGGGTCTGACTTTTTGGCTTGCCTTCGGTACCTTGACACTGTCTGCCTTTGGATTTCTTTTCGCCCTTTTGGTCACCTCTAAATGGTTCCCAGCTTTCAAAGTCTCAGTGGTTTCAATCTCTGAAGGTATTCCCTTCTTGGTGGCTATTATTGGATTTAAGCATAAGGTTTCCATTGCAAGAACCGTGGTTAAGTCATCCAAGAGGGACGTTTCCGATATTGTTGGTTCGGCTCTTCAAGAGCATCTGCTCAGTGTGATGAGAGACACTTTTGTTGCCATTGGAGCTCTTGTCGCTTGTGCCTTTGCAACCCCAAAAATTATTCCTTTACGTAACTTCTGTATTCTCAGTGCTCTTATTCTTACTTTCGACCTTATCTTGGTTTACACCTTCTACGCCGCCTTGTTGGCTTTGAAGGTCGAGATTAACAGAGCAAAGAGAAGAGACCAGATTGTTGAAGTTTTGGAAGAAAACGGAGTTCTGCCATCAGTGGCCGAGTCTGTAGCAAATCTGGACAAAACTAAAGAGGATACTTTTATGTTCCCAATAATTCTGTTCAAAGTGCTCATGGTCGCTATTTTTGTGGGAATTCAAATCTTCCTCAACAAGGAATGGTCGGTCATTTTCTCGCAACGCGAATACAGTGCTCCATCGATTTTGTCAAAAACTGTTGCCAAGCACCTCAAGATCAATTCTAACGGTGTTGTGGTCACTGTTTTAACTCCAATTACCTATCAACATGTTGGGCCCTTTATCACTGGGGAAGATTTTATTTTGAATATTCTTGAGGGAATCAGTTCGGCCATTAGAGACCGCATTATTTCCAAGTTCATTTTGTTCGGATTTGGTATCTCCATTTCTTGCAATGCATACCTCTTGAATGCTATGAGAAGACGTGTCATCAGAATCAAATCTGAAACCAAGACCAAGCAATCTATCAAGGAAGAATCTATTACGCCTGTGACCTCTATCGAATCTAACACTGCTACTAGCTCACCAGTGGATGGTGAAGAGAAACCAGTGGAAGAATGCTTGAAAATTATGGAAGCTGGTAAACTCACTTCGCTTAGTGATTCTGAAGTCTCCTCGTTGGTGGTCGCCGGTAAGCTCCCATTATATGCATTGGAAAAGAAGCTTGCAGACAACACCAGAGCCGTGGCTGTGCGTAGAAAGGCAGTTGCCCAATTCGCCAATGTTGCTGCTGTGGATTCCAAGAAGCTTCCTTACTTGCATTATGATTATGACAGAGTTTTCGGTGCGTGTTGTGAAAATGTTATTGGTTACATGCCACTCCCCGTTGGAGTTGCCGGTCCTTTGTATATCGACGGAAAGCCATACTACATTCCAATGGCTACTACTGAAGGATGTCTTGTTGCATCTACCATGAGAGGCTGTAAGGCCATGAATGCGGCAGGAGGAGTTAAGACTGTTTTGACTCAAGATGGTATGACCAGAGGACCATGTGTGGAATTCCCACTGTTGGCCAGAGCTGGTGCAGCCAAGATTTGGTTAGATTCTGAGGAGGGTCAAAAAATCATCAAAAAGGCATTTAACCTGACCTCAAGATTTGCCCGTTTACAACACATCCAAACAGCTATGGCTGGTAACTTGTTGTTCATCAGATTCAAGACGACAACAGGAGATGCCATGGGTATGAATATGATTTCTAAGGGAGTTGAATTTTCGCTTAAGCATATGGTTGAAGAGTGTGGTTGGGAAGATATGAATGTGGTTTCTGTTTCCGGTAATTACTGTACCGATAAGAAACCTGCTGCGATCAACTGGATTGAAGGTAGAGGCAAGTCTGTTGTGGCTGAAGCTATTGTTCCTGCTGAAGTGGTCCAAAAGGTTCTTAAATCTGATGTCGATGCGCTCGTTCAGCTTAATGTTTCTAAGAATCTTGTTGGTTCAGCTATGGCAGGATCTATTGGTGGATTCAATGCCCACGCTGCTAATTTGGTCACTGCTGTTTTCCTTGCTTGTGGTCAAGATCCTGCTCAAAATGTGGAATCTTCCAACTGTATCACTTTGATGAACAAAGTTGGCGATGACTTGCGGATTCTGGTTTCCATGCCATCTATTGAAGTGGGAACTATTGGTGGAGGAACTATTTTAGATCCTCAAGGGTCTATGCTTGAGTTGTTAGGAGTCAGAGGTCCACATCCTACCGAGCCTGGTGCCAATGCTCGCCAATTGGCTAAAATCGTAGCTTCCGCTGTTTTGGCAGCCGAGCTTTCGTTAGCCTCTGCCTTGGCCGCAGGTCACCTTGTTCAATCCCACATGACCCATAACAGAGCCGGTGCTGGAGCTGCTGCCAATGGTAGTGCCAAGCCTCCAGTGAGTGCCAGTGATGTGGCTAGATTGAAAGAAGGAGCCGGTGCCAATCCTTGCATACGTTAGCATATAAATAGAGGAAGAAATTGATGTTGAGTTAAAATTTATGTAAGCCTAGAGTTTCTTTTGAAGTTATGGTTTATTGGTGTAAACCAAATTTACCTTACGAAGTTAAGAATTATTGTCTATAAAGATTCCTTTACAGGCTAAAAATGCGAATTAATCTGTCAGATCAGTGAAAAAATGTGACTCTTCAACGTCGCAAAATCTGATTTGTGAGGCTGGTCAAATTTGAAAAGGGTAGAAGAAATACTTGAATCAAAAGCGTTCTATTGACCCAGTAAAACTTTGAATTTTTTTTTACAATCTGAGCAACCTGTTACATTTAATTAAGCTAAATTTAATTCCAAACTTTTATACCTTTGCCTACTGTTCTCCCCCTCTAATTTTCTTCTCCCCCACTTAATTAATTACTCCGAAAATTACCAACACCGACTCGATTTTGTCGCTGATTTGCCTGCACGCATGATCAAGTATTATATACATCTCACTATCTTTTTTAAAAAAGTGAATCATCCTCATGCCTTCTCAAGAGATCGGGGAACCGATCCCCAACAATACACAACATGCGGTCTCGGTAACACTTCCAACATGGGAAGCAACCATTGGATATGAAGAGGGCGAAGACTGGGTTGTCTCTAAGATGTCCCTGGGATACCCCCGCTTCTTTATTCATGGAGTTATCCAAGAACTCGCCCGACAATTAGAGGCCAAATATGGACGTGAAGGTGAAAAAAGTATGGTGTTCCCACTGTATACCGTTGCCAAACGCTGTAGAGAGTTTATCCGTGTTAAAAGTGACCGCAAACCTGCGGTTAGAGTGCTTCAGTTATCAACTAAGGCTCCACAAAACGAGGATGAGCGAAGTAGTGTCGTGGAAACTACCATCGGAGTCTGTTTTTTCCCCACATCAGAATCTGCTCTTGCAAAAAATTATTGGCAGCACTCTGGAGAGGGAATTTCTTCCAGAATGGGGGAATATCTTTTGAAAGAGTTGGGTGATTATTCAGCTTTTAATAACGACCCTAATTCTCACAACATTCATCGCTCTTCCGACAGTGCCATTGAGCAACAAGTAAGGGAAGTACAGCTGAGAAGTCCTCTGATTGTTGCATCCCAACAAGCAGCAGCAGCAGCCTCTAAGAATGAAGCAGATCTCTTCATTGAACAAAAATTTGGTCGTGTTTTAGACCTTAAGTTTGCCGCTCAGGCAAAGGTTGCCCTTCGCCGTCGAATTTCTGGTAAGGCCGATAAGCTGAGCAACCAGATTGAGGAAATGGAAAAGGCTCAAAGAGGTAAGAATTTGTCTGAAACAGATGTCTATCTTTATCCACTGGGAATGGCACTGATCTTTAACGCTCACCAAGCAGTTTTATCCATTGGCCAGAAAGAGAAGTCCGTTTGTTTTGGATTCCCATACGTTGACACTTTAAACATTTTGCGTAAATGGGGTGAGGGAGTCTTGTTTCTAGGCCATGGAGATGACGATCTGTTGGATCAGTTAGAGAAGGATTTGGAAGGCGGTTTACAAATAGCTCTGCTTTTCTGTGAATGTCCTCTGAACCCTCTTCTTAAGACCCCAGATCTTGCTAGAATTCGTAAATTGGCTGATAAGTTCAACTTCATTGTTTGCGTCGACGAAACTGTTGGAAATTTCTTAAACGTTCATGTTTTGCCTTATGCCGATTTGGTAGCTTCGTCTCTCACAAAGGTTTTCTCTGGTGACCTGAACGTGATGGCCGGACTGTTGATCTTGAATCCATCGCTGCCATGGTATAACAAATTGAAAGCTTACTTCGACGAAAATTATGAAGATTTGTTCTGGGACGAAGATGCTTTGTATTTGGAACGTAATAGCAGAGATTTCGCCGAAAGATCTGCTAAGATTAACATAAACGGAGCGGCAGCAGTCAAGGTGCTCGAAGAGCTGCCTTTAATTGATAGAGTATACTTCCCACTGTTGCTGGAGCTGAAACGTCATTATGACGCTATTAAAACTCCTAATGGAGGTTATGGTGGCCTTCTTTCATTTTTGTTCAAAGAGCCAGCTGATGCCGTGTGCTTTTTCAACGCAATTAATATCCACAAGGGTCCTTCTTTGGGAACAAATTTCACTTTGGCATGTCCATACGCAATTCTTGCCCATTATCAGGAGTTGGATGAGATTGCCCAGTGGGACATTGATAGAAATCTCATTCGGATCTCTGTAGGGATTGAAGAGACCGAGTTGTTGCTCGATGTGTTAAGAAAGGGTTTAGAGGCTGCAGAAGCGCAGCATAAATAACTGGTTTATGTCTTTAATGAAAGGTCGAGAAGAGTAAAATTACATCAGTAAAGTAATTTTGTAGATTTTAACAATAATTTGAGCTGAAACTACAATTATGATAATCAGAAATATTTAATGCCAGTAATTGATTCTCTCACAAGGAGGTAAAATATCTCCAGAGACTTCATCATGTTCGACTGTCCCAACTACCCAGTACTTGCGATGTGATTCAAAGAATTCCACCCATTGACTTAAACTCTCCAAGTCCAGCTCATCGAGTCCACGCATGTCATGAGTGAAAATTTCCGGAACCTGTAAGCAACCAGTGGCCCATGCGCGAGTAGCATCCTTGCCTGCAAATGCTGAGTATGTACCTTTGGGTCCATAGAACAGCAGTGATGCTGTGACATCATAAACGGTTCCATTAACACCCACATAAATTGCATTATTATTGTTCCCATCGTATGATGCTAGATCATCTTCGTTGAAGATATGATGCAGACCGAATATTTGGTATTGAAAAAATCTAGGATCCATCCACTTTCCATCATAACCCCACATTGAGCTTCCAGTGAACCACCACGACATAAATGCATTGAGGAGAAGAATACCTCCGAGCACCCTGACTCCATCTAAAACGCCTATGAAGAGTCCTCTCATTGAGAAGTTATCGAAAGATTAAAAAATTATGCAGCATGCAGAAAATATATCCGCAGCCAAAATCATTTACATAGACATTTGATCCAAAATAAATTATAGAGATATATGTTCACGCTATTTAAATAACTATTAATGTGATCACATTTTTTCTGCAATTACATCATCAATATTAGTTATACTTTCACCTTCAGTGATATTGATATCGAGATTAGATTTAGGTCCATGGTATACTTTGTAACCATAAACATAATAGTATGTCATTGATATGATCCACACACCAACGTTGATTACTACTGTATAGTTCATGGTGTCAGCATCCACAGATTTTGAGTTTGGAAACATACTCATCACAATGACGTAGAAAATCCACATTATCGTGATGGAATGAACAATGTTAGTTCCCCATTTGCCCAAGTAGAAATAACCTGGCTTAAACTTCTTTCTGCCTTCTGGAAGCATCACAAGCACAACGGGCATGACCCACGATAAGTAATTGGAGGCAATGTATAAAGAAAAGAGTGCATTTGCACCGGTAGGACCAATTAACATAAGAAGACCACAAACCAATGCAACAATACCACCGAAAAAGATGGCTCGCAAAGGAACTTTCAAAATGGGATTAACCACTTTAACGAAATTGTGGAATGGTAAACCATCATCTCTGGCAAAAGCCCAGATTTGTCTAGAAGCAGCTGTCAAAATGGATGCCCCCATTAAATATTGGGCAAAAGCAACAAGTGACATGAATGCAACTGCCCATTTTTGACCCAAGGCGTCCCATACCATTTGAGCAAGAGGTTGACCACTATCAGTGGAAACAATTCTAGCAACATCTCCATCCTTTATCACTGCACACATCACAATAACAATACACCATCCAACAATTCCACATGTAGCAATGGACCCCAAGATCCCGATTGGCACACCTCTAGTGGCATTTCTGGCTTCTTCTGACATATGAACACATGAATCAAATGCTCCTATTGTCCAAATGGCTGGCATCCATGAAAGCATAAATGACCAACCCATACTCCAATCTCTTTGATTACTCAAATTACCGAAAATGAATTCACCATCATTGAACCCATCTTTACTTGCACCAATTGGGAGGGCAATAAAGAACAAGATGATTAAGAAGACATTGACGTAAATTGAGAAAGATTGTAACCAAGCAGTCTGCTTGGAAGCGGCACAACATACAAGAACTTGTGAAATACAACAAGCAGCGTAAACTCCATAAAGAATGCCATTGGTTATTGTAAAATCACCATTCTTGTTGATATAAACGGCTGAAAGAATTTCAGATGCAAACCCATAATTAATGGAACAAAGACCAGCAATTAAGCCGAGTCCATTAGAACATCCAATCAAAAAACTGAGTGGGACCCGAACCAGTTCGGGTGCATAATAATTAGTCCAAAAGTATAAACCTCCAGAGGTAGGGAGAGCAGATGATAAGATCGACATCGATAATCCGATACAAAAGATAAAGAGTGAGGCACAGAACCAACCCCAAGTAAAGCCAACACAACCAGCATCCAAACCTTGAGCAGTTACCGACGCAATTGAAGGTAAAAGTCCCATAATTGAGAATGCTATTCCGAAAATTTGTAACGTTGAGTAATGTCTTTTCAACTCTTGTTTGTAACCAATATCGGCCAATAAATCTTCATCACCAGCGGTAGTTGGATCAACATGAACCAACCTGACCTCTGATTTATTGGAGAGAACCGCATGCAAATGCAGTTCTGCTCTTGATCTGATTGCACTTGGACTAATGACACTCTTTAGTTCAGACATCTTGTAACAAAGAATCGATGATTTTACTTTTTAGTCTATATATAAATGCTCCACTCATCTTGTGAAATCTCTTATCAGACAACTGAATTTCTTTATCTCAGGCTGCATAATCGTCGATGCCGCATCCGCTAGACCGTATACAGGAATACATTCATATACCGGTAAATATTCTAGGCGGAATCTCGAAACGGTAGTACGGTCCGCGAAGAATACAATCTGAAAAGAAATCTATTGATGGGAGCAGCAGCTCCGAGGGGTACAATAGATAAAATCCGTAGCGGCATTATATTTGATCTTGACTTACATTAATGTTTCAGATCAGAAAATTTATTATCTTAGTACGTTCCCATCAATGTGATTGAAATAAAAACAATTGATAAAATGGTAGTACCTTATTCAGATCATGCGAAATTAATTAATCTTTTGTAGTCTAGAGTTTAATAGTACACGAGAAATTGTAAATAATGATTCGTGGTTTAATTATTGATAACCAAATAAGTAAAATGGCTCTGACTATTTCTACAAATACAGATCCAATCTCATGTCAATCTCGTGTATATCTCGTGTATTTATCGAAGTGAACTAATGACAGATTTTTTATGCACTGACCCAAAAGAGCAAACCTTTACGCGATATGTCATTAGAGAACTAATTCACAGACTTCATTTTCAAAATCTGCAGCCTATGACAATAATAAAATAACCGTCTACCCAAGTAAAAGTCACAAACTTCTTTCAATTAAATGAAATATTGATCAGGGGCAGCATTCATGGCAAAGTTAATTTTATCATTGTTGGAACCCAAAATATCAGACCAAAACTCATCGTGGAATACTTGAAACAGCAGTTCTAATTGATCTTGATTGGCAACATTATTGTTCCATATTGGCATTTGGTTGCTGCCAAAAGATGGATGTACACCAAATTGTTCGCCCATTTGAGGAATTCCTGCATTTCCTGCATTAGTCTGTGGGTCACCTGGAGTAGAAATATGGTTGGTCATTGAAGGAGAGCTCATATTATTTGACGACGAATTAAGTTGTGCACTGCGATTGAATAATGATCGATTCCCAACTGGTCCATTACCCAAATTAGGAATTGAAGGATTTAACAGGACACTTTTTCTTTTCATTAGATTCAGAGGAGAATCTAAAAACGGTACCGTATTATGGAAGGGTAAACGAGGAGATGGCATTTGCGATGACAGTTGTGATGCACTACCTTGACCAATATTCTGATCTTGGAAACCACCATGTCCAAGTTGACCAAATCTTCTTAAGGAGTTTTTATCATTGGGCATCGAAGAGTGACCTGGCAATGAAGGTGACATTGGACCGGGCAGCCCCGTAGGGTTAGTAGGTGGTAACATGGGTGACTTCCGTTCATCACTGACATTTTCTCTGAAAGATGTTGCAGCATGCAGCAAAATTTCTAACGGTAAGAATTGAGATTGATATGCCTTACCCAGTTCTGTAGTTAAAAGACCGTTGACGGAATTAATTTTCCAATAATCTTCATTTTTCATCAATTCTTGGTCTGCCTTATTAAATGGCTTGAAATTATCCGGAGTTTCTCCGTTACTCACCAAAAGCTCTTGGACTTGTCTAGCATACGTATGGGTAAATAAGACCAAAATTACTCTGGTCTTCTTTAAGAAATGATTCTGCAGATACTTCTTCAGAGCTGTTTCAACCAAACGTGAGGCCTGTTGAATCAAATATATCGCCCTCTGAGGTACAAGCTCTTTTTCAATGTGCAGTGGAAGTTGAAGAATTAAATATCGTAATCGTAAAAGCATCCCGGCCGTATAAATGATCCGAGATATGTACAGTAGAGGGATTGTAGCCAACTGATCTACCGATAAAAGGTTGAAGGTCTCGACAGCCTTCATACACAGCACCGTACATCTACTAACAGCTGCAATGGTATCGCTTTTGATTCCAGCACCCGATGGGGCATCATTGGACACTATGTTTGCCAAGTGAGGTTCATGAAGGTATGCCTCAACCAGGTAGTAGTACGATAAAAACTGGGCATCGTGCTTGGGAATCTTTTGTTTGATGATTTCAAGATTTTTCTGAATTTCATCGATGACATATCTCGTGGCTAATCCAGAACCTTCTTTTTCTGGAGTATGGACTAGATGATGAACTCTTTCCAATTCCCGACTGAGTCTCGAAAAAAGAGCAATGTAGACATCTTCTGGGTTATCCAGAAACTCGAGTATTTGACAGCATTCCTCAACGTATGGTGTCCACTTAACATAAATGGATCGCCTCAACGTTAAACAGATCAGAACTGTTTGAAAAAATAATATGAGGATAATCTTCTTTTGCTCAATCAATTCTGGAGCCGCCAGCAGCATGGATTCATTGTCTTTTGAGACTCCACTGTATGGTGGAGAATTGTTCGAATTGGATTCTTCTTTACTCTCCTTGGAGTAATTGGACCGTGTGTCACTACCACTGTAACCATGAGTAGATTTATGAAACTTACCATTACCACTCATAAACAGAAAGTTGGGTTTACCAACAATCCCCAAATCATGTAATAAAGTGACAGACAAATAATTCATGATATGATATCTTCTATTGCGAAAGAGTTCTGGGGAGTTGTTCCATAAAGCGAGAAGTAAAAAGGATTTGACATATTCGGTCTTTTTGTGGCCTCCTATTAAAACCTCCTCAACTATCAGCCTGATGGCAGTGATATCAATCTCCAAAGAAGTATCCATGGGCATTGGCTTGGTGTACACTATGGAGGAGACGGCCATTATGACATTGAATAAATAGGGCTCGCTTTTCCGGAAATCGATTACCGTCATATCATCAGGAATTTTAACGTAAGGATTTCGAGGGTATATCTTTTGACGATACAAATCCAATCTCTCTTGAGCATCTTCAACGGTAATTATACCCTTACTAACCACATCGATGGACCCACGGGTTTTCGATATTAATTGCAGACGCCTTTCAGCAGATAATCTAGTCTCAGTGGTGACTTCGTTAAGAACTTGTGAGGAGGTTTCACAAAGAATGCCTATTTCTCGTTCGAGATCGTTTTTACAAACGTATATGGAGGAGTACGGCTGTTGAATATTAGACCGATTAGCCATGGCCAGATCTCTCTTTGCCAGTTCCAATTGTGCAGTAAGCAGTCTTACTTGCTCCTGTAATCGATCAACTGTCGACTGTTCTTCTGAATATGGTGGAGCAACATTGGAGAATCCTGGAAGATCATTCGGAGCTGCTGAGGGCGTTGAGCCGGGCGGGTAGGCCGAGGATGTTGGAACCGGAGTGGAAGCTTGATTTGATGGAGCTTCAGGTCCATTTCTCTTTCTTCGCTTACGGGTAGCATTAAGGTCGATTTCACATACCCTATTCGAGTTAACACAACGAATACAAGGCCCTGCTGGGTCATTATCATTGGCGGGGGTACATTTTACCTTTAAGGCATGGCATTTTTTGCAGGCCACGGGCCTTCTTGTAGCCTTTTGTGTTTTCCCACTAGAAGCAGGTTCAGACACTGGGTCCGGCTTTGAATCATGGGCTCCAGGTGAAGAGCTACTACTGTTTTGCCCCGGAGTGTTTGTCATGTTGCCTCGATGGGAGTGAGATTTTTGTGCCCGAATATTGAAGCCGATCGATGAAAATATTTAGTACAGAAAAAGAAGTTAGAAAGTGATATAACGGGATTAAGGAGGGCCTCGAAAGGCGAAATAAGTCAGATTTTTTGGCCGTTTAAGGACCGGGGCTACAATAGAATAACAGCAAGGATAAAAGAAATGATTCCCCGTAGCATAGTATGGCTTTAACAGAAACATCTCGAGGGCATGGCCGAACTGCCGTTCCCTGTCTTGGCAGATCGGCAATGACGGTTATAACCGGTTGCTATATTCTAGGGACTTATTGGCTTGAAATTTGGCTCGCGCATACGGATATAGAGATGAAACCCTGGATTAAAGCTTAGTTAGATCGAAGGTTTTGTTGTAGAAGTAAAGGAATATGAAGAGGGTTGCTATTTTTTTCACCGTTAACGGTAAAGCGTTTCCCGGCGATGCCGATCGGCTCTCCGCACTTTCGGTGAATCATGTGGAAGTATTGGCCGTGCGTAGATGTAATGATTTTAATACCTAGAGACATTAGCCCAAAATCTATGACTTTGTTGGTGAAAATAAGACCGATATCAATAATAGAGACGATTTCACGCAAATAAGCAAGTGGCAGCAATTATCATCTAATATGTGTAATTTTACCTCGGGTATATGCCGATGCGTTGGTCATCGGAAAAACTATGCACGGTCTAGACGAGCGATAATAAAAGTGGAAAAGGAACGAATAAAAAATTACGGTTCAGGGTAAAGTTAAAAGCTGCTACTGAGCGAAGTTGAAAGATTCAGAAATATTTATCAATGCATGGATTGTCAGTATGATTTACAACGTTCTCTAATGCCGGCCGGTGATATTTGTCGACCACGCCGTTGATGCACCGAAGAATCTGCAGGTAGTCGAAAAAAAACTGTGTGGAGCGGCTGCGAATTGCAGCTCGGCCTCTGCTGATTTGTATCGCATTGATTAACGATGAAGCGAAGAGATTGTCCGTACCTAATGAATAAACATTTCAGGAGAGTTTTTCATGTAATTCTTTGAAGTCTGTCCCGGAAAGTGATCAATAGACCAGAATTTTTTTATATTAGATCTTTAAATACGACACCAGTATATAAATTTTCAAGAGCTCATGTATGTATCTATCGTTCGAATAATTCACCGCTAAAAATGGCGAGTATTGATAAAAATGAATGAAGGCGGTAAATCACACATCAAACTTCAACCACACTTTACCTGATTATATAGTTTATGTTGAAAGATTGTTTCTCCAATTTTTAAAACTACTGATTTGATCTACACGGCTGTGGTCTAGCCAGTATAAAAAAATCTACTATTTTTAGCTCGCATGATATAATGCGTGGTTCCGTTATCTTTGTTGACGCCAATGGACTTGGTACAAAATGCAGTTGAGACTCCAGATAGCTAAGATTCAAGCTTACAAAGAGAATCATTTACTTAATTTGAAGTCACTCAGATTGAACGAAATCGCTCCTACATTAGCTATCAACTTCCCCCAAATACCCTTAAACGCTTATAATTCCTGCACCGAATCTTCATTACCTTTAGGCCAGATATTAAAGGGTGATGTGAATATTAATTAATAACGATAAACATGAATTATCAACATTCAGCTTATCAATACCAGAATATGAAATACATTCTTACCTATCAATATTTCAACCTCAATGTTACTACCTCTCTATATCCTTTGATAATTATCTCTACTTCGCTACTTCACAACCATTTTTCGCGCCACACGACCCGCATTCTAAATCAGCCTTCTTTTCTCCCGCAGTAAGACCCGTACCATATGCTTGGAGCCTGGAAACCCAAGCTGGAACTTCCATTGTACAAAGACAAGCCAAATCAGGCAAAGACTAAGGGCACTTCAAAATTAGTGATGCTTTTCAAGGGATTTGTCGCGTCATTAGCGCTTTACATAGTCTTCAACTACTTCTCGTCTCATTCGGCCCTGTCAGGCCCTACCTCGTGGACTGAAAAACAGCAAGAAGTTCGTAAAGTTTTCCTTGAACTGTGGGAAGCTTATACTGAAGATGCTTGGGGATATGATGTCTATCACCCTGTGACTAGAAGTGGTGAAAACATGGGTCCAAAGCCATTGGGATGGATGATTGTTGACGCATTGGACACCTTGTACATTATGGGATGTGACGAGGAAGCGGCTAAGGCCAGAGATTGGGTGAAAAATGATCTTGATTACAAGTTTGATTACGCTGTTAATGTCTTTGAGACTACTATTCGTATGCTTGGTGGTCTTTTATCCGCTCATCACTGGTCTGGAAATGACGATATGTATTTGGACAAGGCGGCAGATCTTGCTCAACAGCTTTTAGGGGCCTTTTCGTCAGATCTGGGCCTTCCTTATGCTTCTGTCAATCTTTTGACCGGGAAAGGTATCAAAAGTCATGCCGATGGTGGTGCATCATCTACTGCAGAAGTATCTACGTTGCAATTGGAATTCAAATATTTAGCCAAATTGACTGGGGAAACTCTCTACTGGGAGAAAGTTGAGAAAGTAATGCAAGTCTTGGAAGCCAACAAGGCTGAGGCTGGATTGGTCCCCATTTATGTACAACCTGAATCCGGAAAATTTCAAGGAAACCTCATTAGATTGGGCCTGAGAGGTGACTCTTACTACGAGTATCTTCTCAAACAATACCTTCAGACAGAGAAGAAGGAGAATATTTATCACGATATGTATCGTGAAAGTGTTTATGGTGTCAAACAGCATCTCATTGGCAAATCTTTCCCATCTCAGCTTACGTTCGTCGGTGAACTCGACCACGGTATTGGGCAGGGATTGCTGACCAAGATGGATCACTTGGTATGTTTCTACGGTGGTTTGTTGGCATTGGGAGCTACCGGAGGTTTAACCGTGGAGGAAGCAAAGAAGGCCAACCTTTGGAAAGATGAGGTAGCTTCTGACTTTAAGTTGGCCGAAGAGCTTACTGAGACCTGTTACAGAATGTATCACGATGTTCCCGCAACTGGTTTGTCACCTGAGATTGTTGTTTTCAACCAAAAACATACCGTCAGCCAAGACTTCTTGATTAAGCCACGTGATACCCACAACTTGCAGCGTCCAGAGACGGTTGAATCGCTTTTCATTCTCTACCGTCTTACTGGCGATGAAAAGTACCGTGAGTGGGGCTGGGAAATCTTTGAAAATTTTGTTAAGCACACTCGTGTCGTCGGTAAAGATGGCAGAGTTTCTTACACTACTTTGGAAGACGTTACCAAAACTCCACCAAAGAAGGGTGACAATATGGAGCTGTTCTGGTTAGCTGAAACTTTGAAATACCTTTACCTTTTGTTCGATGACAACAACAAGGTACCCCTTGACAAGTATGTGTTTAATACCGAGGCTCATCCTCTTCCAATGTTTGATATGAACCCATTATTCCTGACCGGCTGGAGTAGACTGGAGCACAAAAAGAAAAACTCAGGCGACAAAGACCTGAAGGTTGCCGAGGAAAAGGTAGACAACAAAAAGGCTGAAATCATCAAAGAAAAAGCTACTGGTGAAAAGTCTGAATTAGCTGATAAAATTGAGAGTAACGAAAAGAAATTAGCTAATGAAGCTGACATTCCATCTGACATTGAACTTGAGAATGAAGCTAAAAAGGAAATTCCTCCACCACCACCTAACGTGGACAAAAAACACCCACCAAAGGCTGCACCAGCTAACAAGAATATCGACGAAGAAGTCAATGAAGTTGCCAAAGAAGATCCATCGGTGGTTGAGTAGATGACTACATTTAAAAAAATTGATAGCGAAATAAGAAATCAAGAACGAATATGAGACGTAGTAAAAATCTAAAGAGCAAAGATCGTGGATGAATTGAGAGGATGTATTTGAAGTAGAAAGGTTAGTATCTAAAATTTTTTGTACACAAGACTACTCGTGGACCAAAAATTCAGAAATTAAAAGAAAGTCCAATTATATTTCGGTCTTTTACTAAACGCCGTAACAGTACCACTCTTCAACACGTATTGCCTTTTTCCGCGAGCAGCAATCATGAAAAATTCATAAGCGAGCCACACCAGAGGAAATTGTATCAAACAGCAAGTCTTGTTCTGTAGAATATACAAAAATGATACCTTAGAGCCGTTAACGATAATGTGTAAATATTATTTACCAATCACTCGTACCCCAATACCTCCATTTAATAAACAATTATGACGTTTGGATCTTGTTAGATCTATCGCAGATACGATAGCAACATACGACTATGTCACGTGACATTTCTCGCTGCAGTCAGTGACGTCAACTCAAAGCGATTTTTAATAATTGCAAATCGATCAACAACAAGTGAAGGCGGTAAACACCTCTCATCTATTGAGCATCAACTCCCGCACCCTTCCTTGCCAACCCATCGTGTGAGCCATGTCGAGCGACGTATGTACCAGCGGTCGTAACCCCGAGTGACGACATATTAAGCAACCTCAAGGTTTCCTTCGTACGATGACATCACAGATTTGATTTTTCTTTGCCGACTAGCCTGTATCCAGGAACGTTGGTCTGGGATGGTCTAGCTTGAGATAGAACGACCAATATTCTTTTAAGAGGTTATCGAATTAGAATATACCATCACCGTAGTAGGTGATAAATTACGCAACCATGCAAAGAACCCAAACAGTTTAACGGTGATAGTCCATCCCTTCTCCTTGAATTTCATCAGTGTCATCGTATCGTCAGCCACAGTATGCAGTCTGATACTAACCATATAGCAGAAGTCGACCTTCGACCTCGAGCCAAATCCGTTCGAGCGCTCATTTGCCACCGAAGAGCCTCTGTCGTCCAGATCGACTTCTCTGAATACTCTGAATCGTCATAATCTCAAAATTCCAAATATTCAAAGCATTAATAGTGCACAAAACGCTCATAACAAACTCCCAGCTATAACCCCAACAGGTTATACTCCAAATGATCGTAAACTTCCTCCGATAGGATTTCTGCCAGGTGCTGCATCGAACCCGGATACACCGGGAGGTAGTAATCTTTGGAATAGCTTACTCAATGTTACTAGTGCGGGTCCGAATTCCAAGCAAACTGCCACTAATCCTGGCATTTCCAATGAGCATCCAAACTACAATCCACAATTCAGCCTGTTTGTTAATAATTTAAGAAAGACAGGTCTTACACCCAACGAGCTGAATTTGCGTTCAGGCTTCACTCCAGGAGGTAATGGAGGATTTCCATTCCAACAGCTTCCCGGCCTCACTACACCAGGAGCTATGCTTAACAGTCCAATGACCCCAGGTTTACTGAGCTTACTTGGCATTACTTCGAGTACAAATTCGGGTCCTGTGATGCAACCGCCAACTATAGAAGAAAAATCTATACAAGAAAATGATCATGCCGGTCGCAATGAAAATGGAACGATCCCTCAACCCCCTCAATTAAGCATCGAAGCACCAAAGCCACCTCAAGCACCATCCAAATCGAAAGTCAGCCCACCAGCAAAAGAAGAGACAAAGAAACGTAAGGGAGCTACCAATCTGAACCCCAAAAAGAGGAAAACAGATAAAAAAGATACCGCCAGCGAAAAAGATGAACTCAAGGTTGAAGAAGATGCAGATGATGACCAAAACCTTGGAGTCGCAGAAAAAAGAAAGGTGTTTTTGGAAAGGAACAGAATAGCGGCTTCGAAGTGTAGACAAAGGAAGAAGCAGCTTGTTCAAAAGATGGAAGATGAACTTGCTTTTTACGCCTCGGGCTACCGAGAAGTCTCTGCTCGGGTAGGCCAGCTTAAAAATCAGTTGATTTCTCTTCTGGACATTTTGGTTGCCCACAAAGAATGCCCTGCTCTCATCAATTTGATGGGTGGATACGAATCATTTGAAAACATTATTCAACAATCAAAGTATTTGACACAGATATCGGACGGCGCAGTTGTCAATCCGCTGTCGATTCCAAGTACCATTCCCACCACTTTAAACAATTTGAAACCGCAACAGCAATATCAAGGAAATGTTGATACTACATCATCTCAGAGACAAGGTCAGGGACAAGTAGGAATTAATCAGCCGACACCAATACAGCCAAATGGCTTACCTGGTCCAGGAGTGGGAAATCATAGACTCCCTCATATGCAGAACCAACACCAAGTTCATCAGGTAGGCCCTATCCCTGGACAAGGACAAGGTGCCATGGGTAACCAACCCGTTTCCATAGGCCATGCGATTGGACAGGAGGCATCACCTCAAGGCGGTCCACACACACAACTGCAAGGACAGGTACCTCTTCAGCACCCGATGGGACAACATGCTCAACAAGTGCAACATGCTCCGCAGGTTCCTGCGCAACACTTGCAGCAGGTAGGACCACCAGTTCACCATCCTGAGCAAGCTTCTGCTCCACCGCAGATCAGAAACAATAGCGATGTTGTAAACAGTGTAGCCTCAGGCAGATCCTCGCAGCTGGCAGAAACCAACAATTCAAATCCAGGTAACGCTCATCAGCTGGACCTTAGGCCAGTTCATTCGATGACAAATATGGCAGAGTCTCGTAATGGGAACATGGATCCCAATTTTTCTTTACGCCTGGTTTCCAGTATGGCAGACTTGCAGCTGCAGCACGATCCTGCCCCAGGGCGCCAACCTCAAGAGGGTTTCGGAATCAATAATGGACCTCTCATGGATCCTAACAACGGGGTATTGCACCTTCACAATTAGTTTCGATTAAACCTCTGATCAGCATTTTATCGCCGCTCTTTTACCTGTCATTAGATCAAAATTTTTGATTGTTCTTTAGACTTATTTTGTACATCGATTGCTCGCAGTTCAGCATCACTCAGTGTTTTAACCCAGCGTTTCGAACTTATCATTTCGGGCGATGTGGTCGAATAATTTATGCGGAGTTGGAAGCACTGCAAGCATCGAAAAATTTATGCATTTGACATAAGCTGTAGATGTTGTTGATGAAATAAGAATTTACGTGTCGGAAAAGAGGTGTTTATACGTATAAGTGTTAGTAAATCTACACCAATCTATACAGATTTCCAAAATCTTTCTTGAAATTTCGAATCATTTGGCATTGGTTACCACTGATGATCTGGTCTCGACTTTCCAGTAAAATATGTTTAAACTAAAATTGGAAACATGCAGTTCAAAACTTCTTCCAGTAACCATAGATTCGTGCATTCGATGATATGTATTTCAAAATCTTTGCATATGCTGCTATAGATCTCAGCATTGTACATAAAATAAACCTTCGATAATATCTTGAATTTACATTAAAATATCCAATAATTTTTGCAGGCGAAGATTTTCTGGACGCGAATTAGACGAAAGCTTATTTACGTGTACTTCATCAAATTTAGATCGTTATATGAGTGTATCAGTAAATGTATTTGATTCATGGTATCAAGTGAGAACTCTGCTTACGTTATCCTTGGAGTTAAAATTTGTAAGAAGCTGAGCATTTTCCCCGTCAAGACGTCAAGATGAGTTGATGTTTCATGGAAAAAACCAATCTGCGGGCAATAGTTCGGTAAAGACGTGCGGACTAAAATTGTGGTAATGAGTACTAACAGTGCTTGCTTCTGCGCTGTGCTGTGTGAATCTTCTACGCGGTTAATTTGCGGTACTTCTGCACTATGTCCATTAATATTTGACCCCAAGAGAAGTGTTCTCTGTTCTACAGTTTGAAGATTAATATATGGCCACGCTTACCTACTTGATTTAGTTTGTCTTAAAATTTTTTTGACTTACACGTCTCCAAATCAAAAGGCGATGAATTTGTTTGAACAAGTCCCATTCATTCCAAACAACTTTACGGTTTATCATTTTTCTTCCTCTCCTCTAGAGAAGTTTTTAATTTTTTTTTTCTCTCAGCATAATTCGTATAAATTTTTTAAACACCGAGTGAGACAGTTGATTAATTTATGCAATACTACTTAATGTGCATACTTGGAAAGACAATAGTTCAATGCCAACTGATGCTTGATGCTATTTCACTACTTACATTTATTATGTCATCTGTACATTGAATCACCGCATCTCGGACCAATCACGGAATCATCATCTATATTTTCGTAATTCAAACAAATATTAAGTGCATACCTCGCTAGTTAATAACCGACCTTCTTTCAATCTTTCTCCCTATTCCGTCCCTGACAACTGCAGCCGGGGCCTGAAAATAGAGTATAGAGAGATATAAAAAAAAATCTCCATTAGAATAATCTCAAGCCACTCTTTTAATCATTAATTTACAGGAATAATCCCTTTTAATGATAGAAAAAATACAACTCAGAATACATATTTCTCATCTTCCAGCAAGGATTTTCTACGGACACCAAATGGAAGCCATCTTTTTGCAAACTTCGATGGTAGGTCCTCTTCAATAATGTCTCGATTCTGTTTATTTATTTTTCATATTTCTATTTTGCAATACGCGCCCACCTGCATAAACAAGGCTAGAAGCATTTGTTGATCTGAGCTTTTTTTGTTTTGCAATCCTATCCATCTGCCGTAAATCAAGGCATCAGTCACTACTGGTTTGCGATGGAGCTCCCACAACTACCTCCCCAGGCTAACACCCAATATATATCTCCATCATCCAAAGGTTTTCTTCTGCTTCCTTTCGGTGAAACTCTTATTCAAGATGCCCAGTTCACCCGTAAGAACTTGCGGCACGTTATTCATTTGTTGACTACTGAATTAAAGGCTAGGGGTACTAAGACTCCCCACGTATTCTTACCATTCCGCCTGAGAATCAATGACTCCAAGTTGGAACGTTTTCTTATGGGCTTATTTCCTCGTAACGGAGAGTTGGCCCCACCAGAATTGTACACGCCTTTGATCCAACGAACCGATGAGTTTACCCTCATCTGTTCCCTCAAATATTTATGGTGCAGACTCCCAAATCTGGAGGTCATCGGCTGGGACGTTTACCTTGAATTTAAGCGATTGGAGAAGGCTGCAGGTTACCCAAGGAATGCGTTTCTTCAAATTATGCCCAAATGCTTATCACTGCAGGCCCATGCTCTGATCGTTTACGATTTTTTGGACTTGTTGATATCAGTATCTCTGAATTCCCAGTATAATTTCCTCTCAGGAAGAAAAGTGGCCAAAATGGCAGCCATATGGGCCTTCAATTGTAGAAGCCAAGCCAAAAAATCAAAAAAAAACGGCTACTATTCAGGAAATGGTAAAGCTGCCCACCCATTTTACGATGCCACCATTCCAAATGAATTCAATTTCGTGGAAGGTCTTGAAGCATGGAAGTCTACAAACGGCGCCCTCTTTCACTTACTCCTTTCATTTCTTAGAGCCATGCTACCAGAAAAGGAACTGGAAACACTAAAGCTTCCAAAAACATTGCAACAGCTTTTAATTACCAATCTGTATCCTCCCCTGGATGCCACAGAGCTGCTCAAACTGAAAATTACCATTCCTTGCGTTCTTGTGCGCTCAACTAAGAAGTCTTCAACTGCGTATGAGCTCTTGAGTAAAGTACGTAATACCATATCTTTCGAAAAAAAGGATGACTTCGTGTCAGTCGAGAATTACACTATTCTCAAAAATATATTTAAGAAGAATACCACCTCTGAAATAGTGGCTACACTTACAGAAGAGCTGCGTCGAATATTAGGCCGGTTGATTTCAGACCCAATTGAACTGGACTTTGGTATATACCCAGGATGGCTGAGAATGGAAACCGAGAAGACTGAAGATAAAGGTCAAATGTTTCCAGACTTGCGCAACCCAGAAGATAATATACCTTTGGTGCTGCAGCTTATCATTATGGACGTCACACTTCAAGATTACTACATCTGGGCATGGCTCTCATCTCTCGGACTGGATCAGAGTGATAACAACAAGACTTTATTCGGAAGACTGTTGGTCGTTGAGGCTGGTCTCAAGGGCTTTGAAAAATGGCTTATAATAACCGAGGAGATAATATCACCCAAGGAATACTTCACAAAATTTCAATCTGTGGTACCCCCCAACAAGACATCTAAGTCAACTAACTCACTGCCAATTATCAAAGAATTACCTCTCCCCCCAGTTCCGCCTGGGTCTCACCCCAATAAACTCCAAAGACCCGTACTGGGTTTAGAATCTATTCTTCCTTCTATCAATTTCGACTATGAATCCATCGATCCTTATCAGAAGAAACTTGCGAATTTGAGTCCCTCTGAACCAAATTTTGATCACAGAATATCTAAGAGTTATAACACTTGTGATCCTGGCACCTCATCATCACATTCCTCAGACCCTTCATTGGAAGATAATATAAGAGCTCAAATGGTACCTCCTAGTCTCAAACAGCCTAGGATTGCAATGATACCTCCAACGCCAGAATTGCAACAGGCTAAGTATTCATCATTCGATCCTCAGCCTCATAGCCCGGTGCGTAAAAATGTGCAAACATACGAACCATATCAAGTCAATGGACAAAATATATTGGGGCTGGAACAACAAGATCTTAAAGCACAAGTGAACCCATTAATTAATTTATACCATTCACCTGAGCGGATCCCATTGGTCGCATCTGTGGAGCTGACCCCATCCCCTGCCAGACCTAGGAATCTGGCCCATACCGGCGACGATACAACAGCTTCTACTTTACCTCAATCCAAAGCTCATTCCATTGAGAAGTCGGGTTATGAAATTCCAAACCACATAAATTATGCTGAAGAACCAATGAACGGTTTCTCTCAAGAGGCATTGCCATCGAAAAATGGGCATCCTTCAATGTTGATGCCACAAACATTGCAGCACGGATACACACAATTAGAATCAAGTACACCGGCAGGATCTCCAAATCGGTCTGCAGTGGAAAGGGATCATCCTTCTCCCGAACATCAACAAATTCAGAAAGAGCAGCGCTACAGTTTTGTTGCAACAGCAAACACTCCGCCCGGGTCAAGATCACCAGAAAGACGGAACTCTCCAGAAAGACGTAGATCCCCGGAAAGACAACAAAGAACGAGATCTCCAGACCGACACAGCTACCATGAACTCAATTCAAACAGGCTACAGTACATCCCCGAGTTAAACGAAGGTGTTCATAACATTGCCCTCAATAATGGTGATGATGCAGAAGCTGAGAACAGAAAACTAAAGGAGGAGAAGAAGAGACGCAGAAAGGAGCGTAAGAGAAGAGAATTGGAGGCATTAGAGAAGGCAAAAGCTGATGGTGTCTATGAAAAGCAAGATATTAGCGTCCCCGATCACACCGAAAAGATCTATCGCGTACCGGAAGAATATGATGGGATAAGAGAGGCCCAGATACGCGATCAGCAAATAAATCAAGTTCAGCGAAACCAACTCAACCCTCATATACACCAGGACTTCAATCAACAAGGCTATCAGACTAATGCTCAAACACAGCAACAATTACATGAGGCTGCGGTGCAAAAACAGTCTCTTCCGCCTCCACCACCCGAAATGAACCAACAAGCTGGTAGAAGCCCCCCAATGACATCCCAGACTCACCATCAAATAAGCACACCTCTCCATTTGATTCCACAGCAGTTTTTGGAAAGGACCAGTCCTCAACCATCTCCAAAACCACACCAATTCGAAAGAAATGGTCCACAACTTTCCCCTCAGCAAACGCAGAATACCTACTCAGGAACCCAAAACGTCTCTCAACCTCATAGGTCCGCAGAAAGCAAAAGCCCTCATTTAACACACCCGCTGAAGAATTCACTTGAAAGAAAGAGCCCACCCGTGGTGCAAGAACCTGTTAACTCACACCTTTCATTGCCTACCGAGCCCGCAACTGTAACCCGTACATCGGGCGGTCAAGAATTACGTATTCAACCTCAAAATGGACACATCAACGAGCCTCGTCAAAACACAAATTCGATTCTTAACTCCCAACCAAGGACTGAATATCAAAGAGCGATTTCTGGCAAAAACCATCAAGAACAGGCCTCAAAATCAACAGGACAACATCATGTAGTCAAGCCAGCTCACCCGACTTCACAATCCCAACTTTCTCAGCAAGGACAAGCTCTTGGAAACCAAGGATACTCTGGGTACGGGTATCAATCACAAGCACCAAATGGTAAGCCACATCTTCCCCCTCCTCAAAATACATCTTTACATCCACCAAGACAGTCATCCCCCCAAGGCCATTCTACAGGAACTGCTGTCCATCATTCTCCGAGTATGTCTCCGCAGCCCAAACAAGGATTTCAAAATGGAGCTCACCAAAGCCCAATCCCTGGTATGTATCCGATGCAAGGTATGGCACCCATGCAAGGTATGTCACCTATGCAAGGAATGCAAGGAATGCAAGGAATGCAAGGAATGCAAGGTATGCAAGGTATGCCAGGTATGCAAGGTATGCCTATGCAAGGTATGCCAGGTATGCCAGGTATGCCAGGAATGCAGGGAATGCAAGGAATGCCTCCAGTTAATCCGAATGAGATGCCCTATGGTTACCCTCAAATGTATTACCCTCCTTATGGCTACCCTTATCAGCCACAAATGGGAATGGGATACCCTCAGATGATGTACGGCATGGGAATGCAAATGCCCCAACAAGCACCAGAGCTGAAGAAAAAAGCCAGCAATGATATGACAATGTTGGGCATGCCCATGGCAGCTAAGCACAATAAGAATAAACAGATGAATAAAGTCGGCATGAGAGCAGCTTTGAGTCTGGGAGACTTCGGTATTTAGGAATGGGATACTGTAATGAATTAACGACACTTCTTCTTTTGTATGTGGAACCGATATACTTTACAAATAAACATGATAAAAATAAATAGAATATATAATAGTATTTAATACTCGCTTAGTCTAAGTTTCTTGGTGATTTCCCTAATGCTGAACCCACTATTTTGTCTGTGCAAAAATGGCGGCTCGGGACTCTGACCTCTAGACTTGATGTCTTCGTCACCCATGTCAAAGTATCCATAACCTCCTAGTAAGGTTGTTAATGGTCTCATAACTGGAGTAATTATAGGTTCCAACTCGTTGTTGGTAATCGCTGACACTGGCGATGGCAATGAATGGGCCATTGGCTTAGCAATAGGAACATCCACAGGATCCGGTCTAGTAGTTTTAGGAATTGGATGGACAAGCTTTGGAGAGTCGTTGACTTCATGGAAAATCCTCAAGATTTCATTTAAATACAGCTCCAATGTTACCAAAAACCGATCGGTTTGACGATGCTTAGAAGCCGCACAGATCAGGATCAGGTCGTCTTTGATGATGTAACCAAGACCAAAACCATTAGCCAGTACCGGACCAAAACCAAAAAGACGAAGTGACGGATTACCACAGTTGGAACTGGAGATGATAGTATTATTTAAACGATCCCATCCGGCATCGGCGAAAATGGTTGGCAACTCCTGCAATTTGTCAGGAGCCGATCCATGAAGTGTCACATCCAGTGCAAGATCTTCATCTTCATCATCTTCCTCATGCTCATCTGAAAGATATCTTTTCCAAATACAAAACAAAGCATACAAATGGCGGTCAACACCATTTCCTGCTGATGCTTCCCTTGTTTGTCCAGAATGGGCCACACATGCATCCAGGAGGTATTTCAATTTCAGTTCATTAGCTACGTCAGATTCGAAGAACTTCCTAACAAAGAGGTTCAGTTCTTGAGATACAGTTCTGATTGCTTCAGTTCGACCGTGGAAAAACTGTTTCGTCATAGCTGGCTCATAAGTGCACTCTACCTTACCATAGAGGGCATAGTAGGTGGCCTGGAAGGCCATTTGAACAAAAGCGTCAGGAGAATATTTCATCTTTTTGATTTGAGAAGAGCCATAATTTTTAAACTCCAAATGCTTGAACTCGTTCTGATTAATAAGATCAGATAAACGAGTCTCACCAAATCTAAGGGCAAGCAGAAGATCTGGAGTAAGCTCCCATTCCAATTTACGAGGGATAGTGACCAAATTCTCTGAATTGTCAGCCTTAACTTTCAGCTTCAAGTCATCCTCATGCCAAAGGGAAGGTGCATTACCATTGATTGAACGAGCAAACAGGAGAATTGAGTCAGTATAAATATCAGAAACAAATCTCAAAACCGTGTGGCCATCTACTCCAGTATGCTCAAAATTAATACCGGCTTTACCGTTCTCTGTGACAATAATCTGCATTTTATCGTACCAACGATTAGTACAAGTACCAACCTGAATACCCTTGTCAAGAATCAGCATTCCGCAGAGCATGTTCTGAGCTAAATCGGAAAGATTTTCCAATCTACAATCATCCAAACAGAGAATGAAAAGAGAGGAATCAATAATGTTTAAAATATCACGATTGACTTCTTTATCGACAATTGCAGGGCTTGATCTTATTTTCGCCCAAATGCGTCTGTTTTCAGTGGTTAAGACACCAAATGACAGTTTAGCAATCTCAGAACTGTCGACCTGGCGAGAGTCGTGTATGATGCTCTTAAAATTTACCACCAATTCCTTTTCAGAGAGCAAAATATCGTTGTTATTGTCCAAAACATCGAACCAGTAGAATTGAGACTTACTCATCACAACAATATGGTGAGAATTTGGGTCCAGTTGTAAAAGACAGCCATCGTCACTTGGGATTCTCGAGGCACCGAAGAGCTTTTGGTATTGGTACATGCAAAGAGGTTTGCCTCGGATCTTATCGACAGGCAAAGTCTCGTTTTTAAGGGCACGAACAAACTTCAACAGTGAAAGAATGAGTGATGCAGCTCTCTGCTCTTGAGGAAATTGAGTCATGGACTCATTGTTGAAAGGATCATCCTCTAAAAGAAAATAAGGATTAAGATTCAACACCACTGGGGAATCATAGTTCAAGTATGAATCATACCAAAATTGTTCAATATAAGAGTTGCGAGTACGTGAATATTTTCTGAGTTCACAGTCAAGGTATTTACCAGTCCCATCCTTCAAGAATTGTTGGACAGCTTCGACGGTTCGTTCATGCTCTCTTTCCGTTTGGAGTGGTGCTAGAACCTTCAAGTAGCGGGCACAAGTATCTTCTAAAGGAGGGATTGGAAGTTTTTGTAATTCTCCCTGATGCTGATAAGTGGTCATAATAGGGAGGTATAATAAATAATAATGGTTTAATAATTAAAGGGGGTGGGAATGGTGGTATTTGTATGAAAATCTGGGGTAGGGTTTCACCCTTCACTGTGCGCAGGAGTTAAAAAAAACAATAGCCCGATTTGGGCGACAGTAAAGGCCGAAATGCTTCGGAGTTGATTTGATTGGCCGACGTCGCTGCAAGGCTGTTGGTGATAACCGGGGGCAAGGAAGACAGGCAGTGACCTCTGGGAGTGCCACTATTGGCTCCCGGAGTAACGGAGGCACTTTAGGTATGTTAAGCCCGTAATGTGTTAGAGGAGAGGTTCAAAGATTAGGAAGGATAAGAGTTAAGCGGCTAAAAGGGCTAAGATGGAACAACATTATTACCGTTAATCAACAGGAATGATTTACTTTATTTGTGGGGGTGTGTGGGGTGGTTCCAACGGGGACAGCGAAATTTGATCATGATCAATGTGGGGGTGAAGAAAATAGATAAGCACTGCTGTCATTGCTGCTAGCTCTGGCTCAATGTGGGGACCTCCGCCGACTCAGAATTATTACTCTTTTTTTTTTTTTTAATTTCTAGCCTACCCACTCCGGATAACCGGCGTCACTAAAGTCCGACAGGCGGTTAAGAAAATACGGATCGTTGATTAGTATTGAGCCATTTGTTTCATGATATCATTCTATTAATTTAAAAAAATGCCATTCAATTTTAATTAAACTCGTTCGATCAGGTTATCGCTAGCCCTTGTAAATGCCCCACTAAGATTTTAGTGTTCCTCCTCACGCTTTCTTGGCGCTTTATACACTCCTACCCCACAAAATGTGGTCTTTGATGGGAAGAGATGCCATCTCACCTCTATCGGAGTTGACCTTTGCGGTGTTTTTTCTTTTGTTTGAATAGTTATGCGTTGATTGTAAATTTGTGCAGTTACTTTGCGTCATGTTGCGTTATTTTAGTTGCTATTAGGTGAGACAACTTATTAGAAACAAAAAACAAGGAAGACCATAGCCATGAGGTTACGAACCCGGACAAAATGATCTACTGCAGAAGAATTTACGAATTACACTGAAATTAGAGCAGGGCATAAATTTTTAATATCATAAATGTTAATCAAGTCTTTAGAAAGCTTGACATTTTATATTGACGCCATATTTGGAACATATTTGGAAGATGTTACAATTTTAAATAAGTGATGAACGGTCACTCGACACCCAATGGATGCCAAGATGATCGAGTATAACCTTTTATTGACGACTCCGCTGATTGTCCGCTAACCAGTTAAATCAATGAATCAAAGCACCAGTTTGACCAGGCCAGCGCATAATTATGGAATAATCGTTGTATCCTTTGTGAAGACACTCTGTCCCATGAGAACTAACGGACTTTCCATCGAAGGTCTCTAATATGTGTCCATATATTAAAGACCTATAACTTTTATGCCATACATTATTATATGTCACTACTCTAAGCCACACATGACATGTTAAAAACCATACTTTAATTTATTTAAGTATCAGTGCATATTCCTCACACCACTATTAAATCTATAATTTCCTCCTATCAATAACCCGCGGCTTCACCTCTTTTTCTCCAGTAGTCTGAAACGCCCTCCCAAATATACCCATCTTCAAGTTTCACCCGCTGTATCCCGTTCATCACCGTAAGGGTCCCCGACTCGAAGAATGTATGATTTTTACCCCGAAGACCTTGAACGACATCCTCATTGAACTCTTCATTTATAACAGTAAAATTTTCCGCCATCACAAATTCTGGAATCAACTGGTGGTGTAATCTTGGGGCAGCAATTGTCTCGAGCAATGAAACTTTTTCTTTTAAAATCCTCACAATAGCATGAAATACGGCAGTAGTAATTCTCAGGCCCCCTGCAGCACCAAGTACAAGCTCAGGAACACCATCGCTTACAATCACCGTCGGTGAAGTCGAAGAAAGTGGTCGACGATGTCCATGAACATAATTATATACCGAAGGTGTCAAATTGAAAGCATTTGGAGACAGAGGTACAGAAAAATCATCCATTTCATTGTTAAGCACAATTCCCGTGATATTGTCGTAAACCAACAGCCCGAATAAAAGGTTCACTGTAGTCGTCATACCAACAGCATTTCCCAGTGCATCAACAACCAGGAAGTGCAGCGTACCATGTGGTTCGGTCAACTCAAAAACAGGCTCATAATGCTGGTAAGAGTATGTTTGGTTATCGCTATACTTCTTGGTTGCATGTTTAGCCCAATGCGAGCCGGAATACTTTTGGTAAAGTTCTTCTAGATGAGACGGGTTCTCGGAAAAATCACCCAAATGCAGACGTGCCAGAGCCATCCATTTCATAGATTCGATAATTCGATGGTTATGAAGGACTGGGTCTTTTGTTGGTTCCAATGAGCTAAAGAAATTCAATCCTGAAATGAGTGATATACCCAGAGATGATCCCCCACTAGTGTAAACGGTTTTACCATCATCCAATTCAAAACTGAGGGCGGAGCTCACATGGGTCTCGTATTCAGCAAAATCTTCAGCCGTGATAATACCACCACAATCTCGGATAGTCTTGACCAAGGAAGGCACAATTGGTCCATTTGGGTCGTAAAATATGGCCGAAGAACCGTTAGAGGCAATTAATTGAAGTGTTTCAGCCAATCGAGGTCTTTTGATGTAATCACCTTGCGTAACGAATTCCATATCTTTCTTGTTCTTAAAAATATAATCCCAAGAATTGAGAAGTCCCAGGAAGCGAAGTATTGTCGAATACAGTTTAACCATCCGTAAAGCCAGCAGAAGAACTCGACCAACCACGAAACCCTTTTGATTTAACTTAATGACAGGTTCTATAAGCTGAGCCCAGGTCAAATTCCCCAGACCATGTGTTTCAAAAAGAGTATTGAGCCCGGCAAGCTCACCGGGGACTGCTACGGCAAGACCTCCAAATTTCAGAAGCGCTTCTTGACCTTTGTACATGTCTTTAAAAGCTTTGGCTGGTGCCATTTCTCGAGCATCAATAGAGATTGCTTGACCTTGATTAAAACTGGTGATAAACCCGCCACCACCAATACCTGATGAATGGGAGTTGACCAGACCTATACAAAGCGCCACAGTTATTGCTGCGTCAGCAGCATTACCTCCTGCTAACAAGATGTCTCTACCCATACCCGAGCATAGAGGTACATCAGATGCAACCATGGCATTCTTTCCTCGGTGCAAATGCCTTTTATCAGGATGAATGGTGGGGACACCAAGCGGTTCACCGAGAACATCTCTTACCATTGACCCAAGCAATGTTCTCAATTCTACCGAGCTTATCACGGGCAGATTGATGATGGATATTGGGACACCAAATGATGTAAAAGGAACATGTATAAAGGTCAATACCATACATATAGCTGTGAAAACCATATAAAGCATTTTTTTTCTATAAAATAGCTTCAGAGCCCCAGAGGGACGAGCTTGTTCATGTTTCTCCATAAAGAATAAACTAGATTATCATTGAAACTTTGGCTTATCGCGAAAAGAACCGTCACGTGATAGAATACTGTGTCTATATGAAACAGAGAGAGAAGGTGTGTGTGTGTGTGTGCAGGTCACACAATTGCTGCAGCCAGTTGCCGCATCTCGGGTCGTGCGGAATCAAAGAGAATATTGGTGTATACAGGTATCAGCCCAGACAACTCAACTCAGGCCACCAGTAATTCATATGCCCTTGTTCCGGAGCCATAAACCTAGCAAGGAGAAGGAAAAGGTGAATGAACCTTCTTCGCATCCGGAGGCGTTGAGCCGCGAGTTAGAAGGACTTCATTTCCAACGCACAACCTCTACTCCTATCCTTTCCCCGGTCTCATCTACGGCTTCAACTGCACTTCATCTGGTAATATCACTGCGTTCTGTGAGTCCTCTGCCAGATCCAAACATTGCAAATATCTTGCCACTGTACCAAATGTACCAAGTGACAGTTCAAAGAGGATTAACCCCACTGCTGGAGAACTACCGAGTGGATCCTCCCATCTACCTGAATAGCAATGACATTACACCTGTAAATAGTTCGCTGGACTTGGCACAAATGCAGCAAGCATTACTTAATCTGCAAGCTTCGTCTACAACCAACCTTGCACCACCTCCGGTATTAGACGAGGATGAGGAGCAACTGAATTTGTTATGGGAAAACACCCTTCTCGCTAATGCACACAAGCTTAAGAACTTCACTAGTTCAGAAAATAGTTTCCTGGATGCTTTGGAAGTAGTAATTCAACCGACCATGGAAGTTTGTCAAAAAGGAGTAATACCGACTCCGATGGATGTGAAAGATCGTGAATTTAGACAGGGTGAATACCTCCATGGTTACGTAACCCTTCAGAATACCCTGGACATACCAATCCCTTTCGATATGGTTTATGTGGTTTTTGAAGGATCCATAGAATGTCTTAAGCCACCAAATTTGAATGGACCTGTAATGGCTGATCGTAAAGTTGGTTTGGTATATAAATTTCTCAATATGGTTGATTTATATGCGCTGTGGAGTTATGCCAATATTGATAGACTTGTCACCGATCATGGTGACCCTCACGATTGGTGTGAAGGTGACATTGACCCTTGGGACGGACTGGAATTATCGATTGGTGTGAAGCGTATTTTCCAACCTGGAGTCAAGTATAAGCGCTTCTTTACGTTTAGAATCCCACCAAAGCTTTTAGATGACGCTTGCGACCCACATGACATGACATGGCATCAAGAAATGCTTCCTACTTTGGGTCACAGCACTGGGAAGGTAAATGCTTCCGATCTTCGTGATTTTGGCTTTGTGGATGCGCTGGTTGCATACCGCTTAGAAGCTAGAGTTATCGGAAAAGCAAGTGAATATAATATTCCAACCGATAAAAATGACGAATACATAATCGCAAAGGATTGCAAGGTTCCTATCCGCATCATTCCGACTCTGGATCCAATAATGAATCTGAAGGACAATAGGGATGAAATGAAAATGTACTATCGTGCTTTCCTCGATCAGGTTAAAGAAAAGATTATATTGGGCAAGGAATTGCTTGCTTTGAATAAAGAAGAATTTGATGCAGCAAGGGCCAGTGGAGGTATATCATCGTCGAGTGCATTGACGCCAGTATCATCGATGGACCTGATGAAGCAGCGCCAATTGTACCCCTTTAGAAGTCATGAATTAGACTCCAAGTTGCGTAGAAAACCAATGGAAGATTTTTACCAGGGTATCATCAAATACCGCAAACGAACTTTGACTGGCCTTGGCAGGTCATCGGGTACTTTACTGATTGCCACCCCCAAGACCTATCACCACATATCATACATTATTCCCCAAAGATATTTGGGGATTGACCAAAGCCCTCCCGCATCGGCCACTACAGTTAAAATCCCGGTGATTCTCCTGTTCTCTGAGGTGGGTGTTCTGGCTCCAGAAATAAAAGAGTTGTCTGTCGAGGTTATGTCGGTCACGATTAAGTCTCCCACATTTCCAATTGCGGTTCCATTTACTCATGATCAGCTTTTCGAGGAATGTAGTATTGATGGATCCAAGGGAAATTTTGATTCCTTAGTGGTCAAAGGTATGATGAAAAAATTGAACGAACTTACCGAACTTCTCAAAAAAAATGGACCGGACGTTTTACTTGTTGAACAACAATTGTTCAAAGATATGAAATCCATAGCTTTGTGTACCAGCAAATATTCACTGGTTGTGATAACTCAAATGCGTCTCAATGCATGGGACACCCATTCTTCAAGTGGGGTGTATAAGTCAGTGAATTCCGTTCCTTGGACATTTGAGAAAGATTCCAATGACCAGCAAAAGAAATTTGTTCTTGAGTTTGATGTTGCTGAAGCTGAGCTCAAGCAAGTAAACGGATCCACAAAGAGAGGCGAATTTTGCCTTGTACCTGATTTCCAACTGTGTCATATGGCCAGATTTTACTACGTTAAGATCACTGCAAGGACAGCTACGACGCAATCTTTAACCGTCAACGTTCCGTTGGTAGTGGAGAATTATGACTTTAGAGACGAAGAATAATTGATTTATATTACTTGTATTTAGAGAATTGAAAGTTCAAAATTCTTACAACTAGCTTAACCAATATTTATGTAACAATAATTAAACTCTATATATTTTAAATTAAGTTCTTGCTTTTGAGCAATTCCTCAGATGCAGCAATGTATTTAGATGCATATTCTGAGGTGAAACCCTTAGAAGGGTAAAGAGCCTTACCAGCGTTGTTGAAAATTCCACCAGTCTTAGAGTTCAATTCTTCAGCGATAAACAAAGGAGCAATTTTGGTAGCATATTGCTCTGGAGTGTTGGTAAACCAACCAAGGACGCCTTCAATAATCCTAGACTTCCAAGAATTTTCACCAAAAAGGTTGTCTCTAATATTTGTCTTGACGAGACCTGGATTCAAACCGTAAATGTCAACATTTTTGTATTTAGTTGCGCTATCATAAACCAAAGCTTCATTACCAGCAACAGTATTCATGTGAGCTTGCATAGTACCATACTTCTTTTCAGAGTTAAGATCATCTGGAGTACCCAATTGATCAGATCCAGGGTATGCCATGACAAAAACTCTTGGAGAAAATCCTAAAGAATTCTTTTCAGAACCCATCTTTGGAGCGAGAATACGAAGCATGGCCAAACGGTTCAAGTAACTCACAGCCATATCACGTTCTAATCCTTCTTTGGTCTCTTGTCTAGTTGGGGCAGCGAAAATACCGGTGGTGAACAAAAGGATGTCGGTTTTAGACACATCCAAATTTTTGGCAACTTCTTGGGAGGAAGCAATTGAACTCAAATCAGCCTTAACAAATTTGATGTTCTCCTTATCAGAGTCTCTAAAGGTTTGTCCAATAACTGTGACATTGGCACCAGCACCGGCGAAAACAGCACTAATAGCTCTACCAAGTCCACCAGTTCCTCCAACAATAGTAATGTTGAGGGATCCGAGACCAACGAGCTTCTTTGGGAACCAGCTAAATGAATTGTCGACTTTCATATTGTGTTTGTATGTTAATCAATATAAGATTAGATAATGATCTGCTATCAGCTGCGGTGGTTGCTTGCTATTTATGCACACCCGCATGAGGTCCATTTTTCAGCCGCTTATTCATCTTAGTAAGGACCGTTTCTTTTTAACGCCGCGGATTTCGCGGACTTTCGGCGGAAAACGCATTTTTCGTTTTATCTCCGTTTTCAGTGCTTTGTTGATGTTCGGAGATCGTCCTCGAACACTCAAATGAGTTTGTAAGCATTCGGAGTTTGGCGAAATTTTTTAAATTGGTAAAATTTCTTAAGAGATTGTCAGTTGATTTGATATGTTATATTTTCCGTTTGGTTAATTGCTTTCGATACTTAACCCCATTAGCTGGAAATATGAAGTACGACTGACTTTAAGTGAATAATTATAAAGGAGGTGTACTATTGTTATCGTCTCATTTTCGAGATCTTGTATTTATTTTAACTATCATAGTTCTAATTGAAGAGAGAATCAATGAAGATATGAATAAGGATAATCTTAATGTTATATGATCTACACAGACGAAGGACTCGTAATGGCCCGATGCGGAGATACCATGTATGGTGTTTTCTACCCTATATACCTACTAATACAGAGGAAATTTATTAGCAGAGTATCGATGGAAGAGAAGGCTGCAAATATACAGCGTGAGCAATTATTTTTTCGAGTTTAAATCTGTGTTGCTTAAATCGAAGTATTCAAGTTAGACTAATTTTTTAAGTCATCTGCTACGAGGTAATGAATGCAGCATTCCAAATCGGGAAATACAAATGAAATATCTCCGTCGGAAAATTCAACCCCACAGAAACTCTTCAGCACATCCACCTATTAACGACTACAGGAATGTTACGTGAAAAGTCTTGTATTTTAATAATCAAAGACATCCAAGAGATGGCTTGCTTCCTCTTTTACTTTCCCATAAATATTAATATTAATCATTAGCCCAAGCCAAATTTCAATAATTTCTAATAACGAGCCAATTTAGGTTTTTCCAGTCAAAAAAATATGTCATGGAATTTATAAGAGACCCTCTTTTGAACACTGCAGAAGTTCTAAAATATTCATCAAGGTATTATATTTGAAAAATTGAAGTATCTTAACGATTCGTTCCCTTTACAAAAAACTTTTAAATATACAACGGAACAATTCGGTTTTCCAATTTCCTGCCATTGGGCACGGACTTCTGACGTGCTTCTGACGTGCCTTTGACCTGCATGAACCAATCGAAAACGCCTTCACTTAACCCCAAGAACTCAAAAGCCCTAAAGTATTGGCCATATGGAAGAACAGGCGCCTCAAACGCCTTCGAATAAGCTACAGAGCCCAGAACCTATACATGCTTCAGCAAATCATCATGGAGCTGCCACCATTCTCCCGCTGTATGAGATGTATCGACTGGTGGTTTCCCCGGGTACTACTCCTCCAAATGTAAGTTATCGGGAGCGACCTCCATTATACGAGACGACACAGAGTCTGCTGAGTGCTCTGCTGTTTGCTCAGGTTTCTGGAGATGGACCAGTGGAACGCTTTGAGGACCTGTTACTTCCCAACATCCACAAGTTGCGCAGATTAGGCGATATCGACAAGCATAGAGAGCAGTCAATTCAATTGAAGATCGTATTTACAGAAGAATTAAGTCATAAGGGAAAAGCCATAATTCCAATAGATCCACCAACAAATCTTAAGCAGGGTGATGTAGTCAATGGAGTTGTATTTGTTACAAATAAGAACGATGAGCCGGTCCCGTTCGAAAACTTCCTGGTGGTACTAGAAGGTATAGTTGGATTGGAAGGCAGAACAATAAAAATTTTGAACCAAGTCGATCTCTTTGCCCTGTGGAATGATGGATACCTTGACAGGGACACAGAATCACTTGAAGATCTTAGCTTGGCTCCCCTTATGCTTTCTATGGATGAAACAGATGGTACACAAACGTTTCTTCCAGCATCAAAAGTTTTGATGCCTAAGGAGTCCTACAAAAAATTCTTTCTGTTCACATTACCGGAAAAACTTATATATTGTGAGTGTGATCTGTGGTCAGTGGCACATATGCAATTACCAAGCAGTCTCGGTACCAGTAAATTGGCCCATGGTTATCCATACCGTAACGATTTTGCATTTCCAGACGCTTCCGTAACTTATGGGGTACATTGCCTGATTATCTGTAGAGCTCTGGAAGTCGACATGAGAAAAGAGGAAGAACCAGATGAATACGTACTTGTGGCTGAGAAATATTCGTTTTTAACCGTCTACGCTGGAACGTATAAACCTTACCAAGCCAACAGGGCATTGCTTGATCATGAAGCATCGTTAGTGTATACAAACTTGGTAGAGGAAGTGGAAGAAATTATACATCAAAACACAGAAAGTTGGACAGAACCGCCTTTATTACAACCGTTATCGCAAGATACTCAACCTCAATTAGAGCAAACTTCTCAACAACGTCCACAATTGGTGAGCACCCCTTCGCACATAGAAACAGATAGATTGAAGCAAACATACAAATCATGCAAAAATGGTCCCACTAGAAGGGAATCAACATATGAGGTGTTCATGCAATATCGTAAAAAGTCTCTTTGGGGGCTGAAAGTTATCGGGCTTTCGGCCTTGTCGATACCGAGAGAGGCAGTTGTGGTACCAGTAACAAATTCACGCTGCTCCAGTGAATTTGTCATATCGTTACAGTTAGATCATATCTGGTCCGAAGGAATAAATTACCCCAAACCACCCGACTTCAAAACTCTGAATGTCGAGTTCACTGTGTTGACTACTAAAGCAAAAATGAACCCATTACAATTACTTTTGACACATGATAATGCATTCCAAAACAGACCAAATCATGACAGCATCGAGTTTATTACCATCCATCGCTTTCAAAAATACGCCATTCAATTAGGAAAAATTATGAAGAGTAAAGGTGCAGATGCCTTGGGTCCCGATTCTAAACGAATCGTGGCACAAGTGAAACTGTTAGCCAATTTGGGACGTCTCAGTGTACCATTGACTTTCAAGCATTGTAAGATCAAACCACATGGTGGAAGTACAGACCAATACTGTTCCCTTGGCGATATTCCATGGGAAAGCGAACAGTTAGGCCCTCAGACAAAATATTCCAAGAAATTTGATCTTGTGCTTGATATTGCCGACCTTAGACATACAGAACTAGGAAAAAACTTTATCTTATCACCGTCATTCCAAAATTGTTTTGTTGGCCGAATGTACTACCTGACAGTTGTAATCAGATGTCCCAATGGTGACAAGTTACTGATTAAAGTTCCAATAGTGTTGGAAAGGGTTATAGAATAAAAATAGAATTGCGTGTACATAGACGAGATGTAGAGAAGTTGGCAAATCAAAGAGGTTCAAATTGGTAGTAGATAAGCCCCACAATCGATCAAACTATACAGGGATAATCTGCGAGTCGTCGTTAGAAAGACTCAAAACCGTTGATTGTGTGTTGATTTGCCTCGAGGTGTTGCTTCTTATCTGCGGATCCCGACCAAAGTGCGCCGGTATCTTTGCGGCAAATGCCAGTCGACTTTCAGGCGATAACAGTTTGCGAAACTATGGCTTATACCATAGGTATCACATTATTGCCGTGGCATCGATGATTTTAATACTACTGCCGTACCATTATTTTTGAGCGATCCCCCTCTGCTGGATCGGTTAAAGATATGCTTGCACCTGTTGGTAATTTGTGAGGGGGCTTTAATATTTGAAATTTCTTGATAACAGTTACGTAGAGATAAGCATTAGACAACGGAAATTAAGATTCAATTCTTTGAACAAAACACAATAGAGCGTGATGCATCACGACTTGAAATTTCATGCTAGTTTTAACAACTAATGTAACGCTATTGGTTACGATATGGTCTCTGTCTTTTGACCCATCAAAACGGAATGATAAAATTTTTCTTCGATATAGCCTGCCACACTTTATTGTCGTCTCTCCCACAAATCACGACTTTGTTCGACTATATGGCGTCTATTGAACTTTTTCTCTCCCTTATGCACGTACGTTAAGGTTACTTAATTTCGCAATGCCTTTTTTTTTTGCACGGCTCCAGGTTTCTATGTCATCTTGAGAACCACACGAGCATTTTGCGAAAGTCTTATCTTTGAATAGCACCAGATTAAAGATAGGAAATCAAATGAGCTCAATGTAATGCTGGATGACATAACATCATGGCCACTGAATGAAGAGCAATCATGAGTTTAAAAAAATTCACCTCCAAAGCTGATTTGTTCCCGTTCTTATATCTTCTCCCGTCAAAAAGAAAGCTATTCTCATACGGATCAATTCAATTTGGTTCTGCATGTGCCAAAGCTAAGTAGCACATGCAGCATTCTTAATGCGGTAAATATTTTTGCAATCAAGCGTGGCGCCGGTATCCACAGCAAGTAAGGCAAAACGCCCGGTGCCTCGTAGGGCTGGCACCAGATACCATTTGTGATACAACACAAAATTTAAACAGTTGATCATCTTATCTATAAAAAAAAGACATTTTCTCTTTCGTAACTTCATCTTTGAAAGTAATGAGCACCTCCTCAGTCGAGCGCAACGACGCTAACTCTCTTGAAAAGAGAGATGCTTTTATCGATGTCCAAGATAAAGAATCTCTTTCAGAATCTTATGATCATGATGATCCCAAAAACTATTTTACTCATTACACGGATGAGCATAATCCCAGAGGTTTAAGGAAACCCACCAAGGAAGAATCTCAATCTCTTCGTAGAGTGTTGGGCCATGCGCCTTATGCCTGCTACCTCTTATGTTTAATTGAATTTGCTGAAAGAGGCTCTTATTATGGAGTTCAAGGTTGCATTGCCAATTTCGTGCAACGTCCGCTCCCCAAGGGAGGTAATTCTAGTGGTGCCCCACCAAAAAACTCCGAATTACAAGCTGGTGCCTTAGGTTTAGGATTGCAAGCCTCGTCAGCCATGACCAATTTATTAACCTTTTTGGCTTATGTGGTTCCACTTTATGGTGGATTTGTCGCTGATACAAAATGGGGTAAATTTAAGGCCATCTGGGTTGGTGTAGTGGTTGGAGCCATTGCCCACGTCTTGTTCATTATTGCTGCACTCCCTCCGGTGATTTCCGAAGGGCATGCTATTGTTTGTACTGCCTTTGCTGTGATTACATTGGCGATCGGTACCGGTTTTATCAAGCCAAATTTGCTTCCTCTTTTGATGGATCAATATCCTTTGAAACAAGATGCCGTTCAAGTTCTTCCTAGTGGTGAAAAGGTCATTATTGACAGACAAAAATCCTTGCAAAGAATGACTTTGGTATTCTACTGGGCCATTAATATTGGTGCGTTTTTGCAATTGGCCACTTCCTATTGTGAAAGAAGAGTCGGATTTTGGTTGGCATTCTTGATTCCAGGTATTTTGTACACTTTGATGCCAATAGTATTAATTTACTTGCAAAAACAAATCGCCAAGGATGAACCGAAGGGCTCTGTGCTTACAACTTCATGGAAGATCAGTCGAGTGACATTTTCTAGAGGATGGATTTCGAGATTAAAATCTGGAACCCTTTGGGAGTACGCTAGACCATCTAATATGGAAGCAAGGGGACAAACCATGTACAATGAAAAGAAGGGCAAACCAGTCGACTGGAACGATCAATGGGTTTTGGATATCAAGCAAACTTTTGCTGCAAGTGCCATTTTCGTATACTTCATCGTTTTCAATATCAATGATGGTGGTATCGGTAATATTCAAACGTCACAGGCTGGTTCTATGACTACGCAGGGTATTCCAAACGATTTGTTCAACAATTTTAATCCATTAACTATCATCGTGTTAATTCCAATCCTTGACTTTGGATTCTATCCATTGTTGAGAAAGTATAATATTGAATTTAAACCAGTTCATCGAATTGCCTTTGGATTCTTTTTAGCTGCTGTGTCTCAAGTTGTTGGTGCTGTATTACAATACAGAGTTTACGAAACATCACCTTGTGGTTACTATGCCACCAATTGTGAAATTGCTCCATATACTTCCCCGATCTCTGCCTGGGTTGAAGTTGTGTTGTATATTTTACAATCTGCTGGTGAATGTTTCAGTAACACCACTGCTTACGAGTTGGCGTACACTAGATCCCCACCTCAAATGAAGGGTCTCGTTATGGCACTTTTCTTGTTTATGTCTGCCATTTCTGCTGCCATTTCCCTCGCCTTGGTTAGTACATTGGTGGACCCACATCTTATTTGGCCATTTGCTGCTATGGCAATTGTAGGTGCCGTTTCAGTTGTTTTGTTTGTGTTCCACTTCCGTAACTTGCACGTTGTCATGGAAAAAGAAAGACAAATTAGAGAAAATCTTTCTGATGATGCTAGAGATACACCATATGAGAAAGATCCAAATATCATTTTGCCACACGGTGAAGATATTGCAGCCGTGCGCTCTATTGTTCTGAAGTAAGTAGTTTATAATAAAGAAGTTCACAGTTAAGTCAGACTTGAAGCAGTGTAGATACAAGCATCTGTTGGAGTCCTTAAGCTATCAGTGTTCATGGTCCTTTTGGTATAATAAACTGAATTGCAGATATATGAAGCCTTAGTGAAAGTGGACTAGATTTAAAAAAAATCACAGCATGTTGATTATTAAATAAAAAATCCGTTATAGCTTTTTTTGTCTCAGAGCAAAAGATCATAATCTTGCTTCTTATACAAAGTCGAATAAACGAATTAATGAGCCATTTAGTATATTTTGAACTTTATTACCCCCTCTATACTACAAATGACTCAAAAAAACTTCTCACTAATCAAATATCGACATAGCCAATTATAGGCGTAAACTTTCCGTGTAAGGCGTCGCTTATTGATGAGCTCATCTCTTGCCGCCGTGTACATGGTGGGCCTCAGGAGCTCATGTAGTCATATAATTTGAAATTAGTTTAGAGGATTCAGCTTCAAAGGGATAAAGATAGACTCAGAATGATAAGTAAAGTATAGACTTTAGTAGTTAAATAATTCACCCTTCTAAGTATTTATAGAGACCCATATTTATGAATGTCAACTAGTTCATCATTCTGTATACCCCAGCATTTTGAGCTTCTCATTAATTTATTTTTCCAAGCCTGAATTTTTCATCTAAGCAATGAGTAACTCCGCTGAAGACGAGATCCTTCACCATTTCTCCGATTGGGACAAAAAAAGGTATAAGCCTAAGGCTGGAGAGCCTGCACTCCCACCACAACTTTCCGAGTTTGCAAACAAGCTGGCTGATGAAGTCATTAAGGAGCTTAATCGACTCCCCTTCTTCATGACGGAGCTTGATGAGACCGATGGAGAAGGTGGAGAAAACACCCAAATCGAAGCTTTGAAAAGTTTAGCATATGATGGTACGCCTATTGAAGTTGCCACAAACTTCAAAAATCAAGGTAATGATTGTTTCAAAGCGAAACAATATAAAAATGCCGTTACATATTACACCCGAGGTTTGGACGTTGAATTTGAAGACGATGATACTCTCAAAACTTCTCTCTACCTTAACCGAGCTGCTTGCAATTTGGAACTTAAAAACTTCAGAAGATGTATCGAGGACTGTAAGAATGTTTTAACAATCGATGAAAAATCAGTGAAGGCTTGTTATCGATCAGGAAGAGCATTCTTTGCCATAAATAGATATGATGAAGCACTAGCAATTCTCAACTATGGTTTGACTTTAGATCCAGAAAACCAGCCAATGAAAGATACTGTGGACAAAGTTTTACAAAAAGTACAGGCTGATAAAGTTGCTAAGGAAAAGAAAGAACGTGAACTTCAAGAAAAGGAGATGAAACAATCCATCCTTACAAACGCCATTAAGTTGAGACACATCGAGATAATTTCCACAACAAGACCCGCAGATATGTTGGAAGACGCTAAAATCAGATTAGAGGACCCCTTGGACTATCAACTGCAACTCATTTTCCCTGCAACCGTAGTTTACCCAACTTTGGATGAGTTTGATTTTGTTGCAGAAGTATCCGAATTGACTACACCTTTAGAGCTTTTGGAAACAGTTTTGAATAGACCAAAGGAATGGTTTGAACAAGATGAAAAGCACAAATTATTTGCAAATTTGAAGCAATTGGATTGTTACATGGAAACTGCAAGCGGTGGTTTAGCCAAGGTTGGTCGTAAAATTGCTATAAATGAGGCATTAATGGCGGATAAACCCCAAGTCCCTTTGTTCGATAACAGTTTGCGTATTTATGTTGTACCCAAATCTGAGGTACCTTCGTGGATCGGGACATGGAGTAAAGATGCTGCCTTAGGTAAAAGGAAAGGGATTTAACTATAGAGATGTATATTAATGTAATTATTTTTATTACGCTATACTTATGCTATGTACCAGGAGATAAAGTCAGCAGTGCTCTTCCTCTGTTACGTGATGCTTGAGATTCAAAAATGTCATCCATATTTAACGAGGGAATTTTTCCGAAAATGTTATCAGGATTGATATTTTGTTGTTGTAACAAGACTTTTTTCAACTCGGGGGTCTCTGCCCATTGCTCGAGAGCCTTTTTACCTCCCTGGATATCATCATCGGAGAAAATTTCAGGCAATGCAGGCGTTGTAGCTGCAGAGGCTGGAAGGATCAGCAGCTTGGTGCTACGAGCTGGCGTTTTGTAGGGGTTTGGATCTCTTTTGGGTGTCTTCGCAGAAGAAATTCGACTAGGCTTATCCAAAGCTTTTCCCTGCGTAGTTCTATCCGAAGCAGTATGTTGATTTGAACTGTATTGAGTGAGACTCTTTTTGGTTGAAGAAATTGGCCCGGCTGATTTTCGGGGCAATTTCTCTTCATAAAATGATTTCTTGAGAGATGGAATTTTAACTTGGGTCGCTGTCTTTTGACGTTTTAGAACAGTAGAAGCTTCTTCAGCCGCTGACTGCCTTGCCTTATCCTGGTCGGTTGCTATCGTTCGTTTAACCGGTGATTGGATTGGGCGATTGGCAACCTGTTGCCTTAAAGTTTCGTACCTGTTCTTGATGGGACTAAACCGTGGTGGTCTTGTGGGGTTTAAGGTGGCTGTCAACATTTTGTTCATTCCCATATCCTTCTTTTCGACTGTTTTTCTTTTCTTGGCTGCGCTTGCTGAAGTGGGTGCCATCAAACGACTTATCAAATCCTTTTCTGGTGGCTTCTCGGGGCTTTGTTTCAGGGAGTTCATGCTATCCTTTATTCCTGTTGATACCGGAGAACTGTCTAACCTAGGGGCTTCACTGACTTTAGATTTAAACTTTTTGAGAGTACTTCTAGTAGTACTAGACACCGGTGAACCACTAAGAACTCTTGAGCTTGTTTTGGACAGATCGGGAGATCCATTGGCTCCCAGATTGGTGCGTCGAAGAGGGGATCTAAGGGAGGGAATATTTTGCACAGGCTTCAGTTCTTTAGATGAAGTGATAGTCGTTTGCAGTATTTGTGAAATAGGCTCTCTCTTAGCCTTTAATGATGAAAACTTGCGGACTGGCAGCCCAGAACGCAGGCCTGGTTTTTGGGGCAAATCTGTGGCTAATACATTTGAGTCATTAAACTTTAATGATGCAGCCGATTTGGAGACGCCACTTCCCTCTGTATTCATGAAAACATTTCTAGACCGACGGAGATGAGAAAAAGTCCCACTAGACTCATTATACGGCCTGCGTGGAGTCTTTCCAACAGGACTTCCATCTTCAGATGGCTTCTTCGGACTTGCCGCGACAGGTATCCTACTTCTCCGAGAAGTAGTTTGGGGTTTAACTAGAGTTTCCGATGGTTTAAGTTCTTTCAATGGAATCCTAGAATTTAAATGCGAAGCCTGTTTCCGTGATGGTATGATTCTGGTTCTTCTAGTGCGACTGGGGCTAGGATTATCAAGTGAATTAGGCCCTGAGGCCAGTGGTTCTAAGTCGATTGTTTCTACCAACAAGGTAGCTTTGTCCACAGAGTTGCTACCAGCAAAAGGCTTTCTAACCTCGATCAGCTTGTCTTGATAATCTTCGTAATGTTTTGAATTTTGCTTAATCGCGTTAGTTGTAGAGGGAGATGATGGTTGTTTCGTTGCGCTTTCCAGCTTTTGAATATTGGAAGTCGACCGCAAATTTTTCATTGAATGCTCTACTGACATTCTCTTTGGTCCTTCTGTAGACCTTTTTGAGATATTTATATCAGGTGAATTTATTTGGTCGTCATCACCCCGTTTAATCCCACTCGAGCGTTTAAGTTCGCTTTTATATTCGAAGAGAGCCTTCCAAGAGCTACTCTTTCGTCGATTTTCAACCTCCAAGGGTTCCTTCGTTGGTAAAGGTGCAAATGTAGATTTCCGTTCCAGGTTTGATACTAACGGTTTACCAGCAATACTCTTGCGAATAGCGGTACGAATGGCCTGGAATGAATCGTCTTTATCAGTTTCTGGAGGTACAAACGTGAAATTTGCTACAGATGTTGAGCCCACGGGGGAAGATGCATTTAATGGGCCGTTCGACAGTCTTGTGGCTGTAGCTGATTCGGTAGGATTTTTCTTCACTTCGGTAAAAGATGGCCTCGGCTTTAGGATAGCTATTTCCTTAGCAATTGCATTTGAGCTTTTATTCGCCTTTATAGTTTCCTTTGGCAGGGTTGCTTTGTTCGTGACATCTACCAGGTTTTTATGAGATGATTGTGATGCTGCCAGCAGCGTTTTTGAAGTGGTGACGGGTTTTTCCTCGACAGCCAAGTTTGGGTTAGCTTCAGTTGGGCGTTGTACTACAATAGGAGAGGCCAGCTCTTTGACCTGAACGGTATCCAAAAAGCCAGGTTTCAAATCTTTGTCCTGAACTTTATCAAGTTGAAGTTGAATCGCGTGTTGATTTTCCTCAGTAGGCTCCGTAGATGGGTTAAGGTCGTTCTTTCCAGGTGCATGGGGGGATTCGGATTGTATGGCCTCAGTGTTCATTAGACTATTCTCAAACAGGGAACTTTTCACATCCGAGCTCAAATTCGAAGCTTCAACGAAAGCTTCAATTTCTTCCAAGGGTTGGGTCTGAGCTACTCGATTCATTAAGCCGTTAAGAAAGTCATAATCGTCACTCATACCGTGAGCAAAGAGTTCTGCAGTAGCCAAAACTCCGGAATTATATGCGTTAAGCTCTTGCGCTATCCATCGTGACGTTCCAGGGACTTGGCTGGCCTTCCTGCGCCGGGCAGCATCCAGTGGCCAGAACGAAGCCATTATGTTGTTTGGAATTTCAGTCGCGCAGATTTGGCTCTCTCAAAAAAAAAAGATGGAGATCTAAAGATGAGATCAGAAAATTGATAATAGAGGTTACAATTACTGTGGGATAGTTTAATTATTTGAGGCGATGCGAGATTGGGGAAATTCTTTCTCAATGTAGAGTCTCGTGTAACTTTAATATAGATTTCTCAATTAATTTTGGGTTTTTCATTCTCTAAATCTTATGTTAACAACCCCCCTGTATTTTACTTCATCTTATCCGTGGCTTGATCTTTTTGGTAAGACACCAAAATTCGTTTACGTACGCGATCCGGCACATTGCCAATGGAAATGTAAATATTACGTTATTTCATTTATACACAGGAAAACGATTTCCGCCTTCCATCGCATTTGTACACCGTTGAAAACCAAGAAATTGCCCACCTGCACACAGATCTGTCAACAGCCCGGGCATACCTGCACGTCAATCAAACTTTCCTGCACTAAAGAGCTGCGGCGCTATCCACTAGTAGGGCCACATGTGGGAGGTGATTCGGTTATTAATTCAACAATATAAAGAACGTTTCATACCCGATAATACATAATCTTATATTTTGACTTCCTCTGCTTATTTCTCCACAAGATAATTTTTCCCGCTCTTCGACCCGCCTAATTTTTTAATGCGTCAGTGTTTTGGCCGCTTTAGGCTCTATGCAGCCTGTATACCGTTTTCGGTTACTGCATTAATCTAAACACGCCAAAAGTTTCGGAAACCATCTGCTCCTTAGTAGCTCGATGTCCAACGGCTCGAACAGCGAGCAAATACAGCCAGTGGCGTCGCCCCGCTACGAAGAGGTTCCTCGGTGGAATATTCTCCCGTCGTATCAACTCTATGCCTCAACTTTCCTGAAAAATCTTAATCTTTCTGAGGAAGATCGTCAATTGGCTCCCCCCGACTACATCCCCAACTCACCCGAAACCCCCAACGACTACTTTTCCAATGTGTTTACACCGGTTTCAACTACTGATGCAGCTCGTTGGGAGGATTCGATCTTGGGGAATACTCATTTCTTGAAACGCTTGGGTCATAAGAGTGGTTCTGGTTCCAAATCACCTCAATCCCCTCTCAAAATCACTATTCTCCTCGATCTGTCCTCGCCCGCAGGACAAGAGTATAAGCAAGGAGATTTTATTAGTGGACATGTCTTGGTATGCAATCCTACTTCTCAAAATATACCATTTAGCATGTTTTCCGTGGTTTTTGAGGGAAAGGTTTCGGTCCTCAATCAAAGCGATGCCTCAGGGGAACAAAAACCCCCATTAATTTTCTATAAATTCATAAACATGTTTGACTACAATGCATCATGGACCCCAGCAACTTTCACCGGCGATGGAGATGAAATAGATCTGCTGGATGGTACTAGTTTATTCTTTCCTATGGAAAAATATGTTCAAGCCAATACAACTTATAAACGGTTTTTCAACTTTACCATCCCAGTAAAGTTGTTGGACTGTGCTTGTGATGTTCACAATTTTCCCCTTCATAGTGAAGTTCTCCCAAATTTTGGTCTTGCTCGAGACGAGTTCCTTTCACAACTCAGGCAGACTAGAGATCCAAACGTAGCGGCAGCAGCTTCTAGTGCAAATAAACCAACAACAACTAACAACAAACCATCTTCTAGACCTGGATTGTTCCCCATTAAGTCCAACTCCAAAATTTCTCCACTTTCAGCCGCTAAAAAAATCTCGACAAAGCCAACTCCTTTGGTACGAGATTTTTGCTTTCCTGATACCTCTCTTTCATATAGCATTGAGGCACGCTTAATCGGAAGAGCATCTGACTTTCCTGAAGTTTTTGAAGTTGACGTCGATCAATTTGTTTTAGTCAATGAAGCAAGTTATTATATTCGAGTCGTTCCACAGGAAAGATTAAGAGCTGAGCTCTCACAGTCCCAGATTGTTAGGGAGTCACGATTGGCATACGAAAGTTTTGTGAATCATGTCGAAGAAATTATTAGAAATGCTAACGAACTTAAGGGAGGTGTTCAGCCTCGACGTCCATCAATTGTTAAACGTCCACAATTATTCCACACTCAACTGAAGGAGAGGATTGATCTCTCGTACCATATGAAGCTAGAAGTGGTCAAAAGGTCTCTCTCTACGGTTAAACCTATGGGTTCATTTGAATTGGAAACACCTAAGAATGAGTACTTTATTGATTACATCTCCGACTTACAGTCAGAGAAAGGACATGTGAAGACATCAATGCAAATTCCTTTCAAATTCAAATTTCATGGTAGTGTTAAGCCACCAGATGTCAAGCTTGCATACGCTGAGCTCGTGGTTTTCACTTATCGATCGAAAAAATATTTTTTGCCGATTGAATTATACCATGATATGCTTTTTCAGAATACTGGGTCCAAAATAGACAATTTTGAAACCATTGTTCAACAAAAGGCTCGTAGTCAGTTGGTTAAATTAAACAACCTTACTCAAGAATTAGGGTTTGAGAAAGTACAGATACCTAAGCAAACGTGGATGGATATCAAAAGTGTTGCAAGATTGGAGACAAAATACAATAACATTAAGTTGGAGCAGGCTAGACCCAGCGCTGTCTATTGGACTCAAGCTTCTGACCATTGGCAGTCTGAAATGATGCTCAGTGTTGATGTATCAAAATATAAGACAGATGATCGCACAAGGTACAGATTAGTGCCAAGTTTCCAGAGCTGTGTGGTGGGCCGAATGTATTATTTAAACGTCGTGCTTCTGGTGAGTGGCTCCGAGATTCTGGTGAAGGTTCCAGTTGTAATCGAGCGTCATTAGTGAAGGAGTCATAGCATAAATTAAATTATGAGAGGTGGATTTGAAAAGTCCAGTATTGTCCTACGAGATTGGTGTGAATGTTAAGGGCATTCGACAAATATACATGCATCTAAATTTTACGATATTTATATTCATAAAAAAAGAAGAGCAATGATAAAGATAATATCTTGTATGAAAAAGTTTACTAAATATATATTGTAAAAAGGTACTTACAACTTTGCATCAGCACAAATTTTCTACCACTCGGGCTTTCTTATGGTTAATATGGGAATAATATGCAGTCTTATCAGCTTTAAATGGTTGGGCAGTGGATTCTTGGATATAGAAAAGGAATACTTTTACTCCAATATCCATTATTTTATGTAGACAACAGAAGTAATATTTGCTTATTCTTCGATAACACCTATTTATTAAAAAACCCTATGTTTTACTAATCCTCAATCACTCTTTACTTACTCCACATTTATCTCTTCTTTTTCGTACACTCATTTTTTTTAAAAACTTAACGCATTTCAAATCTCCGCGTTTCTAATCCTTATCAGTATGAGTGAAAACTATTGTACCGTGTATGATGGGGCGACCGTGGGCAACTTCGTGTTTTCCATCGGTATGACCTTTGGAATCATGTTATCTTATGTCCCTCAATACGTCAGAATCTATCGAAAACGAACCTCTGAAGGGCTCTCTACTAGTTTTCTTTTGTTAGGGTCATGCTCGTCGCTATTCACTGTGACAAACATCATCTTAATTTCAAATAGAGCCCGCCAATGTTGCCGTTTAGGGGAACTCACGCCTTTCAACTGCCTCCTGCTGCAGTTACCACTCCTTCAGATAGGAGTACAGTCCATTTGTGCCATAATGATTCTCGTATTGGTACTTGTATTAACTCGCCATTCAGTTAAACAAGATCGTCTAGAATATCAAAGAAACATCCACGTGGGGTATTGGGTATTAGTCCATTTGGCATTACTGCTCTTACAGATAATTGTCGCTACATGGAATTCAAACTATACTTTACTTATATCCATAGCGAACTTAAATGGCTTGATGCTGACCACATTAACTGCTGTTAAATATGTCCCTCAAATATTTACCACCTACCATTTGAAACATCCGGGGACTCTCTCGATTGGAATGATGTGTATTCAAACACCTGGTGGAGTGTTATTCACGCTTGCCCTTATGTTTCAAAAGGGCTCCCATTGGAGCTCTTGGATCCTGTATGCTACCGCTGCCACTCTTCAAGGATGTTTATTGCTGTTGTGCATTTATTATGAATATTTCCTTGATCATGGACTTGTGGCGGAACTAGGTGAGAGAAGAGCTATAGAGGCCATAGTTGAAGGAAATGAAAGGGCCGAAGTTCGTGAGTCCTCGCCCTTGATCAATTGATATGCCAAAAAGCTTTCAAGGTCCCCTAAACAATCAAAAATATGATTGAGATTAGATCTCCATAAAGTAATTCACTGGATGAATATATGAAGTCAATTATCAAAAAAGTCAGCAAACCTTGGACGTTTTTCTTTGTTTGTATTTGTATTGGAATGGATCGCAACAGCTTTCTCTATGTGATCAATTTCATGCTCTTTGTCGTCTCCTTCATCAACAGTTTCGTCGGTATCATTATCTGTTCCTTGATCGGTCTCATCTTCAGTACCGTTAATTTCTTCCTCAGTCTCGTCATCTTCTTCCTCGTGTTTATCATTAAATTCATCTTCATCTACTGTCTCATCATTAGCTACTTTTTCCTCAGATATCTCTTCTTCAGTTTCCTCGTCTGTCTCTGGATCGGTATCCTCCATGGCCACATCTAATGTGTTCTGCAACTCCTCCATCAATTGTTCAGTTTCTTCCAAATAACCCAGATCACTCTGTCCGTTGGGACGTAACTCGCGCTCATAGTAATCGATTGCTCTTTCAAGCTTTTTCCGTTTGGCCTCGAGCCTATTGCGCTCTTCTTCATCACACTTTTGTAATGCATTTTGAAGCTTTCGTAAGCGTCTTAAATCTCGCACCATAAGTCCACTTCTAGCATCTCGTTGAAGATCGGAACTTGTAGTACTAGTTGTCAGTGCCTTCTTACCGCTGGCTTTCAAATTAGCTCCAAATCCTCCTTTACCACCGACCAATTTAAATTTCCCCTGGGCAAAAGTGACCCCATCGATTTCGGTAATATCCCATTTTATTCCCCCAAATGTATACTTCGGTAGTATATATTCCACAGAACCAATTTCTTGGAACAGCTGTATTCCAGGTATTGTAACGATGATCATTAATCTTTGTAATTACACCTTAAAATGTATCAAATTATTAGTAGTGATTTAGCCACTGTACAAAGCTTAGCTGATTATAAGTCCTCCCACTCCAGCCAATCGCATCGAGGCACCCATTTAGGTATTATCCCACTTAAAACCCGCCTATCCGGTCGAGAAGTCGTTCCTCTACCGTATAATTTTTCATTATCATTCGAGTTGCCGCCCTCTGGAAATTTTCAACCACTAACATGATCAAGAACTTGACTAGTACCTTGCGCTCTGTGCGTGTTGGCCTCCCAGCCTCGGTTCGCGCTGCTTGTGCTGCCCCAGCTGCTCGTGGCTATGCCGCATTCGACCGTTCCAAGCCTCACGTTAACATCGGTACCATTGGACACGTTGACCACGGTAAGACCACTTTGACCGCTGCTATCACCAAGGTCCTTGCTTCCAAGGGTGGTGCTAACTTCTTGGATTACGGTTCCATTGATCGTGCTCCTGAAGAAAGAGCTCGTGGTATCACCATCTCCACTGCTCATGTCGAATATGAGACCGACAAGCGTCACTACGCCCACGTTGACTGTCCAGGTCACGCTGATTACATTAAGAACATGATTACCGGTGCCGCCCAAATGGACGGTGCCATTATTGTTGTCGCTGCTTCTGATGGTCAAATGCCACAAACCAGAGAGCACTTGCTTTTGGCTAGACAAGTTGGTGTCCAACATTTGGTTGTCTTTGTTAACAAGGTTGACACCATTGATGACCCAGAAATGTTGGAACTTGTTGAAATGGAAATGAGAGAATTGTTGTCTTCTTACGGATTTGACGGTGATGAGACCCCAGTTATTATGGGTTCCGCCCTTTGTGCCTTGGAAAGCCGTGAACCAGAAATTGGTGAACAAGCTATTATGAAGCTCCTTGACGCTGTTGATGAACACATTCCAACTCCACAACGTGACTTGGAACAACCTTTCCTTATGCCTGTTGAAGATGTTTTCTCTATTTCTGGTAGAGGTACTGTCGTTACCGGTCGTGTTGAGCGTGGTACTTTGAAGAAGGGTGAAGAAATCGAAATTGTCGGTGACTTTGACAAGCCATTCAAGACCACTGTTACCGGTATTGAAATGTTCAAGAAGGAATTGGACCAAGCTATTGCTGGTGACAACAACGGTATTTTGCTTAGAGGTATCAAGAGAGACGAAGTTTCTCGTGGTATGGTTTTGGCCAAGCCAGGTTCCGTTACTGCTCACAAGAAGATCTTGGCTTCCTTGTATATTTTGACCAAGGAAGAAGGTGGTCGTCACTCTCCATTCGGTGAAAACTACTCTCCTCAATTGTTCATTAGAACTTGTGATGTCACTGGTTCTTTCAAGTTCCCAGAAGGTACTGACCACTCCAAGATGGTTTTGCCAGGTGACAACGTCGAGATGGAGATCACTCTTACCAAGAAGGTCCCATTGGAACCAAACCAAAGATTCAACATCAGAGAAGGTGGTAAGACTGTTGGTACCGGATTGGTCACCAGAATTATCGAGTAAATGTAAATAGTTAACCATGAATCTGTATTTGAAGATGTAGACAAAAAGATTGCGGAGTTGACTCACCACTAAATTCTGGTGTATATGAAGTCATTGATCTTTAATGCCGAATGAATATTAATTTAAGCATTTATAGAATCTTGATTCCAACTATAAGTAACATATCTTTTGCACTATATTCAGTTAAATTACGTATAGCTAAATGGATCTTTTGATAAGTATAAAAAAACCAAATCGAATGAAAGCTTGAACCAAATAATTCCAAAAATCCTCTCAATTGACATCCTTGATTTGAATCAATCAAAACAGAATATTTCATCTTTATTCATTCCTTTATGTTGATTTCTTGATTTCCCATCATATTCAATCACTTCATCAGCTTCGAAATTTGTACTTTTTCGCATTGTTTACAGATCAGACCAACACATTTAACGATGTCCATAGCCGGCATAACGGTCCGTGATGAGCTCCGTCATCGTAATTTGGTCGATACGGGCTATAGGACCTTCCTTTACGAAAATCATCGCCAATTGCTAGTGGGTCGACGCGAAGTAATTGTCTGTGAAGGCGCCTTGATCTCACGGAAACTCACTTTTGAAAATGATATCATTCAGGCCTGCTACACTACATTTGAGAATGATGCTCAAGATAGGGCGTTGGTCGTCGCACTGGCACGATGTGCTTATGTCTACTATTCAGATGGTCGTTATTATACCGTTAGTTTGCCCTTCCGTTTAAAAAAATTATTCCCCTTCGAATTTGGTCTCGTATTGGAAAAAGACCTGAAAAAGAGTCCGCCAGGAGATCAGCATCAGCTGCCTGCATTTTACAGTGCTCAATTCTTAACATTGGTGGATCCATTAGGAGAATTCAGACTTGTTTCCACGTCCCTGACTCTGGTGATATCCGCTCTGGAACTGCTTCTTTCATTTCCGCAATCAGGTTTGAGAAAATCTGATAAATATGGAACTTCGTCACTGTCAATCAATTCTGTCAGCGTTTCCCTGGGTACGCTATGTGCTACTTTCAATCGTAAAGATGGTTCAGTAGTATTATATCATGTTCGTTCATTAGGAAGAAGAAAAATTAATTCTCTGTCAAGTACAGATCCCAACCCATCTTCCTCCTCCACATCAAGTCACCTTTTAATTCCTCTGATGCAACACCAACAGCCACTGGTATCAATGGATAAAAAAAGAACGTCAACTTTGCTAACAGATGTCTCCTCCATTGCAAGAATGTCTGAACCAGGATTTGCCGAGCCCCTGACGTTAAAGAAGGACCTTTTGTGGTCTCATATCGACACCTATCGTGACCAGTCACCATCTTCTGTCCATATCCTTACTTTTGAAGACCAAATTGCCTTGTCAATATCATCCGTTATAGATGGTACGCATTCTACAAACATCTACATATATCTGCAATCTACATGGAGATTTCAGACAAATTATCGAAACCCTCATCTTTGTGTACCTCTAAATGATGAATTACATCAGGGTTGGCTTGTTGCTTTAACCTCTAAAGATACTCTTAAATTGGTGCACCCATTTTTGGAAATCGAGCTGGCTCCGATCCAAATGAGCTCCAATTTTCCCCCCATAATATCAATTCTGAGTGCGTACGGAGAAGAAGTCGCCTTAGTAGCAGAAAATGGTAAGACCTACATCTTAAAACTCCTATTATCTCCTACAAGTGAGTTTATTTCCCAATGTTTAAGAGCTTTGTCTTATTTATCGGGATCGAAGATCCGAGAGTTGATTTGGGTGTTGTGGTGCTGTGCCGTTTCACTTGAAGAGCACAAAAATGAGTGGAATGCGTTTGTCATCGTGTTGTTGAGCGTGTTGTATTGGGAGGCCGATCCTGGTAACTCGGAAATCACCAAATTGATCCCCATTGCCCGAAAGCTACACGACTTGGCGGCCCTTCTGTACTCCTTCGTGGATTTAGCACCCTACATAGTTTTAACTCTCCATTTTCTCCGAGAAGAATTCATGTTGGATACTTTAGCAAATGAACAAGTTGAATTGGTTGGAGGGTTGTTAGCACAATTAACAGTCTGGATGGGTTGGCCGGACTCCTGGACCAACTACTACGTGGCATCTGATATAGATTTAGACAGATCGGTGCAGTCCTTACTGGTTTCTATTGTGGATCTGCCCCCCAACTTAATGGAATCATTAAGCTCAATATTTGGAAACAAAATTGTCAGATATATCACGTTTTCTGAGCTAGTTGAAGAAGATGAACTGGTTGATAAAGTCGTAACCCCAAGAACTTATTTTGTGCTTCGATTATTTGAACTTCTTATTCTGCCACATTACGGTTCCTCAGATATTGTGGAAATGATGTGTGAATTTGGTATAACCGTTCACGATCTTGACAGTTTTCCCCTAGGGATAAGTGTTCCTTTGAAGGAGGCCTTGCTTGAATGTCAAGACATGCCAACTTTTGAATGGACTAGTGAGGCCTTGGAAATTGTGGGCCGTAAAGATCTTATTGCATTATTTCGTGAACCCGTGAGTACTTTACAAGGAGAAGATCATTCTGTTAGCTCTATTTCCACTATTGTGGGTGGCCTTTTCGACAAAAGAGAGCAGCAACACAGTATAGCGGCTTGGGATGGAGAAACAGAAGCCGTACGTATAGGAATAGCTAAATTAATATTCGACAGCGATCGCAGATTCTACGAAATTACAAGTCTTTTGCACCAAACCAAAGTCCAAGCAGCAACCTTGAAGGTAGAAGATCCTGAAAAAATTCAAGAATATGACTTGGTGCTTCTTCAAAGAGAGTTGGCATACATGGTTGCTTTGCGGACTTTGACTATTCCAATGGGTAGAGCGGCTTTATTTTATGCATCAAGAACGCCTCTCATGACCGAAAAATTTCCAATACCAAAATTTAACTTCGATTGCCACATCTCTCCCTATGGAAGTACGATTATCTTGACAAAGGACCAACTTTCGAATGCAGCAACGGACTGGGGTTATTTTCATAACGGAGTTCTGTCGGGATTAAGTATCAGCCGTGATGCCAAAGGTATAAGTGGTCTGTGGTTGATCTTCAATAAGCCTCCAGAATTAAACACTCAGCATGCGGGATTCTTACTTGGCTTGGGCCTCAATGGACACCTTAAAAAACTCGAAGAATGGCATATTTACAATTACTTGGGTCCTAAGCATCCTTTGACATCCGTTGGGTTGCTTTTAGGAATGTCAGCTCTGCTTCGTGGAACTATGGATAACAAGCTCACTAAAGTTCTCCTGGTTCATGCTGTAGCTTTGTTGCCTCAAGGAGCCAATGACTTAAATGTTCCGATTATAGTTCAAACTGCAGGCCTTATTGGAATAGGATTTTTATACTTGGCCTCCCAACACAGGCGGATGAGTGAAATTATGTTAGGTCAAATAAGCGGAGTGATTTACCAAAACGATACTGAGAAAATTAACGAAGGATATAGATTGGCCGCTGGCATTGCTCTTGGATTAGTGAATCTTGGAAAGGGGAATGATCTTAAGGGTCTCGGTGATACGCATGTTCTCGAGAAGCTTAGTGCGCTTGCTACGTCGATGAAGGATTACCAAACTTATGAAGAACTTGATAAATCGTGCTGCGGTGCAGTAATGGCTTTAGGATTGATCTACTTGAAAACCGGAAAAGAAAGCGTTGCTTCAAAGCTCAAGGCTCCAGACTCAGAAAGGTTGTTGGATTACATTCGGCCAGATATTTTGTTTATACGCTGCCTTGCCTACAATTTGATTCTCTGGGATAAAATTGAACCTACTGTGGATTGGGTGAAACAGAGTATGTCAGAGTGCTTGCGAAATTTCTTCGACAACCTTGACACTTTGGATAGTGACCAGCTCTCTTTTTTCAATATTTTGGGCGGTACATGCATGTCCATAGCACTCAAATATGCACTGAGTAACCTCATGGTTGCCCGCAATACTATTTTATACTTCTTGGACTTAATGATAAAAGTTTCGAAGCTTCCATACAAAAATTACGATCAAAAAATTGCTCATCATGGAGCATGCAAAATAAGAAATCTTTTGGCGTTATGTTTATCAGTTGTTGTTGCCGGGACCGGAGATTTAGAGACCTTCAGAAGATTGAGAGTTTTGTATAGCGATACAAGTCGTCCGGATATGGAATACGGATCCCATATGGTAATTAATATGGGGTTGGGGTTCCTTTTCCTAGGTGGTGGGCAATATGCATTTATCAACTCAAATTTTGCAACTGCGTGTCTTGCGATATCCATGTATCCCGTTTTCCCTAGCTTGAATAGCGAACTGGAAGTACATCTCCAAGCGCTTCGTCATTTCTGGGCTTTGGCTGTTGAGCCACGATGTTTAGTTGTTCGTGATGTAGATAGCAAGCAGGCATGCAAAGTGCCAATCAAGATTGCAACTAAAGGTGGTCGGATAATTGAGACTCAGTCACCATGTTTACTTCCACTGCTTGATGATATTCAAAGAATTCTTGTCAAGTCGAATGATCATTTCGAGGTTTCAGTTGACTTTGTGGTTCAGCTGTTACATCTTGAAAAGTTTAAGAAAAATTTGGTGATTTATGTGGCTAAGAGACAGGGTAAATTGATTATGGAACCACTGATGGGACAAATGCTTGGAAATGCCCAAAAATTATTTCAATATCAAAATGGAGGACTTGAAGTTGATGAAGATATGCACAAATTGTCACAGATGTCAATATTCAAGAATGGAGTAGATGCTTATGAGAGGCTGTTGATGTATTTGGGTGACGATAATTACGACGGTACCGATAGAGATATTATTCTGGTGCTTGAGTTGTTGGCAGAGAAAATGCAGCTTGGACAACTTGAAATGAAGATTGGTTCTCGTGAATTGTGGAGTTTGAAGATAATATTTGCTATAAGTGAGACCATGAAATTAAAGTCTGTTCCTGCTGGTTATATTGATAAGTTACGAGACCGGGTGTACAGCTTATTGGGGTTATAACATGAGAGTTTATAGAATTTAACAGGTTAAAGAGGTTTTGATGGTGTAGATCGTCGTGCGTTACGAATTTTATGAGAAACAAGTCATTGATTCTTTGCAAATGTCACTTTTAGCTTGTTGGTATTAGATTTGTTCTGATGAAGCAATAAAACATTAATCATTATTTAGATCTAACAATTAATTTTTGACACCACTTAAAAAGTAAGATCAGTGTTCAAAACGAATGATTATTTACGCATTAATTTACGAGAGCCCGCATATATGTGAGTACGCAGATCTGAATACCCTGGTAGATGTTTCAAAAGGACACAAACGATAGATTTCATAGATCTCCACTAAAAACAGAAAAGATCTCAAATTGACCTTTAAATCATTCGTCTTTCATTAAAGGAATCGAATCCAAAATTGTATAACTTCTTTACCAATAACTTCACTAGATCTTGTATTTTTTTCACACCCCCAGCACGCGACTCCAGTTGAATTTATTTTTATATCATCGATCTGCACCTTAAAAATCCACGTTAATGTGTACAGTTCCGTGTCGCGGTTTTCCACCAAGGTGATATAGTAACTAACCATAAACAAGACCCTAAGTGGGAAGTTATTGTTCGGTTTCAGCTTAACAGATTTACCCGCTTCAAAGTCACATTCGCATTCTTGCAATCAAATCCCCCACAATAAACCCACCGTCAGCCCCGGTCTCGCTTATCGCGCGAGTTTTTCAAACATTTTCACATTCTCAACTTTTTCAGTTCCCCTGTTCTTGAGTTTAAAACATACTCGCGTGAAAAAAAACCCACTCAACCTGTTGTTACCTGGAAATATCTGTTCCCCATTATGTACAGGTCTTTCCGTGTTAGAGGTGGCTCTCCAAGTTCCTCTGGAGTAAACAACCTTGCCTCCCGTGACATCTCACACCCTCTTACTCGCGCCGCCAATTCTATATCCAGAACCCATGTTGCACCTCATGGACGTCCACTGTTTGGCATTCAAGGAGTCCGTTCACTTGGACTGTGGCCACGATTCCCACGTCCCAAAAGAAATGTTTTGTTTTCGTGGTCAAAGAGGAGATTATCCCTTCCAGGTGCCCGCTCACTCACCACCGGAACTCAAAGTCTTCGACTGAAAACCGCCAACCTTCATCGCCGTTTTTTTTCCGCTGAAGCTCGTACTAAGCGTCAACAGAAACGGAGATTTATTCGTTGGTGGACCATCACTTCCTTAACTATAGTATTGGGAGGTGTGGCTGCCAAAATCAAGTATGAACGGGGCAATCCTCCTAATGAATACGCAGTTAAACCTAGACTGTGGCATTTGTATGCATATCTGACCCTTCCACTTAAGGCCATTTCCCGTTTATGGGGTCAGATCAACCAAATAAACTTACCAGTATGGTTCCGTTCTCCTCTGTATAGATTTTATTCGGCAATGTTCGGAGTCAATTTGGATGAAATGGCTGAGCCCGATTTAACTACTTACGCCAACTTGTCAGAATTTTTCTACCGAGACTTGAAACCCGGTGTACGTCCTCTTGCCGATACTGATTTGGTCCTGCCTGCCGATGGTAAGGTTTTGGGTTTTGGTGTTGTTGAAAATGGAGAGATCGAACAGGTAAAAGATATGACATACCTGGTGGACGCGTTGCTTGGAATAAAGCGTGGTGTCAGGGCTGCCCCAACACAACAATTGAACTTTGAAGTCCTGGAAAATGCTGAAAGTGACCGGGAATTTGCCAAGATCTCAGGAATCCCATCTGGAGCAAATCTTGTGGAAAACACGTCACCTGAATTCAAAGACAAAGGTGATGGAACTGCGGAACTGGCATCGATTGGTAAAGAACTTACGGTGGCCAAGGATTTGGCATCCCCAACTAATGCAATGCAAAACTTGGTTCATGGAAAAGATACTCGACTCTACTTTACAGTCATTTATTTGGCACCAGGAGACTATCATCATTTCCACCTGCCAACTCTGTGGGTACTGACATTAAGACGTCATTTTATCGGTGAATTGTTTTCTGTGGCACCATTTTTCCAAAAAACTTTACAAGGGTTGTTTGTTTTGAATGAAAGAGTGGCTCTTTTAGGTTATTGGAAGTATGGATTTTTTCTGATGATCCCAGTGGGAGCTACTAACGTTGGACTGATTGTTGTCAATTTCGATAAGGATTTGAAAACTAATGAACGTTATGAAAGTGAGGTTTACCTGGTACTGCTGGAAGATGGATCTGAGCCTACAGAACATACGCCTTTGTTTGATAATGTGGACAAGAAGCTTAAAAGACTTCGCAAAAATACTGTTTATGAAGCCACCTACACTAGGGCCAGTAATTTGTTAGGTGGATATCCATTGACTAAGGGGCAAGAGATGGGTGGATTCAAACTTGGTCTGACAGTTGTATTGGTTTTTGAAGCTCCAAAAGAGTGGGAGTTCAACTTGGAAGTTGGCCAGAAGGTGAAGATGGGTGAGGCTTTGGGTAGCGTATAAGATTAAGGATACCATGACTCAAAGTTGCATATAATGATACTGCTACAAACATTCGAGTAGGGCGGTAAACTTTCTTAAACATCATATATTTGTGATTTCTAATTTATTCATCAATTTTTAAATTGAACATGATATGTAAAATCGTTTTTTCTCTGAAAATTCTTTAAATAATCGGTATATCTTTTTACAGTTTAAGACGGTTCCAAGGCATTTAATTAAAATAGACGAAGACTTTCAAAATGGATGGTAATGACTTTCAACAGATTAAAGAGTGAATACTTATTATGACCGGCTATAAACATATCCATATTGATTACAATCAACATCAATCCTGCAAATGAACATCGAAAAGTTCATTTGCATCGAATCCCCACCTCAATCTTCAAACTTCTACAATCTATATCCTATAAACTCTGATCTATCTCTCATATTCGCACTATTCCAATCGACGCTCAATTAACGATTTTTTCTCGGTTTTTTCTCCCGTCATCTACAATTTCTTCTATGTTTTTTCCCTATAATCTTCCCTATTATCTTGATCTCTCTCCCACATTTTGCACATCAAATCTGCGCGTAAATTTCACTGGCAGTTTCTAAACAACTACCATGTCGTTTCTCAATCACATACGAGGGTTTGGAAGAACCAAGAAGAGCAAAAAGGATGAGCCGGCATTGGCATTCTACTCACAGACTAATCTGCTGGGATCTACTATCAGAAGACTGCAGTCACCCCTGAAACTGCCCCGTCGTCTGAAACCAAATCGCGCTTCAGCCTCTTATGAGAAACCACCGTTGTTTCTTTGTGAACCATTTGTTAACACTGCTCTTGTAAAGGGATCATTTAAAACAATCGTACAACTCCCCAAGTATGTTGACTATGGCGAGTGGGTGGCACTTACAATTTTTGAGCTGTTTACAAACTTAAATCAATTCTACGGTGTCATTGCCGAATACGTCACCCCCGAGGCATATCCATCCATGAACGCCGGTCCTAATACCAATTATATGTGGGTTGATGGGAACGGTCAACTTATAAACTTACCCGCAGGTACATATATAGACTATGTGTTGACCTGGATCTCGGGTAAAATCAACGATCAAGGGGTTTTCCCTACCAAAAATGGTGGATCATTCCCACCAAATTTCCTTAAAGATTGTAAAAACATTCTGAGACAAATGTTTAGAATTTTCGCTCACATATACCATAACCATTTCGACAAAATAGTTCATTTGCTGTTAGAAGCACATTGGAATTCATTCTTTGCTCACTTTATTCTGTTTGTCAAAGAATTTGGGTTAATAGAGAGAAGTGAGATGGAGCCTTTGATTGCATTGATCGAAAACTTCGAGGCTCAGGGAAAAATTGTATAGTAGGAAAGGATACATTGGTCATAAATTGTAGGTGACACTAGATTTGTTTAATGTTCTTTCGTAACAAATATCGACTTTCGGTTTATAATGAAAAGAATCATATTAATATCTACATTTTTGGTCTCTTATTTCCTAATCTTAACCTATATACAATGCATGCTAAGATTTACGAGAAAAAGTATTTGGAGTCTCGTATCTGCTTTATATCAAAGTCACCCTTGGCAGGAATGTCTGGGAAAGCTAAAGGAATCAAGATTTGCATCGACAGGTTTGTATTCAGAGCGACGTCTTGCTTTTCCAATTCTTTTCCTTCGGTAACACTAACCGTGGTGACCATATTTTGCCCAAGTTCGATCAAAGAAGGATCACCCAGATTTAAAAGTTCTTGCCTTCTCTTTTCCAAGTACAACTCATCAGCAACAGTAAGAGCACGTCCTAATTGCTTCACGATGTCACGACGAATGCTTTTAATTTCTTTGGCGACCGGGTGGCTTGTCGAAATATGAATTACCTGCAAAGCACCTTTGTACCGGCGTTCGAACTCTTGCTTCAATTTTTCAATGAGATTGTCTTCATGAAGGGCAATGAATTGCTCACGGCAGTTGATGTTCATCTTATCTACATCAGCGGCGTGAGTCCAGAATGAATCATGCACCGAAGCAAATGCAAGTTTGTCCCTACCACAAGCTGCTGCAGTGAGAAGCATATGGGTGGCATCCAAAGAATGAACAAAATTGGGAGGGAACGCAGCCTGCTGCTTACGGGCATCCACAGGAGCAGCTCCAAAGGGATCTGAAATGGCAATATCTTGAAGATTGGTGGCAATTATTTGCCGCTTAGAGCTTCTGTATGGTTGCACACATGGTAAACCAAGTGGAGTCGTCCAAATCACCAGTGAAAGATGGTTGGGTTTTTCATTTTTACCAGATTTCAATTGTGCTTGTTCATCGAAATCAGTACGTACTGACTTCAGGATACGCTTGGCACAAATTCCTAACCAGTCTTGAATTTGATGAGCGCCTTCAAAAAGCTCTCTCATCGACAGGAAAACGTGACTGGCCAAATACTTCGCCATTTTACCGGGTAAATTGGCGGCAAGACCTTCATTATCAAAGTGATGCTCGATTTGTCTCTCGATTTGAGCAACAGCACCGATGAAAGTCACACCGTAAACGTTTGTCATCACCGTCTGCTTGACGACTTTTCTGGTGATCTTATCCTGTATGAAAATAGCATCTGGGTTTCCTTCTTCTGCCTCCTTATCAATTCTTTTTTGTACAATCAGTGCCACGAATTTGTAGACATCTTGAGGTGAGTCTTGCGGAATCAAATTAACCGAAAGTGCACCTTCCATATCTCCACCGAGTGCTGCATAATGTTGAAGACCATTACAGGTACCGTCTTGGTGCACCGGTATGTGTGACATGTAGTCCTCTGGATTTTCTAATTTATGGGCCTGCTCTAACTCCATAGCCACAGAAAGAGCCTGCCATGGCTTATCTGCTTCCATCCACATCAGTCCTTCCTCCAATGGATTTTTAGCACAGGCAATAATTTGCTCCAAATTTTCATCAGTAAACTTTAATCTTTCGTCTAAAGGCTTCTTGTCCAATCCGTATAAATTGGCAAAATGAATTTTTAACCATTCCAACCCACGGCTTCCCAAACGACGACCCTCCCAGAATAAGAATAAAGAACGGGTTAAATCACTACCCAAGTGATTTAAATGTGGAGATAATGGATAAGCACGTCCTCTAAAGTCGACGTTGTGTGGAAAGTACATTTTTTCGCCAAGGAATGCTCTGGCAATTTCGAGCTTGTAGTTGGTATCACAACGGACTGATCTCAAACCAGCGGCCTCATTGAGTAACTTTCTTACAAGAATTTGATAATCACGCTTCACCGCAGGGTCAGCGGTCCTTGGTGGGGCTGGGGGTAAATCTGGTTCTTCGTTCACAGGGGGAATTTCCAAGAAAGCCTCACCAGTATTCCAAACTTTACTGACAACCTCAAAAAGTCTTTTGTTAATCGTCCATGCAGTTTCTCCCAAAACGTTTAACCCTTTATATATTGGCTCCAAATGTCCCTCCACCAGTGAGGCCTTTAAGTACGCCGAAGTTTCTGGCAGGTCTCTCACACGCACAAGATAGCTCAGAGAATAAATGAATCCTCCTGTGTTGTATCCAGTCCATGGTCTTGGAGGAACCAACATTGGCAAGTGTTGCGGCTGAACAATACTCAGCGAGGTATCACCGGCAAGTAATTTCATCAACAGCTTGTGAATCTTTAAAACACCCAATTTTTGCCCATTCATAAATTGAAAGGTGTGGTGGAAAGCTGGCTGTAAACCAGTGACTTTTTCTCCAGTATTTGGGTCTGTTCCGTGGACCGGTACTTTAGCAACATGCATAATGAGTCGAACAAGTAATTCACCACACTTAGCATGAACCTGCCCAGACCACTCAACATCTAATGCTTGATTTGTAAAGTTAAGGTTCCTTCGTCTTTGGACGTACTTCCTTAATTCGTGAGTAGACTTTTTCTTGAATTTGATTTTTTGCTCTCCCTCCAGTTGTAAGAGTTTTTGAGAACGGTATTCCATTTCTAATGCTTTACCAATGGAAACTACCGCTCTTGCGGTTCTCATTCCATCGATGATTCCACCTGTGGAGTTTAGTTTGAGGAGCTCTAAAATAGCGATCACACACATTTTTTGAGGAGGGACAAGGGTAATGTATGGTGCATAGTAAAGTCTATCTTTAAGCAACTCTTTTTCTGCTGAAGGGGTGTCACGAGGAAGTGTACCAGTTGTATTATCCTCAAGCAATTTTTTGCACAAATTGACTTCTTCTGTGACGTATGGGAGAAGCTCTGAATACCAAGAAAACAATTGTACATTCAATGACTTCAGTTGAGAGAACGATCCTCTACCTTTAAGCTCTTCAAACGAATGTTTCCATCTCTCTTTGGCAGCGTCAACGCCCTTCAGCTCCAAGATTCGCTCTCTTTCCTCGTTGAAAAGAGAAAGGATCTCATTGAATTTGGTTCGCTCTTGCTCGGTTTCCAATTTTGAATATAAGTCGAAGTAGTTCACGGAACCAGTGGTTTGAATGTTAAGATCTCTATTGAGATCTTCAGCTAATTTTTGCAACTTAGAGTCTTCTGTCTTGAGTCCGGCGAGGGTATGCTTGATAATTTTGAGTCCGAAGGAGTTTACGGATAAGAGTTCCTCGGAGTTATTCATCTTTGTTTGTTCGCTTGAAGTACTCGGTGAGTCTGACTTGAGCGATGCAGGGTCTATGGCCTCGGCCATAATAGTTTCTTCGTGATTCTCAGCAATTCCGTTATTCTTCTCCAGTTCTGCGAAAGACGTCAGGTGTTGCTTTAATACGACTTCATCATAGATGAAATGCAACTCAGGTGGAAGCTCGGATCTTTGAATGGCACCGCTAGAAATAATTTCCAGAACTAATTCGTCACCCAAGACGTCAATATGCGAGAAGATTTTACTAATGGTACGCCTATGTCCACGATTCCTCAAATGCGTAAGTATGGAAGAGTAATCGTTTTTATGTTTCGAGATTTGAATGGCATAGGTTCTCTCATTTGGTTGAACACCTTCAAAGTTAGCCGGAATTTGCGAGACAAAGATATCAATTTGATCAGCAGTTGTCGATTCTTCACGCGACAAGGCTAAAAGATAGTTATTAATGCTAAAGATGAGCAGTTGTGGGTTGCTCAATAAGGGCAAAAGCGCATGTAAAATGTTGACTGCCCGAACGTAATTTCTGTTGTGAATCAAGGCATCCAAAAGAGTTTCCAAATGGCCCACATCTTGAGCAAATCTTGATCTAGTAACCTTGTCGTATGGAGAAGACCATATGTCTGTTCTTCTTGTATTATTGGGTAAATTTTTGTTCATATCTGCACCGATTTCATTAAACAGCTTGTTATGCAAGTTGAGCTGCGATGGTCTGACATAGTCGTCGCGGGCTTTGAGGTCATTAAGCACACCTTCAAAGTACTGGTTGGCCGGTTCCCTTGGAACGACCTCCAGCACCGTCGATATGTGACGTAAAGCCATAACCGTCAGCCTAGGCCATCTTTTAGACACCCTCCTAAGCATTGCCTCTGAGTTTTCTTTACTGGAAAAAAAGTTCAGTAAGACTTTTTTCTGGGGGGATCATGCAGGACAGATGAGTTGGGTAGGCCGACTTTGGAGAAGAGTTTGAAAAGAATGGGGCATTTAAAGGTTGATTTATCGGTATAAAATGTATTGTTTATGGTCAGATACAAATTCCTCATCACCTGGAAGGATTATTGTCACATAATTCCATAGCCATATTTAATTTCTAGTGCTAAATACTGCGCCGTAATGGTGCGATGAGATGCGATGGAAAGCCGATGCGCAGAGAAGTGTAACAAAGATCAGAAAAGTGTGACATCTATATGAGAGGTTTCTTGTTTAAAGGCAACTGTGGCATCGACACTGTGATTGGAGTTCTTAAATAATCTTTATAAATAAGTTTTAATAACTCTGGAATGTCTAAAAATCTATTCACCTTACGTAGAGATGTATTTTATTGGCAATGAATATCTAATTTAGTCATCACTATTTGGTGGACCAATTTGATTTTATACACGCGATAAGAAAGTCTCAGAAGTATTAGTTGCAGATTGTAAGGGTATGTAAAATTCCACATAATTCTAAATGGGCAGGAGGTCTATGATATTAAGATGGAGTTTTGAGGTATAATTACACACATGAAACGTAATTTTTCCATATCTAAAGAATACTATGAACACATGCTAGGAATTACTTCATTCTCTAAAGTGTTACTAACAAGAAAACAGGGAAAAATTGTTTTATACAAAAAGCAATGAGATAAATTCAAACGTCTCATGGTGCAATAAAATTTACAATAACATGAAATCTTGCTACAAAAAGACAAAATATTAGTATACTGAATCTCTGCTTATCGAAAGTTACAAACCCATCTCGGCTTGCAACGCCTTTAATGCCTCTTCGTCTTCGTCTTCCTCCTCCTTCGGGTTGGTCTTGCTCACCGAAGGGAAACTTGGTAACTCCTGAGCTGCGGACTTTTGTGCCGGTTGTTTGACCTTTTGCACTGGAGCTTGCTCGGCCGCCTCCTCTTGGAGCGCAGCCAATTCGTCTTCAAGTTCATCTTCATCCACATACTCGGACCCCACGGGCCGAGAAATAGCCTCCAGGATTTCGTCCGCCAATTCGACTTGCTCCCGGATGTCATCCATAGTATTCTCCACTTTGTCAACATCATACTCTCCATGGATCTGCTTCATAGCACTTGCTCCTTGCTTCATGGCCTTCATAGTTTCCAAATTCAAATTGGCACTTTCGATCGCCGTAAGTTGCGTTTCCAAACTGTCGATTTGGTTTTCTATCTTCATCAACTGACCCTCGTAACCCTTCTTGCGCTTAAGGGCGTTCTTAGCAAGGTTCTTATTGGTGGCAACATACTTTCTAGCCAACGCTTCCTGGTCAGATACCTGATCTTCCAAGTGTGACTTCTTCTTGTTGAGCATTTGAATGTGCTCCCTCAACTCCACAATCGCCTTCTTTGGAAGCTCCTTCTTCTGGGTATTGTTACCCCCAAAAAAATAGTTCCACATGGCTCCTTTCTGTTTTCTGTGTTTATACGGTCTCTAATAGCTTGCCTAGCAAAATGCGGAGGCCAATGTCGGTGTTTAAGGCGAGAACTAGAAGCAGCTGGGTTCGCTTCTCCCTACTCAATTTTGCCTTTGAGATAACATCTTTGGAGGTGATTGTATGCAGTCCGCGGCTTATGTCGGGCTTAATAGAGCGGTGTGGAATGAGAAGAGTGAATGCTCTCATTGCCTAAGATGTATTGTTATATATAGCTAAGTACCTTCTTTGGTTGTCTTATTTGTTGGCTGGGACATTTTTCGGAATATATTAAGAAATAATTGACTGTGTTACGTCTGTTGTATTTTTTTAATCAAAGTTTTTTATGACAATATACCTATTATACATTAATACAGATCTGGGAAGCAACCCAAATACTAATTATCATATCCTTCTGCGAAACATTTAATAGGCCATTAATATTATCAACTACCATCGAAGTATTTGTAGTCATGCATTTACTTTTCTCAATACATTACGTCTGTTAAAGCCGTGTATTAACTGACCAAGACCCAGAGTAAGAAAAACATCACTAAAACACCAAATATCTTCAAGAAAAGCATTCGGTTGCTCAGGATATGGTTGTAATATTTAAGAAGCTCCCTCTGTGCTCCCAGAATATTTATGTTAATGTCTTCCACATTTTGGTCTATCCTTTGAATCACTTCACCTTGTTCACTAACCATGGTGGCAAGTTGTTGAAATAAATTTCCAACTTCGTTGATTGTCAGCTCTATTGTTTCTACCGCCCGATTACGTTCTTGTAAGTATTGATTACCATTTTGCTCTTCCATGAGTAAAAGTTGTCTTGTTTGATCAGGAAGAGTTAACATGTCTTCTCCTCCATTTCCGTAAGGATTGTCATCAACATGATTGACACCAACCAGTCCACTGGCAGGGAAACTGGATGCGTAAGGGTTTTCTCCCAATGTACTGAGATTATTCGGAGAAGAAGCTCTTTGGTTGGCAGTTGCTGACAAGAATTGTTGAGTTCTTGACTTATTTAAAAGTTCATTCTTTTGTCTAGTCTCAAGCACGGTTTTAAACTCCCCTGAAATGTTTTTCATCTTAGAGTTAAGAAGCACTAACACATTTTTAGAGTATTGATTGACTTGAGAATCTATTTGGATGTTGGTTTCACCTTTAGTATATCTTTGTAATGCTCTAATGTTTTCCTCAATTTTAAATATGTCTTGCTTGATAACGTATGTCAACTCACCAATCTCTATGGGCTTATCGTCGAATAAGGGCTTCCTTTTGGCCAATAAGGCCAATTTACTCAATAAATCTGTAGTATGGGCAATATCCTTGGCGATTACACCGGCTTGAACCGAAAATTGTGATTTTGGAGGTGGTTTCGTGTCATTATTTGGAATTTGCTTTTTGTTCAATTTGGCGAAACTCTGAACGCATTGCTGGAACTCAAAGGTTCGGTTCTGTATACTAGTCATGATTCTCTCCGAGATATGTGTTGAATCCTGTGGAAACTATGCAATGATAAAGGGTATCTATAGGGTGACTTGGACGGATACTAGGAAGGATTCGGAAACTAAGCGCACGAAACGCCAAAAATTAGAGGCGCCCGAAATTGCGAAAGACCAAAAAAAAAGAGGCTGATTAAAGAACTAAAAAAGGAAGGCAGTCCAGCGTAGTGATAAGACTGAGCAATACGATCAAAGTACTGCTTTTATAACAAAAAACTGCAAAGATCGAAGATAATCTGTGAGAATCATAGATTGATCTTAAATAAAATGTCAATTTATTGGTTTTGACGTGATGGTTAGAGATTTATACGCTCTTGCTAAAGAGAAATTCATCTGGTAGTCGTATATCTTAACGTTGCTTTTAGTGTGTAAGTTAGAGCAGTCAGATCGAGATCGCATATTATAAAGAGTTGATTATTCTTTCAAAAAAAATACAGGAATGACCAATTTAGTTAGGCCAAAGAATTGCATTAACGATTGAACTTTACATATCAACGTTGATCTTGAATTTGATTAAAAAAGCTGTGCTCCATCATTCAAACTATCTCAATTATTCTTCATTTTCATCTTAATAAAGGCGCTCTCATATAGAGCAGTTCAATGATTTGTGTGGCTATATGCAGTACGCCTAATATGCTTCGTGTAAAAGTAAAGCTCACCTAAATTTTAGCTGGCTAACCCCAGCCGTTCGCAGTGCATGCACTCCTCAAAACAGCCGCTATAATTGCATATTCAAAATCTGAAATCCACGCAATTTCATGCTCAAATTTAATTCTTATACTATCCCTTTCTTCCAAAAAACCGAGCAAAAGACTTATAAATTCTTTTCAAATAAATAGTAATTATCAAGTTCCAGTAGCATAAAGATTTAAACAGCTCTACCATATTAAAAGAAGCTACACATCGATTTGGCTCTGATGAATGCCTTCATTTTTTCACAATTCCTACATTTCCTTTACATTTCGCTCGCGCTCTCCCGCACTCGCATCTGTTTACAAGTCCGGGTAACTATTTGACGACAATTTCAAAACAATAACAAACATCAATAAAGGATCAAATTCTTCGTGAGATAACGCACTAACCATTTTACCTCATTTTGGATTGCAATAACCTCCCGCAATGAGAGAAATTGTATGTTGAACGCCACTCGGGCTCTGATGCTCTACTTCGTGTACATTGGCGGGCCCAATCCGCAGCCATGATGTCTCCTTACGCCGCTTTGACGGGATCCGTGCCCCTCGCGTCGGTTTTTTTTGAAACGTGACCGATTCCTTCCCTTTAATGATCTTTCATGTTGTCCAATCTTGATCAAAAGCAAATATTGGTAGTCTTATGTGATAGGAGTTGTTGAATCACGTTTTAAAGATCTTCAGACTTAATCAATTCCGGCCTGGTCTACCCCAGAAATCAATCAGAGAGTAGTAAAGTACACGCCAAAGACCTGAGTTCTGTTCATCGAACTCCTTTTGCGTTGGTTTCCCATAAATCGCTGCCATGTTCAAGTTTGAGCGGTTCAAAAGCCATCCCATGATGCCCCATCGCCCCATAAATCAGAGTCCAGACATCACCTATATTCAATTTACTAACTTTACAGATCCATTTATCCACTGGTCAATGTGGTAACCAAATTGTACGTATTAAAATCTTTTGAAACGATTGTCATTTTAAATAGCATACTAACTCAAGGGTACCGCTTTCTGGGAGACCATTTGTGGTGAGCATGGTTTAGACGAAAATGGAAACTACCATGGTAAAGACGACATTCAAAAGCAAAAATTGGGCGTCTACTTCAATGAAGCTAGCTCCGGTAAATACGTTCCAAGAGCCGTCTTGGTTGATTTGGAACCAGGCACCATCGACGGTGTCAAGCAATCTGCAATCGGTAACTTGTTTAGACCAGACAATTTTATTTTCGGGCAATCCTCTGCCGGAAATGTCTGGGCCAAGGGTCACTACACTGAAGGTGCAGAGCTCGTAGACTCCGTCATGGACGTTGTAAGAAGAGAAGCTGAAGGATGTGACTCCTTGCAAGGTTTCCAAATTACTCACTCCTTGGGTGGTGGTACCGGTTCTGGTATGGGTACTTTGTTGATCTCGAAGATCAGAGAAGAATTCCAAGACAGAATGATGGCCACCTTCTCAGTTTTACCTTCTCCAAAGGTCAGTGACACCGTTATTGAACCATATAATGCCACCTTGTCTGTCCACCAATTAGTCGAAAATTCCGACGAAACCTTCTGTATTGACAACGAAGCTTTGTATAACATCTGTCAAAAGACTTTGAAATTACCTCAGCCAACCTATTCTCAGTTGAACCATCTTGTTTCCTCTGTCATGTCTGGTATTACCACATCATTAAGATACCCTGGTCAATTGAACTCTGACTTGAGAAAATTGGCTGTTAATTTAGTTCCTTTCCCAAGATTGCACTTCTTTATGGTCGGATATGCACCATTAACTTCAATTGGTGCCCAATCCTTTAGATCTTTGACTGTTCCTGAGTTGACTCAACAAATGTTCGACGCCAAAAACATGATGGCTGCTTCCGACCCAAGAAATGGACGTTACTTGACTGTCGCCGCTTTCTTCAGAGGTAAGGTTTCTGTTAAAGAAGTTGATGACGAAATGTACAAGGTCCAACAAAAGAACTCATCTTATTTTGTGGAGTGGATTCCAAACAATGTGCAAACTGCAGTTTGTTCTGTTCCTCCAAAGGATTTGGATATGGCTGCCACTTTCATTGGTAACTCCACCTCCATTCAAGAATTATTCAAGAGAGTTGGTGACCAATTTAGTGCCATGTTCAGAAGAAAGGCTTTCTTGCATTGGTACACATCTGAGGGTATGGATGAAATTGAATTTTCTGAAGCCGAGTCCAACATGAATGACTTAGTCAGTGAGTATCAACAATATCAAGAAGCTGGTGTTGACGAGGATGAGGAGTTGGATTACGCTGACGAGGCTCCAATCGAGGAAGTTTAGAGTGATTAATTTGATATCTCATGGAATATATCGTTAATAGTGTTTTATTGGTTATGAAATAACGTAGTGATTTATCGTAGAAGTAATCAAGACATCAAACATTGACTTTTTACAAAATTTTTGATTTGATTCTTTTCTTTTTTCATTGACGGTTCACATACTAGTTTGGTCACACTCTGTTCAACTTCTAAATAAAGGTATGTTCTTTAAAGAATTGGGACATCTCTGTGAAACACTTGACACACACCCCAAATTTCAATAATGGACCCTTTTACCTAATCCAAACTGATCAAAATGCCTACAAAAAAACCTTCAATAAATCGTATATGCCTTAATATCTAATGATGTTCGCCTCTCAAGAAACCCTTGATAAAGTCATTCTTGTCAACCACGTTGTAGCTCTCTTGCTCGTCAAAGTATCTCAAAACATGCGATCTTTGTTTCCAGAAATTCATGGTTTCTTGATATTCCATCTGACCTTTCATGTACAAGATGTTTGTAACCTCCAAACTATTCACAAATCTTTGTCTTTCAAATTCCTGTCTCACCTTAGTCTTAATGTTGGAAACTGGCATGTCCAACTCGTACAATTCTGCAAACTCCTTGGCACTTCTGATGTATTTACGGTACAAATGCAAGACACGCAATCTCATTTCAGCGCTCGTGGCTGATTTACGAGTGGTTTCGGCATAAGCTGTGGCTAAAGTCATCGTCCTCTTCAGTTGTGTTTAGAGCGACAATCTTTACTAAATGACGGAATGTGGTTGGTTGAAGTTTTTATGCAGTACGTCACGTGAGTATATATTTACCCTCTCGCTCGATCTTACTCAAAACATAATACTAAGTCATTAAAATTTCTACATATCGAGGTGAGAGGTGGGGGTGGTCGAGTGTGTCGACTTCTTATTATTTTTGTGTACATACTAGCTCTTTTTCTATAATTTTTAAAAATTTACTCGAAGGGTCGAGAAATTTTATAAAGCGACAAAGTTCATAGCACCAGTTCCAACGGTTGGCTGCTGCAAGCATCTTTATTATCTTTAAAATAATATCCTGATCTCCCTTTTCAAGAAGAGACGTGTCTTTAGTAGATCCAGAATCATGCTCCTTTTTAAAATTTAAATATATGATCAAGTAATTATGGCATAATTCCTCGTTCCCGATATCAATTAATTTATCCATAAATTTCAAAGGCGTAGTTTTTAACGTCTCAAAAAATTTCGACCAATAACCGACTTCTATCTTACGAAGGCAATTAATATAAATTGTCTCTGGCAGCTCAGTTTTATTTATCACCTTGATAATATAAGCTAACAATTCGTGTGCAAGTGTGGCATCTGTTTTGATATCGAAATTAGTCAAGTATCTAAATAATAAGAGCTCCAATGAATAATTGAAGTTTTCAAATTGCTTTTGCAAAACCTCTATTTTCTCGTCATTCTTGTTGACCATATAATATTCTATGAAATCATTCAAGATCATCTTGTGGTTCACTCTGGTTTTAAGTTGTAAAAACTTATTACCTCTGAAAGAGCTGAAATTCTCGAGTCCCAAAAGGTTGATTGACTCGTTAGTTTTAGCATTGGAGGAATAATTCAATAATAGAGGTTGGAAATACTCTAAATCATTCCTGACAATTATTGGTTGTAATGAGGTACCGTTTGCTTTTGTAAGTTCTTGAATATTATATATCAAGACAGCTGAACCGTCAAATATATAAAGAACCTCCTCTTCTATGACAGTCAATCCAATAAACTCGACGTGCTGATTTATCAAAATCAAATCGAACATGGTTTTATTGCCATCTTCGAGTGAATCCTCCTGACGCTTCAAGAAATAAAATTCCCCTGTGTGTAAGAGTAACAAGAAATGGATCTTGTCAACAATTTTGATTTGAGAGATATTTAGCACTTCTAAGGATGATGACAACATTCTCAAATCTATTTTAGTTGATAAAGCGACTGAAAGTACCTTGTCGTATTTGAATTTGATCACCGACAAATTGAGATCATCAGTCAAGAGTATCAATTCTCCTGTGGCTTTGTAATCCCTTGCAATCATTTTACTTCCCAATTTGTAGCGCCAAATAATCAGGTCTGACGTGAATTGAAAGCCGTTGCCTCCATGTCCATATTTAGTATCAGAGACGTTTATAACAATAATTTCGTCCACTAGCTTTAGGTTTTCGGAACTATCACTGTATTGTTGGTTGAAAAGAATCAAATGATCATTTTCAGTCCACAAGTGATTGACTATATTCAAACTTTCCAGAAAGAAGTTCTTAAAATTGAACCATATTATATGATTCACTTGTTCTCCTGTCATATATGGTGTAGATACGGATATATTCTCTCCGTGAGTCATGCAAAATTGGTAGTTTTTACTTGAAGAGATTGTAAGATTTCCTGTCAAAGATGAGTGACTTGATGAATAAAGATTCGATGGCTCTCGCTTTCTAATTATCTTTTTGAAATGTGGTAGTATTGGGAACTTGAAAATACCTTGCAGTGATTGATCAATGGCTGATAAGTATTCCGAATTGAAACACAATAAATTTGAATTTTCGCAGTCTGTGTTACTACCCTTTGAACTGGCGAGCAGCAAAACATTAAACATGTATAATTTGTTTGACTGGACCACCACAATACTTTTACAATTCGATGAAATGAACAAATGAGATGCCTTCAAAAAGTCCAACAGTAAGGCAGAGTGACTCACAGCTTCTTTGAATACCTCCAAAGAATTGAAATGGCAATTTCCAAATTTAGAATAGAGTTGCCATATATCTCCATCTATCAATGCAAAATATTCTCCGTCTGGTGACCATTGAATAAATGAAATATCTGAAAATATATGATTTGAATTTGTAATGTTTTTCACAAGACGTAGTAAGCCACCTTCATCAAACCTGTAAAGAGAAATTCGATTCAGACATGACTCAATTACAATGTCTGATTTAGGATTGAAGTAAAGGTCACATTTACCGCCCAGTGGTAACGTGTTTTCGCTCACTTTGATGCCCAGTATTGAATCATCGATGAACTCAAGTTTCCAAGTTTCGAGATCTGATTTCAAAAGAAAGTAATGAAAGTTCTCATTGTAAAATAACTGTAATTTAATTTTATCATTCTTCATATTAACCTTTGGGAACCAGTCTAAATCATGGAGGTCTATGGTCTTAACGTCCATGGTTTTTAAATTGAGAGTTTGTAGCAAATCTGTGCTATAGACGAACAAGTTATGCGAATTGGGTTGTAACCAGAAATTTTCTATGCCTATAGATACTTTGAAAGTTTTAAGTACTACCAATTTGACATGTGGTATCCTCAATGAATTTGATTCGTCCTCGTTTGGTAAATTTCCGAAATGTTCAACATTTTCAAGATTTTCCATCGCTCCAGAGCCCACGATAATAGACTTTGTGGCACTCTTTATGAGACTTGACATCGAAAACAGAGATTTGGTGATACACATGGGGTATCCAGATTGTAAAAGTTCATCTGACTTACTGCTGACGACCTCAAATATCGGTTTCAGCAGCTGGACTTGAATTTGACAGAAAATGATATAGTTCAATGATGTACTAATGAAGATGTTTGAATGTCTGCTTTGTTGGGATTTGGCCGTATTGAGGGAGATTTGCTGTATTTTCACATCAACATTATGTCCATGAAGATCGATTGATTCTACTGCTCGTTTATGAGAAGCGATAGGAATAAAAGTGTGACCATGGTAGACCAAAAGCTCTGTTTTGGTAATATATATGAAGAATGGTGTATGGGGAACTTGGACGATCTTCAATGGTATCTCTGGACTGCCCAAAGTGGCCTGTAGTACAGGAGATCCATCAATCCACACCATTTGGATTTATGAAATATTAAAAGATAGGAAGACACCGCGAAATATGCTGACGATAGTAGATAGTGGAAGATATAATACAATAATTGTGGAAGTTGAAAGGCATTATTATGTTGATAATTGAGCTTTAGAGGTCTTATTAGGTATTTTTATTCAAATATTTAAAAACCTAGGTTTAGGTGTAATGTTTTCCTTCAATCAAAGACGCTAGTGTCATGCCTTGTATCTTTACTGAAGCACGTGACAGTATAAAAGTGGTGACAGACTATGAAAACAAAGGGTTGACATTGTAAATGGTTGATCCCAGAATGAATAAGGACTGTGAAAAAGAGATCAAAAACTGATTGTAAGAATTCAGATATCTTATTAAGTAAAATCTGATCATTATAAAAATGCTACTTAGCCTCTATCTAAATTTTTCAAATTAAATGCATCTTCGAGAATAATTATTTACGAATGGAAATATGAATTCTTGATCAATATTTCAGTTAAAAAACTTTCTCCTTCTAACAAAAGTAAGTTTATAGCCCGAAACAAATATGTTTAATGTTAAAGAGCCATTACTTGGAGGAAATTCATTGATAAAGGAAACCCGACTTCGAAGTATTAACCTTCAATTATTTAACGTCTTTTAACCCTTGTAGATAATTGTCAAATAAAACCCATCACCACACCTTTCATCTTTATCCGGTAAAGACACCATTCTGTAATTTTTTACACTACAATTGAATACTCAGTTACTAATATTAACCTCCAAATAAGTATACATGTAAATAGATTAACGGTAAGACTTTTGGAATCTGGCTCTGGCACCACGACCACCAAACTTCTTTGGCTCCATTCTTCTGGAGTCAGCAACCAACAAGGTCTTGTCGTAAGCAGCGAAGATCTTCTTCAATTCGTTCTTGGAAGCTTCGTCAACGTATTTCTGGTGGTAAGCAATCAAACCCTTAGCGATAGCTTGTCTGATGGCGTAAACTTGAGAGACGTGACCACCACCGGTGACCTTGACTCTGATGTCAATGTTTTGGAATTTGTCAAGACCAACCAAGGTGAGTGGCTCGTAAACCTTGAAACGAAGGATTTCTGGTTGAACCAAGGTGATTGGAGAACCGTTAACCTTGATAAGACCCTTACCGGCCTTAACGTGGGCAACAGCAGTAGCAGTCTTCTTCTTACCGAAAGTCTGTTTGTTAGTATACGTTTGCTAGACAGCATTGCTTGGAGATACCAAGCGCACAACAAGATCGCTCGTTGGCTTAAATGGAATTGGAAGTGGAATTTATAAGACAAAGATACACCAGCTTCAGTACGATTATTGCCATGGGACCTTTTGTCTGGTAATCGGGTGATGAAAGGCATTTATAAATAAAGGTCTTAATGAGTGAAACGGTAATAGACAAATGTCCATATTCCAAGTAAAGCAAAACAGCTAACTCTCACCATTCATCATTCCAACACTTTGTCTTTATAAATCATCGTAATCCAAGCGTTTTTCACGGTACTTGGATTTTTCACTGCTACGTCTTCTTCTTCATGGTCAACCCTAATCGACAAGGGCCCCACTAGTTGTACGGGAACTGGGGCCATACATGGCATGTTCGTACCCTGGTCATATTATATCCACTTCCGCTTCTATCATCTTCCAGTGATACATACTTGTACAGATGGAGTAGACATAGTTTCTGATCGTTAACAAACAGAGTTTTTTTCCTGAAAGATTTTGAGGTACCTCACTGCTCGGAGCAGAAAAAATTGGTTGGTACTGCACACGGCCCTGCCATTGCCAGGCCACTATAGGGTGCGAAAATTGGTGTGTGCGCATGACATCGTGACACAAAGAAGGAAATTTGTGACTGCTTTTTTGACAAAGTAACGTGCGCGAAACTTTTCAATGCGCGATTGAGCTTTGTGTAATTTCCTGTCTGTAAGCCATCAAGATGAACAATTGGTGTTATTTACTATGGTGCGCGGCCTGCACAGAAACATTTTCATCTCCTCGCAGAAAACCCTTACCAGCAAAAAAACTTTTTCTTCTTACTTCACTCAGTAACAATGGCTATCTCTAAGAACCTCCCATTATTGAAGAACCACTTCAGAAAGCACTGGCAAGAAAGAGTCAAAGTCCACTTTGACCAAGCCGGTAAGAAGGCTTCTAGAAGACAAGCTAGATTGGCCAAGGCTGCTAAGGTTGCCCCAAAGCCAATCGACGCCTTGAGACCAGTCGTTAGAGCTCCAACTATCAAATACAACAGAAAGATCAGAGCTGGTCGTGGTTTCACTTTGGCTGAAATCAAGGCTGCTGGTTTGACTGCTAAGTACGCCAGAACCATTGGTGTCGCCGTCGACCACAGAAGACAAAACAAGTCTGAGGAAATCTTCGACTTGAACGTTGCCAGATTAAACGAATACAAGTCTAAGTTGGTTATCTTCGACAAGAAGACCAAGGCTGCTGAGATTGCTTCTCACGCCCAGGCTTCCACCCCAGCCACTTTCCCAGTTGTCCAGCCAGTTCAAGACTCTAAGCCAAGAGCCGTTGAAGTTCCAGAACAAACTGCTTTCAGAACCCTCAGATTGGCCAGATCTGACAAGAAATACAGAGGTATTAGAGAAAAGCGTGCCAAGGAAAAGGCTGAAGCTGAAGCTGAAAAGAAGAAGAAATAATTGTATAGTTAATCTACTCATTGATACGGTTACTGAGCGTAGGAAAATTTGATTTAAAAATTTATAGCTGTAATTAGTGGTTCAAAGGACAGCTCTTAAAATACTAAATGACAGGCATAGGTTTTGTTCAGATGATATTCTTAATAGATGTCATCGTTTAATGGTAATTTAGTATATGAATCATATGTTTCACCAGACGACGCTAATTTTTCACTAAGCATTCTCAAAAAGGAAGTCGACGGTAATCTTAGCAATAGAATGATATGGAAACATGAGTTATTTGAAGTGTAACTATTTTATGACCATCGAAACTATCATCTAATTATTACAGATTTTTCTACATCTCATTATTAAACGATATTATACATTAGTATTCTAACACATCTAATCGAATAAACCGAAACCCATGTCGTCATCGGATTCTTCCTTGGCTTCTTCTTCCTTCTCTTCAGCAGCCTCTTCAGCAGCAGCACCACCAGCGGCAGCGGCACCACCAGATGGAGCAGCAGCAGGACCAGAGGAGATGTTGAAGAACAAGTCCTTCAAGTTTTGACCCTCCAAAGCCTTAGCGAAGATGTCAGCCCAGATGGATTCGACTTCGATTTCGGCCTTGGTGACCAATTGCAACAACTTTTCAGAAGTGATGTCGACTTCAGCGTCAGCCAAGATCAAGGCAGCGTAGGACAAAGCAGTTTCAGTAGACATTATTAACTAGAGATAATCGATTTAAGCGATAGCAGCAGACTATTCTTAGTTGTGTAGCAGAAGCGAAAGATGTGAAATTTTTGAGAAAAAGTCGAAGAGGGAGCGTTGGGGCTCGAGCCCTAACATATCTGCAGGAAAAATAATAAGTACAGGAAAAGTTGTGAGTGCAGGTTTAACAAATACCAGATGACAAAAGTGGGAATTATATCGGTTTAATTTGAGAGTGTGGGAGAGGTTTCAAGAGATGGATAGTTAGTAAGTGCTGATTAAAGCAGGGGAAATACATATTGTGGTGTTGAAGGGAAACAAAATACGTAAATGAGTATGATGAATATTTGTAATAAGCTAATTTTTTAAAAGAATTTACCATTGAAGAATTTGGGGATTTCGTTTGCCTTGAGCTACTGAATATCAATACGTAGGTCATAATCGGATTGAATTGGGCATGATTTATCCTTAAAGGATCTTTTAATAAGCAATTCAGATTCCATAGCAAAGTATACCATCAGTTTTAATTCACCCTTTATGGCAAAATATTACCAACTAATTTTCCTTGAATCCTGATAATTTGCTGCAGATGCTGACAAAGTAATTCTCGCAACCATGCAATCTGTGTGGGGATGCTCCATAATAGACTACTCGCAAGAAATTAAAGAGCAGCCTTTTCTGCTCGAAAGTTATCTTGAAGTAACATAAAAAAAAATTGGGCCATTTCTATTCACGAGATAGATAAATATACGTTGCAGAGCTAACGTAGATAAACAATTAAACATATTGTTAGTAGCAACATGGAACAAGAAAACCAACAGTACTAAAATTGTAAAACATTCCTTCGTAGTTCCCGTCCCATACGTCCGTTGTCGTATCGGATATAGCCACACACCGCTCAGAGCGTTATCATTATGGGTCTTCGGATCTATTTACCCCAGACGTGCGCGAGGTTAAAAATTCCCCAACAAATCAGGGCTGGTCCATTTTCAGTTGTTTTAAGTTCAATAAATTTTCTCCCCTGAAGCCAGAATAAGTCAGTAAGCTTTATCATTTGAATCTAAAAATGTTTCTTCTGAACCCATTAATCACCATTTCAATTTAACCCCACGTCTCATCCGTATCTCACTTGGACCAGTTTGGACATTTACTTGTGTTAACTTTGCACCGCACCGCACCGCATCGTTCCTTCGGTAGAAAAAAAAAAACTCGAGCGTGACGAGGTTAAAAAGCGAGTAGAGTCTCCTAAATTTTACTAAGCGGCCGCTGCTTCGTATAGTCACTTGAGAATTTCCTTTGAAGGCCAATTGTTTTGGCATTATTGAAGAACCATTGCATTTTATTCATCAAAAGCTTACATCATCTGTTCGTTTAAGAGGAGCAAAATCCTTCATTTGAGACAGAAAAGGCCTGCTCATAATTTTTCACCATGGGTAAGAAATCATTGGTCACACCAGATGAAGTTAACTTCGAGTTGGTAGATCCCGGAACCATCCGCATTGACTGTTCTGGTGCATATATTGGAAACGATTATCTTTTGAGAAAATCCTCGGATTTTGAACTGTCCAGTGAAGATTCCGATGGTGACCAACAGCATAAATCGAGCCTGCCATCCATTCATAGCATGAATGGTGGGAATGATGAAAATGATAGCGCCGATGAAACCGCAGATGAAATTATTCAACATGGTGCCCGTAATAGCATTTCTTTTGCCAATACAATTCATGACGACGGAGAAATAAACTTCAAAAATATTACCTTACCAAAGCATAACTCAGAAGTCATCCATATTTCAGTAGATATTGGAGGAACTCTTACCAAACTAGTATATTTCACTAAAAATGGCGAGTCTGGTGGGCGTCTTCATTTCAAAGATTTTCAGACCGAATCTTTCCAATCACAAGCATTGAAATTCATGATAAAACTTATTTTAAATTCAATCGACCGCAGCGAGCCACCGATCACTTATATCATGGCTACAGGTGGAGGAGCACATAAATTTTATCAATTGATGACAAAAACATTCAAAAAGCATAAACTCCCAATGCATATCATAGCGAAAGATGAAATGGAATGTCTCATTAGAGGATTGGATTGGTTCCTCACTAAGATTCCAAACGAGATTTTCATTTACGATTTGCAATTAAATTCCACAAAATTTATTCCTAGTCTTGTTAAAGAAAGTGAAAACATTTACCCCTACTTATTGGTGAATATTGGTAGTGGTGTTTCGATGATAAAGGTAACTGGACCTGGACCTGATGGATTCGAAAGAATTGGCGGTTCGTCGCTTGGAGGTGGAACGCTTTGGGGTTTGTTATCATTGCTTACTAGTGCGAAAGATTATAATGAGATGTTGGAAATGGCGCTGCGTGGAGACAATGAAAATATTGATCTTCTTGTGGGAGATATTTATGGTACCAATTATAATAAGATTGGGTTGAAGTCTAATCATATCGCTTCATCTTTCGCCAAGGTATTCAAAAAATTAAAATCTAAGAATCGAGAGCTTACACCTGCTGAAAAGTTGCAACAATTTAAGGACGAAGACATTGCTCGGTCATTGTTGTACCTGGTTCTGAATAATATTGGTCAAATTGCATACTTGCAAGCATTAAGATTCAAATTGAAAAGAATATACTTTGGTGGCAGTTATATATCGGGGCATATGCAAACCATCCATACATTATCCTATGCAGTTAATTTCTGGTCTAAGGGCGATATGAAATCGTACTTTTTGAGACATGAAGGTTACTTGGGAAGTGTTGGTGCGTTTATTATGGGACCGGAGTCGAAGGGATGAGATCTGCGGGCAGATATTTATTATTGATAGAGGGGACGAGTTCCTAATTTACATACGTTATGGGTAGGATATATGCTAATGATTTGTGCCACAAAGTAGGATTTGAAGATGAATTAAAGGAGCATATAGTATGGAAATTAAAACCAAGAGAGTATGGAGAATATAATGGAGTAATTGCAAGGTAAAATCAATTTAAAATTATCGGAGTAATGAAGCTTTTTGAAATAGAATTATGCAGTTTCAATCTATTACCTTTATTCAAACTTTTCAACTTAAAATTAGTCGTCAAATTATAATGAGCTCATAGTAAATATGTAGACATGAAGTGAAGTTCATAGGTAAGAAAGTAGCAAAGTAATAGTAAAATGGTGAATTAACACCATGTGAAGCCTTAAATTTAAAGATACAAATAGTTATAAACAAAGTTCTCGCAACAATTTCAGCTCATTTCAACTCGATAATCCACGTTCCCAACAAGTAGGTTGCTGCAGACGCATCGGTTGCGCTAGTTGTTGCAGCATTTGCATAGTTTTTCAAACGCAAGCGTATTTTTTTTTAAAATTAAGATTATCGGAACCTTCATCTAATGCTGACATAAAAGATTGACTTTATTTGCTGTAAAGCCTAATGAGCTAAGGTATTAATCCTCTATAATTTTAAAACTACATTTAGATTAAAAAAACCTTAAAATTCCTTGATACTAAACCGCTATACCGTCTTGCCCATGCCTGCATCTCTTGGTCGCTCCATGCGACGTTGCAATGGAGGGGTAATTTTGCGCCTGCACCGGAGACAAAACAAAAGTAAAACGGTTTCATTTATTTCACCCCCGTTGCAACAACTACGGATGTCTGCACGATAATCAGCTAAATTTGGATAACTACGACTTGTGGAATTATTTACTGACAGGCACTGGCCGTTAATTATTTTTTTTTTCCAGAAGAACATGGAAATACAAAACCCGGCTTCTCTCCACCAACATTTTACACCGCTCTCCATTCAACCTCGGTCTTCACCATCCCATCGTTTGCACGCAGAGTGGACCGAAGAGCAAGAAAACATTGCTAAGATGCTGCTGACATACACAAAGATTTATGATACCCCGCTGAAGGTAAGAACTTCCCAACCAGTCGTGATCGAGGAGAAGGATGTCTTGGATTTTAAGTCAGCACCTTCTTCTGCAAAACCAAACCCCGCTAAGTTGACTTCCGCCGTTAAAAATGTCAACAATTTCGACATATTCTGGTCTATGCTCAACGATGTCGTGGGAAAAGACAAGTTGGCCAAGTTCAGTCAATATACATTGCGGTTGCTTCTCTTTTGGGCCAACAAAGGTGAAAAATACTTGTCTGACCCAACTTTGAACTTTGAAATTATCTCCAAACGGTACAATGATAGAGAGAAACAACTCAACTTATTCTACAATTTTCTTAAGCATCCACAAAACTTTGTGAAAGTTATCATTGTCATGGTGCTAAACAAATTCCAACAAAGATTTGCTGGTATGGTCAAAGGACTTGGGCTTTACCGACAATTTCTCCGATTTGGTAAATCGCCCTTCCGCTTGAATAATATCATCAAGAAATTCTCTGGAACCGTTAGAAAAGCCTCTAATGTGGAAGAGTTCACAGAATTATTCTTCTCTAAATCTACAATTGATGAATTAATTGGATTTTACTACAACTTCAACGATGAAGGAACGCTTTTATACAAATTAGGGTTATTTAACAATAAAACTGTCCATGGTTTCGTGTCCAAGCATGAGGCTTACGCATGGTACTGCGATACTATATTTGGACTCTATAAGACCTATAGAAATTTACAAGACACATATCAGAAAGAGCTTGAATTGAAAATACAAATACAGGTAAAATCAAGATCCCGAGTGATATCGCGTCAACTTTTAGGTTCTGGTGATCCAACCTCTAGTTCCAACTTCAATTCAAGTGATGAGCGTGATCTTCAAAAATTGAAAGAGATCGAGTTCGATAAGCAGAATTTGTACCTTGATGTGTACAAGTTGCTTTCAGACTTTTTATTTAATTCGTACACGGTTTTCAACGCCAAGTTGCCATTTGCAACTTTCCAAATATGGATGGGGATGAGTGCTTCTTTCCTCAGTATCGTTAAGTTGTATCGTCAAACAAAGTTAAAATTAGAGGGTTCTAAGTAAATGTTAGAGGAGTTTTCAGCATGGGGCATAAGTTATGTATTATAGAGGACGCAGTAAATACAGTGAATATGATCAAGAAATGAAAGTTTCGAGCGCAAAGTGACTATAATTGTAGACCCTTTCCAATGCGGAAAAAGTACCGGTGCTATCATCGTAAAGTCTTTCCCATGTTTTTTCAAGGCCTTCTCATCTGTATGAATCTCAATATTTTTATTTGAAAAATGAAATTGTTTCTTTATTGTTGCAACACTCATGGAATGGATACTCCCCTCTGAAGTGGCACTGGCAACGGTGAAACCACCTCCGAATGTTAATGATGATCAAGTTAGTCAGCTTTGGGAGAAGGCGCTCGAATCTCCTAATGATATACAGTTGTGGAACCAATTATTTGACCGCCTAGATCAAGTGATCGCTGAAAAGGCATTTGCCAATGAAGAGCTTCTAAGTGCCCTCAAACAGTGCTACGATACATTTTTGACTCGCTTTCCTTACTCAACATCTTATTGGGAGCGTTATGTAAATACGGCAACCTCGTTAAATGAAGATGATGCCGAGATATTAGATATTTGGACGCAGGCAGTCACCAAGAACCCTCACTCAATAATAACTTGGGTAAAATATTTGGACTTGTTGAGTGAATCTGGCAAAAAATTGCAGTACATCAAATCCCAATTCAAGAAGGCTATTGAGCTAAACGGCTACCACTTCTATGGACAAAGCTTATACGATAAATGGCTTGCTTTTATTGGTAATGATGAAGAGGAAAAATATAGCGAACTTTTGAAACTCATTCAGATTCCACTCTACCTGTACGCACAGTATTATCAGTCTTTTACGGAAATTAATAAGACGCAGGGGCTAGATAAACTTTTAAACGAAGCCCAATTGGCGTCGTACTTGGAGAGATTTCAGAAGGGTAGCGTTAGTGAGTTATCCACTGTGGAAGTACATCAAATAGTGGATGACTATAGTTACAAAATCTTCCAAGCCACTCAAACTCAGGTCGAAGCAAAATGGATTTATGAATCCGCCATTCTGTATCATGATTTCAATATTGAGCTCTATACTGAAACGAAATCTGAAATTGATAAATGGATTGTTTACTTGGATGCTGAAATAGTGTTATTCGATAACGAAACTCTACATGCACATGAGCACTTCAACCGCGTGGTAAGCGTTTTCGAGAGGGCACTTGTTCCCAACTGTTTCAATGCTGATCTTTGGTACAAATATGTGGAATTCCTTGAAAGACTGCAAAGAACAGAAAAGGCACATGTACTCGAAACTTTACAGAGGGCATCATCAATTTTGCCTCTCAACGACTCAAGGAGCAGCGAGCTCAGGCTAAAGTTTATAAAAGAGAAATTTCACGAAGCCCCTCAGGAAGCAATGAAAGAGATTATTATTTTGTACGAAGTTTATTGTTCGGATAAACCTAGATATCAAAAAGACGAGCTTGTTAATTTAATTAAATTAACTCTAGAACTCGTCCCGACTACGTCGTCCCAACTCGGTAACCTTTTAAAGTCGCAATTTTTAGATGATAGGCCGAAGAAGCGTGCAACTGACGATACGTCCCACGATAGCATTTTAAATCTCATTAGATGGAATGATGACACACTGCTAATCCTTCTTATACGTTATCTTAAGACATTGGTTATTGAGAATAAAGATGCTGCAGTCATTCGAGAAGTTATCAATGCTTATTTTAATGATCATCGAGTCCAACACTGTGCTCCTTTCTGGGCATTCTGTATAGACTTTGAAGGTAGAAAGCAACACGACTTGGCAAACTTGCTGAGAATTTTGGCTCACATCAAAAAAAATACTAAGCTACCAAAAGCTACGGTGGACACATTCATTTCAATTCATGAGTCGATTGTTCTTGCTAATCTTCCACAATACTTTCAATTGAGTGTCGATAACGATAAACCGGACGAGTCTTTGATCTGCTGGCAGGATACCTCCAATTCTTTGGCTATTAATAAATTATGGAGAGGCCGTAATGCCAAGGCCCAAAACACAAGTGCCGAAGCATATTATAAAGAATTGGTGGGTAGGGTAGGACACCCCGGGATAAGCATGGACCATACACCAAGAATCACAAATTCAGTAGATTTTTCCGTTCTGCTTACTGAGGGTTTCAGAGCACCGCCTCTCCCCACTTTCAAAAATGTAGAAAAGGCATCCATGCAAATACCTCATCCTGAAGACCGTTAACACACATTCAAAGGGTATCGCTTTGTCTTCCTATAACTAATAGACCATCACGTACCTTGTTTGTAGAATTACATCTATTGTCTCCGAAGACCTCAAGAACCTTCAACTTCTCGCATCTAGTACCGATCAAATCAACTACTTCATCATCAACTGCTCTTACGAAGCCAATATCCAATGATGTTAATAAAGGCAATGGGGTTTCGGCATAATATTTGCCAATTTCATTATTCCCCTCATCTTGCTCCTTTGCATACCTTTGTTTCATAGCCATCTTTTTAGGATTCGATTCTTCAGTTAAAACCAGAAGAAGGAACGTTTTCGATATTGGGTATACAGAATTGAGTGAAAGCTCCAAAAGAGTATCACCTGAATGGCGTAACAAAGCATAAATGGCTTCATCCCCGAGACCAGAACATTTCGTGAGATCTACTCGGAAAAGTCCTCCACTGCTAAGAGACTTATGTTCATCAATAGCGCTGGCAAAACTCTCGTCCGTCAAATTATACAAGTCACGGAGAGAAAGTAGATTGAGAGAGGGGCAAAACTTGGCAATTCCTTCAGTGACAAACTTATCAGTGAGGGAAGAGCAACCATCCAAATTCAACAGAAGAAGCGATTCACCTATAATGGATAACAAATTTATAATAAAATCATCGCTTATAATATCTGGGTTGCTTGGATAAGAAATTTCTAACTCTGTCATTTGTTGAGGCTGCAAATAATGGGGGAATAATTCGTAAACTGCTGCTTGATCCAAGCCATCTAAACGTGAAAGTTTCAACAGCTTTAATGTCGCACCCTGCGTCTCCAACATCGAAATTAACGAGTCAGATCTAAATCTATGAGTATTCCTGACTTCGAACTTACTCAAAAAGGAGCAATTTTCAAAAAATTCTTGCCATACATCGTCACTGATCAAAAAGGGACCATTCAACGAGATGCTGTGTAAATTTTTCAACTTGTCATAAAAGTACTTCAAATTATCATTGTGTAGTTGGCCGCACATAAACAACGTGAGCAGTTCTAAATTAGGGCAGATCAGGGCAATCCGGTTGAGACTATCGGAATCGACATTCAGACAATCCCAGAGTTCCAATTCTTTCAAGCCAGGATGCAAGAACAAATCAATAGTACTGTCATTGAGTGATCGATTTTTCGAAAGGATTTGAGAGATTTTGCTCATATGGACCTGGCCAATATCACCAAGAGCTTCAACGTCGCTAATATTTTCGGTGATTTTCCTGATACAAACATCTTGTAACGTAGGAACTTTAACTTCCGATTTATCGAGGAGGGCCAGGGCCATCTTCTTACGTCTTTTTCGAGCATTTAGTTGATTTCTGGCCGCATTTCTTTCTTTCTTCTTGAGCAACTCTTGACATTTTTCGCAGTAATAGCCCTTGCGGGTATCATCGAATCGCAGGTATACCGAAATATGAAAATCGTCACCACAGTCTACACACTGATCGACTTCTCCAGACTTTTTCAAATGAGTGTCTTCTTCTGAGAAAACAGCATCGGAATCGGAACCAGCAAAATCTGAGTCTGAATCTGAATTTGAGTCGCTGCTTGGAAAATTGCCACCATTATTTCGAGTTCGTCTTGCTGGTCTATCAGCGGCAGCTTTGGCACGTTTCCGTTTTTCTCTGGCAGCTTTTTTCATTTCCCTAATTTCATCTTCATCCACTTCAGGAGTTACCTCATCCACAGATTCAACATCGGGAGTGGCAGACGTTCTCGATCTGGATCTTCTATTTGGAGTGGTTGCAGCGGTGGAATTTTCCAGAGACTGATCAGTCTCCGCCGCTTCATTTTGCTCTTGCCGTCTTCTGAATCCGTCCGTAATACCTTCAACACGCAAGAACTCGGTTAAAGCAGAATTAGGACCTCGGACCCCCAGGCCTTTCCCATTTCCTCGTCTTGCCATCTTCTGTAGTTGCTATCAGAGGATGCAACTCCTGCAAATAAGCACAGGCCCGTTAAGAGCAGCGAGCAGGTGCTGCCTGCATACAGTCCGAATCCTAGTCGTAGTCGTTCAAATCTTGAACTTCCCGCCACTAAATAGATCATCAAAGCATCATAAGTCCTTCAATGCAGATTATATTCAAGGATTTCAAAAAACAGAAGCTCACGGTCGATGTTGAAGCATCAGATACGGTATGTAACTGGGAATAAAGCGCGTTTGTTGTTCTAATCCTTGACATATTACTAACACAATATAGGTCTTGTCTGCAAAGGAGAAGGTAGCTCAACAAAAGGAATGTGAAGTAGGACAATTGAAATTCGTGTATTCCGGTAAGGTTTTGGTCGACAATCAAACCATGGAAGAGATCAAGATCAAGGAAGGCGATTCAGTCATTTTTATGATAGGAAAGAAGCCTGCTGCGGTTAAATCCGAGCCCAAGACTGACGCTTCAGAGGTGAAGACTTCAGCTCAAGAAGCTTCAAGCTCCGGTGATGCCACTGCCAAATCAACCAGTACTGTAGCTACTGAAGGTGCTTCTTCTACATCTGCTGCTCCTGCTAGTGACGACTTTGCTTCAGGTAGTGTCAGAGAAGCATCGATTCAAAATATAATGGAAATGGGCTACGAACGTCCACAAGTGGAAGCCGCTCTTCGTGCAGCCTTCAACAATCCTCATAGAGCCGTAGAATATCTCTTGACTGGACTTCCTGTTACTGAACAACACGAGACTCGTTCTGCTTCCACCCCAAGTAACGCCACTGAAAATGTTAGCAATGCTGTTGATGAAGACGGTGAAGAACCCGGCGAAAACTTATTCGATGCTGCTGCCGCAAATACAAACACTCAATCCGGGGGTCATGAAGTTGCTGCAGGTGATGATGTGGGCGAAAATCGTATGGAATTGTTGCGTAGGGCTTTGCAAAGTAACCCAGAGTTAATTCAACCAATGTTGGAGCAATTGCTGATAGAAAATCCACGGATGGCTGAATTGATTCAGCAAAACCCAGAAGAATTTATTCAAACTCTTTTGGAGGCCGAGAGTGGTCAGGGTTATGAAGGAGAGTACGAAGGTGAACTTGAAGGTGAAACAGCCGATGGTGAAGATGTCATCCGAGTTGAGCTCACTGAACAAGATCAAAACGCAATCAATCGCTTGTGTGAGCTTGGATTCGAACGGAACTTGGTTATTCAAGTGTACATGGCTTGCGACAAGAACGAAGAGATAGCCGCTGATATCTTGTTTAGAGATATGTAATTCTAGATTAACGAATACAATGAGAATGATAAGATTCAATGAAAAGAGGGCAATATCAGTTCAAAAGTGGAATAGATTCATATGTTACACGATTTCTCAAAATAAAGGATCAAATATTCAAAGCCGTAAGATACAGTTAGAAGGTTCTTTATAACAGTCTAATATATATTTTATATCTGCAAAGTAGCAAAATTGCTGACCGATTCATGGCGATTCAAATCTTCGTCGGAGACATCAGCGTTGCCAGGTCTGAGAACTATTTGACTGTTCATACCGGCAGAAATGGCAGCGTCGACCTCTTTGATATTGTCGCTCAAGAATAAGACGCTCTTTGGGTCACTATCGTGGCCAATATCTTTCAAGATATTTGAGTACGAGTTGGCTTCAGTTTTAAAACCAGAGGTAGTAATATCGAAATATCCAGAAATATATGGATTAAGATCCCCAAATCCCTGGACATGTCCAAAGAGTAACTTTTGTGCTTTGACGGAACCGGAGGAGTAAATGTAGACCTTGTTTGATTTGGAGAATTGAGTAATATATTCAATTGCGTCCTTATAAACGGGGGCTTGTAAGTCACCGTTGTCGTAGCCGATCTGCCACACGAGACCTTGGAATGATTTCAAAACAGGATCTTTAATATCTTTAGCCACTAAATCATTGATATGGTCTGATACTGTGGAAAGAGATGCAGTAATGTCTTTTGGAAATTTGCTTAAAATGGCGCTAACTTCATTCTCTTTTGCATCAATTGGGTACTGGAGTGAGTTCAAGTATTGAGGCAATTGCTGTAAGAAATAGGGAAAAAGTGTATCCTTGACGAAGGAAATCGGACAGACAGTACCCTCTATGTCTAAAAGTAAAGTTTTGATCAGCATATTGGAGTACTTAAATGTTGTAATGGATGACCAACTAAGTGATTATTATTTTCCAGATCGAAACAAATTGTTGCGTCGATTTATTGAGAAACTGTGGAGAAGAAGCAAGTAAATGCATTAGTCATGAGTAGAAGAAGAGACTAATACAATTCTAATCAACAACAAACAATAATTAATAGTAAGAATAGTACAAGAGACATCAAATAAAATGATATTTCCATGCAAATATCCCAAAATTTAGGTACACTAGAGTGTAAACTATGATCGTTCAAGTATCGATCAAGCCTCCAACCGATATAAATTTAACGCATCAAATTCAGAAGGCCTTCGCGGTTTGACATCTTACCATTCATTGGAGATTTACCCTCCCCTTTGCTTTAATTCAATCAACTGAATCACTTTTCGCCATTATAATTTAATCTTCTATTATTAAAAACATCAACTTTCACCAAATAAATTCATTTAAACCTCTATCCGTCTACAATCATTTCACGTTTATCGTTCATTCACGTGGGCATCCAGTCCTGATCCTGCATATTGACCGGCCGATCTTTAGATCTTTGGGTTCTGGGTCCGCCTGCACACTGTCTCTTTGGGTTCGCCTGCACATGCTCCCCACCACACAACAAAAGCAGCAACCATCACAAGTAATCGATAGAGGCAAATGACGCCGGAAGAACTTGAGAGCAGGTTGTTGGACGCAGATAAAGACTTTGTTGATGAGGAACATATAGAGGCTTTCGAAAACGCTTTACTTTGGGAACATGATGGTACTTACTTAAACTCCCTGTCCACCACTTCCAGCTTGCTGCCCAACACAACTGGAGATGTACAAGAGGGTACTAAGACCGAGAAAATTACCCTGAAAAGTGATTGGTATCCAGTTGGTGGATCATCTCGATCTGGATCCAAAAGCCAGAGGAGACATTCTAGTACTAGAAGAAAATCTCTGTCGCCAAAGAAGTCCAAAAGGAACACTCACGATAAGCTCACCGATAAGGTCCGAGATGAATTTAGATCAAGCGCAGCATATACTTTACTCCGTTGGCCAATTTTAATTTTCATATTATCATGGATCTGGACCTTAACTTTACTCTACACCTGTGTGAGGGCCTATGTGGCTCTTTCAGAATACTTTTTTACCTGGATTGGACAACGTCGCAAAATCAGGGAAAAGCTCCGAGCTTCCAAAACTTATCAAGAATGGGTGGATACCGCAATTGAGTTGGATCAATATTTGGGTCTTGACAAATGGTCTAAGGAAGATAAGTTCTCTTATTATGACTACAAAACTATAAGACTAACTATAGCTCGCTTGAAACGATTTCGCTCCGAGCAAAGGGATCAAGATATGTTAGTGTTACTTCAAGGATGTCTCAAGAAGAATTTTGCTGGAATAGAAAACAGACAGCTATATTCTCACAGATACTATGGTACGAAGAATCTTGTATCTGAGTATAACGAGCTTGTGGTTGAGTGCATTGATTATATCATCAATTCTGAAAAAATCGAAAATGGAGCCAAACGCAAATTCTTCAAATTTGTACTGAAAAACTACGGTAAATCCGCCTTATGCTTAAGTGGAGGCGCATGCTTTGCATACATACATTTCGGTATCGTCAAGGCTCTTTTAGATAATGATTTGATGCCTCGCATCATATCTGGGACCTCTGGTGGAGGATTAATTGCAGCCTTGGCTTGTACTCGAACAGATGACGAATTGAAGCAACTTATAGTTCCTAAATTGGCCACTAAAATCACAGCATGCGAGGACCCTTGGTACGTGTGGTTGCCTAGATGGTGGCAGACAGGTGCTCGATTTGATCTGGTATCATGGGCTCGTAAATCTAATTTTTTCACAAGAGGCTCCACGACATTCCAGGAGGCTTACAAAAGAACTGGTCGTCGTTTAAATATTCTGACGGTGCCGAATGATCCACATTCTCCTGTTATTTTATGTAACAGTGTGACCTCGCCTAACTGTATTATTTGGTCCTCCTTGTTGGCCTCTTCTGCCGTTCCTGGTATTTTGAATCCCGTGGTTTTGATGATGAAAAATCCTCACGATGAGCATCATGTTGAGCCCTTTTCTCTTGGAAGTAAGTGGAGAGATGGCTCGTTAAGAACCGATATTCCTTTGGATGCATTAAACACCTACTACAATGTTAATTTCTCTGTGGTTTCGCAGGTCAATCCCCATATCCTGTTGTTCTTTTTCGCTCCAAAGGGTACTGTGGGGCGCCCCGTGGCCACTGCAAGGCGTCTGCTGCGCAACGAACGTTATGCAACTTTCAGGGGAGGATTCATATTAACAGCGCTCGAGCAACTTTTGAAGTTGGAGATCAGGAAATGGTTGAAAATTATTAAAACACTTGATCTCTTACCGCATTTCCTAGAGCAAGATTGGCTGAATATTTGGTTACAGCGGTTCAGTGGATCTATCACCATTTGGCCGAAAATCAAGTTGAAGGACTTTTACTACCTTTTGAGCGATCCTACGGAAGCCAGGTTGGCGGAAATGATTACAAAAGGCGAAAAATGTATCTATCCATGCATTTTATTTATCAAGCATAGGTTGAGTATTGAAAGGGCAATCGAACGGGGAAGAGATGAGTGCAAACGAATGGACCTTGGGGATGGATTGAACAAACCCGAGATAATGTCGACAACAGAGTATGAGGTACATGAGGATGACTCTGATGTTGAATCAAGTGACGATGATTTACCACCCATTCAACCCACAGGTGATCAACTCCACGCATTCTTGCCGCTGCAAGACGAAGAAGATGATCCCGATTATCAAGACGTGGACGACGATGATGATGAGGAGGAGGAGGAGGAAGAATATTCCGATGATAATGATGATGAAGAAGAGGTGACCTCCTCATCAGATAGTGAAGTGGTGGAAAGTAAGTTTTCCAATATTGACGGGAGTCATTCCGACTTTGACATAAGAAGAAGGCATCAGAATTAGTCTCTATTTATGTAAGCAATGCTGACAATTATATCCATTGATTTACGGTGCATCCTCGATTCAGAGAGTTGTACGCAATATGTTTTAATTGTTTTACACATCAACTTTACAGCTGAAGCATAGAAGAAGAGACCATGCGACAATTTCTAATTAGGTTTATCTATAATACAAATCCACTGCAGTCTTTCATATATATGCATTACCTTTCAAGCTCCGTACTCCCCTCTCTGATGCTTCTTGACTAGAACCTTATTCCATCTAGAGGTTTCTGCCAATTTCATGCCCTTACTAACCTCTGCAAGATAATCCTCACACATGGGTAAACCAGTTCTATCTATTCGATCCAATTCTCCCGGCTTGAACTTGGATAATACCCACAGAGCCATTTCGTTGCGAGAAGCATTCCTTGGTTTTGGACCAATTCCTATTCCAAGTTTAAACACCTTCTCTAAATCCACACCCATATTAGTGAGTTTATTGTAACAACTACTCAAACCATTATGCAGATCTTTGGCCTTCATTGGCTGAATTTTTACTCTTCCGGCATCGACTTCGAAATCATCATAAAGAATTACTAAGGCCTCCTCTCCAAGTCTTCTTTCTTTAAGATATTGACCCAAAGCTTTCCCCAGCTCATTCATGAACACCAGCAGCTTTACTAAAGTCCAACTTTCCAGTTCTCCACTCACATATCCCGATCCTTGACCATTCATTGAGATTCCTTCAGCTCTAGAGAGTTGTTGAAGTACATAGTGACCCGCCAGGTGTCGATTGATTGGGCCTGGGTTTCCCAACGAGAACAAAACCAACCGTCGTAACATTTTCCAATTTATTTAGAATGATTTAACGAGAATTAATTGTTCCAAGCTCCTTGTAGATTTCAAGCGGTCCTTTTGATATGATCTTGCCACTTCAATCAACTTACCAAGTCTTCAAGCCCTTCGTTTTACAGCTTAGATGCCGCAAGCAACAATTTTAGATCCAACTAAGAAATCCTGCATAAGTATATTTGTCCTGTATATCAGCGCACTGCATGTAGGAAATGCCTGCTGTTGTCAGCATCGAACCGCTCCTGCAGAAAGGACTCCAGATTTCAACTACTTGTCACAGATCTGAAGAAAGATGGCCTCCGCCGTAGCTTCTGAGGAAGCAATTGTCGATCATTCAACAACAGTCGATACTCCTTTCGAACAAGATATCCCAGTAAGTGATTCAGACGACGATTTTGACGATTTCGATGACTTCCAGCAAGTATCTCAATCGGTGGCCAGTGTCCCAATCGCGTCCACCAAGTCAGAGACGCCAAAATCTGGGTCTAACGTGAAGTTTGCTAGTTTTACAGACCTGCTGTTTGCATCTAACTTTACTGAACTTTTGCAGTCTCTTTTTCCAGAAGATTCTGCTACGCTAGGTGCCGCCACGAGCGACTCTTTATTGTCAGGGAGATCAACAGATATGTACAATCAATTATCGCTTCGACCCCACTTAAATCCCCCCAGTTGGATCCGTCTGAAAATTCGTAGACATTTGCTCATTCAGTTGGGTGTTCCGGTTAATCTAGATGAAGTTTTACCGGCATCTGTGGGTCACGAGGAACAATACATAAAACCTCTGGCCGGATCCAGACGTAAACTGCTGGTTTCCGAAGATAAGATCAATTGGGACCAGTTCTCAGTTCCTAAAGTGGAGCAATTGAAACTTTCGCCAGAGATTATTGTTCATCGTTTAGAAGAAACTATGCAGAGATTATCTTCGATAGAAACAGCCATCATGGAACACACATCGGAGCAATTTTTAAATGGTGAGTCTGAGGAGGAAATTGAACGAAGATACAAAACTCTCACTAAGCAACATGTGGAATTGCTTGAATTAAGTAGCATTTGGATTGATCATTTGGACAAGTTAAAGAAGGATTACGAAGTATACGAGTCCGTGGTGCAGAACTTAGTTGGTCATACTCAGAGGTTGAAAAGGGAAGAACTTATCGCTAATTTGGGTAAAGTGAAGATCAAGAGCCAGAACCCTGGATTAAGATAGAGGTAGTACTTACAATCAAGTATTACGTGGATACAAGGGTCAATTTAAACAACCAGTGTCTACTATTTGGCATAGTATATATAAGGGTGCGCATACAGCGCCTCGAACTCGATACAGGTCCGTCTATGCGCCTCTATACAACGAGTAAGCAAGGACGACATATCAATAATCATGATTCAATGGTAACAGGACGTTAGCTTACGCGTTTCCCGCTTGGAAGAAGGCGGCAAAATCTTCGTTGGCATAATTGTTTACATCCAGCTGGAGATTCATTGTAAGGAAAGACTGGTCAACAAAATTGGCTCCCATGCCCATATTAGCGTCTCCGTCATACATGGTCTCATGTGCTGTATTATCGTCAAGTTCGTGAGAAACTCCGGCGGCTGCTGGTGATTGACCAATTGCAGGAGTTCTTACCTCAGGAAACAATTGAGTAGGTTGGAAATTGTCAAAGAAATTTTGTTTAGGCATATTTTCGGTAACCAACGAAAAATCCGGAAACAGTTGTGTAGAAGATGTAGGAGATGTATCGGTTGTAACTTTCGCCGAGACATTTGACGTGTTATTATTTTGAGCTTTCATCTCTAGTACCAAGTCATCAAACTCTCTCTCTTTCTTGATGGTTGTACCTTCGAGTTCCTTAGGATGAACTACGCCTCCAGGCAGAATTCCCAGGGCTGCCAGATGCGCAGTAGGTGAGAGCACTCCTCCATTCTTATGGCCGATGTCTGCACTGAAGTCTCTGCTGTCGATATCATTATGGTCCAGTTTTTTACCAACCTTATCTCTGCTTATTACCTCGAAATTAGTTCCGCTGCCATTCTCTTCTCTTATCTGAGCTTCAAGTTCGCTGTATTCGGCTTGCTTGGTTTGATTCTCAACAATCATCGCTCTCTTGACCTTGTTGCTGGCAGTCTTTTCAAAAAGCTTGACAAGGAACCCAGCGACAACCCAGTGTTCGGAGCATTTCTTCAAAACCGCTTTTGAGACAAACAAGGAGTCACTAGCAGTCAGAGCGATGACTTGATTAGGCAGGTCGACATGATAAATCAACATCAAAAGCGACGAAAATACAATGTATACAAACATTGTTGGACAGTACTTGATTTCATCTTTATCTAAAAGCGTTTTCAGGACAAGCAGAATCATTCTAGCTGACTGGAACAGAATTCCCCATGACGGATATCTGTAGTTATTTGGGTTTTTCAGATTGGACTTGGCCATTTTTAATAAGTTCAGACGATGAATAAGGTACAAACGGTTGTAATACTGCGCGTTGATGAGGCACAGGTAAAAATTTTGGGTACTTTTATCTTGCAACAGAAATACAAGTTTTGGTGGCAAGTTTGTGAACCATATACCCATGAGCATATCACAATGCTGAATAATTGGAAATTTGTTCCTTCTTTTCATGATCTCTGCCTTAACCGAGTATTGATGTTTCACAATTATACCAGTAATTTCGGCCAATTTGACCAAATGGATAAAATACAAAGCTTCTGTCTCCCTGACTGGGTATGGAGAAGGCACACCGTCTTCACTCTCATCAAAGTCTTCTATGGTTATCATTGGTACATCACAATCAGTCAAATCAATCATAGAAGGTCTACCAAAGGCAATAGCCACATTCCTATCTTTCTCGAAAAGAGACCACCAGATTCTTCTCCATACTTTCTTTTCGTTCTCCAGTATAGAAGTACTGTTCAGAACATCTCTATGGAACCCAAAGCCCTGGGCGAGAGTGATGGCAGCTCTGACCCAATACCATGAATTTTTGGTGACATCTTCAGGACCTTCCCAGTACAGTCCAATTAAAATTAAAGTTTGGATAATTGTTACTGGGTCATTTTCATAATTAGCATCAAACAAAGCCTTTGCCCTTCTAAAGAAAGTCAAAATGGCCAAGTTTGTCAGTCCTTCGGAATCCATGATAAGATTATTGCTAGATACCCTGGCTCCACAAAGCAAGACCGCTTGTAGAAGCATAAGACTCGGCAGATCGTTAGGATCGTTCAATTTGCGCATGAATTCAGTTCTGTTAATGACGGGCATCAAGGGATGTACTCTTTCAAAATAAGTTTCCACTAAATCTGCCGTGAGTTCTTTTGATGGAAGCAAAAATGTTCCACGCAATTTCAAGATCTCCAATTCGACATTATCCAAGGGACTTTCTTTAGCATCGTAATATTCAGACTTTAACTCCGAATGATGTTGACCTGCTGCAGTGGCCATGCCCCCAATTGACAGCTGACCAAAAAACGAAAAGGGGGTTTTCAAATTAGGGTTCAGTAGATCTTCCTTAGTAGGAATATGGCCAATTTTGTAATTCAGATGCAAAGATGGAGTGACCAGAACTTGCAGGATGTTAAGAACCGCTTCACTGGCGTTCATGGCCTTGATACCATCAGTTGTATTGGTTGTATCTTGATTAAAGACACTGACGTCCTTACCGGTAGAAGATGTACTTTTTCCATTGGCAGGAGTAGATTTAAAGTCAGGAGCACCCGTGCTAATTTGGGGAGGCTTGCCTTGTTTACGCTTCGGTGATTCAGTGGTGGTTGAATTGCCTCTCTTCTTGGCCACGGGCACGGTACATTCACATCCGAAGGTGATACAGTTTGTACAAGGGATATGGATTTCTGCATCGCAGCGGACTTTCCTCAGCCGACAAACATTACATGCTCTCAGACCTCTAGGTCTTTTGTACTTGATGGTAAAGGCTTTTGGCCTTTCAGATTCCACTTTCATGGTATCATATGAGGGAATTATATGTGATGAGGTCTATTGATTAAAGATGTGAGTCGGTGATAATTTATGGCTTTTGTTCAACGTGTTTTCCGGCGAAAACCTTCCTCAAACTGCAATAGGTGTTAAGTGTTGTTGGAAGGAATAGTAGTTGTAAACTCGAAATTTAATTTTGCTGCTTAATTTCACTTTACAAATCGCTAATAGGGCGGGCTTGGGTAGAAATGGCACTAAAAAAAATACTTTAAAGCGGCAGCAGCTACAACCGCTAATGGTAAAAAAGTGGGGAGCGTGCATTTCAGCGAACATGAAATGACGCTTGCTGGCAAATATTATCACGACTCTTTTTTTTCTAGCCAAAAAAAAAACAATTTGCACTAATTAAACTCCGAATGAAGGTAGCCGGAATTTGGAATTTAGGTTGCGTGGAGGGGTAGATTTAGTTCCATTAGTTTGATTAGTGGAGGGGCAAATTTCAGTCTTACTTAATATCCCTTGTATGAGAGCCCCGAACTTGAAGGGGTCGGTCCAGTCTACGCAAAATCCAAAAGGGTCCCTGTCAGACCAAAAAAAAATAACTTTACTTTGCACCGGATTGTTTTTTACTCAGACCGACAAAGTGTATTATGTCGGTCGTTTCAAGTTCTTACTAACAGCCGATATCGATATTCCGATTGCTCAAACGATAAAGTAATTTAGTTTCATTTCAAGCATTTAGGGAGTTTTATATATGAAGTCTTCGAATGTGGTCTCTAGAGACTCTAGAGAGTAGTAAGTATGCACCTTCACATGCCCTCTAACGGTCGCAGCGAAAAATCCTGTCTACGCCATCACACTACCATTAGAAGCTCCTGAACTTGAAGTGAATTTTTGGCCTCCGGTTTCTCCGAAGCTTTATCATCACCACAATACCCGGAGAAGGATTAAACCTGCCTATTTTTTCTTTTGTATGCATTCAAGGTCAAAGTTTCCTACACTTGTTGATCAATCTACGTCTTTGCTGTCTATATTAATTGTGTTCTATACATTTACGCTCGCGGCCAGATTGGTTCTATTGAACAGAAAAGTCTAAAAAATATTCCGGCTTGAAAAATAATTGATTACTTACAAAAGGGGCGAATGAATTAGCGGACTTTTACCTTTTGACGTTAAGGTACATTCTTTTGCTCTGTATTTCCAAATTTGATTAAGACTTTATCAGGCCTTTTCACCAATCAAATGTTTTAATTAAAGATAGGCCTGTTCATGTAAATCTTAAATTACACTGCTTTAAGTACCTGTTTTTATTTCTTCAAAGGCTAGTAAGTTCGTGTACTACTTTATTGGAAGTACAATCCAAGAATTATAAAATTATTGAATTATTTCTTGGAACTCCAGCTCAAAACTTATCATTCGGGAAAATGTAAACTCTTTATGGGGTTTTTCTTTATCGTCAGCACCCAAATTTGCCAAAATTTCGTGAGACGTCTACTTCTTTTTTTTTCGCTTTACCCATGTACCTCTATTATTGAGACTATCATTGGGACCCAGCCGTTAAGACGGGCACAATTTCCTTTTACGTCTCCGGTCAAAGAACTCCGAAGATTACTTGACTAAGTCTAACTCATAGCTGGCATTTACACTTACCAAAACCCCATTAATTTTTCATCATGTATTAAGCCAATTAGAAACCTCTTATTTTGTCAGTTAATGCCACTGTCACGTCTCATTCCATTCGTCTTGCCTTAAATCTATCCAAGTCATGCCATTTACGGACCGAAAATTTAATTTTATCTTTTGCAAGCTCAATCAGTCTTAAACTTTGTTATCTTCTCATCCTGCCCCACCTTACTACCCCTCTACTCCCTCACGGCGTATCCTGCATCAAACTTCATGAAGCCGCAGAGACTCGTGACATGAATCTTTCAAAGCTGAGGACCGTTTTACCTTCCCCACATCTGCCTACCAATGATGTCTAAAGGCCCAGAAAGATGGCAAATTGTTGCAGCTGTAGTACTCGCAGCATGGACTGTGGAAAAATTATGGCTGGTGAGATACGTACTCATCCAGAAGCTAACGGGTGAGACTGGCAATAATTTGAACCGTCAAGTACTCCCATCTAGATCTCGAGGTTTAGCCCTGTTAATAGGTAATACCCGGCTTGTGGAAATTACGTCCCTATCTAAATTGACGGGATGTAAAATATATGCCAAATTAGAGCTCGAAAATCCAGGTGGAAGTGCAAAAGATAGGGTTGCATTGGCTATCATTCGAGAGAATGAAAAAATAGGAAACTTAAGACCAGGACATAATGATGTGATATTGGAGGGGACTTCTGGTCTGACTGGTATATCATTTGCCATGTTGGCCAACTCTTTGGGGTATACAGCTCATATTTGTCTTCCAGATGATACAGCAAAGGAAAAATTGCAATTATTAGAGACCTTGGGTGCAGAGTTAGAACCCGTGAAACCTGCTCCTATAGTTGATCCAAACCAGTATGTGAATGTAGCCAGAAGACGTGCTCAAGAAATATCAAATGATCCTCAAGATCCAAGAAAAGCTATTTTTGCAGACCAATTTGAAAACGATTACAACTGGAGAATTCACTATAACACCACAGGGCCTGAAATTTATCAACAGATGAATGGTAATGTGGACGTGTTTATTAATGGGAGTGGTACCGGGGGTACTATATGTGGTGTGGGGAGGTATTTAAAGGAAAAAACCAATGATAATGTCAAAGTAATTTTAGCAGATCCACAAGGTTCTGGTTTGGCTAATAGAATAAATCACGGTGTTATGTACGACACCGTTGAGAGAGAGGGAACGAGAAGAAGACATCAGGTGGATACCTTGGTTGAAGGAATAGGTTTAAACAGACTCACCCACAATTTTCTGATGGGAGAGGAACATATCGATGAAGCATTTAGAGTGACCGATCAACAAGCACTTAAAATGGCTAAGTTTTTACTATCAAATGACGGATTCTTCTGGGGATCGAGTGCTGCTGTCAATTGTGTTGCTGCTGTAGAGACGGCATTGAAAAATGGCCCTGGACAGAAGATTGTTGTCATTGCATGTGACACTGGGTCAAGGCATTTATCCAAATTTTGGAAAAAGGCTGGTAGTTATCCCGCTGACCTCACTTTGGAGCAGGTTTTGGAATAAATAGATTATATGGGGTTCATCTAAATGATATATTGGGATTTAGAATACAAAATTCCGAAGTTAACCAGTATAGGTAAGTAATTTTGTGATTGAGCATCTTTTGGTAGAATCGAGAATTTCATTCGCAGAGTAAATTATAAATTCAAATTCATCTGATGAAGGTGCAAGAGATTCAACCATTTGCCTTCCCTGGCTCAAACGCAGGACTTTTGTCGATCCTTAAATCTGTACCAACTCTAGGTATTATACATGACCTGAAGGAACCTACGAATTCCGTCGCTCAAGGCATTTCAGTGCCTGGAGTTCTCACCGAAGATATGCATCATCACATCGAAGCCAACAACAGAAAGACGGCTAAAGAGGCTTTGAATGTTGGAAAGGAAAGAGAAAACGGACAATTCGTCTCCGAGTCTTACGAAGATGATATGGAAGTGGATACAGAACCATCGAGTTTCGTTAGTCTAGACAAGCTTGCACCTAAGACATTGCAACAACAGCTCACTACCATCACCATCCAAGGCTTACCATTATTGAAAAAGGGCTCTACTGAACGCATTTTGCAGGAAATAATAAGTGAACTGTTTCAATGGTCAACCATAGAAAGTGAAGTGGTTGAAAATCGCCCAGTTTTTGTAAGAATTGGTACATTAAACTCGATTTCACGAGTGGTTTCTGCACTTAAATCTCTCACTGAAGTCGTTATTGGTGTGACTATTATAACAGACCCAGAAATCATTAATTATTTTCCTTCACTCGAAGAAAATAAGGAGAATTCCGTTGAAAAACATGATATGGATGTTGTGAAACGAATAATTTTTAATCCTAAAAACAAACTTAAGTCTCTGAGATCTGGAACTGAGGATTTGGATGAAGTCATGTCTTACTACCGCTCATACAAAGTGGACCCCAGTGAATTGGTAGATGTTCCCAATGATATGAAGCAAGGGATAGTCAAGGATATCATTCGATTCCGGTCAAAGGTATTAGAGATCGAACGTGACAGGAGAAAACAAGAAATCGAAGATGAAAAGAAAAAGGCTAAGCTGAACTTAAAACGTCTTTTTGAAGATATACAAGAAGCCAGTATAGAGGAGAAATTGGGTGACAAGAAGGCAAAGTCAGAAACAAGCATTAACCTAAATGAAGACCTCGATTTTAAAGACCTCGATGACGAAGAGTATGAAAAGGTTATACGGAGGAAAAAGCAAGAACAACGGGAAATACAATTAAAGCAGGCAAAGCAGGCGTTCAAATACAAAGAATTTGATGTTAAGCATAAATTGAATGAAAAGCTCGCTAGTCTTAGGGATTACGAAAGTGATTTGATTTCCAACAAGGCCAAACACATCGATCAATTCACCCAAATCGGTGAATCGGATAATCCCAGGGTTAGATTATATCTAGACAATTTCAGTGAGTACTTAAATATTAGAGTGAAAGAAAGGGTTGAAGAGGAAAAGAATGATTACAAAGACCAAGATGAAGAAGAACATTCGGAAGCAAAGATACCAAAGACAGAACCAGTTGCCATCACCCCGAAAACTACAACCACTATAGCCACAAAATTGAAAATAGGCTCGTTCAGTTCCGAGCAATTGGCCAAGATAAACCTCAAAATTGGTGATATATTTGAAGAGTACTTAGGTCTTCGCGAAGATTCTTTGATAGAATTTGTTTATCAACATTTGCTCGACAACAATCTTGAAAAGAAAGACTCTTTGATTGAGGAATTAGTGGAAACGTTAGATGATGATGCACCTATAGCTGTTGAAGAGCTCTGGCAGTTTATACAACATATATAAAATAATTAGATTTACTACTACAATTTATTAACTCTTTAAAACATGTTTTAATGGGTATAAAATACAAAATGTCAGATGGTCTATTTCCAGCCTAATGAATTGGATGCGTTCACCGGATCCGATATCTGTACATTATGACCTGCTTGATTAGCAAGATCGGGAGTGTCACTGATTCTGTTAAAGATGGCAGATAATCCCGAGCCTTGGACACCTCCAATGCTGCTTTCCAGGTCCAGCAGAGGCAACTCAATGTTTCCTCTCTTACGGAATCTCTTGAACAAGAAGACCATCAATCCCATGTAGACACCGCAACCAGCGGCGGCACCAATGGTAATACCAGCAATACGGCCCTTATTAGAAATTGTAGTGCTCTGATTCTCTCCGAAGGAACCATATGAATTAATGGTGCCACTGTCTCCAGCGGAAGAACCACTCAGATCAGAATCCTGTAATCCAGTTAACAGGATCCGGTTGTCAATCAAATCAGCTAAGCTTGATTCAGTAGTGTCGGCATTACGGTACAACTTGGAGTCGGAGTTTTGGATGAATTGACTCAAGGCACTGACAGAATCATGTGGGAAATAAATTTCAGCCACTGTGATTGTGTAATCAATTCCTGATGCAGTGTATGGAATCAATCTCTTGACTGATACCTGGTCCATAACAGTCAGGTCCGTAAATGGAAAGGTCAAAACACCGGGCAAGTATTCGAAAATTTGAGCTGAAGAAAGAGAATGTTGAACCACGAATGGGTAGTTCAAAGCAGCTTTGAATCCAACAGTGACCACGTCATAATCCGAACCTGGAGAAGAAGTGGTTGCTGGAGTAATGGCTTTTGGCAATCCAGAAGTGGCCGTAGTTCCACCACTTGTGGTTGCAACTGCAATTCCAGTTTGCGATGTTTCAGTTGCGCTATCAGTCTCAGACAGTTCGACAATTAAACCGGTAGGTAACCAGTTAGATGTAGTTGCAGTGGTCTTAGCACCAGTGGCGTTCTCAGTTTCAGTACCGGTGGCGGCAGAAGCAGATACATCTGTGACAGAAGCTGCAGTAGTGACTGCACCAACTGTGCTTCCAGTGGCTACAGAAGTAAGGGCCTCAGAAGAAGCAGCGGTACCTTCGGTTGTAGCACCAGTAGTAGTGACCACACCAGAAGCATTGACATCAGAGGTGACAGCTTCTGACAGAGCAACAACGCCAGTGGTAGTTGGAGCATCAGATGCGGTTGTGAGAACATCGGAAGCAGATGCTGAGGTAGTGCCAGTTGCTTCAGTGGCAACCGCACTTCCAGTGGAAGTTTCTATGGATCCAGTGGCTGGGACAGTAGAAGCAGCTGAGTCAGTCAGACCAGAGGCTAAATCGGTAGTAGGCGTAGCCGTGGAAATAGCAAGACTGTCAGAGGTTGGAACTATAGTGTCTGACTCGGGGACAGTCGAAGCTAATGGGGTGGCGGTACTCACCGAGCTGTCTGTCGATGGGGCTACAGTTGAGATGGTATCGGAGCCCAAAGAAGCAGATTGTGTTGGGGTGACAACCGAAGCAGTGAGTGGGGTCGTACTACTTTCTAACGATACCGAGTCCGATGGAGTTACTGTACCGGTGGAGACCGTGTTCAGGTCTACAGATGGGGTAACCGTTGGAGTGACACTGGTGTCGACTGAAGATGGAGTAGTAGTCTCGACTGAAGCAGAATCGGTTGGAGTGGCGGTTATAGCCGAAGGGGTCACTGTTGGGGTGGTACTACCAATTGCCGAGCTTGAATCACTTGGAGTAACGGTAGCCAGCTCAAATGATGGCGTTGCTGTTGGAGTAGAGGTGGTGATTGCCGAAACAGTGTCGCTTGGAGTGGAAACAATCGATGCAGAGTCACTTGGAGTAGAAATCGTAGAGCTGATTTCAGATGGTGCCACACTGCTTGTGGATGGAGTAACAATTGCCGTGCCTTCACTCAGAGAGCTTGGCGTCGTCGAAGTAGATGCTGCCAATGGAGTTGAAGTTCCCGATACGGACAGGGTCTCGCTGCTGGTATCAAGGTTGAGAGATGAGGGACTCACCAAAGAGGTAGATTCTGGAGTCGACGTAGTCTCTGGGGTCGACGAGGTTGCAACTGTTGGGGAAGAGGTCGCAGTGGTGTCTGGGACCGACGAGGAATCAGTAGTTGCATCTGGTGTAGCCGTAGAAGGAGTCACCGTAGAGGTTGCAGATGCAGACGTATCCGACGTCGGGGTGTTCGAAGAAGATCCAACAACAGATGGTGTTGCAAGTGGCGTCGAAGTAGCAGAAGCAGAAGTTTCAGCTGGAGAGGAAGTCTCAGAAGAAGACTCTGATGCTGGCGTAGTTGTCTCACTAGTTGAGGTGGCTACTGGGGTGCTAGTCTCGGAAGCCGCAGAACTTGCAGCAGAGGTTTCACTAGTCGAGTCACTGGAAGGACTAGCTCTTGCAGCAGAGTCGGTAGATGAGGTAGACTCAACAGCGGATGTTGTGGTTGGAGTAGAAGTCTCGGTTGTAGCTTGACTAGTAGTAGAATCAGCGGTGGTTTCGGCCGAAGTAGATGCTGAAGTAGCTGCTGAAGTTGTTGGGGAAGAAGTAGTGGCCTCTGCCGAAGTTGTAGGCGAAGAGGTGGTTTCTTCTGTCGAGGTTGTTGGGGTTGAAGTAGTAGCTTCAGCCGAAGTGGTTGGGGAAGAAGTAGTAGCTTCTGCAGAAGTGGTTGGGGAAGAAGTAGTAGCTCCTGTTGAAGTGGTTGGAGATGACGTAGCTGCTACCGAGGTAGTTGGAGTCGACGTTGTTGCTGCAGAGGTAGTTGGTGACGAAGTAGTCTCCGTCGTTGTTGGAGTAGTCTCTGCTGAAGTCGTCAGCGAGGTTGTTGGTGTAGTTTCAACAGAGGTTGGAGTGGTCTCGACAGTTGTTGGAGTAGTCTCCGCGTTGGTTGGACTTGTTTCCGGAGTGGTTGCTGTTGGTGATGGAGTGGTTTCAGCAGGAGTGCTTGAACTACTCGTCATACCATTTAAGGCACTTTCTATAATAGCCGCGAGTAATGTGTTAGTTGTTTCAGTGGCGGAACTTGCAGCTATAACATGAGTAGCCAAGGCAGTCAAAGTAATAAGGCTAATGCAACGCATAATTAAGTGAACGAATGTGCTAAAGAAAGACTAGTGGTTAGGTAATTTGAACGAATGTATGGAAGTTGGTGTTATCGAAAAAGGTGATTTTCAATTGAATGGCCAAGGGGGGTCAAGCGATTGAAAACTATACCTTATTATCCTTACAGGCGATATCGATGAACTCGAGTTAGAACCTTATATAGGACTTCAGAGGATGCGAACGCTGTTTTCTATTGATGGGGCAACAGCAAAGTGTTCTTTATTCAATGTGTCCTCTGGGTTGAGATCCTCTCGAATGGTGATGACCTGGGTATATGTGATTTGGTAAAGCTAGGAAAGCCAACGGGCGTGTAAATTGTGCCACTGAATCACTCTAGTGGTCAAGTTTACGATAGCAAAATCGGTCGTGAAGTGGTTCCCGGGGGTTTTTCTATAATCGATCACAAACAAATTATAATTATGGGATTGAGGAAATGATATAATTGACGACCTAAACAAAGGAGGCCAAAAAAAATATTTTACCCAAGTTGAATATCGGAATATTCAAAAAAATAAATCAAAAAGGAACAATAATAATAATTTTAGTATTTCTGGGGCAGCCAAAAAGGCACTGAAGCGCCCTGATTCGCGCGGTGAGAAAATTGAATTCTTTAATGAAACCGTGTAAGGTGCAGAGATGATCAGGTGTTAGGGCGGTTACGCGATTGATGCTTCGCTGATCCCAAAAAAATTCTTAGGGAAACAGGATTTTTTGGATAGTCGAGTTCTTTTGAATTTGGTACTACTATTGTCGGGCAACCATCCCCCTCGACGTCACATCTGTTTGCTATTGTTAGCCGCCTTGATCGATCGAAATCTTGCCATGAACGACCTTTTTCTGCGTGAGCCGTGCAGCTATTTCCAATTATTTGTCAACTCAGTTCTGCATATTTCTCGTTGACGAACAGATCGAGCCTTTACACCCAACCCAAAACGGGTAAATCTCTAAAAAATCTCTAATTCTACAAGAAAAAAATTAACCAGGCAAGCATACTCTACCTACCGGACTTGCAGTTAAGGATGGTGTCATCATAGACCTCGGCCTTAGTTGAGTGTACCCGCTCGCTTATGAAGCGTCAATTATCTGCATCTCTTTACAATTGTTGCTCTCGGATGCTACTCGATGATTACTACTGGTTAGGTATCAACTCATCGACGGTTACGATTACTAGGCCACACACATGTGTTTGGCATTTGACTTTTGAGAAAAACGCGATGAGGAATGGCGATGAAGGGGGCCCAGACTCGCAAGTGTGGTAGTTGAAAAATTGCACCGCGAATCTCAAATATTCAAATTCACAGTAAAGTGTGTGTGTAGTTTTGCAAATTTAATAAGTCCAGTTTACATGTAAGGCTCTATGAGATGTCCCCTATTATTGATCCAATTGATCCATACTCATCACATAAATTGAACTCGGAGGCTATTGATTATAATAACAATTGAAAAAAAATTATAGCCCTCTTTGTAACTTAAGGGGTGCACCCTTACTACGCTATTGTCTCACTTGCCGCTATTGATGTACTTCGTAGTGTGGCACAAACAAGTTGTAGATTCACTTAAGGACATATTGATCCAAAACTATTAAGAACTATTGTTTGCTAATAGTTGGTGTTAATAAGCTATCTTTTCAGCCCTATCCATGCTTAATTAATTACATCTATGTTTACAAAGTCAAGTCTTAATTCAAACTTTTACGCAATCATTTCTTTATGCATGTGTTTTTTACGGGCCTCCCCAAAATTTTAGGCTTAACATTTACTTTTAGATTTTTCTCAGTTTTTTGCTTTTCTTCATACTTTGTCATGCCATCTCGTTCCTCTCTCTGTCTCTGTCTCTGTCTCTGTCTCTCTCCCTCTCTCTCTCTCTCTCTCTCGATCTCTCTCGATCTCTCGATAACCAATACCAAGAAAGATATCTGAAACCAAAAAAAAACGTGACAATTGTTGATTTAGTCTCGGGCCATATTCCTATTTTAGTGAGCTTGATATTGCGAGGGAACGTAAATAACTTCATTTGTAAAAATACCTTTCGTATGAGTTTAATCCCGCCTTCGCTGCCCTCTGATGCCTTCAACCGCCGCACATCTAGTCACTTTCAGTTACTGCCGTGCATCAAAAATCGTAATTAAAGGCGGATGTATAAACGATAAGCGCACCAAATAATATTAACCGAGCTCAGGCTCGTCTATTTGTCTGTTAATGTTTTACCTATTTGGCAGACATCTTGTTTACGAGTCCCCTGCCTCAAATTATAATTGTATTAAATCATCAATGTTGTCGATTTATGTTTGTTGTTATTGTTTTGCGACCTTGCCCCCTGATTCCTCTACTATCCTAGTTTTTGCTTTTGTTTCAGCGATCTTAGACAACCCTATTTTTTTTGCCTGTATACAAAGTTCATAACATCAAGTTTATGTTTCTATAGAGAGCGCCACACGTTTGCCGTTATTGAAATGCGGAGGCACTACAGAGAAAGGGTAGACGAAGGTGGAGAATTTGCTGATGCCATTGAACAGGAAGCTTTGATACAGAGGCTTTATGCCGGTGAAACTGCCGCCTTTAAAAAGTACAGGCTAATTCTATCGAGTTTTTTTATTCTACAAGTTGCTATAATTAACTTGTCACCACTCCGGAAGCTATATCCGGGAACTACCTTGCTTTCCATTTTCTCTATAATACTTACAGCAGCTCATTTAAATCTAGATTTTGAGCAATTAGTGGATCCCGAAACATCCATTTCGGTGCCTAGAATAGTATTTCACCCGTATTTTTATCATTCTGTGAATATTTTCATTTGTACAAGGCTTTTATTCAAAGTTGTATCAGGGGGTCAACCTATAGCAGGATTATTTTTGCTCCCAATAATTGATGTCATAATCAGCATGTGTTTACGTTATTGGAATAACGGCAAAAGGCTTGACATACATCTGTTGAAACAACTTAAAACCGATTAGGACCAATAGGATGGGTGAACACCCGCGCTTTTCTCGGGATTTCAAAAAAAATTGTGGTGTCTGGTTGTATATATTATTACAATTTACTACTTCTCCTTGGTGGTGGCATGGGAACCACAGGAGTTTGCAAGGCTGTGCTACTAAATAGTAAATTATATGTGTTACATGACGTAAATTCTAGACGTAAATCAAATTGTAAAATTCAACACTTTGGTCGGGTGTGCACGGGTTTATCATAATCTATACGATCTTTAACTCAAATCTATGATTGTGAAAGGTTTTTCGGTGCAGATAATTTGTTAAAAAATACTAAAAATGTTCCAGAAAAAAAACTTTTTGACGTACAAACCCGTTTTATCAGGAGAGAACCTTCTGGACCAAAAATTTTTCTGAAGAGCAATGCATTCTAGAAGTGATGGTTTGTAGCAACCTTGCAAACCGGTGGGCCTAAACGTTACGAATCCTCGCTTCAAACACAAAGAGGTCCACTAATGCGCCGAATTCGCCTAGTTCGAGAACTGTCTATATAATTTTCGACCTCTCAACGTGTGTATGTATATACTTGGTGCGCGTGTGTCGCCGTTCTAGCTCTCACTGTAGAGCACGTTCTCAAAAATTTTGAGAGAATTGGCAAAATTTTTTTCAAGTATCACCAAGATAGGAAGTGGCCCTTAAAACAGTATCAGGTTCAAACATTCCTCCTGGGTAAGCCTTGTGATATGAATATTTGAAAGTCCAAGGAATTTTTACTGTAAAACTAAATACCCAACCCCTCCTATTTCTTAACACACTGGGAAACCAAATCAATTGGTAATGACCCCACAACTGTCTTGGGGAAACGTTTTGGGGAATAGACAACAAAAAGACACGAAACGTGCTCGAACTGGTAAAGAAAAGCGGAGTGACGGACCCCACTGATGATTTTTTGTATTGTATCCAATAATAGCGAAAATACTCACTAATTTCGGCACCTTTTCTCCACATTTTTCTAATGGGGGAGGGGGCACCCCTCAGATGATGACAAACACCCGATTCTTACCAGGATTCCAGCGGACAAGCGGGATATGATATGATCATTCACCTTCATCATTAGATAGTTTTAAGACAATTTTTTAAGCTCTGTAGGTCAACTCTTGAGAGCCAAAACCTATTGCGAACGCGGACTATTCATGCACTGCTCAATAAAATAGAGCCAACAGAAAAAAAAAGAGCCAGCAAAGAAAGAAATTTTTGCTTGAAAAACATGGAGACAAAAGTGAGGTCATTATTGACTCATCATTTATGAAGCAGAAGTTGAAAAAAACATGAGAAGATGAATTCGCTTTATCGATAATTAGTGTCTCGGGTGGCTCCTCAATTGGGAGTAAAGAAAATCATGGGCTGTGGCTTCAAACACTCCTGATTCTAGGTATAATTATTAATAACTTTAGGAGGCACTTTGCGCCAGGAGCGACCCCAAACTGTTATTCTCCGCCCACGTAGAGTAAATTTTTTTTTTCAATTTACTTGTATTAAAATTAATACCCAAGCCTTCTGCGCTCCGCAAAAACCTTGCTAGTGCATTTTTATTTTTTAAACAAATTAATTTTTATGGCCATGGCAAGTGGAGCTGAGGCAAGCCTCAAGAGGGGACGAGTGGAGACGCCAAAGAAAATATCTGCAAATTCCCTATCTTCAATGTGAAACTGAAAACGAACATTTCGAAATGATCTGGAAGAGCCTAGTAGTAAATGGATTAATGTGTTCCTATAGCATTCGGCACAAAACAAGGTTCTCGACTCAGTGGCTCAACCCTACCACGCCACTCTTTTGCTAATAAATTAGTGTTGCTTGGGTCGTGTTTTTTTTTTTTTTTCCCCCGAACGTGATACCAGACCCAAAATCCACAGTAAATTTAAGAAAGGTGTTTATGTTTCCTGCATGAGTCAACCACACTTAGCAAATTGCCTGAAAACGTTGCTGTAATCCACGTTGCGCATACATATATATATTAAGCAAGTTTTCTCAACTACGAATTTTTACAACCATATCAACAAAAACTTTTACTGGCATAAGTTTCTCTTGAAAGAACTTCAAACTTGAATCAAAGCGAAACTTCTTATTTATTACCCTCACATCAACCAAGATGTCTGAATTTGCCTTCAACAACTACTGCATCGTTTGCGACCAGTTGTGTCTGCAATCCGCTGTCTACTGCTCCGACTCTTGCAAGCATATTGATGAATCACAAGCCTCTTCTTCCTTGAGGACCAACCAAGAACAACTTGTAGAGCATTTATCACCACTCTTGGCCCCAGCCAACGCTACTCAATACTTTGAAGACGCTCTCTACACTCATCAATACGACTTACTGCATCAAAGTGGCGCAACACGTGCGGCAGAAAAAAATGTTTCCACAGTCACTGACAATAAGCCTTACGACTACGAATATTTGACAACCTCCCCTTTAATGTTACTGGGCACAACGACGCCAATAGATATGGAATTTCATACTTTCAACTTGAACTCAGTTAATGAGTCCAACATATTATCCACTTCTCATAATTACAGAAAGTGGCTTACTGCATGCTTATGATAGCTTTAGCTTTAGTCGTACTGCAAAAATCATTAAAAAAGAAACGGAATATATATAGGGTCAGGTTTTATGGATATAAATTATAGAAACACAATACACATACAAAATCAAAGCATTTCATAACATAAAGGCTTATGTAGCAGCTATATTGCTGGTGTAAAATCTTTTCTTACACTCAACGTTTAAAAAAGGAATTATTGCGAGTCCGATAGTGATGGCTCTGGACAGTGAGGGCTCTACCTGTTAGCCAAGTTATTCTTAAATCACAAGAATTTCGATGCCACACACCAAGCTATTAATTTGGCTACGCCTTGTAAAACCGAGAAAGAATTTTTAAGTCTGTAAGCTTATTCTATGGCTTTTCTAATTTCCTTGTTTGGCAAAATTCTCCTGCCCAGATCTAGATTTGTCGCAGCTGTCTATTATCAGGATTTTCATCTGGGACCAAAAAAAAATTCTGCTGCTTTTTCAAAGATGCCCGTGATGAGTTTCAGGGCTAAAATAGCTATTATTAGCAGCAATCCATGAAAAAGGTACAGCCCAGACCCCTTTGCTTCGAACCCTGGCCCATGAAAGTCATTCTGATCAATCTAAATTGGTTGTTCGACCTTTATAATATTTATTTTAAGGGTTGTATACCAAACGATTTTGCAATAAGTGTTTAAAGTCAATTGGTAACACACTATGAGATTAAGCTTTCTAGCAATAAAGCCCCGAAAAATTTAAATAAAAATCATTTAATATAGAGCTTAATTATATTAAAATCAATTAATTGCACCGGTACCAGCGGCAATTTGTTAAGAGATTCAGCCATGTGCTGCTACATTCTTGAAACTATTCTATATTATGAAATTCAATTTACCAAGGCATGATTTACAGGGCTGAGTTTTAATTACGTTTCGAAATCTTTAGTCACGTGCACTCAGCAATAAAATTTGTTCCAGATTTTATCCTCTGTGATGCGGGAAATCTGTATCAGTATCTCACTTATGCTGAGTGAATTCGAAAAATCGAGACACATAGAAATTTTCATATCCTGTTGAAGATGTTCGGACCATTCAGACAGTCCATCACCATGATGGGTGGCCTTCTTTGGAAAAAACCATGGAAGATGTCTCCTCCTCAGAAGCAACGTTTGAGAAAGCGTATGAGAACCGTTGACGAGAATATTGCAGTTTTGTTCGAGTCTTTGAAGTTACCAGGCCAAGACTCGACCGGCTACCGCAAGATTGACTACCTCTACCATGAGTTACCAAAGGAAAAGGACATGACTCCAAGAGACAAATACACCACTTTCAGTAAAACCGCCAAGGGTTACAGAAAGTCTTTGCATTTAATTCCAAAATGGACCCGTCGGTCATTCAGAGAAAACCCCAAATTCTTTTAAAATATCAGTGTACATAGAATGGATAATAATTACGGTTTGTTGTAGATTACTTGTCGTAGATTACTTCGAAATACCTTCGTTCAATTACGGCCATACGAACTTATTTGGCAAACCGGTGACAAAAGTGATGACGGCACAATGTTATTTAATGTTTTCGAATTAACGAGGCAGGCTTGATCATCAGTGAAGAACCGACGATGTCATCTCGAGAATAAATTTTGACTCGAAAAGTTGAGTGAGATTACTCACAAGCCCGAAGAAATTTTCAGGTAGGGGGGGAAATGAAGTTCTGACATTGTTAATTACCTTATTATATATTTTCCCAGATGTGATTAGTAACGAAATAGTCGCTGTATTTTTCAGTAGCATCCAATATACTAGTGACACTCTTTTCCTGGTTGAAAATTAGAATCTTGTCATACTGTGAATCATAATCGTTTCTCTTCGACTGAACATGAGAACCATATTTACTACTTTTATCAGTACTAATTGGTTCAATTAAAACCCCAAGACTCTTGTATAAGTTGATCTTCATAATTTTTGAATCAGGATTATTCAATATGTTATCACTAACAATGTGTTCGCTTTCAAGAACAAGAGCGTCCAACTGTTCGTTGAGCTTCAGTATGACTATATTCATAGAGTTGATTTGACTCTCTAGGCTGTTCATCTCTTTTGCATAGTGTACTTTTAATGTATCCATTTCTTCCGACTTTGACTGGAACAACAGAAATACGTTCCCCTTCGAGTCTTCACTCACTTCAACCTCCTTATCACCTATGCTGTTTAGTATCTCCAATGATGCCTTATTGGGGGTGGTTAAAGTGTTGATCTGATCTAGCACTACCTGACGCTCTTTCTCGAGCAGAGCGATTGTAGCGTGTATCCCTTCTAGTACGCCATTTTTTTGGACAATTATCCTCAGAGTGGCTTCTTCTATACGTCGGAGGATCTGTACATCTGGTTCTATCTCGAAACTATCCTTTGCCTGTCGTAAAAGGGTTGCGGGTGCCTCTTCTAACATCTTGTTTTGATTTGATTTGATTGTGTTATGTATAGATTAATTTATATGTATATATTTTTTTTTCTCGCACTGAATTTAAATTATCAGCAGACTGAAATCAAATTGAGAAAAGTTATAGCGAACAAGATGGTTAATTACGAAGAAGTACATATTCCAGTTAACCCTAACTTACCACCATGGATCTTGTCACCCAAAGAAGAGCGTTTGGTAACAGACCGCTGGCAGAAAGTTAGTCAAGAGAAATGTGACGGTCTCATCAAGAAATATATTGAATGTACCAACGTGTCGAAGAATCCATTCGATGGTATTAAGAATTGCAAGGGGATAAATGCTGAGGTTCAAGCTTGTTTATTGCAATACAAGAATCTCAAGTACTATGATGAACAAAGGGATTTGTATATCAAGGAAAAGATAGAGAAGAAGAAGATGCTTGATGACTATATTAAGCAGAGGGACGCAAAATGAGTGTGTATGTATATAGTATCGTAATAAAAAATTCATGACGAATGAAGAATAGTAGTTGAATTGTTCAGGATAGCAAATGATTAAGTCGGGAAAATCCGGGATTTGTCCAAGTGAAAAAAGACGAAACGGCGTCTGTATTATAAGAGAGATGAATATAATAATGGAGTTCAAAAAGATCGAAGCGAGATTCATAAGTAAAGTACAAAAAGGATGCAGTGGCTTTGCTCAAAAAAAAAACGTCAATCATCGTACTACTTCACATGAAGTTGATACGAGTTAAATAGGTGGATGAAGTTGTAATAGGTAAAACTAGATATAGTAGTCAAAATGGGATTCATTCCAATTGTTTTTCAATAATAAAGTTCTTTTCGAGAGTTAATTTATTAAACCTACATTGGCTAAGCCTTTAACTCGGTCTCTTAAACTATCTTAAATTACATTACAATCATAAATTAACATCATTCGTTACTTTTGTTACTCTGAGTGATGGCATCATTCTCAAAGACCACATGACTGGCCATGAACAAAGCTCCATGCATAACTCCGAGTTTCTCGATGTATTTGACCTGCAGTGCAGTGATGCCAATCAACTCGTTCAAATCCAGAAGATTTGCATGTAACTGGGCAATTTGGGAATTTAAGTGACTTAGATGACGCTGCTTGAGCGACAGATGGGATGAAGGTCGGGACATGATATGATATGACTTGTGTGCGAAGAATTTGTGATGATGTATCTGAACAAATGTGTTGTAGATTTGATGGTGTTTTGATTTAGTGTTTGTCAATGTTTATCGATGATCGATGTTTATCAATGTTTACTGATTAGCCTTTTTCTCGATTAGGTTTCTGTGTGTTGACAACTAGATAAGATCGTTCGAAGTCAAGATGACCAGAGTTTTAGACCTAAGAAGCTGGGCCCGAGTGTGGTTTGGTATTAAGAAGAGACAGATTGAGATGCGTCTCCTCGATATGGGTGTTTTTTTTTTGAATTGATTAATTACTGCACAGCTCTCGTATCGCATAAATAAAAGAGGTAAGTGCAGTAGTGTACTATTATCGAATCTTAATTTAGTGTGAAGTCATGATAGTTTCGCGCGTTTGTGGGTAGTCATTTTTTTTGCAGTTATGTTTCGCAGATAGGCCGCTAAAGGTAGAAGATCCCTATAAGCAATGTTTTATACACTCTTAAAAAACAAGAGTTTCCATAGATTTAACGCCAAAATTTCTCAAAGGTCACTGGAAATATATCGAATTCATTAACATCATTAAAATCTTAGCCTCATTTATACAGTTATTAACGCAAAATCGGTCGCAAATTCGTGCTCCCCCACTATTGACATTAATTCGCACTAACTCGCTAAATACCGCTGCACAAAAATATACCGCCTGCGGAAACGGCAAAAATTTATGACTGATAAACGAACTACTGATTGAACACCTCTTCTTATTTGAACTTGCAAATTGGTATGAATCAATAATAAAACACTAAACGACACAAATTTAGCATTAATCCTTTAGCCGTAATTCCCAACTTCCCCTTATCTAAAACAATATACCTCTTTCATCAACCTTCTTCCCGAATGCCTCAATTTTCTGACCCGTTCTGTTCCGCGATGAACTTTTTTTCCTACAATTTAAGCTAGATTCTGGGGAAGGGATAGAATATTTACGACTACCACTATTGCTCACGCTGTTACCAGACCGCCATTACTACCATCAAAACCGTAAAAGTACCATAACCCTCTAAAGAAGTGAGGTCATGTCTACTTCATCAGTCCCGCCCGCTCAGGCAGCGAAGGCTTCGGATATTGGCACCTCCCTGTCTCAAGTATCGTCTCCGATGGTCAAGAGAGAATCAACACAGACGATTCCCGTGATGTCAAGATCCTCTGCACCCCCAAACTCTCATAGGTATATGAAAATCCAACCGGCCATCGCGATAAAGCCAAAACCAGTTCCGATAGCCATGCTTCCAAAACCAGCTAATACAATCACCACTAAGTTTGATCCGTCACCAAATGTCAAATCTTCGTTGAACATGAACGTCAATACTCTGAAAAAGTGGGTACTTCCTCCGAGACCTCGCCCTGGTCGTAAACCCACATCTTCCTCCGCTGCGTCATCGTGTGATGAAGGACCGGATCCATCCCCTACACCTGTTGTAGATCTCACCCTCAACAAAAATAGCCCGAAAAAGAAACAAAGAACTTACAAAGACGATGATATGAAGACTCAGATTATCAATCAGCTTAACCAGCAATTTCCACGTAAGCTGACACCTCTGAGCGATGCAAACAGCACCAATGATACAGGCACTGATACACGATACGCGCTGCCTAAAATGGCTAGCCTGAAAACCTCAGTTACTGCGCCGTCTTCTATGAATCTCAACAGTATTGACAATGCATCTAGTGTATCAGCAATAAGCTCAGAAACCTACACGGTACTGAAATCCCAAAATGAAGCGGAAGCTCAAAACTCAGTACGAAATTTGAAAAAATACTACTGCAGCAAAATCAAAGAGCAACAGCTAGTGCAAAATTACATAGAGGTTATTTCCAATCAGATTAAGGAGCTTCGGTTTGTCCAGAATGGTGTGATTACTGTCAATGCCTTGACGGACGAAAAGAGAAAGGTACCGCTCTTGAAACCTACCAGTGCAGCCACAACCACGACGGCACCACCAGCATTAGTCCAAAGCGAACAATTGGAGAAAATAAACAACTTAAATGATCTCAACAAGTTCTTGGGGTATTTATCAAAATCCTCGAACATTATTCACAGCGTCACTAAAAAGTATGCTGGACCTACAGAAGAGAATTTCGATGGACAGATAAAGGAGTACCTCGAACAGAAAAAACTTTCCAAAACAGGGTCAGGGAACGGTGTAGGTTTATGCACTCCCAAAGACACTATAACAAAGCCACCATCAATCCTTCCTCAAGTCCACGCCAAAAGCGTTTCTTCAAGAACAAAAAAAAATGTACATAGCACCGGAATGAACTCAGGAGTTCTCCATTCCATTCGAGAAGACAAAGGACCGGAATTGGACTTGATGGAGGATATTTCTTATACGGAGGATATGTCCTTGTTTCCAGTCGACGAGCTTGACAGTTATGTCTTGATCGATAAAAACCAGTTTTTTGATGATAAAAGAGTTCGAACTAGCGGGTGTGGGTTTTGCGGGAACGGGACCCCATGTCTATGCTTGGACTCAGATATTGAAAATAGGAAATCACGAAAATAAACGAATAGAAACATATTAAATTCTGTAGTCTTTAACATTGCTAGGAACGGGAACAATCGATGTCATTCATTAAACAAAAGTACACTTGGTTCAGTCCAACGTTACGATGGTAGATATTCTTCTTGAACAAATAAAGCACAAATGATATAAGATTTTTACAAAAAATTACACGGTCACTGACCTGATCATTAAACCTTATGCTTTGGATACCAGAATAAAAAAAATTTGATTTACCGATTGAAAAAGACAGATGGATCAACTAATCTTATAGAATTTTATAGTCCAGAGATTATAGGTCTCTTCTATTTTCTACATTATGGATTTGACTGTTATCACTGTATTGATGCGAATAATTTAGAAGAAGGTGAGGTAAGAACCGAAAATGGCAGTAGCAGCCAACACGGCGTAACCAGTTCTGTAAACACCTGGGATGGTCAACTCCTTTCCGAAATCCCAAACCAAGTGTCTGACACCGTTAGCGGCATGGAAAGCAAATGGGAAAGCCATCAAAGCCTTGGCTCCGATCTTGACAAATACTGGGAAGCTGGCAAAAGTGGAAGCAATGATGGCAGAGTCCAATGGGAACAAGCCTGTGATACTAGAGACTGCGTAACCGACGGTAATACCGTAGAATGCTGCGGCCATACCGACACCGGTGAGTCTATGGAAGGAGGAAAGCACCCAGGTTAATTGGGGCTGGTAAATGGCCAACTCTGGGGAGAGTGGTCTGTTTTTACGTTGAGCAACAAGAACATTTTGCTCTTCTGCGTTGGAGGAAGTCACGGTGGTGATGAATCTTACATTAGAAGCTCTCAAGAGCTGACGGTTTGCTATGATGTTAGTATCCGAGGAACTCCGGGGAAACGCCGTGGACAAGGGGGAGGGGGTACTAGGAGGGAAATTTGGGGGATAGGGAAGGGTTTTGATGTCGAAAGAACTGGTGTTACTGATCGATAGAGTCCCTTGTACCACGAGCCGTCGACTTTAGTCATTAATTAGGGGTGTACATACATCTGGCTAAGCCTAAGCCTAAACGTGAAAGCATGGTTGGTGTGGATAAAAAAAAAACGACTTGTCAGAAATCCGATATGGGGAAAAAACGTATCCAATGAGAAAACCTGAATTTGAAAGCGTGGTTATATACCGGAACGTGGGGCCGGGGTCTGTGGGAAAAAACAACAAGGTTTCCCACTTGTATGGGTGATTGCGATCGGATTGCTATCAGAAAGTGCGAGGCAGTTGTAGTGAGATATATGCAGTAAAAGATAGACCAAATTTGCGGAGACGATAGCGACATCAAAATAGTCGAATTGACGATAAGATGGAGACATGATAACACCTTTAGGGTATATAAATGTCAGATTTTGGAAGATGAAAGGTTTGATATAAATTTTTTCGATAATCTCCGGATTGTCCTTTTTCATCTGCTCTTAAATTTTACATGTTTGACGGAATTATATCATCCATCGACAGCATAAGGCATAAAAAAGGGATTGTGATGATAATCAAGGAAAATTGAATAGACAAATTTGTTACCATATGGTTTAATAATGATTAAACTTCGATAAATATCCAATGTACCTTTGGAATCAAACAATAATAAGTACTATTAACACTAGTAATATTCTACATTTGGTAAAAATGATCAGTGTTTGTTTGACTTAATTCTGCAGTATTTCGTAGTTAAGTCTGAAAAGTTAACCTTAACCTTGAGTCATCAAAAATTATATGTAGACCATAAAAAGAATTGATAACGAAGAAGAGACATGAAAACTACAAGTTTCGATTAAGCAACTTATACTTAAGGAATTGTATTAAACAGCTTACTGAATCCTTGTTACATGATTTATAAACTACCATAATATCGTTGTATACTACACCCCTATTGAATAAATGCATCTTTACTTGAAGCTTCTCGTTCGGGCGCACCGCTTACTATTCGCAGAAAAGACGCAAAAAGAAATGGCAAATAATCTCAAGGAATTTTAAAATAGTAAGCTCAACTTTTAAGGCTTCACTAGCGGAATTATTCAGCACAACTCAACCTATCGTTGAGTCATTCACCCTAGTGTGCCCTTATGAGTGCCGACGAAGCGCTGCTGGCGTCTCCGGAAGCCCAAAGGCTCATGATTCTGGCCACTAAGCGTTATAGTCCAAACCAAGCCATCCAAGACAATAGTGGAGAAGGATCATCCAACACAAATCAACTTAACGATAATTCAGATGGCGAGCCTCTGGATAAAAACGAGGCCGACAATGACAATGCCAGTACATCTGATATTCTTTTTGAGAAGAAGGATGTGTCAAAATCTCGAACTCAGCTGTTTCAACTGGTACTTTCAACTGCCTCCCTTAAACTGTTAAAACAACAACATCAGCAATTGCATGCCCAACGTAGCAGCAGTATCATCAGCAACGGTAGCACAATAAAGCGCAATTTCCAGCTGTTTATTCAAGCACCTGTTCTTTTGAACGTACTGGACTTGAAAGGTGAGGACGACGTGGAAATAGGCCAACGATTACCTTTTGAAGACAAACCTGACGAAGAAAACAAACTGGACGACAGCAAAAATGTCAAGGACGATGAATACGACTTAGAGTTGTTGAAACAACAACAAAACTTGACCATGAATGCCCTTAAAAAACTCAGCCTTCTGCCAATACCCATCCAGAACACCGATCCATCGGAAAGTTTGCGTAAATCTATACTGAGGAAAACATCAGTGGCCCGCTTGTCACCTAAATTGGATAAGATTGTTGAACCTTACCAGCCAGCAGAAGTTGATCTATCCACGTTTGCAAGTTTGACCCGTCAACCTAAACATATTGACCCCGAACCACCAGTGCAGGAACCGAGTGGATCGAAAAATTCTACAGAACAGCCGCTTCATAATACCAATACGTTGCCTGAATTTACAGAGTCGCAAAGAAATCGATTAACTGCCATTAACACTCAAAGGCAACAGCCGCAGACTTATTCCAATTCCCCTGAATCTACAGAATCACCTCTACTGCTCAACGTACAAAGAGGTCAGCAACAATTTCAACCCCTGCCAACGAAGATTTCACCTCAACCTACTGCTCCCAAAAAATTGACTCAAAGAGAGCAGCAGTATCACAATGAAATCAGAGATTTGCAAATGCGCTCGATGCAACAACCCGTGAGAAACATGGGTGTACGCACTGCCCTCAATCAGCTGATTCTTAAACCACGAACTGCTGACAGACCCACTGATATTGCAGCGCCAAAGCCACAATCACACAAACATCTACAACAGATAAAAGGCTTTCGCAGTCCCATGTATGTTCCCGCTGTTCTTCGGAGAACTCAGATCAGCGACAGAGCGGGTCTCATTAATGAAAGATTGAGCGGAATAGCAACACAAGCTGAAGAACGACTTGCCTCTCCTGATCACGAGAGCGAACCAGAGACTAACTCCGAACATTCTGCAAAGACAAAGAGCATTGATATACATAAGGGGGGAGCCAGAGAAGATGAGAATGAAGATGAAGCGACGCTGGGAGCCTATGATCGTTCGGAAAACTCCACTAACGCGCCGAACAGCACCGCCAACCACAACTCAAATAACCATATTCTGGAAAATGGTTCAGGCTTTGGCAGTCCTATTGGCGGCGGCGAAGAAATTCATTCATCGACAGCACTGATTACGTCTTTTGAATCTGCGGAATCTACCACATCATCGCAGGCCCGGATGCCTGTGATCGGGTTCGAAGATGTGAGCAAACAAGCCCCTACAAGGCGTCATTGGTTGAAAGACGAAAGCGTAGCTAAGTGCGGTATACAAACTTGTAACAGGTATTTTAATTTCTTTGAAAGGAGGCACCATTGCCGCAAGTGTGGTGGGATTTTCTGTAATGAGCACACATCCCACTACTTGTACATAAATCAGTTGGCCCAATTCACCACTGGTGGTCGTGGAACGTTACTGAAAGTATGCGACTATTGCATTGACGAGTACAATGAATTCATTAAGAGAGAATTTGGGGTAGAGATACATCCTACCCATTCCATCCCTCGAAAGAAGGTTGGAATGAGGTCTGTCTCGGCCCGATTTCCTAATGCTGCCACCACCAACAATGGAGCAGAATCTCGGAAGACTCTATATAGTACGAAATGTCAACCTCCTACATCTGTTAAGGAATCACGGGAGCAATTGGTTGGATCGGTTCCAGCGAATTGGAGTTGGAGCTCATTTTAATAGTCATTGATCATCATATCGATACATGTAGAAATTATTGTAGGATATTACGAGAGACGCAAATTTGAAAGAAATAACCATTATATCACACACACATACATAGTAACAAGTATTGTAATGTCGTTGATACATAAGTACAACATATTCTTGTCTATAGCCCTCAATTTTTGCAATTAAAGTTGTACTTTAAAATCTTCACGATTAATGCTCGCCGGAAAATACTCTTACAAATTCCCATACTTTGCCAAAAGACCTTACACATCGTCAGTCATAAGTTCAATTCAATTCACTTAAGACACCAATAATTTGCTGAAAACCATACAACAAAGCTATTACCGTCCGCATTTTTCTTCTCTATTACCTCACCCCTACAAGCCTCAAGCCTCTTTTTCCCTCTCATATCGCACCCTCAGCGTCTCCCACTTGGAATTTTTCATTCGCGCCACGAACACGGTGTTTTCATCAATCAACCACGCCATGGGTCAAGTTTCGGCAGCCATTGCCAAGGATACAACGCCCAAAATATTGGGTGTCAACGTCAATACCGTGCGGTTGCTTCTTCAAGTGATCATCTTCATTCTGATCGCCGGAGCATCTATTTCCTCGCGGTTGTTCTCGGTTATTCGTTTTGAGTCGATCATTCACGAATTCGACCCTTGGTTCAACTTTAGAGCCACCAAATACTTGGTTACTCACTCCTTTTATGACTTTTTGAACTGGTTCGATGACAGAACATGGTACCCACTTGGTAGAGTCACTGGAGGTACTCTTTACCCTGGTCTTATGGTGACATCGGGTGTCATTTGGCACACCCTTCGTAATTGGCTTAAATTACCGGTCGACATTCGTAACGTCTGTGTACTTTTAGCTCCAGCTTTCTCCGGTTTGACTGCAATTGCTACCTACTTCCTTACAAAGGAAGTCAAAGACCTGAATGCTGGTCTTTTGGCCGCCATTTTTATGGGTATTGCCCCAGGTTATATCTCCAGAAGTGTCGCTGGTTCTTATGATAATGAAGCTATTGCCATCACCTTATTGATGGCTACATTCTATTTCTGGGTTAAGGCTTCTAAGACTGGTTCCATTTTCTATGCAACTTGGGCTGCTCTCTTCTATTTTTATATGGTCTCAGCTTGGGGTGGATACGTTTTCATCACCAATTTGATTCCTCTTCACATTTTCGTGCTTGTGTTGATGGGAAGATACTCTCACAAATTGTACACCTCATACACAACATGGTATGCCTTGGGAACCTTGGCTTCGATGCAAATTCCATTTGTGGGCTTTTTGCCAATTCGTTCAAACGACCACATGGCCGCCTTGGGAGTCTTTGGATTGTTGCAATTATGTGCCTTGGGAGATTACGTCAAATCTAAGGTATCTTCCAAGCAATTCAGATCATTCTTGGTAGTCCTGTTGGTTCTTATCGTGGTTTTGGGTATTTCTGGACTTGTTGGTTTGACCACTTTGGGCTGGATTGCTCCTTGGACCGGTAGATTTTACTCGTTATGGGACACTAACTACGCCAAGATCCACATTCCAATCATCGCCTCTGTTTCCGAGCATCAGCCAACAGCATGGCCACTGTTCTTTTTTGACACCTCAATGTTGATTTGGCTCTTCCCAGCTGGTGTCTACTTGTGCTTCCAAGAATTGTCCAATGAGCACGTGTTTGTTATTATTTACTCGGTCTTATGTTCCTACTTTGCTGGTGTTATGGTCAGATTGATGCTTACTTTGACTCCTATTATTTGTGTCTCGGCCGCCGTGGCTTTGTCCAAATTATTCGACGTTTACTTGGACATTTCTGACATTATTTCAGATGCTTCTAACCGCAACTTCACCAAGGACACCTTTTACAAGGCAGCCCTGAAGGTCACTGTGTTGTTATCTTTTGCGTTTTATTTGTTCTTCTTCGTGTACCACTGTACATGGGTCACAAATAATGCTTACAGTTCCCCATCTGTTGTTTTGGCGCTGAGAAATCCCGATGGATCTCAGAACATCATCGATGATTTCCGGGAAGCTTACTACTGGCTCCGTATGAATACACCAGAAGATGCCAAGGTCATGGCTTGGTGGGATTATGGATACCAAATTGGTGGTATGGCTGACCGTACTACCCTCGTGGATAACAATACTTGGAATAACACTCATATTGCCACTGTCGGTAAAGCTATGTGTTCGTCTGAGGAGGATTCTTATGAGATTCTTAAAAAGCACGATGTTGACTACGTTTTGGTAATCTTCGGTGGTGTCTTGGGATACTCCGGTGATGATATCAATAAGTTCCTCTGGATGGTTCGTATTTCCGAGGGTATCTGGCCTGAGGATGTTCGTGAAAGAGACTTCTTCAGTAGCAGAGGTGAATACAAGGTGGATCATGAGGCTTCAGAAACTATGCAGAACTCAATGATGTATAAGATGTCGTACTACAGATTCACAGAGTTGTATGGAGACAGAGATGGACCTGACAGAGTCAGAAACCAGGTCATTCCTCATGCCAATGCTCCTAAATTGAGCGTAGTAGAGGAGGCCTTCACTTCTCAAAACTGGATCGTCAGATTGTATAAGGTCAAGGACTTGGACAATCTTGGTAGATCTCTTAGCGATGCTTCATCGTTCGACAGAAACGACAAGCAAACCAAACGGGTTAGATCAGTTAAGAAGCCTGCATTGGATTTGCGAGAATAGAAAATAAATAGATCAAGATATTAAAGTTTGCAACTAAAAAAGCCAAAGTGTCTTCCCTGTAAATTACTAATCTCTTTCACATTGTCTCATTAGAAGTAAATTGTGTAGACCATTTTTCTCCGGTACCCTCCACTGCGGCGCGACATTATGCGGGGAATTGTCCCACTAGGTAGTGTAGTAGGCTTGCCGTGTGCGTCAAAATGCCGCATATAAGTTTAAGAAAAATCCAAACCTTCTATAGATTTAACCATAAACTAACCTGACTCGATCTATACGAAACGATGGGTCTCATTAATATTGAGGATCGTTTGGTGTTTTACCGCAAATACCATTTCAATAAAACTAATGTCGCCATCCATTTGGTTTGTATTCCAATCATTCTCTTCACCGCCATTGCATTTTTGGTAAGATACCAATTCTCAACTCCACAAATCAATGCAGGGACAATTGTTGCCCTTGGCTACTCCATTTATTATATCTTATTGGATTTCCGATTGGGATCGATCACATTCCCGATATTGAATGGTGGTGCCTACCTCCTCACGGAATTATGGCGGACCAGTAAGCAAAACTCGCCTCCCGATTTTACCGATGGTGACTTTTCTAAATATGCCCTTATCTTGCACATTGTAAGTTGGTTGGCCCAATTTTATGGCCACGGGGTCTATGAAAATTCAAAACCTGCTTTATTCGATAGCCTTATTGATGCTGTCACCTTGGCACCATTTTTTGTCGTATTTGAGGCTGCATTTGCATTGGGTTATAAACCAGAATTGCAAAAGAAAATGAATAACAGAGCGGGCAAGTTTGTTAAAGACCAAAAATTGAAGAAAAAGAATTGAAGATTTAAGTGAACAAAAGATAGCCAAGGAAGGTGTTTTGTTATTAATGTATTCGTCAAAAGATGTTATGATAAGATTGTGAAAATACTTGTAATTTTTGTTAATACTCAAATATTTATTTCAAATGACGGCAATGCTTCTCGAAATTATTTATAAGAATCTTTTCTTTGAGCGAGGTGGGTGGTAATTGGTTTCCGATAGTTATCCACCCAGGCCTAATATTATGTTCTTTGCCAAATAATTCCAATTTCCTAGCGTGTTTCCCCACGATTCTTTCTACGATTTCGTAGATCTCGTCTGGCTTTCTCAGCGTTTCTCTAGTCGGACTGGCAATTATCGACGAATCCAACATTCTTTTAAGCCAAATGGGGTTTCCCTTGACCCCCACAAGTAGATGCTCTTTGGAATGATTGAGCCAATGGCCTGTTCTTCCGGTGACAATAGTTCGTCGTAATTGGTTTAATTTAACCCAAATCAACTCGTCAGATATTTCGTAGTTCCATAATTGTAATGCCTTACGGCCAGTTTCGATTGATCTTCCGGTGACCCAAAGCATCATTATCCCTTCGTCTTGTAATTCATTGATGGGTAAATTTAATAGTTCTTCGTCTTTGGAGGTTCCGTATGAAGAGTTAGTAGTGTGTATGTCCCATGAAGGGTCAGATATGATTGCAGCAAATTTACCCAAGATTTTAAAGGGAAGTTCCCTAATATCACAGTTTATCCATTGAGCTGGAACTAGATCTCTACTACCTTCAAGAAGATCGTCCCCAATTGTATACTCAAATCCTTTAATCTCAACCAAGTTTTGCTGAGATTGCAAAGCTGTGTCTTTATTTTCTTCATCAGATTGTTGCCTCGGATACAAAGTGTAGTAGTGGAGATACCTACAAGACTTCATCCTGTGACATGTATCCAAGTAACTACAATCTCCCAGATTTCGGTCTGTGAATGAAGTTAGCCGAGGGATGTAATGGATTTTGGTTTGACAGCATTTGTAGATTTCGGGAGACGTTGATTTAACCTTTTCCAAGATAACAGCTGATTTGTCATTGCCGCCACCATTGATCGAAGAAAGTATATCTGTGTGGTTACCATCCAGACAGACAGAATAGAATGGTTTCTCCTGAGTTGTCATGCGAGTTTTTCTCTCCATAAGAATGTGCAGCGTCAAGGGGGCCTTCAAAATATTCCCAAGTTCCAGGAACGAAGACTTACATGGTTCTTTCAATGTCTTGAGCAACTCCTCTGCATTTAATTGTTCCTTGGATACTGAGACGTGGATAGGATCAGGAATTGAATAATCATCTTCATTAACTGACTCTTTACTGGTTAAATACTGTAAAATGGAAGCGATTTTTTCAGTGTCGATGAAGGTGATTGCAACGTTACAGTATTTGTCAACGTGGTCGTTTGCTGTCCCATAAAGAATGTCCTCATTGACTTCAAGCAGACGGAAAATATTTTGAAACCGACCCAACGCCTTTGCAAACTCTCCACACGACGCATATGTATCTGGAAAAGTATCGTAGAAGGAGAACCAAATGTGGACCAATTTAGAGAAGGGATAGACTTTAAACTCTTCATGATCAAGGAGGAAACTGGCTATCTGGATGATTTCACTCATGGTGCCATAGGAAAAGTTGAAAGAATTGAGCCAATTCTGCTGCTTAAATGTGTTACAAAAAGGCTGCAAAAAAATTGTGTGGGACAATTGTTGCCAAATTTGAAAAAATATTTTACATCAACTCTAAAAACTTAATTCTATTCAAGTGAAAAAAATACAAACATGTAGCAAAGGTGGGCGAACCAGGTTAGAAACCGAAAGGGTTGTCTGCAGTGGCGGCCTGTAAATTTGCTCTTTGACCGGTGGGTTGAGATGCAACGGGGGAGTTACCAAAACCTGCACCGGTTGGTTGAGATTGCAATGGCTGAGGAGCACCGTAAAGTTGTGGCTGTTGACCAAAAGTTGTCGGTGGTTGTGAAATGCTAGTATTCTGGAACATGTTAGTCATTTGGGCCATGCTTTGCTGTTGGCCATAATTTGGCTGTTGACCAAAACCTGTCTGTTGACCGAAACCTGTCTGTTGACCGAAACCTGTCTGTTGACCATATCCTGTTTGCTGACCAAAAGTGGGTTGCTGACCAAATCCTGTTTGCTGACCAAAGCTAGTTGGAGGTTGACCAAATGCTTGTGGTTGTTGTTGTTGATATTGACCCCCATAAGTACTTTGAGCCGTTACAAAAGGTGCCGAAGACAGCTGCAGGAACGCCCCTCCCTGATTGAAACCATTATTAAACCCTGTTGGGGCTTGCTGGGCTGCGGATTGGAACGTAGGTTGTTGGTTGAAAGTGTTAAACGTAGGTTGTTGAGAATTGTAGCCACCAGTCATTTGGCCAATACCGGGGAATGTCGAAGCGTGTTGTGGGGCCGATGGTTGGAACAGAGTTTGGGGTTGTGAGGCAAATCCTCCAGTAAATTGATTACCGAAGGTGGTGGGTGGAAGACCGCCCGTTATTTGAGCTCCGACCTGGCCGCCAGTCTTTTGAACTGGCACCAATGGACCAGTTTTTTGCAACGAGAGTTGTCCAAATGTAGTATTTGGCATCAACCCACCAGTTGGCTGCATTGGTTGAGCAACGAATGCTCCTCCAGTCTGCAAGATTGGCTGCTGTCCAAATGTGGTCACAGGAATAATTCCTCCTCCAGTTTTAACCGCAGTCACAGCTGTACCGCCGGTTTGGAATGGCACGAGTCCAAATGTTGGCTGTGCCGTCAAGCCACCAGTAGCCTGGATTGGAACAAAACCAGTGGGTTGACTACCGATAGGCATGAATCCAGTAGGCATAGCGACAAGCCCACCCGTCTGTTGCACAGAGACAACTCCCCCGGTCCGTTGAATTGGCACGAAACCACCAGTTTTTTGAACTGGAACTGAATTAGCCTGTCCAGTTTTCTGCACTTCGAATTGTTGACCAGGTTGTATGAGACTTCCTGTTTTGACTGGAGTCATGGCAGGTGCTGATGGGGCGATTGTAGCCGAAGTGGACGCTGGCTGGTGGTTTGAAGCAGCATTTGAGTATTCAAGGGGTTTGATATTGACAAGATCCTGCAAGGAGCCAGAAAATTGGTTAGTTGAAGTGGGCTGTTGTGGTCTTGGCAGTTGACTCTTCAAGAGATCTTCTGATGATCTTGCAGCTGGCTTGACTGCCCAAGCATCGTCCTCAAATTTCGATGCAGGGGTAGAAGGTTCGGCTCTTTGATGGGATGGCAAAGCATCGGCGTTGACCTTGGATATTTCACTTGATGAATTGTTATTTTTCAACGCACCTGTCGAATCCGTAAAGAGGGCACCACTGCCTCCATTAGAGACACTGGATTTTCTGTCGAATTTGGCATCCAAAACTTTCATAACCCTCAATATATCACCTTCTCTTAATCCTAATGTACGAAGGAGCGAAGGAGAAATATCCTTTTGGATGTTTTCATCCATCTGTTCTCTGCTGAAATTAAGGGAGTATCTTTGACAATTACCGATGTCAATTCCGCATGTAAGGAAAAAGTCAAACCAATCGTACAGTGGCTCGGAAACTGGCAAATCATTTTTGGAAGATTTGACAGGACTACTAGCCACTTTATTGATGGAGGCAGTGGCTGATTGCCGGCTGCGCAGCTCTTGTGGCTGACTTGTGACTCCCGATCCCTTCGATTGCTTCTTGGACATTTGTCTAGCAACTTCTTCTTTATATTTTTCCAAAGATGTTCCAGTCACTTTTTCAACATACTCCAAATCTTCAATCGATAATTTGGCGCAACCAACTGCGATCTTAACACCATTAGTTTTGTGTAAGTGAATCTTACCTTGAACGCAACCCAAAAATTCTGCTTCAACTTTGAAGGAGCCGGTACTATCAATCCATGTCCTGACACGATGGATATTTGGCATTGATGAATCAGATGAGTCGTATTTTGACCGCTGCTTTTCTCTTTGAACTTGATCCTTTTCTCTAATTTTATCTCTTTCGTCTCTGGAACGCGATCTTCTGTATTTATCCTTTTTGTTGTTGCTTGATCCAGTGGACGACTCAACTAATCTCCCCTTGGACTTTTTGGTTGACTTTTTACGCAGAGGCTGATCCAACAATTGATCCAATTTTGAGGATGAAATAATTTCGATGTAAAATGATGGGACCACGCCTCTGCGACCCAGATCGATGCTTTCTACCATCCACCAGTCTTTAGATTTGGTCTCATCAAGAATATAAATTTCATCACCTTCTTTACAATCGAGTTCGTCATTTCCTTGAGCAACAAAGTCGTACAAAAGTCGGCCGATTTTCTTGTTATTGGGATCACGAGATGCCTCTGAGGCGTGAGCAATTTCTCTAAGGCCCTTTGCCGCCAGAGCACCCTTCAATTCTGAAGTAATGGAGATGATGGCTTCGGCAACATCTTTGCTGCCAGCATGTAACTCGATATTTGCCAGGGGATGCTCAAATTCGAAAAAGACGTGTTTTTTCTCATTACTGAATGTAAGTAAGTCCTTAACTCCCCACATTTGGTTGATTGAAGAGCTCAGTTTCAATGACAATTTTGAGGACTCTCTTGGTTTCAAGATGATTTGTCCATCGCCAATACTAAGAGTGACCGCCCTCTTTTTGCGGCCCTCGATTTCATCGATATACCAGGTGAAGTATTCACCGTCAAAACGATGCTGTGGTCCGTCCTCTCCGACACTGGACTGGGTCAGACGCTTACTAGGACTGTTGTCTTGTGACTGTCCTGGTCTGCTCGGCATAGGAGGTGGTGCGTCATCGTCGTTGTCGTCATCGTCGACATGGTTAGGTCTTGGTCTAGACGGTTGAGGCGGTGGAGCATCGTCATCATCATAATCATAGGAATCTACAGGTGTTTGAGGAAGAGGTCTTTCTCCCAGAACATCTTCCACACTGTCGGTTTTCGATCGATCCCTATGTTGCGGGGGTGGGGCAAAACTACTGATAGGAAGTCTTTCCGCTTGGACCAGCGATTGTGCCACAGTTGATGTCGCTGGAGTTGGTAAAGACAATCCAGCAGGACCTCCCAGTGTAGAAGGAGCTACAGATCCCGACAAATCCAAATAATTGGAAGGTACAAACCCAAATTGGGTCTGGGTAGTTTGATCGCCCACCAATATCCAATCAGGATCATTCAAATCATAGACATTGAACAAGTCATTCTCCTGGAAAGACAACTCTTCTTCGGTCTGTTTATCGTAAGTATACAATGCAGTCGCTGTCTTCACAATTGGAGCTGGTTCCACGTAATTCAGAGGCACCAATCCGACTGGTTCCTCGACTTCTTCATCGCCGACCGCAACCACTCTTTTCTTGACTTTCCACCACTCATCAATGTCGGATTTTTCAAGCACATACAAGAGGTCACCCTCAGAAATGTTCAATTCTTCGTCAGCCTGGGCAACATAGTCGTACACGGCTTTGTATACCCCTATGTAGAGTGACAGCATGCTAAATCCTCTCCTGGAGCTCAAGGTAAAGGCGGGTATTTTTGATCTTGAGCGCTTTGGGCAGTGCACGCTCAGCACCGCTTGCGGCGGCATGGTTGCGAAAAGGAGGCCTCTCAAAAATGTGCTTGGAATAGTTTGAGGGTAATAGTGATTAAGTGACTGGAGTTATGGGATAGATCGTGTCAAACAAGAAGAATGAATTTATCTTACATACATTGAACTGTTGCTCCTTATTTTCCCATTGAATTATTGGCCGTAAATATTGATTATTCAGGCTTGATTTAAGGGGGAGGGGAAAGTCGCAGGGCCCTCAGTTGGATGGCTCGCTAATTTTAGTGCCAATAATGCAAAAAAAGCGAGGATGGTGCGAGGACGGAGAGGCAGATCCCAGTGAGCTTTAAGCTAGCCTCGACGTAAAATCTTATCAGCATATAAATTGAGAGTTGAAAACTGCAATATTGTGTTTTTAAAACTTTTACAATGATTTTACATTTCAATGAACATAGGTAGAATTTCTTCGTATCAACAAACAATATTCAACAAAGATAATAGATAACTGGTGTGTAATAGATTAGTCAAAACTCAAAATAAATGTTTCTATAGTATCAATTACTCAATTTACCACATTAATTCCCTTTCCTCCTTGCAACACATTGTCTATGTTCTGCATAGCAACAACAGCAGTGTGGTTGAAATTTTCCACAGTGGAAGCTCCAACATGTGGGGTCAAGATCACATCTTCTCTATCGATTAATTCTGCGTGACAAGTGGGCTCTCGTTCGAAAACATCCAACCCAGCAAACAATACCTTACCCTTTTTCAATCCTCTGACCAAGGCTTCTTCGTCTATAACGGAACCTCTTCCTATATTGATTATTCTGAAGGGCTTTTCAATATTGTCAATTACTTTTTCATTGATTAAATGATAAGTTTCATCAGTCGCAGGGCAAGCGATTACAATCAAATCAGTGTCAGTAGCATCTTCAATAGATTTCTTGTATTCAACATTGTAACCCAATTGCGCTTCCTCGTCCTTTTTAAGTTGATTCCTCTTCACGTATTGTATTTTCATCCCAATTGCAGCCAACCTCTGTCCAATGGTTTTACCAATATTACCAAAACCAACAATTGTAGCTGTGTGATTACCTGGGTTCAATACGCCTCTAGCAGCATATTTTTCACCAAACCCATAACGTTGATCCTTGAGCGGGGCATTTAATTTACCCTTTCCACTATCAAACACAGCGGCATCAGTATCAAGGTTTTTTCTAGCAGCAATAGTATTGTTGCAACCTCTGAAACTTTTTTCGAATCCGCGGAAATATCTAAACGATTCTAACGTGTCATAAAGAACCAAATCGGCGACTGGACCTGCAGCTCCATCTGATGGGACATTAGTCAACACCACATTTTTTGATCTCAATCCTGATCCATCGTATCCATCATATCCAACTGAACAAATGGAAATCACTTTTAATGATTCAGGTACATTTTCCAATACTTTTCCTTTAAAACCACCGATTGGAACAAAGCCGAGCCAAGCTCCATAGATTGCGACAATATCAGCGAACTTTGATTTGAAATCCTCTAAAAGCTGCTCCACAGTTGTTATCTTGTAATCTATGCATTCATACTTGGTCAGGAATTCCTCATACTCGGGTAATGTACGGTCCAAGTCACCAACAAATAACACCTTTTGTTTCATTCTTGCTGGAACTTATAAATCTGAAGAATTTCCAATAATAGGTTTTTTTTTTTTTTCGCAATATCGTGTTTTTTGACTGTGGCCGAATTTGATAGTGGGGATTATTGTACGATTCTTGGTGGAAGTGAGGTGACATAAAGAGGTTTTTCTATACTTAAGATAATTTGCAATTCAGTTCGTTAAACTTACTCGAAAAGATCTTCTCCTCTAAAGATGGTATATTTTGGTCTTATTATCATTCGTTATTTGTTAATCCTTCTTTCTTCTTCTTTCTTTAACTCTTTTGATCTCAAAATACTATTCAAGACCCTCTATCTGGAGCTTGATTAACTTATACAATCACAAATATTGAAATAAAATGTTCCTCAAAGCTACAAATTTACATCTACCTGATTTGAATCAATTGAAATGCGTCTATTCAGAGGGAAACAACCCCTAACTTAGTGGTGGTGGCCTGGTTCACCCAAGTACTTGGTAGCGAACACATTACCACATTCCCAACATCTAGCGGGCTTACCTTCCTCGACCAGCATCCAGAATGGGTTGTGGTTCTCACCTTTGGCACCAGTGCATCCAATGTATCTCTGACCAATGTAAGTTGGGACAAGGTATGGGTCCTTCATGGTACCGGCACCTTCTCTTACTGGGTTTTCCATGTCGAAAACATCAACACCTTCTCTCTTACCCAAGAATTCGAGTCTTTCCAAACCAGTGGCCTGTTCGAAATCGGTTGGAACAGTACCTGGTTGAGCACCAGAACCAACCAAGTCCTTGGCACTCTTCACATCCGACAACTTTTCGGAAACGGTGACTTTGTTAAGTTGGATTCTTGTGGTAGACAAGAATCTCAAGTTGGCTGGTCTAGCAACACGTACAGCACGGGAAAGCATCTGTGGTTAGTATATGAAATACAGGAGTTGTAAAGGCGTCACCTGACGTGGGGATGTGAGCAACGTGACTATAATCATGGTAATTGTTCGTCCTATTTTAGCGTTGATCGATCTTGTGGACAAAGAAGCACTCCTAAGGGTCATCTTAACGTTACATGTCCATAACACAACTAGTCGGTGACACTTTAGTTCTCATCAAGATATCATTTAAATGTGGTCTACCAAATGCGAATAACTTCAGCAACAAACCTTCGACAAACAGGCTCAATCACATTTCAAGATTCCAATTTATTCTAGGCAAGATCTTGTTTGCTATTTGAAAGTTCAGTTCTACGTTTTGGCGGTCTTTGGGCAATATCTTCTTGATAAAGCTTTCTCGAATAGTCACTACTTCGAACTTTTCAGGCTCTCCGGAGGGAGTGCCGGGGCCCAGTTATAGGTCAAATCAGTTATTTGGGTCATCAACTTCATTCCAGCTTCATGCTCGTGCCTTCAATTTTTCCGATATATACATACTTTGTTAACGGTGTAGGGGTTCAAAAAGATGGCCTTTCGTGTATATATATCAACCAAAAAATCAGCTAACAATATTAGAAGGTTTACTATAAATCTGATTGGCTCAAATCTAGTCACGTGGACACCAAGCGCAGTGATAAATTATGGAATTAACTTAGTATTCAAAGAGCCGGAAATACCTGGATCACTATGGTATACACCTACATACTACTGAAAAGCTCTAGAACCGCTTTTTTTTGCTTAGCCGTGCCATCTACAATTCGGCTATTTTAATTGCATCAATCGCCAATCGTGTGCTTTTTATGAGACAGAAAAAAAGCGCCTGAATTGAGTTTGATCAGACCATCTGTTTGTCTAAGTGAGATTTTGGTCATTTGAGACACCTTCGATCGATTAAATGGGAATATTGAGGACCGTGATGGCAGCGTCAAACCGTTGTACATGTCATAATTGCCAGATTCAATATGTTTTCACCCTTTTCTTAACCGAAAAAAGCAGCAATTAATTGTTGAACTACCTTTACAAGTTACCCTTTATTCGACAAGTAGATTTTAACTGCCTCTTTTCCTGGAAGTACTGGTATTCTACCTTTAGGCGTAACTTATCCTGCATCGTGCGTCCCATGTCTAGGTCTATGCCCTGTACATCACGTGCGCCTCGATTGAACTTTCTGGTTTTTCGCACGCCTTTTTCCTCTGGCCGCGGGATTGACAAAACATCGAAAACCAATTTTTCATTTGCTTCTTCACACAAGTGCAATAGGTATGTCATAACTATGGTGTTGCAAGAGGATGCATACCTTGTCTACTATTTCCACTATAAAGTCACACAAGCTAGAAAGCAATGCAAACCGAGTACAACATTTATAAGAGGTTGAAAGCAGCCCCTCCTTGGGCAGAAGCGAAGAATTTTTTGAGCTGAACGAACCCATAGAACACGCTTGGAAAGCAGTAAGAACATTGCCAATGTTAATCCTAATTGATTATACAATAGAATCATAACAGATTGTCACTATTACACTGCCAGAAACCTTTCGTACTCAGTGACATATGATGTTAAAGTAGACATTGGAAACCTTCGAGAATACCGAGAAAAAAATTCAAGTGAATCGATTGAATAATTTTACTAACATACAGTTAATCATGCCAAAGAAGAGATCTTCCAACGGTAGAAACAAGAAGGGTAGAGGTCACGTTAAGCCAGTCAGATGTTTGAACTGTGCTAGATGTGTTCCTAAGGACAAGGCCATCAAGAGAGTCACCATCAGAAACATGGTTGAAGCTGCTGCTGTCAGAGACTTGTCTGAGGCTTCCGTCTACGCTGAGTACGCTTTGCCAAAGTTGTACAACAAGTTGCACTACTGTGTCTCCTGTGCCATTCACGCCAGAATCGTCAGAGTTAGATCCAGAACTGACAGAAGAATCAGAGCTCCACCTCAAAGAAAGAGATTCAACACTGACAGAAAGGTTTCTCCAGCTGACGCTGCTAAGAAGGCCAACTAAACATCCTAATGTCGTTGTATATTTGAACACACAATTTAGTATTATTTAACTGTAGACTTCACAATTTTTTTCCGATTCGATAGACCCGGGCTCTGTTTTAATTTTTTTTTTTTGGTTTTAAATTCGGACGGGAACTCTCTCTGTCTCTCTCTCTCCAAATTAAAGTTAAGCGAAGTGTGCATTAGATCACTCACCGGAAATACCATGTAAATTAAACATCCGGATAAACCCTCGATAATGATGATGTGATTCACGGGAATACCACGTTCCACGTTCCACCACCCCGGGTTTAACTATGATCGGGATATCAATTGATTCTCTTGAAACCCTTTAACATGCCCCCAAATTTCTCTTAAAGTCCCTGTTCTACCCAATTACATCAATTCCTGCATCCAAAGGATTGCCGTCCGCACCAGTAGGCCTGCACATCGTCCACGCACCGATTCAAAGTTTTGAGGCAATCCTTTTTTAATACTATCTAACCGGTCGAAGTAGACGACAATACCACACAATTGAACCATCTTTTCTTCGAATTATCAAGGTTTGATTGGTTATTTGCATATTGGGCTCGTCACTCGTCATTGCTGTAAAAGTTTCACCAAATCCATCTGGTAAACATTATTGTTTGTTAAGCGTGGGTCGTTATTTTTGCTCCCCCTTTCCCCATTTGTTACCTCAATCCCAACTTTTTTTTTAAAACCTCCAACTTTGGGTTGTGGTCACTATTAAACCAGTGAACCACTGAAATAAATCAAACGTCAGTTGAACAGTCAGTAACTGCTTTTGAACAATGGAAGACACTTGGAAGTTTTCACAATGCTTTGGTGATAAAGGCGACATTGAGAATATCACTGAAGCTGATATCATCTCAACTGTGGAGTTCGATCACACTGGTGATTTTTTGGCTACTGGAGACAAAGGTGGTCGAGTTGTCCTTTTCGAAAGAAACCAGAGTAAGAAGCAATCTAGTTGTGAATACAAATTTTTTACCGAGTTCCAAAGTCATGACGCAGAATTTGATTACTTGAAGTCCCTCGAAATCGAGGAGAAGATAAATAAAATCAAATGGTTGAAAAGCTTCAACAATTCTTTATATTTGTTATCTACTAATGACAAGACTATCAAGTTATGGAAAGTCATGGAAAAGCAAATAAAGTTGGTTTCAGAAAATAATTTATCCGCCGATTTAAACAATGGTAGTGGATTATCTGGACCTTTAAATTTAAAGAATTTGCACTTACCAAAGTTGACAGTACATGACAAATTGATTCTGTCTCAACCAAAAAGAATTTACCTGAATGCTCATGCTTACCATATCAATTCTATTTCTGTCAATTCCGATCAAGAAACTTATTTGTCCTCGGATGACTTAAGAATTAATTTGTGGAACGTGGGAATTTCTGATCAATCCTTTAATATTGTTGACATCAAGCCTAATAATATGGAGGAATTGACTGAGGTTATCACTAGTGCTGAATTCCATCCACAACATTGTAATTTGTTCATGTACTCTTCTCTGAAAGGTACAATTAAATTGTCAGATATGAGATTGAATTCCTTGTGTGACCAGCATGCCAAGGTTTACGAAGAATACCTTGATCCATCGTCTCACAATTTTTTCACGGAAATTACTTCATCAATTTCCGATGTCAAGTTCAGTCAAAACGGTAAGTATATCGTTTCCAGAGATTACATGACTGTAAAGATATGGGATTTGGCTATGGAGCTGAAACCAATCAAAACGATCAACGTCCATGAACACTTAAAGGACAGATTATGTGACACTTACGAAAATGATGCCATTTTTGATAAATTTGAAGTTCAGTTTGGCGGTGACAACCGCTCAGTAATGACAGGATCTTATAATAATAACTTCATGATTTATCCCAACGCTATAAATGATACTAGCGTTGGTTCGTCTACAAATTCTATATTGCCAAGTACCACCAAAAAGAAGAAGTTGGGTACTCGTGATGACGATGAAGATGATAACGAAGATGAAGAGGAAGATGATCCAGATTTGTCGCCAAAGGTCCGTAACGAGACATTCCCTCAATCACCAAATTCACAATTGAATGACGATGATCAAGAGGAAATTATTTTGCAAGCCGACAAATCTGCATTCAAGTCCAGGAAGGCTAACTCTGGAGGACAACAAAGACGCCGCATGATGAGTGGTGTTGGATCCAATACTTCCGGGGATTTCGACAACATCGACTTCAAGAAAAGTATATTACATTTATCGTGGCACCCGAGAGAGAATTCTGTTGCCATTGCAGCAACTAATAATCTCTACATTTTCTCGACCTTGTGATCTATTATTTCAATTCTTTCTTTGTGTAGTATATAGATAAATGACGAGAGTGGAAGTTATGTAGCGGTAAGATGTTGACAACAATGTTGGTAAAAATTATGGTATTTATCCTTCGTTTCGAACATACGCCGGAATATAAGGTGAAGTAACGAAGTGATATTCATCTAACATCAAGATCTTCAACTTTGGGCAACTGAGGAGGCACCAAAATAGCGTACTGATGAAAACTCTGTATTGTATGGCTCATGAATTAATTGAAAATTTGACTTTACGTCTACATTACCCCCTTATAGTCTACAAACAAGCAGTATTCAATGAAATTTATTATGCGTGTTAACAAATCTAGCTTTCGATGTTTCTGTTAATGTCAGAGTTCCAGAACAAAGTCTTGTCACCGTCACCCCAGAAAAATTTGTGAGTTCTGATGTTCTGGTAATCGTATTGGACTGGCCATTCCTCATCGGAGAGGTGCTTGAGGTGCTCTCTGTGCTCGGCGTGCTTCAATTCAACCTTGACAACTGGGATAGCAGTAAGGAGGATGGCTGGGAGTGCAACAAAGTAGGTAATCTTCTTCCACAAGTTGGTGACACCTTCGGAGTGGTGGACCTTTTCTTCGGCCTCCTTAATGAACTTTTCACCAGCAGCCTTGTCCACAATAGGGAAGGCAGACTCGTTTATGAACTTGGAGGTACCATGGCCGTGGCCGTGGGAGTTGAAACGGGTGAAAGTGCGTTGAACTGTTCTTCTAAACATCTTAATGTTGTGGCTAGAATGGACTAATTTTTCCCATAAACTCTCAGTGATCACGCAGTATTTCATTGGCTGAATTTTAGTCACGTGACAACGTGGTACGATTCTGAGATTGTTTCATTCTGCTTAATAGTTGCCTGTGGGGTTGAAACTAACTCTAAAACAGGGTAAGATGGTAGTTTTGAAAGTCGTATCATACTTGTTCTCAAACTAGTATAAATTGGCCTGGCTTACAAGCTTAGAATGTGATAATTCTTGATCTTATTAGTAGTAGCATATTATATGCAGGCGTGTTACATGATTAGGATAAGAGGAAGCACGTTAATCTCAAAATTAAGAAAATCAGCTGTTGGAAGGTTTCTAATGGAGCAAGTTCTCCATTATTCGTAGATATAGGAAGAAGGATTAAATATTATTGATATTCAACTTTCGCGGTGGTTTCTTGATCAAACTTAAATTCTACGAAATTTTCATGATTCTAATTTATTCTATAATGCACTATGAAGGTTGAGTCGTTTATGCGTTTTTATGGTTATTTCGACATCTCCTCGAGCTTTTTTACCTCCTCTTCAAACAGATAGCTTTCAAAGGCCTTCTCGTAATTCCAGACATCGTGCCTGAGTCGAGAAAATTGATTCAATTTTTGATTACCGTTCAAAATAACAGACTTCGGCAGTCTTTTACTTTCATAGAGCTGCCTCTCCTTATTGTGGAGCAGGGTGAGGTTTCTGGTTAAATAAAACTCTTCCATTATCTCCGGATTTAATTCCATAAATTTGATATAATGTTTATCTTCCCAATTGGCAAACGTATCGTGATCCCTTTTCACTTTCGGTGAACTGTTTAACGATGGACCTGGAACTCTCGGTGGAACATCAAAGTTCTCATTCTTATAAAATTTGCTAATTGCCTGATTTGAGACCCAAAGCTGAAGCCTTATCATAAATGTCGATGCAAGTGGTCTGAAATGTTTTTCGATTAATGCTTTTTGCTTGTATTCCACTGCCAACATACCAATGAAATCATTTGGTATGAGGCATGGAACTCCCTCTACATATGACAATCTCAAAGGTGAGACTTGCAGTAAGTGGACAAAATGGTTGTTTCTGCAATTGTAGAACTGGCCTTTATCATTGTTAAGTTTGTGATATTGTTCCAGTGGGGATTTGTTTGGCGTTAACTGGTATGTCTTGAATCCCAAAGATTTATATTTGGATGACATTTCAGTATTGCTCAAGGCAAGTGCAGTGATATCGATGTACAAACCAGTGTCAATATCGATAAACCTGGCATCAATAATATTGGCCCCATTTTCTCTTTCTCTATGGGAGATAAATGAACCACAATCCAAGAAATAACGTCCATATCTTATTTCGTCACCATTCTGCAAACCAAGGTCTACAATGATTGACTGATTAAACCCTTTTGCGAGCTTGTGTAATTCAGAAATTGGGACTTGAACGTCGATATCAACATCCCATGGAAACGAGGCTCCATTCCAGTACCATGATAACAATGATCCATGTGCAATCCAAGTTTTCACATTGTAAGTACTTGTAAATTTGAGCCAAGCTGCCAACAAGTTGGAAATGATTGGCTTCTTTTTATCTGTAAAGTTGTCTAATCTGTTGAAAAATCTCCAATCATAATGGCCACCATATGCCCAGTTCTTCTGTTTTTTCACCAATTTGGCCTCGCTAAAATATTTCACTTGCTCTTTAGTATTCAACGAGTAAGCAAGTGACTCTTTATACACTTTATCAGAGGGGGTTTTGATTAAGTGGGGTTTTGCCTCGAACTGTTTCGAAATTTCTTTGGACAAGTCATTAAACATCCAAGGTTGCAATGTTTGTTCAAAGTCTTTCAAACTATTTTCTGTTGGCTTCAATTTCAGAATGTCCAATTGTTCAATTTCTTTTTGGACGTCGACAACTTTGACGTCTTTTTTCAATATTGTATCTTCATACATCTTACTGTTGACAATACGCTGTCTGGCTGAACGATCCTGATTTACCGGAATTTTGACACCTCGAGATCCGGAACTCTGCCCATTTTTTGGAAATAATAATACAAGATTCAATGGGGCGGGCATAAAATCTGATAAGTATGACTTAGATTGGATACGTTTATTCTTCAACGAAGAACGTCCACCAGTTTGAAATACATGAAAATTAGTGCTGTGGGGAAGCAGCTGTAATTGTGAAACATACAGTTTGAAGACATCGTCCTTTGATGATTCAAGTATGCGTGGAATATCTTCATCGTTGAAGCAAAATTCTTCTGGTTTTCGTATCTCTGTTTCTTTTGGAGAAACTATAAGAAAGTCATTGCACAGGACTTTAGGATCTTTCAAAAAGTATTGATTTAGATAAGAAAGATCGGTCCAGTCACTCCAATGGAATTGTGGAATCTCCAAATTTTCCTTACCAGCATTCTCTTTAATGTATTTGAGCAAGGTTCCGAATGTAAATCTTGGATCGAAAATATGCATTTGGTGGATCGATCCACTTTGAAGATAGTTTTCAGGTATCTTCAAAGATGAATCGATCTTGACCTTTGTCTCCAAGAAAAATTTTCCTTTGTTACTGTCATCTAAACTGTTGATGATAGATATAATAGATTCGTATAAAGGGTCACCTGAAAGGATGTTTCCGAATTCAACGAGATAATTGTAAGTAGGGCCAAAGTTGAGTGTGATAATGCATCCTGCTATTAGAAGTATGGTGAGCAACAATATTTGTTTGGTCTTACGAATCATACCGCCAGTTTACTTTTGCGGTGATTCAAAGTTTGTTGGAGGAGACACAACAGTTCAAAAAAAGTCCCGTCGGCCTTAAACTTTTTCGATAAAGAGCTACATGCGTCACACTATATGTACGTATGAGAAGAAAAGAAAGATTTTCTGACTATGTTTTAAGATAAAATCGAAAAAAAAAATGAATAAAAAAACTTTTTTGACATAATTCTTCTCCGTTTTCAAGAAGCGAAAAGGGTTATTGTTTAAAATTTAAACGACACTCCGTTGAATAAGTTGGGCAAATAGAGTTTATGTTTTGAGATAAGCATCTAAAACATCTATAACACAAACATCATCTTACGTCAAATTCAAAAAATTTTGACTTAAACTTAGGTTTAGATAAGCTTTTAGCAAGGCTTGTTTATTTTTTAGCCAATTCCAGGCAGCCATTTTCCACAAGACTGTTAACTTAGCTTGAATGATGTGCGCGAAGCACGTTACGCATCTTAAGCCCCACTCCTTTTGATGCATTAGTATAATTTCAGTATTTGCCTTCTCAGTTACATCGGGGCTCTGAAACACCGTTCTAACTCTAATCCCGGTCTCGAATTTTGTCAGTCAATACTTGGCATTTGAAGGATTGAACTGATTCCTGTACAAGAGGTTCAGTTTTAAAAACATCATCGAATCCGTGATCCAACATTGTAGAACATGAGAATCGCTTGCTTACAATTCAACCCCGCTCTCGGGCAGGTCAAACAAAATATCTCCAGGGTTAACCGAATAATTGAGAACACGTTTTCAAAGATTAGCAAGCCTATCGATCTTTTAATACTTCCAGAATTAGCCCTCACTGGATATAATTTTCAATCAAAATCTGAAATTGAACCGTTTTTGGAACCTGCTGGCTCCGGGGAATCTACTAAATGGGCAATCGAAACCTCCAAAAAATATCAATGTTTCACTCTCGTAGGATACCCTGAAAGATATGAACGGGTTATTTACAATTCAGCTGTTTTGGTGTCCCCAAGTGGTTCTATCATTTATAATTACAGAAAAACACATTTGTATGAAGCAGATGAACATTGGGGATGTTCAGAGAACCCTGATAAATCATTTGAGGGTTTTAAAATCTATAATAAAGAATATTATCTCAAAAATGAACCGCCCCTTTATCTGATTACCACTCAAGTGGGTATCTGCATGGACTTGAATCCTTACAAATTCGAGGCCCCATTCAGTTTATTTGAATTCTCCCAAGCCTGCTTTAGAAACAAAAGCAAATTAATTTTGTGTCCAATGGCATGGTTGTCTCCCGCTTCCCCAAGCATATCGGAATCTTCCGGTCCCAAGCCGACTTTTGAACAGTCAAAAACGATCAAATACGACACTGATTTGGATAGTGCGCAAGGCGTGTCAAATTTGAATATTATTGAGAAAGGCGATTCCCACATCACAGATGCAGAATTTCCTGAACAGTCTACAATAGATTATTGGTTGGTTCGTTTTCTTCCCTTCATCCAGCATCCCAACGTGACACCATATTTTAAAGATGATTATTACTACAACAAAATCACCTTAGCATGTTGTAATAGAAGTGGGCAAGAGGGTGACGTTTTATATGGAGGCTCTTCTCTGATTTTTCAATTCTCAAATCTGAGCTCAGAGTCTAATTTTTCATTTCTGGATCTTTCTCAAGAAACCGGCGCAAAAAATCCTAGTATTAAAACATTTGGAAGTTTGAATCAGGGACAAGAGGGGATTTTAGTCAGAGAAGTTGACGTTGAAATAGATTGATGATGATTGACATTAGATAAGCAACAGCCTTGTCAAACGAGAAAAACAATTTTATTTTCTGTCTACTTTAGAACGCACGAGGCACACATTAGATTTATCTTCAATCAGTAAAAAATAAGAGTCCAATGATGAAAAACTTTACTAAACCAGTAAAATGATTCGTCTACTGAAAAAATCATTCAATAACAAGTAAAAGACATCGAACAAATGTTCAAATATCAAAAATTCTCTGAGTTTTGCTTACTCTTATTCCATCTTTATAGTATAAGGTTTTGTATAGAAGGTATCGCCAACTTTAAATTATTAAAATTATTAAATAAATAATAAAAACAAATAAACTTTTTATACATAGCTTCCGAGCTCTGCATTGAAAGATAAGTTTATCTAGTTTATCTATTTACACCTCTATGGGGAATCATTGGACCTTTCGATTCCGGCCTTTCAAAGACTTAAATAGAGCTGAAGACTTCGGTAAGAAGATTCGCTTAAGATTGACAAGTTTAGGGACCCCGCAGCCCCCAGAACCTTTAAGGTTATGTTACTGTGGTACCTTTTCTTGTCGTGCGTATGAATTACCAATCCGGCGATCAAAGTTCTGAGCCCCCATACTCCAAATCTTTTATTTTCCTATGTGGACCGCGAAGCTCAGAGCACTAAGCATAAAATTAACGGTGAATATTTATTATCAGGTATTTTTTTACTAGATGCATATGCCGAATCACCATGCAAAAATCCTCCAGTTTTTGAACTCTTCAATTCTTTCTTTTTATCTATTACGACTTTACATTTGCAGAAGAACGTAGTGTTGTTCTTGTAATGATACGATTTCATACCCGGCAAGTATTGCTTGGGATCTGTGTTCTTCTGGTGATAGCGACCATCACTATACTTTATTCTTCTCCAGTGAACTTCGATATATGGTCTAGTATTGAAAATGACAGACCATGGTACGACGCTTTCCAGGTCAACTTGGAACTTAATAGAGAAGAAAATTTTGTGCAAGAGGTGGTCAGAGTTGCCAATCTTAAGTTAGCTCATGATCGTGATAACAAATTATGGGAAATCTCGGGCTTTGAAATACCCACCGCAGTTGCTATCCCCAGTTACTACTTTGGAAAAGAAGGAAAGAATTCGGGAAAATCTCTGCGACCACCTATCCAGCCATTCGACCCAAGATTCACCTTGGGTGTTTACCTCAAATATTTGGAAACTGATGCAAACAAGGAAGTTCCTTTCCATTGGTCTGACTGGTTGGACATGTCGATATTAGACCAATTTAAACTTGCCAACAAAAAGAAAACTTGTAAAGAAGTTTTCGGTGGACCAGTCCGTGCCAAAGACCGTAAAGCTCGGGTTGGCGTTCGCAAGTATTGTAAAGCAGCCAAAAACGAATTTGGATTCTCGGTTTTTAAAGCTATTGGAACTCATACCATTCAAAATAACCACATTGCAAGCAGGTCTTATTTGTACTCCAATTTTGAACCTCCATCACAGATAGTTTTACTCACAAACAAGGGAAGTATAAGGGTAAAGGTAAAAAAGTCAGCCGAAAATTTGTTGAATAATGGGATGGTGGACGGAATAATCAAATCTTCGAAGTCGAATATGGTCGATTGTATGGAATCATTCCGTGTTTTAAATACAGTCAAAGAACCGTTTGTCAGGGGACCAGGTCCGAGCGCCCTCGATCCATTGTTTGAAGTTGCAAAAGAAAGTTTCGATTTTGATTCAATTAAAGAAGTTGAAACCTTAAAAGATATTCGTAAGAAAGATGGGTTATCACGCTTCCCTGATATGCACAATCGCTACTTGAATTCTCTTGAGCACTCGTTATCCAGTAAAAGTCCACCCAAATCATTCGATGAAGTACATCTTGTGGAGAAAGAATATCCTGAGTACGCTAGTCATTACGATTGGAGATTCTTTTCTGGATATTTAAAAGAAGATGAATTACTGATCAAGCTACACGAACTCTTACGAACATGGTTTAAATTCACACAAAATCATTTAGCTAGAACGTGGATAGCTCATGGAACTCTCCTCGGTTGGTACTGGAATGGGCAACAATTTCCATACGATAATGATATCGATGTGCAAATGCCTATCAAGGATTTGCATTTTTTGGCAAAGAATTTCAATCAATCCTTGATTATAGAGGAAATTGCCTACCCAGATGGTCTGTTCAAAGGGGTTGGAAGGTTTTTCCTCGATGTTGGAAATTCCGTAACATTCAGGGAACTTGGAAATGGCAATAATCGCATAGACGCGAGGTTTATTGATATAGACACAGGTGTTTTTATCGATGTAACTGGATTAGCTATTTCCAACACTAAAGCTCCAAGTAGGTACAGAGACAGATTGAAGCACGGGGAAGATAAATATCAACTGTTTCATCAACAAAATGAAGAATTGCAAGTTTATAATTGCAAAAATAATCATTTTGTATCGCAAACCGAACTATCACCTCTTGTGCTTAGCACGATTGAAAATATTCCTGCTTACATTCCTGCCGAATATAAGGATATTTTGGATGTGGAGTATAAAGATGGTGGTACTGAAGAAACCAATTACCAGGATTACTACTATTTCAAGAATTTAAAAATGTGGATAGAGTCACAGCAAGTATTGGATTATGTTAATAACCCTAAAAAGTATTTGGATGACTATTCCACTAAATATGTCAAAAGATTAATAGGTGTTGTGGAGAAAATTAAACTCAATTCATTATCTTTGCAACAGCATTTGGACATTCTTCATAAAGATGAATTATTAGTCAGGTTTTTGACCAGCGAGCAAAGCACCAGGGATCATGAAAAAGAAATAAAGCTACTCAACGAAGGGAATTATGAGAAAGCGTATGAAATTGTAAAGAAATCAATTTCTGAGCGTCTGAATCGTCAAGATTCATTCCTGAGAAAATATTTTATTGGGCATTGGAGATGGGAAAGAGCCATTTCGGCATTGAATGAATTAACGTCAACTCTACAAGCTGACAGTGAACATAAAGTTGCCAAGGTGGACTATGCATAGATTTGATCTTAGATAGAAGCAATTATAGATAGAAAAATGCTTCATTTATTAAAAAAAAAAAAAACCATCACGTAATTTAACATTGGTATAAGATAAGATCACGGCGTTGTGAGGGAGCTGGTTGTCGATTAAATTGACAACAGAAGCAGAAAGTGCACTAATGTGGATAAATTTGTGCGCGAGCAATCTTACGTAGAATAAATGTGCCTTAGAGTATTCATAAGCCCCCCATATGTAGTCATACGATTGGCTTTCACGATGCATCGGGCTTGAATTTCCCACGATTGCTAATCTTTTTGAAACATTGAATTTCCGAGATGAGCATCTTCTTTCGGAAAAAATATCACAGATGTAGCTTTGTTAAGATGGCTGAGCTCAAACTTTTTTGTACAGCCCCTTTTTGATGCATAGTTATGTCGCGGTTGGTCCCGGCTTCTATTATGGAGGAACAATAGATACAACCTCACCTCTACACGGAATATTATGAGCGCGGTAATGTTACAAAGAAAGGTACACCAATGCTCATAAACAGAAAAAATATGACGATCGAAGAATAGGCGAGCCACACCGTGCCGGATTATTTATCAACACGAAATTGTGAGACTATTCCCATGGGAATAGTTAAGCAAATTTCACTAACTTAAGGCGGACTATACAAGTTGAGAGCAAGCAAGTAGTAAGATGGCCTTATAGCCTAACTTAAACATTTTTTATTGCCCGCCCTCCGGAGTTTCCGCCTCCACCCGTGACCCTGCATCATCAACCAGTCCGGAAAGCTGTGTGTGTGGTGTATGCAGAGAGAATTAGACGAAATAGTGCAAATATCTATACAAAACGGCAATAAAAAGTATTGCGCTTATCTTCTGCCTTACCGATTTTTTTTTCTTTAATTTCTTTTTTTTCCATGAAATTCCATAAATCTGCCATATAAATATATCTTATCCTCCAGAATAAATCTTTCTTCCCTATCCAACCATAATGAAGTTCGCCACCATCGTGTCTGTCTTGACCATCGCTTCCGTTGCCTCTGCTGCTAACGCTTCCAACGGTACCAACGCTTCCAACGCCACCAACGGTTCCGGTTCTTCCTCCGTCGACTCTGGTGCTGTCGGTGTCTCCGCCGGTGTCTTGGGTGCCGTCGCTGCTGCCGGTGTCGCTTTGTTGATCTAAGTTAATTAACAAGTCTTCACTCGCCAAGGAAACTGAATGAAGTTTGATACTTTCAAATTCTGGTTTTCTTGCTGCTGATTATTATAATATGTTTTGCTATCTTCTAGTGCTTAAGTTCCTGAGTGGACTTTGAAGTTCACTCCTTAGCGTAATTAATATTAGTTAATACTTTAAAACCAAACTGTAGTAGTAGATTATGAATGCTTGAGTGATATCATCCATCTGTGGATTAATGTGGCCATGTAGAATGCTCAGCTGATCCTCACACAAGTGGGGGGCGGGCTTCCGCAAAATCTTATCGATGGATTAAAATTTTGCGCGCTCTAATCGCCACTTTTGTTATGTAGGTCCCTAATAGGCAATAACCACGCACTAGTAAGAATAGCCGGGAAACTGAGGCGCTATTATTACTAATTATTCTACACATGTTCTGAATGATTTCAAGCAATGTTTACTGTACTGTGGCCCTTAGGCACTAACTAATCTACAAGCTCTTTCTAGCCATTTCCAAAACGGCTTCCTTGGTTTCAGCACCACCGATGAAACCGGCAGCATGAACAAAAATACATCCTTCAATTCCTGATAATTCACTCAATTCAGAGTCTCTAACACCTCTCCATTTCTCTGGCAATCCCTTTCTGAACTCGAAAGATGCTGATGTGACTGAAACGGTGGAAATTCTCCATTTTGAGGAAGAATCCAGGAATAAAACAAACTCTATTTCACCCTCTGCTTCATTTTCTTTTTCAATGGCATATAAGTGTTCCTTCCATGGACAGAATCTATCTAAAACCAAAATCTTTCCCAGATTGTCGATAGACTTTCTCTCATCGAAAGCTTTGGACACGATGGTCTTGGCTGGCAACCACAGCTTAGCGTAGCCGTCTAACAAATTGACGAAAACGTCACCCATAAGCTTAGAACTCTGTTCGAAAGAAGCGTCAAAGTCCTTGTCAGTAGGATCAGTTATCCACGATGGGTTGAGTCTTGACACGATTGCTGGCAACGTAATGTTTTTATCATTGAACTTTTTGACTGAATCTTTGCCATAGTTATCTATACCGTTGTCGTTGGCATCTAATGCCTCAACAAACTCCTTGTAAATTTTCTTATACAAAAGACCAACATTAGCATCGGATGCTTCCAAACCAGTGTAGTTTGCGATAATTTCCTTACCAAAGTGCTTGTAAACGAGACCAGCACTCAGCAACTTGGTCAGGAATTCACTGCTGAAAACCTCATCGAAGCCTCTCTGATGATGATCAAAGTATTTAACTCCATCATACTGACCAGAGACGTCGATAACGATGTCAGACAGCTCCCATTCTTTGGGGTCACGAGACCGAACAAGAACGCTCTCTTTGTATTTAGGCAATAAGCGTACTAAGTACACTGCAAGCGACTCGTCAGCATGGAAGGATCCAGAGTGTGTGCAAATCTTTAACGCCATCTTTGCCTTCTTTAACGCTGACATTCAGTACTGAAAAATGGCCATCGCAGAAATAAAATTAAAATCCTTTTTAGGCAATCGATTCATCAAATGAACAGGACTCAAAATCTAAGCAGCTTTTTATTATATTACAAGAGAATCAGTTACATGTGATTTTATCATAATTTGTGATTAATTCATAAAAACGTATCTTTAAGATAATTTATTCTTCCTTCAATGAAACAAAGACACCTTTTTGGTGCGACATAGTGAGCTGCTCGTTCTTCAAGCATGGATATGGAGAGTCATCACGGCTTTCCAAATTAGGAAATAATTGTGCTAATCTTACGAGAATGTAGGAAGCCTCTGTCAACGCAAATTGTTGACCAAGACAAATTCTAGGACCACCATTAAATGGCAAGTATGCCCATCCCCACTTTCCTCCGTCAGCCCATCTCTCTGGATTGAATTCAAGAGCGTCTTTACCGTAAAATTTCTCCATACGGTGAGTGGAGTACACAGCGTATGCGACCGTAGTTCCCTTGGCAAGGAAAATCTTTTGAGTTCCATCTTTACCTCCTCCAGTTGGTAAAGTTGTGTCTTTTGTAGTCACTCTAAAGTTAAGTGGCACGGAAGGATAGAGTCTCAAAGCTTCGTTAATAACCCATTTCAAATATTCACACTTCTTTAACAGCTCGAATGTAATGGTTTCAATATCGTCTCCAAAAGAGGCATGAATTTCCTCCTTCAACTTCTTCCAAATACGAGGATTTCTTGACAATTCAAAGTAAGTGAATGAAAGCAAACTTGCGGTGGTATCTCTTCCTGCGAGCAAAATGTTCAACAATTGATCTTGCAAGACCTTGGCACTACGGGTTTCCTTTGCCAATTCGTACAAGAACACGTAAGATGATTGACTCATCTTTTCAAGTTCTTCTGGGGATTTTTCAAGAGCCTTCTTCACGTAGTATTCAGAGAAAGTGTGGACATTCTTGCAGTGCTGTTTGAAGTCACCACTGTTAAACAAGAAATACATGAATTGAGACCAGGATCTGGTGGCCAAGTACAGTTGTGCGGTGTTGAAGGATTCGGCAAATTGTCTTCTTCCAGCAAAGTCATTTTGTTCGATTCCAAGATCATCCTTTAAGGTACCGACAGATTCACCAAACAAAAATTCAGTAGCAGTGTCAACAGTCAACTTGAAGAAGTAGTCCTGGAGGTTGATGGTTTCACCCTTATGTTGGCGAATGTTTTGAGCCAATATTTGCAAATGTGGTTCCAATGCCTTAACATGAGCAACCTGATCACGGGCAAACTGTGGTCTCAAAATTGCTCTCAGATGCTTCCAGCCGGCACCATCCAAAGTGAAGATACCGTCTCCAAGTAATGGAAAGAAGTGTGCGTGTCTGGAACCTAACACAAAATCATTAAATTGGGTAGCAAGAATGGCCTTGACATTTTCTGGTTCTCTAGTAAAAGTAATTGGGACTCCGAACAACATGAGTCTGAAGCTGTCTCCAATATCTTCAAACATGCTATGAACATAATCGACCATAGTTCCTTCCCTCTTCATCCGAAGAAGGAGGAGAATTTTGGTGACAACGCGGAAAGAATTGAAGTAGACCGGAGCATCACTTGCATTAGTCTTTCTTCTGAATTGATAAATCTGGAATGAGCGGATGGCGTATATCGTTGCCAATACAGCTAGCACGAATACCGGCCAGGTTTTGAGCTTTTCGATGAATATTTCCGTAGACATTGTAATAATGTGTCAAGTGGTTGTGAAACGGTTAAACAGTTATTTAAAATCGACAGTTGGCACTCTTGACTTTTTATATCCATAATCATTTAACGGCATGATATATCCAAATCAAGAATTCGCATATGAATTTGCTCTAGTCGTGACAAAAAAATATAAACCGACATGCATTGGATCAAAGTAAACGATCGAAAGAAGGGGGAGGGGACTCCTCACAAATTAGTGGTAACCTGCAGGATATTCAATCAACAATTTTTACAATTTTACTAGTAATAGTGTTCCAGAATTTCAGCACATTAGCACAACTTTAGCCTGAGGGGACGCTAATGCAGGGTTACCCAAAAATATGCACCTCACGGGGGATACTGCATGCGGAGTGGAAACTCCGATGGGGTTGAGCGGAGAATTTCATATTAACCCCCTCCTCAACTCCGCATCCAACGCATACATATATTGACTAAAATAAAAATTGACGCATGGTTCGGATTTTAAATATACGTTTATTAAGTTTGGTCCTTCGAAGAACCTATAAAATTTCTGTAAACAGACTTTTGCGTGTTATTGTCGAATTCTATCTCAATATCAGAATCGGAGTCCATTTTTTGCAGATTCTCTTTGATCTTCATCTCCGGTTCATACGCTTTGCTTGAATTCTTCTTATTTTCTTTATATATCCGCAGATTTTCAATATTTGTCCTCCACTTGTTAATTTTGTCCTTTTTATCCTTTTCTGATTCTATTAAATGCTTTGGGTGATTCGAAAGTTGTTTTAATTCATTTGCCATCTGCGTTTGACTAATATTAGAAGGCATGATTTCACATGCATTCGCTGGTAATTTTGGTTGCAAACGTTTGCTGTTGCCAATTTCAAAATCATGTGCTGGATTGAATCCTATCTGGTCTACCGCTTTGTTGTTGAATGCAACACTTATACTTCTAGTAGCCGAATCCGCAGATGCCCTGTTCAATGCATTGTCAGTCGATAACCCTAATTTTTGAAGCGAAGCTTGTGATTTCAATTTTGACAATTGCAAGTCAAGCTTGTGATCCTTGTTTTCCTCTTTAAGTTTCCGTCTCTTCTCACTGATATTTTCTAAGATTTTAGGATTAGTGTATTCATCATTGAAAAAGGAGCTTCCAGAGTAGTAAAGCTTTTCTGCTGTCGTTTGAGTCGGTTTATAATTTGAATAATCGGTAGATATTTTACTAGTTTTCATGTTGATTGGGCCTTCGGACATGTACATAGCGGTGGTTCGACCGTCAGATTTTGTTTGAGCCTTTAACGAGACACTGCCATTTAAAGACATCCTCTGAGACCCAGCCTTTCTCATTGCTAGTTCCAAATGGAAATTGCAATGTTCAGATTTTTTACTGTTAATCGGTATGTTACATTTTTGACCTGTTTTTTTCAAAGACTTGCAAAAACCTATGTCTCTGGCTCTTCCAATTTCCAAAATACATTGGGCGTTGTCATCGAGCTTCAAGTTAAATCCCTTCGGACTTTGTGTTGTATTAATGCGATTGGATACATTACTCGCTGTCAAAGACATTCGAAAAGGGTTTACTTTGGGGTTTAGTATTGCTATGACATCCCCTACCCTAAGCTTCCAGTATTTGGTGAATGCATCGCCAAATAGCATGAGGTCTACGGAATGCATAAAATTTCCAACTTGCAATTTCATATACTTGGATTTTTTGGTGTCACTGGCGTGTTTTGTTTCACTCTTATTCAATATTATTCCAGTAAAGACCCAGTTGGCGTAATTTGGCTCATTGAAGAGTGGTGGGAATATTTTGGCAAAAAGTTGGTCTATCAGGAGCACTTTTTTATCGTTTAAAAGCATATTTATCTCTTCAGTAGTATAGTAGCGTTTCAGAAGATATAATCTTGATACTGGATCTTTCTCATCGCATTCTCTTTGGCTTTGTTTAGGCAATTTCTCGAATTCGAAGACCTTTTCGGAGTAATCAATTTCTTTCTTCTGAACATCTTTCAGAACATTAATGAACGTGTTTGTAAACTTGTTCATCAAGTCCGCCTTTCGAGCATTAGCCTGAATCCTATCCACGGCTTTCTCTTCATGAGCTTCTTTTCTGAGTTCTGGGGTTTTGGTAGTACGCTGTACGCGTCTGACTGGAGATGGAGATCGGCTTCTCGATATTTGCGGTAATGTTGCAGCTGCTTTTAATTTATCTTTCCTCTTTTGTTCCTTTTTCTTGACCAAAGCCCTTGCTCTTGCCTCATACTCCTTAGCTAAGTCCCGCAACTCATCATCTGAGCTCTCCGTGAGACCAACGTCGTCTCCAGATCCATATCTGGGGTCTTCCATACTCTAATTCACTTTTCCTGCATGACACAATATCACCAGACGTGTTGAAAAATGTATGCACTCCTAGACCAAGACTTACCAAAGCTTCAATTAATCCTGGCTAACGTGGTCATAGAGTTGCTCAAAAAATGACGAGGTCACGTAGCCGGTCAGTTGTACAGCGCATTGCTCAGGATGTCGCCATTCATAACGAAAATCTACCAGTCCTTATTGAACCTCAATCCAGAAAAGGTTCTCGAGGTGAAGGACAAGTAATCATTGGTGATGGAAATAACTCAGCCGATAAAGGCGATCATAATGGAAACCAACACCTTAAACCTTTGCAAAATGTTCTGGGATATGATTCTTGTGATAATCTCTCCATTTTAAGCCAGAAGCAACGCCAAGATGCAACTTTGTTCCCTTTTACCGCTGCCGAAGAAATGCAATTGTGGAATCAGTATACCTCCGAATACTCACACGACATAGTGATTCCAAATAGCAAGATTGAAGCTATACAGGCTCTTGAAGATGATCAAGTACTTGTCTTTTTAGATAAGTGCAAACAAAATGTAGAGAGTATAGACAGCTTAATCAAGCAAACCGATATGATCACCGAGCATTTAACAGAATTATCATTGAAATATAATGCGGTTTCCGAGGAAACGAGTGACTTCGCCAATAAATCTCAAGGTTTAATGGAAAAGCAACTGAACTTGCAAAATATTGCTAATGAAATCGGCCAAAACTTGCTGGTATTCGAGCTTTTGGATCCCATTACAAAGCTTTTAACTAGTCCGGGATTAAATATTGTGAGGAAACAGTCATTCCACGAAACATTATTGAAATTAGACTCGTGTTTAGCATTCATCGACAGGCATGATTCTTATAAGGAAGCCGATACCTACAGAGTACGATTCAGGCAGTGTATGACTCGTGCACTCACTTTGATCCGAAATTATTTAATCGAGGATCTTAAAGAATTCCAGCGCAAAATTACAACCAAACTCTCGTCTACTTTAAAAACAAAAAGTGGAGTCTTTGCATTCAGCTTTGATATATATTTGTATGCGGAGTTTCACGATCATTTAAAGACTAAGGACACTGATGAGTACTATAGTTTCCCACGTCTTGTGACAGAAATCTACAAACGAATCGAGGGCCATGAAGAATACATGGGCCTTTATAATGACGTCGAGAGTCAGTACTTCCGATTTAGATCTGCCTTGCTCAATGACTATATTTGGAACCATATCGATGAACTTGAACAAAAGTTTCAAAATGACGATTCCATGGATCTAGTCCAATTTGCCCAAGACAATATTTCATTCTACAAGAAGGTGTTGATAAAAGAGCACGAATTGCATTCAAATTATTTCAACAGTGGCTTGACAACGAAATACAATACTAACTTAAGTGAATGGTTCAAATCCATTTTGGAGCCATTATACGATACTTTACGGAATAGGATCATTCGTGAGACCAACATCAGTGTTCTTTGCGAATTGACGACCTTGCTCCAAAAATACTACGAATTTGATGAAAATGCAAGTGACGGGGGCAGTTATGTCGGCGGAAGTGCAATTTATTCCGTGAAAGGGTCGGATCCTTTGGCTCCTCGCATTAATTTTGCTGGTCTTTTTGAACCAATTCTAAATGATGTACAGAGACGGCTTATTTTTAGAATTCAACTCTACGTCGATGATAAGTTGATGAAATACAAAGCAACTCCCGAAGATCTTAAATTGGGTCAAAGGGCACGATCTAACCTGGTCGGTATGCAAAAGAGAACAGGTCCTTTGAACACTGAATTTCCCGAAAACATGTTCGAAGATTGGTTTTTGCCGATAGGTAAAGCGTTAACATTGTTGTCAAAAATATATGAGCTTGTCAATTCAGTTGTTTTCGACGATCTTGCACACTATATTGTTCACAGTTGCATATATATACTCAAGAATCATGCATACCCAGTGGCAGTTTCACATCTTGGGGAGAACAATGCAAAGCTTTATCTTTTGAAAAATTTGATTCTCTTGCAAGAACAGCTCAGTAACTTCGATATACAATACGTGAGAACAGAGACCAGTCTAGATTTCACTAGTGGCATAAATGAAATTTTCGAGATCGTTAAAACAAACAAAATGCAGAGCTTGGATGTACTTGACTTATTGCGTAAATCAGTACCCAAGGTGGTCAATAATATGATAGATGCCAAGAGAGAAGCGCAAACTGAATTGAGTAATTTGGTGGCAGATTTTGTGGAAAGTGTAGTAAGGCGACTTGTTGCCCTGCTCGATACCAAGAAGCCATTGGAAAGCAGCTTGGCTTTTAGAGACAAGATCACGCTTGAATTGCCAAAAGTGCAGAAGGAAGTTAAGCAATTTTTGACTGACCCTCAAGTTTCCCAGTATTTATTGAGTGGTGTCAAGACATTGTTGCTCAATTCGTACGAGGAATTTTACCAGCAAATATTGCAAAAGGTTGATAAATCTGGGGAGAATAAAAAGGAAATATCAGAAATAATGGAGCCGGATACCTTTTATGGTTTCTTAGAAGAGGTATTAGAGTAAAAGAAATATAGAAGAAGCTAAGAATATCATGATTTGTAGTTTCTTGATGGCTTAGTCATCGGGTTTATGTTGGTTGTATACAATGTCATTTTGCTGCACCAGAAGAGCTCTCTAGACCAAAAATATACTGATGAAATAATCAAATTTATCTTAGGATTCGTTTATATAATCTATAGGTTCCTTTCAAATAACCGTAGTACCCTCGGGACTGGTTTCGTTAAATAAGCATCAATGAGGGTTTTGTCGTCTCTTCGTGTATTCTCCATTGAGGTCTTTATTGGCTTGCTAGTGCAATGGCAACAAAGGCATTTGATTATGCCCTAACAACCAAGGAGTATGGACCACCTCTTCATATTGGCAAGATGGACTCGTCTTCAATAGCACTGTATATATTTTGAGAAAGTAAGCGGTTCAACTCATCTTTTACCGCTTGGACTCTACTCAGGTCGATAACCAAATGGGTATCGTCGAGTTCCTCGATCACTATATCATGTCTTTTGGAGTCTATTTGAAGGATTAGGGCCTTTATTGACGGATCACAGCGTACTAGAACTCCTCTGATTGCTCTGGGCATTGTATGTGAAGATGAAGATCAGGTTTGTTCTTCCCTCCATAAAGGAATTTGATTCTCAAAATTAAATGTTTAAAAAAGTTCTCGGAACAATCTTTCTGGAGCGTCTGTGACAACCATGAATGACAGCTCTGAATTGCTGCCAAAGGTAGCTGATGAATTGTTACTGTCTGAGGCGCCAGATTCCTCATCTAGTAACGAGTCAGGCAAATTGAGCTCTGAAAACGCCCCAGAATTCCATCCAGACGAAACGGCCGTGCTGATAGATGGCGGTGATAATAACAGACAAAGCGACGCAGAAGAAACCATTACCGATTCTTCAGGTACAGAAAAAACCTCTGAAGAGTACGGAGAACGATCAATGCCAATTAATGGCCAAACTGAAGATACAAAAGGTATAGATGATACACGAAGTAAAGGGATTAAGATAAGTGAACCCCACAAGGAGACTGATGGTGGCAGCGATATAAACACAAGTGGAGACGATAAACAAGATAATGAACCAGAAGATGAGGAAGAATCGGAAGAAGAAGATGAAGAGCTAGAACCACCAAAATTGAAGTACTCAAGACTCACTCAATTGCCATCCAATTTCTTTAACCGAGATCCCGTTTCTACTTGTGTCATTTATGAAAATGTATTCATATTTGCCACACATTCAGGATGGTTACACATAACCAAGCCTGATTTTGCATTTATTCGTACATTCAGAGCGCACAGAGCATCTGTATTGTCTATAACCACTGATGGTAAGTATTTTGCATCTGCGTCGATGGATGGTACCGTGGTAGTTGGCTCTATTCTTGATGAGCAAGATGTCGTAGCATACGATTTTAAACGTCCTATTCATTCGGTCGTATTTGACGGCAACTACAGGGTATCGAAAAGCTTTGTCACTGGAGGTATGAGTGGGAAGATTATCAGATCATCTAGAAATTGGCTTGGGCAGAGAGTAGATACGGTTTTGGATGAAGGAAACGGTCCGATTGTTGGCATATACAAGATTCAAGATTTGATTTTATGGATGAACGATGACGGTATCACGGTGTTCCATACTTTGACTAAAACCAAAATAAGTGTCATCTCAAGACCACCTGATTCGCCAAGAGGAGACATGTATTGGCCGAGAGTGCATTTTCCAGAGACTGATAGAATCGTTATCGCTTGGGCTGATAGAATTTGGCTTCTTCGTGTTACAGTGTCATCCCAGAAGAAAGATCTCAAATCGCCAACGAGTTCTCAGAAAAGTAGAATAATAATTCCTTCCAGTGCAACCGTCTCATTCATAGGCGCGAGCGAATCCAAAGCGATAGAAATAGAGCATGAGCTTAAATTGGAGGGAAGTTTGATTGCAGGTATCTCAACATTTAGAGACGACTTATGTTTGGTTTTGACCTACGAGCCGCCTGAGAAACCTGAGCGAGGTGGAAGAGCGATATACCATAATCCAGACTTGAAACTCATCAATACCACCAACGGGGAGGTTCAGTTTGAAGAAGAGCTAGGATTGCGCAACATTGATCATTTGGCTCTAAACGATTACATAATGGGAACCCATATAGAGAGTCTGAATCGGTATTTTATTGTCAGTGCTCGTGATGCAGTTATTGCGATGGAATGTACTTTAGACGACAGACTCAATTGGTATTTAGACAGGGAGAGATACCTTGAAGCATGGAGAATAAGTGAGCATCTTGTTTCAAAAACTAAGCGTTTGAATATCGGTGTGTCCTATCTCGATAGCTTGGTGGCTCTAGACAAATGGGAGGAGACAGCAGAATTTTTACTGGTTTTGTTGGGTGGTCCCATGGTGGATGATACAAGCTTTTTAACAGTCCATTCTGTAAATACGACCAATCCTTTGGACTCTCTGGACACTTTCAATAAGGTTATCTTGGAGCAATGGGAAAACTGGTGCTCTATATTTCTTTCAACCGATCACGTTGCTGAAATCACTAGTGTATTGCCATTAAATCCTGAGCTAGGATTGAGCAAAGATGTATATAATACCATTCTTGAACACTGGCTTTCTTTGGACGACAGAACTAAGTTTAGTGAGTTGTTGAAGCAATGGAGCGTCGAGCTATATGATTTGAAAGACATTCAAGTTAAAATTGAAGTTAAATTGAAAGAGGTCCCCGAAGATGACATTTTACGCCGGTCACTAATTCAATCGTTCAATGATAACAATGAGCCAAAAAAGTCAGTGAAGCATTTAATTGTTCTACAGGATACCTCCATTGTACAGTTCCTTTCAACTCACCATTTGTTGGCTCATTTCCAGAACGATTTGCCCGAGATCATTAAGTTGGCTGCTGGCGGCGAACATAATGCAGGTACTATTCCAATTCAAACATTGCGAGGAATGCTCCTGGACTCGATTGAAGTTTTAGTGGAAAAGAGGCATGAAATTATCCCATCGAAACTCCTTGATCTCATGTTCGAGGCAAATCTCGACTATGTAAATTTTTTTTATATGGAGAGGCTAATTGAAGTTGATGAGTATGCAACAAAAAACTTTGGAAACGATATTGTCAAATTGTACGCACAATTTGATAGAGCTAAGCTTTTAAATTATTTGATGAAGCATAGTAATTATAGTATTGATAAAGCCATAGCTCTTTGCGAAGAGAATGATTTTATAGAGGAGTTGGTTTATCTACTTGGTAAGATCGGTCAAAGTCGCAGAGCCCTCATGCTAATTATTGACAAACTTGATGACCCGGAGAAGGCAATCAAGTTCGCAAAACATCAAAACGAACAAGAGGCTTGGGATCTTTTAATAGAGTATTCCATGAGTAAGCCGCAGTTCATCAAGGCACTCATTGAGTTATCTGATGATCAACTGATATCTTTCTATGACCCAATCTCAATTATTGAAAAGATTCCACAGAACGTGGTGGTCGAAGGATTGAAGAACTCAGTCACCAAAATATCCTTTAATAACGAGTTGGATTTGATACTCAATCAATTAATTTTGAAAATAGTATATAGAGAGAGTGAAGACTTACTGAAAAGCTTTAGAAATTCTCAATTACAAGGATTCGAGATTGAGGAAGGTAAGTACGGCTCATTGTTCAATTCTTTCGAAACTATAGTGGTGTTGTTCAAGGAAGGCAAACTCAATCTTATGACCTTAAGTGCTTTCATGGAGGAGAAGGATAAACACTCGACGTATCAAGTGTCTAGGACATTCACGATGCCAGATAAAATTCGACATTTTAGTGTGATCCAGCAGATGCAAGATTAACGATTAATAACGTAATGAAATAAAGTAATTTGAATTTGTAGGGTATACGTGTGGTCCCTTTTACACTTACAGTTGGTTCATCATTGCATGCACTATATTGGAAACTGACAAAATGGCTTATATGTAGTAAGTAATCTAAGACTTGTTCAGCATGGGTAGTGTTGGTTGATGATTATCGAACCTAGTCATTTCATTAAGAAAAAAATGGGAAGACCTTACCAAAAAGTCCTCCAGATGCCTGGGATAACAAGTTCAGAGCCAAACCATTAGCCTTCGAGAACTTGTCACATTTCGTGAATGCTAAGGCGTTAGTTATGGACAACAGCAATGCCATCACAATCAACAATAAGTACAAAAGGTGTAAATTCAAGAGAGCAAATATGGCCAAAATTATCCAAAATAATGGTTGGATGTAAAGTAATAGCCAAAACACCTTTGAGTCTACTGGATTGATGTAGCGTTCTGGATCAGCTGTTTCAAACACCCAAACATTCTCCACCTCTGCCGAACCTTCCACGAGGTTCGTTTCGTTCCACCAACGTAATCCCACAAGTAATCTTCCGGCGATATTCTTGATGTTCCAGAAATCAGCCAGGATAAGAACAACTGTAAGGATGAAATGTAAGACGAATTTGCTATCCAGGGTAAACGCTCCAATCACCCAAGAGCCGAAGATGTACAGAATTATTGGGGCCACTCGGAAAAATATGTAGAAGAGAAGAGCCACTGGGTGCGAGCTTTCTCTCAACTTTCGGCCCCATGACCATTCGTTTGGATTGGAGCTATTTGCTGCCGCAGGTTGCGGTCCATCGCTCTCAATTGGGACATAGGTAGACATCTAGTCTGTAAAACGGGGTTAGCTTTACGTGGAAAATCGAACTTCGCACTGCATACGAACACATTTGCAGCCCAATGGACATTTCAGGACAGGCCTGTGTGGGACTAATTTATTGTATTTTATTATAATAGTAGGGAAGAAAATTCATCAAAAAAATGTTTCTGTTGGTTCAAGATTATAATGTCTCTATTTTTCATACATATTTGCATCCGAAACTATGTTAATCATGTTGGTATCATTTTATTCATCTTGGCTATATATTTTCTCGATACGGATCAATTCTCGCTGATAGTTGCATAAAAGAAATAAGAAAAAAGATTTGCTCTCTTTAATTCCTACAAACGCAGTTATAGTACGTATGGGGGCTGATAATATATCCACAATTTGCTGAATAAACACTTCAAAATTCACAATAATCACACTTTTACGTTTTCTGTGTTCTTTTGTATACCTCTTTTTCTATTCGCTATTTATCAAAATTCAAATTATTAGTCATATTGTTAGGTATATTAATCTCTCTCGATTCTCCTCTGGGACCCACCTAATTTGTGTGCACTCCCCTATAAGTTTTATTCTTCATCTACCCTCTACACCATGTTTAAACCCAAGCGCTTCTCGCGCACTCGTATGGAGACATTTAAGGTATGTTGTGTTTGTCTTGCTATTCCAAAATCTTACTAACCCTCAGTTTGCTGGTTATTTACTTTCTCCTATTATCATTATGTACTGGTCAGGTATCGACTCTGAGGAAAAATTCAGCTTGCCAGGATTCTGGCCTGACCCAGCATCACTCAACCAGATCCCTAAAGAACCTCATGAGATTAAGGCAGAAGTTGCTCGTATCAGACGAGCTAGGGAAGAGAAGAGAGCCAAGCTTGAGGCTAAGGCTAAGGAGCTCGGTTTAACCGATGAGGAAGAAGAGAAATAACTGTATATAGCCAATGAAAGACATGTCCATCGTGATGTAGATTAGGGGTTATTCCGACCTATTGTTTCCTATATCCATAAAATTATCGGTCCTAGAGTAATACACTCAAACTTGTGGGTATGAGACGCGGCTGTCTTAGTAACATCAGGCAAGAAAATCGTGTAGTTTATTGAGACTATGTTCAGAACTTTAGTAATCAGGTAGTGGGGTGATGTTTGCTCATAATTTTGTTAATAGAACTGAGTTGAAACCCCACTCAAGATACAGTTTAATAGGACTCTACGATTCAAATATTTCTTTAATTTTTGAAGTTTAACCCTCTATTTCTATTCATACATCTATAAAATGGCCTCGTCTGCTACTTACATATTATTTACGAGGAGTATTTCTTGCGGATCCCTGCTAGATGAGATTGAAGTTCCATTAAAGTAGAAGAGGAGAGGTTTAAATCTCGAGACTCGACCACCGTAGAAAGGTTTTTGATTAATTCAGTGTCTTTGCGGTATTCCTCGTCCGTGTATGAAGCTGTCCTTTTACCAAACCCAGCTAACGATGAGTTCTGTTGCGTGGTGGTCCTAAGCATATTGGAACTATTGCTTGTGCCAGAATAATTGTTTCCAGAGTTTCTGGTGTTACTCATCTCCATCATCACATCTGGAAGTATACCTGGAACTGGAGAAAGTAGGCTTACTAAACCATTAACTCCGGGAGTTTGTGAAGCAGTTATATCATTGGAGCGCATATCAGGAACTGAACTCGCAACAGAAGTCATCGTATTATTTGAATTCATTAACATTTGGTTTTCCGCCACCGTTGGAGTGAGTGGTTGAAGGGTATTCATACCATCTGTGAGCAAACTATTGATATTCATGGCGTTGTTGAAATAGTCGTCTTTTTCTGCTCTATCCAACCACTCGTTTATTTTCTTGGGCTCTTTTTCGCTATCCAAAAGACAACTACCAATAATCTCCTCGATGGAAACATAATTGAGAGTCACTTTGCCCCGCTCATTTACCAAAGTAAGAAGCTCGTCAATTTTCCATGGTATAACGACATTCAAATATTGCATTATTTCCTGCAATTTTTCATAGCTCTTATTTGTGTTGTAGTTTGCGGCCAGCGCAAGCAACGTTTGAATGTCGGAGTTGGCATATAGACTTTCTGTATTAGTTGTGGGCCAAGGGTAAATTTGAAATAGATGTGTCCTCTTCCACAGAAGTACCACTCGTTCACTAGTGATCAGATCCCACAGTCTCTTAATCCACTCCAAAACACGTATGAGAGGAACGTCATACTCACTCTCGGTCAAAGTTGCTGCCTGCCCACCTCTATCCTTCAGGTTGTTTTGTATATTTATCATTTCCAAGTATTGTTGGATACGATACAATATCTTGAATTCCTCGACAATTCCAAAGCTCATCGGGAGGTAGTCTAGTTTAACACCAGCTTGTGACAGGTACAGATTATTTTTTATGTTCAGGTTACCGTGTAAGTAGCAAAGTCGTATGTTGCTAAACTTAAGGTTTATAATTCTATGAGAGCTCAGATCATCTAAAAGGATCAAAATCTTTCGCTGTGGATCGGCGCTTGCGATTTTATGCTCTAAAGTAAGAAGATAATTTTGAAACATCAGCAGAGTTATCCACTTGTTTCCATTCAGTTTGTAGTAAATGTTGTAAATTTCGGTAATTTTATTCATGAGCTGCACTCCATTGATGCTCAGAGACTTCAACAGGGGGTGCAGCAGTTTCAGAATATCAATGTTTTCATGTTTTCCCACAACAAGAGGGGCAAGTTTTTCCAGCCCATCCACATTGGTTCCGAGCATAATTGTCAACAGATTTTCGGTGCTGCTTGAGCTCTGCTTGAGACCTTTATCGATTGACAGCACGTCGAAAATTTGATCCAATGGGAGATTATGAAACAATTGGAATTCGTCGATAGTAAAGACGTCTTGAGGTCTATATCCCTCCTTAAGAATGATCAGTTGCAAGTAACTCTTAAGCTCAAGCTTCTCGTCTAATTGCCAAACTTTATTCAATGGATATTCACCTGGGTTGTAGGCAAGATCCGAGGAGTCTCCTTTCAAATTTACGTTCAATTTCCGAATGAAATGAGTGCACCATTTTTGATTGAAGACACCATTACCTTCTTTTTCTTGTGTTGGTAATCTATTCCAAATTGCATTTGACGTCAGTTGTATAATTGGTGTTGTTATGGGAATATTTTCCCATAATGCTTGAGTGATCCACTCAGTCAAAATTCTTCTCAAGAGTGGGTTCTGTTGTTTTCGCCTTCTCACTAACTTGAAGTCAGTCAGCTTCAGTGATATAAGATCATTTTTGCAACTTAAGATCCGCAGTATGGTTGTTTGCGACGGCTTTTTGACCCCTCCATACTTCTCCATGGCCCAAGTAGCCAAGTCAACTTGAGTCATTTGAGGGTTCGCCTCTGCCTTCAAGCATATTTCGATCTTTTGTTTAATATTATAGCCCATTGCCACAATATAGAAATAAACCTTCAATTATCTGCACACTTGTTGGCATTCCAAACCGGTGGGAACAGTGTTGATGAATAAATTATGGAGCATCACCAGATTTCATGCGGCGTGCATATTGACTCTGATACCGTTGTGCTCGGGCATTTTCCGTTCTCGGTAGAATCATGGCCGAACAACAGAATCCGTGGCTTGCTTCATGCAAGGCTGATCAGGATCGACTATCGATCGTATGTTGTCTTTATGTACGCTTTGACAAAGTTTCTTTCCAGTAATTTTTTTCGAGGTTCACCTACGGCTTTATCTCTACAGATCACTGATCAGATTCTTTCATTTCCTAAACCAGCCCATTTTGCGTCACCCTACCGTACTAAAAAAAAACCACGCGAAACTTAAACTTTCTCAGTTATCAACAGTTTGTTTTTTTTCGCAGCCATTGTACTTGTAACTATCTAACTAATATTTGAGTCGATTAGTTTGCAAAAATATTATCTGCTCCTCTATCTGTTGACAAATAACATTCTTAAGGTTTTCGTTGTACAATTCTAGAGTAATACCCAGGGTACAATGGAGCCACTTAAGATTATTCATAATTTTGAGCTCCATATCTTCTGAGGGATACTCCTTAAGAAGATCGGTGTTGTAAAGCCGCCTTCTTCTACCTTCTCCTTCTAATGGACCTCTACCGTTTCCATTGAGCACGAAAAGATTAACGGTTTTAAGTTTGGGCCAGTTTGCATGTAAAAATGCTAGTTTGGATGATCTGAACTTATGCAAATCGTAATTGTCCTTATTTACGTCGTATGATTTGTTTTTGACGTATTTAATTTCTGGGGTGTAAATATTTGGTTCATTCATTTCCTTTATATCTTCCGAATTACCAGTGCCGTTTGTTGCCTGAATATAATCAACGATTGGATCATACTGACCCATACCAAAAATTTCTCTAGAGCTTAAAATTCTTTGAGGGGGTCCAAATTCTCGAGAAAATTCTTTAACTTGATAATATGGCAAATTCAACTTATGTGCTGCTGCAATAAAAGTCTCCTTGTCACCTTCTCCGGCAGCACCTTGACTGAGCAAAGCGTAGTAGTAATCTGGGCCAAAGTAATTGTAATAGAAAGATAAGATCAAGGTTTCGATATGAACTTTTTTATCGATGAGAAGCTGTCCAGTTTCAGATGATGCCTCAGCGATTGTGCCTTTGCAATCGTGATAAGAATTTTGTTTTCCCCTTTCGTCATCCTTGTGGTATGTGTTTCTCACCTTCTTCAGGGTGTCCACTTCAATACCACTGATTTTGTAATATTGAGGTGATGTAGATCTTCTCCAAAGATCAGGCCAAAGCACCAAATGATTGTTTGTAAAAGGTGCATTAACGAAGAAATCGTCCACATTAACAAGTGGAAGATTATCAGAATCCAAGTATAAAATTCTTTGAAATGAAGATACCAACATGGCGGTGTTTTTGAGTTGGTAACCCTTGATGTTGGTAATGTATGAGTCAGGAACGTAATCGTTCATCACTTTGCAACGAACGTTGAAGGTTGGGAATATCTTCTCACAGAAATTTCTGTTGTATTCGTATCTAGATGGGATAATGACTTCCACTGGAAGCTTCGAGCCGGCATCTCTCAAAGATTTGACCGATAATAAAATCAATTCAAAGTAACCCGAACCACCCAAATAGATTATACCATCACCTTTCATAAAGTCGTTAAATTTGGAATGCTCGTATAAAGTTTGGGGATAGTCCTTTATTCTTTCATCCATGTAACACTTATGGGAAAATTCCATGGCTTCAAATTCCTTCGCGTCAAGCTTTAAGAAAGAGCTAAGCATTTCCTCCGTTCTTACTGGTTCTTCAACATAGTCCTCTCTAAGGTGACCACCATACACAGGGATTCTTCCCAATCTTTCCCAATATTTAGTGTTGTGAGGAAAGTTGCTTGGGTAATGTGCGTCATCGTTTATAGTTTGAATGGTGGGCGTACATTTTTTGATCAGATCTAACATCAGCTGAAAAAACTTCTTGGATTCCACCATAAATTTGGCTTCAGTTTCCAATGTATCTTGAAAATGGGAGTCACTGGACAATTCATCTTTCAATTTTTTCTGGGTTGCTAGTTTTTCATAGTCATAAGACTCTATGACATGGATATCAGTTGGGAATCCATTACCTACTGAATTAGCAACATGCAAGAATGCTCTCAAATTTTTATCGTTAACTGATGTGAGGCTATTTTTTTTCTCTTTCCTGATAACCATAAAATTGAACTGATCATTAGGTGTGTGTTCTAAAAGACTGTAATTTGGCAAGGCCAATAACTCACCAAGAGCAGTTTTCAGCCAACTATAGCTAAGGAAAGTATGCAACAGTAATAAAAGACAAACACCAATTAAAGTAAAGTGAAGCCATTGTTTTCTAGAAACTCTAGTTACTATGGGGATGGGAAGGTTAAGTTTAGGGTTATTGGACATCAAGGAGCGGATAGATGATTTCATTGGATTGTCATCGATTATATATGACTGGAATACGATATTATAGTACACGGTTATAAGAATTGCTAGATATAATATATACTTGTTCAGGAAATTGACAAAGCCACTATAGTTAAACTAAGCCGATTGTGAAAGTAGCCTTTTCAGCCCCGGTTATTTTATTTTGCTTGCTGTTCTATCACGCCAGCATGCATATATACTAAACAAAATAAACTATAGATCCACGATTTACCCCTGAAGACTATACGTGGTTGCCTATTGTAACTTAACAAGTGAGCCCTGGTTGGTTTGTGGCCAGGAATTTACACGAGGCAGAATGAAATAATGTATAGAAAGCGAGGCCCTTGTCAAAAGGTTTGTATACAACAAACGTGCAGATTTTGCAGGAAACGTCCTGCGGCACGTCAAAAATTTCCCTTGTTTGGCAGTTCATTTTTCAATCACCGCTAAGCCTTGGAATCTCCCCCCAGAGAACGGATTTTACAGTCAGTCTTTCCTGTTCCTGGTAACAAATGTTATGTTGAAGGGGTGCCGATGGGCGACCACTTAATTCTCCCCTCATTTCAAATCCCGAGAGCATGATCCAGACTTTCATTCCCCGTTAGAACTTCGGTAATGTACTGTACATTGCCTTTTCTGGTGATTCTGGTTGCTGCAATTAAGCCATGCCCCCTCCCCCTCTCCCCCGTGCTTAAAATTATGCTCGTCCCGATTTGGTAAGGACTGGAATTTTAGGTCGCAAGTGATTTTGGATCTGCAAATGATTAATGTAAATCATCTCTTTCAATAAAATGGTGGGTATAATGTTATCGCCGATAATTTGAAGATTCCGTTCGCCATAGTAGTCCATTAATAAGCATTAGTATAAAGCCTCCACAGTTGATAACATTTAAACGCGGAAATTGATGGGGGGCAGGGGTTCTTGAAGCCACAGTAAAGTAGTATAAAACTCGAAGTTCTCGAATAGTAAATCCATCTAAATCAATTAAGTAATAACTATATCCCAAAAATGGCACCTATTGCTACTACTGAGATCCCAAAAGATGAACTCGAAGAGAGTATCAGAAAAATTCAAGCCTTAAGCACTTCAAAAATTCCAACCTCCTCTTCAAAAGGTGGCTTTTCTGAAGGTTGGATAGAAGGCTTACCTGTATCAGCAAGAAAAAGATTTGAAAAGTATGGGATTGATCTCTCAAAGGGATACCCTGAAAAGCCTCCAACTGAAGACATTCCAATCTTCGTCGAAGATGCCACTGCCTTCAGAAACGAGGAAGTTGCCTACATTGAGAGAGCGAAGAATGCTGATCCTGAAAAGAAGGCCTTGCTTGGGGCTGCAAAAGAAGTCCGTCACTTAACTAAGCATATTGGAACGGAAATTGTTGGTTTACAATTGAATGATTTGACTGATATTCAAAGGGATGAGTTGGCTCTTTTGATTGCTGAAAGAGTTGTTGTATTCTTTAGAGATCAGGATCTTGATCCCCAAAAGCAATTGGAATTGGGTAAGTATTGGGGTAATGTTGAAGTTCATCCTCAAGCTGGTCACGTTCCAGGTCTTCCAGGAATCACTTCCCTTTGGATCGACTTAGCTATTCATTCCAAGGCTCTTGATATTAATTTCAAGAACTCTAATCAAGGTACTGCTTTCTGGCATACCGATCTTACCCACGAATTGCAACCCCCTGGAATTACTCATTTGCACAATGACACCATTCCAGCCGTTGGTGGTGACACTGTATGGGCTTCTGGTTATGCAGCTTACGACAAATTGTCACCAGCCTTTCAAGAGTTTTTGGATGGTAAGAATGCAGTTTATATCTCTGCTCATACCTACATCGACCCAAAGAATCCTTTGAAGGGTAGAGTCCGTGTTGAAAGAGAACATCCAATTATCCGAACACACCCTGCTACCGGTTGGAAATCTCTTTTCATCAACAGAAAGTATACTTCCAGGATTGTTGGATTAGAACCGAGGGAAAGTGAAGCCATCTTGGAATACTTGTTTGGAGTTTTCGAAAAGAACTTGGACATCCAAGTACGTTTCAACTGGAAGCCTACAAAGGAGGGCCTTGGAACTTCAGCATTGTGGGATAACAGAGTATCTCAACATTATGCAATTTGGGATCACGAAGGTAAGGAACAAAGACACGGAACGAGAGTCTCATCTTTGGCCGAGGTGCCTTTTTATGACCCTAAATCAAAGTCCCAGAGAGAATCTTTGGGGCTTGATGTTTGAAAAATTCTTGTATAGGTTTATAGCTGTGCTTACCGAATACTACTTATGGCTCTTCTTGTTGTAGTCTAATATGTGGGTGTATGGGTGTTGTTTTTTCTCGCCACACATCACCTCTTTTGCTATCAGTTGGAGCTTAGTAGTTCAGTAAATGGGATTATATGTGCCCACCCTGATCCCCTATGATTAGTTAAATGCCCATTGGCTGGCCTTTATCAAGGTTGTTAATCTATTTCCAATAAACGTATTGAGTCTTGATCTATACAAATTTGGTGAGAAAATTGGAAATTAATTCACTCTATCTATATTGTATGATACATAATTAATGAGGTCTTAACAGATCCTGCTTGATGAAACCGACAAGTTTTGAAAACTCGTCCAGACTTCCTTGCGTTTTAACTCTCTCTAGTAATTCTTTTTCGTCTAAAGCGATACCGTCTTCTAAATTGGCCAAATCTGTCGCATCATCTTCGTCGTCATCGACATCATCGTCGTCGTCATCGCCTGCTTCCTCATCCACACCTTGATCAGACATACCTGCGTAATCCAAGTCCAACCCATTTTTCGTGTAATCTGTGGCAAGTATTTTGGCCACTCTTTCTGAACTTATGGGTTCTTCTTTCACTAACTGCACGAGCTTATATCTTATAATACTTCTGATTGATTCTAACGTCTGCTTGTTAATCCACCCGTCCTGAAAGTCCGGCTTTTCCCGAAGAAAAGAATTCACAACTTCACCCTTTTCTTCTATCATTTCCCGGATGTCAGGATCCAACAAATCACCAACCTGATACGTGATAGTTTTTGGTAAAGTTACTCCATCAAAAAACAAATTTCTTGAAATGGCGATACCGGAATTATGAGTTAAGGTGGGTGGACTAAGCTTATCTGTATCAGCCGGATTGATCTTCCCAAATCTTAGACCCGAAATTCTGAAGTACTCACTTTGGTATTTCCAAAACTCGTTGCTGTCTTTGGGATTTACACCAAGTTTTACATTACAAAAACGCCAAGGTCCGCTTTTATAAATGTATGAGACATATGGCAATGCCTGTTTAATGACCCTTTTGAGCTCCACTGGTACTATATCCTCCAAATGCTTTCTGGTCCAAATTGGCTTGAGGTTGAAGACAGTTTCCAACCATTGAATGCATTCAAACAAGGCAAGCTCCAATGAATTTGGAGCTGGTTGATTTTTCTTCATATCTTCATACTTGATGTGAAGCGCCTTTGCTGGTTGAGAGGGCACATTGTTATTATGAAAGTCCACAATAATGGTGTGAAGGCGTGGTGTTGATTTTTTGGCAATCATTTTGATTTCTCCGCTCTCAGAGTCTTTGAATGTTGATGTTAATGGGTTCTTTTGATACTTATAATCAAAGGGAAATTGAATTGGGCTAAATAAAGGTGGAGGCGGGAGCATGTGGTTATTGTTTTCGAAATTTCTTGCTTCTTGATAGTCTGCAATGCCGGCAAATTTATCGTGCTCCCTAAAATACTTGTCGATTTCGGGATAGTTTTCGCTATTCCTTATGCTAGTATTGAAATTTTGAACCATCTTGTTATTTTTGGTATTGACTTGAAAATCTGCCATCGACTTGAACAGAAATGTATTATCTATTATAGCGACTGGATGTACGCCCACATTATTCAGGTCTTTTATTAACTCTCTCACGGTATATTTGGAAGGGTTTTCGTAGTAATCATGAGGTAATTTCGACTTAGGTATCGATACTTTCAACAATATACTCTCAGAGGGGTTCTGAATAGATTGAATAGGGTGATGGAATGGATCATTTCGCAACCTTAATTCCAATATACTGTTTGTCATTTCATTGCCGCTATCGAATCCATTTGAGTTGGATCCTGCTGGGTTGTGTAAAGTGTTGATCACTTTTGATATCTTGGATTTACCGCCCAACATCTGGACAGCTTTATCCTCATTTTTGACAATGAACGGCAATTCCACAGACGTGACATGAGGTATGTCCATGGAGTGCTTCTGACTCACTGGCTTGAGAGACATGGCTATGTTAAACGCGTTCTGATGCGCTTAGTCTTAATGATTTTGAAAGATACACAATTTACAAATTATTTGTTTTTTTCATGACTTGCATATTTCTGCACTGTTCAAGCTGTTTGAGCGTTCGAGCAGGAAGAGGTTTACTCTTAGTAGACCTTGTCAGCCGATATATAGCTATGATGTCCAAGAACAAAGTTAACATAATAAATAACAAAAAAAAATTGCCTTCAGCCAGATTCGAACTGACGATCTCCTCATTACTAGTGAGGTGCCTTACCAACTTGGCCATAAAGGCTTAATTTGTGCAAGAGAAAAATTGAATTCAACAATAATGTTAATAAAATAAATGCCGGCTGCCTCGCAAAGAGAGTTGTAACTAATGCCTTCTTCCTAAGCATGATTCGTCTTCAAATCGGTTAATTTGGGCAAACATAAATGATGATCTGTCGAGGAATGAAAATGAAAATGAAAATCAGAGGCTCCTTTCGAAGCTTTAGTCACCAAATTACGCCTTCACCCTTGTTTCAGTATAGGCAGTCGGGATTCTTGCTGTTCACTCCCAAATTTGGAATGACTTCTAAGATAGAGCTTCTATGAAGCTTCGATATTTATTCATAAAGTCTTGAAATCACTTGAAATTATGGTTTACTATGTGAAACTATGTGAAAATAATTGAGCCACTATTCGATCCAACACACAGTCAAATAAGGCATAAGGCGAATATTTCGGGAAAAAGGCAATACTCATGTGAAAAATTCGCTGGAGATTCAATTTAATTCTTGAATAGAACAGGGGCAGGTGAGGTATAAGTGCCTACCATAGTGCTCTATCATTTCACACTCAACTTATTACCTTAAAGAAATCCTCGAGAATCAAAAATCATGACGATATGACATTGGTAGGCTATAAAATTGAAACTGTTTCAACTCCGATCCGGCTTCCCCATTTTTGCGTCTTCCCCAGAACCTGTTTTTCCCCAGCTTTCGGGTAATCGGGACAAATTTTAGGGCCACCGCGCGAGTTAATGACCGTTTAGATGCACACTCGGCCAAAAACAAACACATTTTCCCGAGGATTGCGAGGTTGTATCCACACTTTCCTGTATACCGGCCAGATATTCCCGCGAAGTCCCGACCTTGAGACATTTGATTGGCCAATTGCTCTTGCTCTTGGATCAAACCACGGGAAAGTGGACAGTGCGCTCGTTCATATAATTAGGCATAATTTGGATTGACGAACTTTTTTTTCGGACTAGTATTAAAGCTATTCAATTGACTTAATATTTATTTGAATTCAATAATGATTTCTGCTATTGCCAAAAGATCCTTCTCTTCTTCTGCTGCTTCCGCTTACAAGGTCGCTGTCTTGGGTGCTAACGGTGGTATTGGTCAACCATTGTCCCTCTTGTTGAAGCTCAACCACAAGGTCACCGACTTGGCCCTTTACGATTTGAGAGGTGCCCCAGGTGTTGCCGCTGATGTTTCTCACATCCCAACCAACTCCACTGTCAAGGGTTACGAACCAGAAAACATCAAGGATGCTCTTACTGGTTCTGACGTTGTTGTCATCCCAGCTGGTGTCCCAAGAAAGCCAGGTATGACCAGAGACGACTTGTTCAACACCAATGCCTCTATTGTAAGAGACTTGGCCAAGGCTGTCGCTGACCACTCTCCAAACGCTGCTGTTCTTATCATTTCCAACCCAGTCAACTCTACCGTCCCAATTGTGGCCGAAGTTTTGAAGTCTAAGGGTGTCTACAACCCAAAGAAGTTGTTTGGTGTCACCACTTTGGACGTCTTGCGTGCTTCTAGATTCGTTTCTGAAGTTGCCGGTACCAACCCAACCAACGAAAAGGTCACCGTTGTCGGTGGTCACTCTGGTATCACCATTGTCCCAATCTTGTCTCAAACCAACCACAAGAGCTTGGACACCGAGACCAGAGACAAGTTGATCCACAGAATCCAATTCGGTGGTGATGAAGTTGTCCAGGCTAAGAACGGTGCTGGTTCCGCCACCTTGTCTATGGCTCAAGCTGGTGCTCGTTTCGCTGGTTCCGTTTTGAACGGTTTGGCTGGTGAGACTGACGTTGTTGAGCCAACTTTCGTTGACTCTCCATTGTTCAAGTCCGAAGGTGTTGAATTCTTCTCTTCCCAAGTCACTTTGGGTACTGAAGGTGTCAAGACCGTTCACGGTTTGGGTGAATTGTCTGACCACGAAGAAGCTTTGGTCAAGGAAGCTAAGGACACCTTGATTAAGAACATCAAGAAGGGTTCCGACTTCGTTGCTCAAAACCCTTAAATATGTGAATAAGCTATGTAATTAGAAATTATTATTTTACTATTACAATCAAACAATATGTAGATGCAAAAAATTCCACCAGACCCCGGCAAGCAATATCAATTCTTCAGATGTATTGGTCCAAATTTAACTATCGTAGTTCAAAGTGTGCTGCACGTCGGTGTGGTAATGTTCTAGACAAAGTGCGTGTGGCATAAGGCAATGGAAAGCATAATAGTGTTATAGAGTGATATGTGACGGTCATTTGATTGAAATATGTTCCAAATCCAGTTAAGCATTCGTCCAGTTTTCTATGATAAGAATGCATACCACTACATCAAATTCCTTGGAAGCTGACTTCAGTTGGCGACCGTTATGATTTACGAGGAATGCTTATTTACGGACAAACTTTAGCAATTAACCCTAACCACATGATGAGATTGTATGCTTCAATAGGAAGGTTTTATTATAGTCGCATGCATGCAGAAGCCTAAGATTAGTAAAAAGATACGGAACAAATGATCGTGCCGATTATGTTAAAATTCAGATTGAGGAGGTTTTTGTACTGTTGTAACTGTTACATCATAATTAATTTAATAATCCCTGAGATGCAATTTTTTATATTGAACTGCGATATGATTCCGTCAGACGTGCAGCGGCTTTTACACACAACCGTTCAGTTTAACCCGACTTACTTGATTGATAAAGATATCAGAGGCGGAGCTACGGGGCTTTAAAGGCGGAAGATGCCGCTCACTCTTTGAATTGCTACTCGACGTACTTTCGAGTACCTGATAATCAAGTAACGGGGCGCATTGTGTAGCGTTTATGAGGCGAAATGCCGCTTTCGCGCTGCCCTCAACGGGCGGCTCCAATTTATACTACAGACTGACACTTACTAAAGACGCGCCAAAGCACGCGTCAATTTTCATGCAGCGAAGTTTTTTTTAATAGGAGTTACTTTCTTTTCAGGAGTCGCAACGGAAATGAATAGACTACATTTGATATCGGAGATCCTTACCAGATTCCCAGGTATTTAATAGATGCTTACCATATGAACTTGAATTTTCGAGCTAGAATTCCAAATGAAGAAGAGAGAGGACAAATGGTTGAAGTTGTTTGTAAGTGATTCTCCGTAAGACTTGATCACTAACTTCGCTGATTCTATTGTTAGTAGTGATCATTAGATTAAACTTAGAAATTAACTTCCAGAAATTTTGATACTTAACAAGTCTTCTGAAAGCAGTGGAGATAGGACTTAAAGGAATAATTTATGCGCAGCGCAAAAATGTGCAAATGCTCCTCGTTTGTCAGCAAGTTAGTAAGTGCTCTCGGCAATGGTAATTTTGTGGGTAGAAAAATAACGTCTTCCTTCACCCCCTCACCACCGAACATCAAGAGGAAAATATCCTGAATTTATCGATTGTTGTAATACCTAATATGCGAAAAAATAATTAAAATCATAATTTATACAATAGGAAGAAAAGACCTAATTCCTAAACTTAGAAACAATTTATTATCATCAATTAGGGGAAACATTTCCTTGACTAAATGTAATGTTTTTGTGTTGGACTTAAGATTACCATCCATATAGACCAATTGGGCTTCCAAGTTCTCTTCCTCTAATTGTGTCCGTATCATGCAAAGAAATTTTTGCAGTGTTCATATGTATTGTTAGTGACATCTACGAGCCTATTTTTTTCCATCGGCAGTGACAGAGAAGAATGCTTGTTAATTGTATAACGCTTGACCTGAAACACTGCGATCATTGTAACTTCCAATTCATAGTTCAATTGAATTTGATACTCTTATCGCTTTGATATTATATAAGAGAATCACTGGTTACATTTGAAGGTATTTTTAAGAAAGTAGCCAATTTTTTTTAACTTCATAGTTATTCAAGTTCAAAAATCCTAATAACGTGAAAATAAAACTTTTCAGGATATGGGTTACTTTGACAAACGTAAAATTAATAAAGACCTATTGGAAATCTAAGAGGAAACCAATTGACGGATTTCACTTATATGAAATTGAATATCAAACAATTTGAATGAATTGGAGGTTGTGTGTTATATTGTCTATTGATACTATGTTCCGTAAAATTGTCGGTTTAATACCCGTCTGCGTGCTTCTGTACGTAACAAGAGAAATGCACAATCTGCATTGGCTGCCCGGGCCTTTTTTTTTATTTTCCTTTGAAATTATACGTTTTGACCTATTTTTTCGTCTTCTACGATGGTGAATAATTGAATTTTTATTTTCTTTCAAACACCAGCCAAGTTTGTCTTTTCTCACTTGATTGTTAGCAAGTAAAAAATACACCAGAATATCGACCCACCCAGAAAAGTTGCCCTAAAACCACTCGTTTGACGCGTTTACTTGCAAAAAAAAGGCATCATATCTATTCCGTCAGGTGCATCATCAGCACCAGGCATTCATATCCAACTCAAGCAGCTTTTTTCTCGTGATGGACAAGTTTTTAATGAGCTCTCCGTCCGTCGAGTACGATCAAAGGATAGGTGATTTATATGAGCCAATATCCTTCGACGATGAAAGGTTTAAGAGACCATCCCATCACAATTCAATACAAAATTCCCAAATGTACCCCGGTGGTTTAACTGCTGGACCACAATTACCAACAAACCCTCTTTTGCTGAACGGAAATAGCGTGATGGCTTTTTCCTCGTCCACGCTTCAACAGCAACTGCAAGTGCAACAACAATTTCATCTGATGCAACTTCAGAAACAACAGCTGCTGCTGAATAACTCCCAACATCACCACCTGCAATCTGGCACAAACGCCCGTACTTCACAGTCGCTGTTGGACCTGGTTCCTCAGCTTCTGCTGTCAGTGCTGAACCAACTGCTCTTAGACTCCCCAGCCCTGTTGTATAACACCGTGACTCCGAGGAAGTCTGGACGTAAGAAGTCATCCTCTGTGAGCTCCATCAACCTCTACACAACCCCTTCCAGAAGTAACTATCTGCCGGCAGCTATTCAAAATCAACCTTTGTCCCAACAACAGAATAACAATCCAACATCGACGCAATGGCTTGCTGCGGCGTCCACTGCTAACAATGGGGCAGCCAGTCTATCAAATAAAGTAGGGAAAACTCCACACCGGGGTCACTCTAGACTGCGTTCCAGGCTCTCATTGGATGCCAACAACACCCCATTTTTGCTCTCGGCATCAGTCAACTTGAATCCATTTTATACCCCGTCTTCCTTCGAACTGCCCACGGTTAATGACGAACTCCTGGGTGGTGATTTAGAAGTTCTCGAAAACTTTGACGGTACTCCTTTACCAACCCCTAATGGTTCCTATGTAAAATTACCAACCAATCAAAATTTTTTGAGCTCTGGTCAGACTTGGTATGAGCAGCCGGATGGATATGTAACACCTATGGCTCTTCAACGTAATGACTTGGATGGAATTAAAATCGAGGATCAAGATGATGATGCTTTAAAGCAGCTTCGTAAGGCAAAGAGCCAGATGCGACTGAAACTGTGTAACAGTAATGAATTTGGCGGAGTATTATATAGACCAGCACCAGCCAGTGCCCCACCCAGCAACCCAGGTGGATTGTTTTTGGACGAGATTGCATCTAATCTAGACCACAACCTGGCTCAACTGACGCCGGGAATTCATGTAAGCGACAATCTGCCACCGTTGTATCTGTACGCTCCAGGAGAGATGCAGAAGGTACACCAAAATAATGCTTCATTCGCTAACCGACAATCGTTACAGAATACTCAAGCTGTGACGGACTTTGTACCCCATTCAGCAATAGACTATAATATTGACTTGATCCAAGGATTCGGCAACCGAGGTCTGCAACAAAATCTGCAAGCAGAATCTTTATTACCTCCGATGGCTTCATTTAGTATCCAACTGGAGCAGCAACCTGATTCAAGCGCACACTTGAATAATCAAGCGTACCTTTCAGGCCAGATGCAGCAACATACTGCCCCCACCGGAGGGATTGTGCAATCCAGAAACATTCTGCAACCCATTGATCCTAAAAAGAAGCACCCATGTCCTCTTTGTGATGCCCGGTTCCAACGTCCGGAGCATGTCAAGAGGCACATGAAGAGTCATCTGAAAGAAAAACCTTACGCATGTGATGAACCAAAGTGTGGTAAGAGGTTCAATAGGAAAGATAATTTGAAGGCACATTTGAAAAAAATCCACAAGAGGATATAGCATTAATACATATAATAACTGTACAGAACACAAACTTTACTCTTTTATTTTATTTACCTTCTTAAAAAGTTAATTTCTAACAATCTTGTCAACCTTCTTGCAAAAAACATCAACATCTTTGAATGCAAGCCCAGCAATATTGGCTCTTCCGTCAGAAGTCATGTAAACGTGCTCTTCCTCTCTTAAACGCCTGATTTGCTCCACGTTCAAACCTGTGAACCAGAAAAGTCCACTCAGCTTGGTAACATGGCTCCATTTACCGGGAGTTCCCAATTCGATAAATTTTTCGTTGATGGCTGTTCTAAGATTATTCAATCTCTCCACAGCCTCTTTAACTTCCGCTTCCCATTGGGTTTTAACATTATTTAAAGTTTCAATTGCAACCCTTGCCCCATAAGCAGGTGCAAATGAACACTCTGATCTAAAGATGGAGACCAACAAGGAGTGAATTGCGGGTGCATACTCTGGCTTTGAAGACACAACATGCAAACAACCTACTCTTTCGCTGTACAAGCCCATATTTTTTGAGTACGATTGACAGACAATCATTTCGAGCCCCTGGTCGTAGAAATGACGAACTGGCCAGGCATCTTCCTCGATACTACCGGAACCAAGACCCAAGTAGGCGATGTCGAAAACCGGGAACAAGTCTCTTTCTTTCATAAGAGAAGCGATCTCTTTCCATTGTTCTCTGGAGAGGTCTGCACCAGTTGGATTGTGACAACAAGCCTGCAAGATGAAGACGGATTTGGATGGAGCAGCCTTTAGGGCGTTAACAACAGAAGCGAAATCAACTTCTTTTTTTTCAGAGTTAAAGTATGGGTAAGTATGAATATTATTACCACTTTCCTGGATCATAGGAATGTAGTTACCCCAAGCAGGAGTTCCCACGTAGAATTCACTAAATCCAGTCTTTTTGGCAAAAACGCAAGCCATATGAACCGCACCGGTACCGGAAATAGTCTGCAAAGTTGATATTTTACCTTCTTCAACTCGGGTGGATCCAAAAACCAATTCTTTGGAAGCCTTGACAAATGGTGGGAGACCCGACATGTTGGTATAGTTATGATTTTCATTTTTGGTAGCCACAAGTTCTTTGGCTTTGCCCACGGAAGGAAAGAGGTAACACTCGCCATCTTCTGATTTGTAGACACCGACGGAAACATCAACCTTGTCCGGTGATGAGTCCGCTGAGCATTGTTGCATGAGCTCAACAATAGGATCTGCGCTAGCGATACGGAGGTTGGCAAAAACTGACGAGTTAACGGTCATGACTTATAATTTTGTATGTAAAGGAAGGTATAAAGGACTTTATTTCAAATTTATGGACGAGGCTTCACTTTATGAACCTGACGAGTAATGATGGTGAAATTTTATTTTGCGGCACGAAAGTCTGCGGCTGCTTTTTGAAACGCTTTTTTTACGGAGAAGTAGAAATAAACACATAAACGCAATTTGAAACCAGAATATAAGGGTAGTGAGCACAAGAATATAATCAAGTACTTCCACAGCCTTTGAAAAGATTTTTTTTTGGCTTAATTTGTCTTCTTGAGGGGCAATTATAAGATTATTAATGAGTTTCAACTGCGCAAATGCCTAGTGAGCTCGCCGGCTTTTACCGATCATTGCCGACTCAAAGCCGTTAATTTTTCGCAAATCTCCACAATTTTAGCGGTGCCCGGTTCGGCGGCTGCTTCAAAGAATGACGTTCCCACTGCCCCAATATAGGCGCTATTGTTTACCACGATCTCGGGGAGATTGGATGTAGAACCTTTAGTTAGAGTTTCCAAAAGTTTGCTGAGATATTCGGTGTATGGTTGAATGAATTCTTTATCAATAAGATCTGTACTGTAAAGCGTCTCAATTTGACGGTACGTGAATTTGGTGAATAAAATAGCCATGGTCTTTAATTTATCGAGTAAAGCTTGAAGCTCAACTTCGCTTTCAGATACAATAGCTCCAATAACCTTACGAACATAGTTGTCCTGTTCGATAAATATTGAGCTACTTTTTTCACTCGCCTCTTGTAATACTCTCTGTCCAATAATTCCGCTCAAAAGTGACGGTTCGTGCTCGAAGACTTGAAGAATAGTATTGAAATGACCAAGCAAAGATCCTTTGTATTCACTCAAGAGCCTCTGAGTACATTTCATCATTAAAGTGTGTATCTCGGCATAATATGTCTTGTTATCTATGACGACTTTGCAGCAAGAACCATATCCTTCACTATATTTGAACACCTGTTCAGCGATTGAGGGAGACATTAAATGACGAAGCAAATGGAAAACTCCCTGATATTGAATCACATCGGTCTTTGTCGGCCATATTATCATCTTCACTATATCATCCTCTGAAGATTTACTTAAAATCTCGAGCATTTTACTCTTTGTCTCTTGTGATGAGATACAATTACCTAACACAACTTGTGCAGCAGTAGTAGTATATTGGCTTCCTTCTCGTTTAGGGTTATGATTCAATACCTCTATACATCCACGCAAACACTTCCAGTTATCGAACTTTGCATTGGAAGAGATATTTCCCACTGAAGCAAATAGATGTCTGCTTATACGAAGATTTGAGTTAGAATGCGACACTTCTGCTTCCATTTGATTAAGTAAAACCTCAATTAAGGTATGAGTGAAATCTTGTTGGCAAACTTCTTCCCGAGTGACGTATTCTATAACTTTTGCAAGATCTTCTCTCTCCTCTTCTTCAAGATCGCCGTTTTGCAAAACCCATAAGTAATTCAATACAGCTTTTTCATCACTATCAACCTTCAATGAGTTGATCCGATACTCAGACAACAATTCTAGAGCATAAGTCAAATCGACATCAATTCCATTCTTTGACTCCAAGAATACATCATTGACTTTTTGGGTAATTCCGTAGCCATCAAGCGTTGCAGAGTATTCGTGGCTTTTATCAGTCTCACGATAGAACTGCAAAAGGAAAAGCTCAGCAAACAACCCACGCCCTATTAAAGAAAGAACAATCTTCCAAAATTCTTTGCTCTGTTTTATGAATATATCTCTGTTTGCATTAGCCAGAGCATTCACGAGTATCTTAATTATGCCTTCAAGAACCTCAGGCTTCTCATTCTCTTTACTATAAGTGTTCACAACTTGAGCACATATCAAAGGAATTGCCTTCTTTACGGCCTCACTATTTCTAAATTCAATATCCCTGAGCGAAACAACTAGCTGCTGACAACTTTCATCTAGATCAATACCAGCAGTGACGTTTTTAAGGGCATCCAGTTCGACATAACCCATCTTTATAGTGAAAATCAATCTGACAAAATTATTGAGCGCGCTTAACTGCGATGAGATTGTGGTCTGGCAAACATAACGAGGGTGCTAAAGGGTCAATTTTATATTCTTTTGTAAACTTTTCGAAACCAGGCTACACTTCTAAGTCGTTATCATTTCTTTTCTATCATATCTTCTATAAATTTCTATGCTGTTAGTTTTCAAACACTCGTTCTCCACTACGCAACCCCAAAACATATCGTACGTCTATGCATAAACTCAAGCTGTGAAGCATGGGAAGTAAGTTCAATAAATCACGATCAGTTTGGTCATTAATCCAACCTTCAATCATAACAGCGTTGTTCTCATGAAGCGCATAGCTGACCGGCAGATTGTCAAGAATTACAACGTTTTTCAAATCGTCCTCACGCTCGACAAATTTCAGTAAGTCCTTGATGTACCCGACACCCGGTCTATATGTGCAATCAGTTCTGTAATATCGTTTGGTAAAAACTGAATCATTAGTATGCTGCTTTTCAGTAGAATTGACGTTAACTCCGTTATTGGCTGCTTTAACATAAGGCGCAATTTCTGATTCCAACCAGTTGATGATTGGATCTGCGTACTCTTTTACACTAGCGGTAAAAATTTGCAATTCAAACCACTTGGCTGCCTCACGGAGAAAGTGATCGCAATATGGCCGCTTATATACGTAGTATAGAGAGCTTATATTGTGAAGCTTGATCTCTATCATATTCGAAGAAACGCTTGGGCTGAACAGTCGGGGCAGCCCACGCGAAAGCGAGTGAATGAGAGTTTCATCAAGATCGAGTATGAGAGTCTTCTTCTTCTTCTTTTTGTTGGGATTTCGTGATAAGGGAAAAAGCCGTTGAGGCGAAGGAATGAGGTACTTCAGGGCCAAAGATGGCGATTTTATGGAGTTGGAAATGAGGTTCTCTTGTTTGAGTTTTTCAATTTTCTCTTGAGCAGATTCATCAAATGATGAGACTGTTGGAATAGCAGGATCATTCAAATCACTGCCCTTGGCTTTTAATGAATTTTCGTTGGTAAAACTCGATGGCTTGGAATTGTTGCTCTGGAAAAAGAAGGCAATCGGATAGGTGAATAAGAGCCAAGTAAACATCAACGGCTTTACGAGTATATACATTGGAATGGATACCAAATAAGAGAGTAAACTTGCTGGAGGAACCTCATTACCTGATTTTTCGTAATTGGTGTCTTCTAGATCTTCACCTTCGTCGTATACGAGGGGTTTATGCGGAGTGTTTTCATGATCAATGGAAGTTCTGAGTTCTCGATCTAAAAGTTCCTTTTCATCTATGGAGTTATTGGTGGTGAAAGTTTCAGTATCAGTCTGTTTCTGCGGTGACAATGGCTCTGTGTCAGCTGATTGTTGGAGCAGATCCTTTAAAGGTGGGTTGGTCTTGAGATCATCATCGTAATCTTTTTTCCCCACCGGATACAATGATTCCCAAGAACTTACCAAAACCTTGAGGGAATTCATCTTCCGGAAAGATGCTAATAATGATGTTTACTCTGCGTGGGTGGACCCAGCGATAATGTGATCTCGATAATATGTGAACGGGGAAAGTCCACTTGATATCCTCTATATGTATGATGCGCCTGCACAACAGAGGGCCCCGGAAAAAAAAAAAAAGCCCGGAAAATATAAACGTGCTTCTCAATATACGACAATAGAGACCAAAGAAGGGCAGATTTTGGTGTTCAGAGGTCGTTTAGACAATAAGCCAATACTATGTTCTCTACATATACATAAAAAGGTTGATTATTAACCTTTGCACCTATGTAGTCAAAAGGTTTTGAATAGAAAGCCAACTTACTAAAAAAAAAATTAGACTCTTGCTCTAGAGTGCTGCACGTGAACTTGTTGGGTTGGAACCTGGCTCAGCGGTTCATCAAGTCACTAATTCGTACAAGAAATCCAGCCAAATTGAAAAGGTCAGTTGCTTCAATCTTACTATATTCAATGGAGGGGTGAGTGCGGGATGAATTCTAGATATGGATTGTGTCATTCGTTTTAAAGTTTTCGGTTCCTATACCATTTGAAAAAAAATGGGGTAGCAATCTCGGTAGATCATTCTCACTTGGACCAATGCCAAAAAAAAATCAGTACTCCCACATCAACACATTCCATTAGGTTACACTTATTGGGATTGCTCTATAGTTCTCACTTGTTATATAAAAGAACCCTTGTTGGTCTAAATTGTCTGCACTTGTTGGTGCCCAACTGTTGGGTGGGCTGCGAAAAAACTCACTTCGGTTGCGTTTCTTTTTTTAGCAAAATACCCACTTAGGAAATGGTCTACAGTGCCGTTTCGGCCGCATCAAGATGTCATGTCTCGATGCTACAATTAAATAATTAAACTGATGTATTGTTATTATTATTATAAAAATTATTATTATTCATTATCATCTTTGAAGTGTTGACTTATCAGTGAAGGTTTCCTAAAAAAAATTAGAACATTCGTTTATAGGAATTTTTTAATGGAACTCACTCTCTATTTACTTTCAGTCACACTATTAATAAATCCTTGTAAAACGGATGCAATGTACGACTGATCTTGTCGATCCTGCCTTCCATGAAGTCGTAATGCTGTAAGATCTAGAAGATTTCCATCCTGATATTGTTCAAAATCTGCATCTTCATCATAATCATTATCATAATCATTTTCGTTATTGTTATTGCTATTATTACTGTTTGCACCGTTCGTCGGTAAAGTTGGCTCTTTCTTTGGACGGTCACTGTTACTACCATAACTCGTATTACTTCCTCGCGTATTTGCTCTATCCCTCTTGGGGGGTCTCGCAGGATCATTCCTAATCGTAGCTACCCCTGACTCAAAATCTTCGCTGTAATCATCTTCTTGTGTCGAATTTTGCCCAATTATATTGAAATTACTGGCCAAATTAGTTGTCATTAATCGCATGGCATTCTCTGTCTCCAATAATCTTTCTGCTGATAATTCAATATCGTCATCTTCCTCTTCCTCAGGTTTGATTAATTTGTGTTGATTTGTATTATAACTTTTGCAATACTCACACTTTAAACCCAAAACGTGATACGGGACGTTAGATTTACCTTTACAATCGTTGCAGCTAACTATGCACCTCCAGTATTGATAAGGAGGTGGTAAGGGCAGCTCCAAAATTTCCAGATCCAAGATTCGAAATTGGGTTTCCATGTCGATGACTGAAGTTTTACAAAGAGGACATTTGTAAGTATAGGTGCTCATTTGAGCAAGGCATTGTTGATGAATCAGATGTCCACATTTCATGAAAACTACCTTTTGAATCGAGTTAAATAAGTACTCATTGCAAATGGGGCAGTTGCAGTGGGTTGAATTGAGTAAGCATTTGTGTCTTGATTTCAAATCAATGGATAGACAAATGTTACATGTGTCACAATGAAAATAGTCTTTACCCAATCCTAAGCCAAGACGACAAATTCCACATTTTTCACAATGATATATATCCTTGGTCGGATCGTTGTCATATAGTACGCACTTGTCACAGAAGTAGTTTGCCAATTCCTTTCCACACTCCACACAATCGTTATCTTGCGGTTCTTGAGGAGTTTGACAAGACATGCAAAGAATGTGACGAACTTCTTCACGAACCATTTTATGACTCGGTTCTTGTTCATCGTGACAAAATCTGCAGGTGTACCATTTTTTGCAAGTTGGACATTCCAACTTGCAGTTCCTTTGATAATGGGCGCAACCCATTACAGTCTTAAATGGGTTCACGTACGTCGGGATAAGGTCATCTTCAGTCAATAAAACTTCATTGTCTCTAGCGTCATCTCCCATTTCAATATCCTCTGGTAAACCATCAACACTTCCAGAAAACTCTCGATCTTTTACTTCTTCTTCAGGATCATCTTCTTCGTCAATATCCAGAATTTCCTCTTCTAAAACTAAACGTTTGATATTGTCTGGTACAGCCTCATTCACAAACTTATAGTAGTTTCCCATCATCAAACGGGTGACCAATTTGCTTTTCAGCTTTTGACTGACATTTTCTAGTCCCTGAATTTTCTGAATCATCCCACGAAGCAAGCCCTCATTGCCGAAATCGTTTTTATGGCGCAAATCTGTTAACGCCTTGACCTCATTAGCCGACATTTCATCGACATAGTCTAGGTCACTACCAAAATTTGTTGTCGAATCATCCGATAAAACCGAAACCAATCTACGAGATCTTCTTTTCTTATGCTTCGCGTGATTGAGCACAGATGAGTTTCCTCCTGGAACCTTTTCAGGGTTAACTAAATCATTCACCAAAGGTTGATGTTTCCTGATTTCAGCTTCCTGGACTCCTTTTGGCTCTGTGTATTCAGTTTTATATTGAACTGAATCTTTGATCGAGCTTTCACCTTCCACCGGTAAAATAATAGTCTCATGGACCACACTTTTAAGTGCTTCAAGTCTGTCTATGGCTGCATCAAAAGAAAGCCCTTGCTTCAAATCGGTCAAAAAGTTATTCATTTGGATCCTAGTAGATATAGCAGTCTTCATTGAGGCAATAGTCTCATCATCTTTGATGTAACCTACATAATTTGCAATATAATTGGAGACTTCTTCTGGGAAGGATCTGATTCGAGGCAAATTATGGAGGCTCGGTAAGTTTGGGAAATTGAATTTTGGGGTATTTATGTATTGGGTGATGTTAACATTGGGAATGCTGAAATGTAATCGACCGATCTGGTCTAGATTATCCGCCAACGAGTTCTGGGACGAGTCGGACTCCATCTTGATGCAATGTAGAACCCCAATAAATTTCAGATTGCGAAACGGAAACTCAAATTTATTTATCAGTTGCAAAAAATTGCAGACACACCCCCTACTTTGCCCAGCGGATTTTGTTGGATTTACTTCGATGAGTATTCCAGATACTGTGAAAGATACCATCAACAAGACGGTGGCTTATGTGATTAAGAATGGGCCGGCTTTTGAAAATAGGCTCTTAAAAGATGCCCCCGAGAAGTTTCTGTTTTTGCAATCAAGTGATGAGTATCATCAGCTCTACCAGAAATTACTAAAGGAAGCACAGCTGAGCCAAAGCGATGCGTCAACCAATGATTCGACGGTATCTGTTTTACAACAAGAACTAAACTTATCTAAACCTCCTTCCTATAAATTTCTTACGACTTTACCTCCAATAACAACGGAGGACCTTGAGGTGATCAAACTAGCTGCTCTATTTGTGGCCGTCAATGGTCAAGAATATGAGAAAAAACTACTTGAAAGGAATTCTCAGGCCCAATTTGACTTCTTAAGGCCGAACCACTCCTTAAATACCCTTTATGAAGCATACGTGAGTCAATATAAAATAGTCATCACTGAAAGACCTTTGGAATTTGAGGACAGCTCTAGCGTTATTAAACGTGCCTACAATAGAGCCCAGTATGAAAAGACGCATAAGTCCAAGCAGAAGCAGGATTTGAAGAACAAGAAAGCCAAACAAATAGCCTACGCATCCATTGATTGGCAGGACTTTACCATTGTAGGTAATATCAGATTTGATGAAGTCGACGAAGTTAAAGAATTGGCAGTTCCTTTGAACAGGACTGATTTACTTTACAGAACATTAGCATCTAAGAATTCTCAGGAACTACCAGAGTCTTCGTCCATTCCTAAAGCAGCTCATGTTGAACCTAAACAACCAGAAGTTTTACCGCCAGTCATTGCAGGGATGAAAATCAAATCAGTCGGTGAATCGAGATTGAAACGTAAAAAGCAATCGGTGGCAACCGAGAACTCTGTCAAATGTCCAATAACAGGGAAGAGTGTTCCAGAACTGCAATTTGATGAGCATTTGAAAGCATTATTAAGAGACCCGAGGTACGAAGAACAACGAGAAAACTACAAGCGTAAAAATTTTGGATACGAATCAAATATCACTACCGATCAGGTTTACGAGAATATCAAAAGGATGACAGACAAAAGAAGAGGAATCAAAAAGCAAAAGACAATTGAATAATTTATAGAGCATAATTACAAATTCACAATAAACCGGTTTTATTAAATACACTAGTAAACTAAAACATTAGATTAACTCCCGTGTAATTTACTTAAGCCTTCAAAGAAGAAGCTCTTCTCTTCTTGATTTCAGCCTTTTCAGCCTTACGTTCGTGCAAACGCTTAGCCAACAATTGAGCGTATTCAGCAGCAGCATCTCTTTGTTGTTGGGAGTTCTTGATCTTTTGAGCCTTCAAAGCTCTCTTTCTTTGCAAGGTTTGAGGAGTGACCAATCTTTGGATCTTTGGAGCCTTGGTGTATTTCTTGTCACCCTTGACGACTTCACGTCTAACAACGAATTGTCTAACGTCATCTTCCTTGGTCAAACCGAAGAACTTTCTGATGTTGTTAGCTCTCTTTGGACCCAATCTCTTTGGAGTGGTTTCGTCAGTCAAACCAGCAATGTCAGCGTCACCGGTCTTGACAATAGACAAGGCAAGGACAGCCAAGTCCTGGGCAACAATACAACCTCTGACGGACTTTCTCTTTCTCTCACCAGTTCTTCTTGGTCTGTAACAAGAGACACCCTTGGTCAAGAGCAATCTAACTCTGGTTGGGTGCATAACACCTTGCTTCATTGGGAAACCTTGCTTGTCGTTACCACCGGTAATCTTGAAGATGTAACCCTTGAATTCGTCACCAACGGAGTCACCTTCGACTTCTTGGCCAACTCTCTTCTCGTAGAAGACACGGAGCTTGTGCTCATCTTCTATTTCGACGGTCTTCTGGGTACCGTTAGCTGGGTAAGAAATGTTCAACTATAAATTGTTAGTAACGGAATGATTTGAGAGAAATTTTCGATACCATGTCTCAGTCCAAGAAGAGGAAGAGGGGTGGGGCACTTTTCGTAAGAGCTAATTGTAAAAGATGGGTCCATTTGCAATCCAGGTTTGGGAAGTATATCGAAGGTTTCCTTGGCAAGCACGATCGGGTGTGCTTTTCATCAAATTATGAGTGATTTATCTATTCTGGTCACCCCAACCCATTTCGAAAATTTTGCAGTGATGAATTTGAATGAGAGCTCTACCCACAATCCAAAGGGTGGTTTCAGATCAAACACAACGATGCTTGAACTGTAGCAGTACTTGCGGATGTACTGCTTACTCTTAGCTCTTCTATAATGGTCTAAACATGGCGCAGTTTCTTACATACCTTCATATCGATCAAGCTTTGAAGACTTTATGAAAACTAAAACTGTGAGATGTTTTTTTCACCTCCTCCCAATCGAGCGCACAGAGTGAGAAGCGAAGGCCAGAAAAGTTACACAAAATGAAAAATTGTCCCTCGTCGTACTGCAGATTGGAAGAATTTGTGCGAAGAAGTAGCTTCTGTGTGACTGTCGCACGTGAGGGCAAAAGCCCTAGTTATTATCACGTGACGATATATTATTGGCTGCAAATGTTGATACATACGAGGTTTAAAGAATATAACCATACAAACCTGATGACTACAATATAATGAGTACTGATTATACAGTTAAAAATACAATTTATGAAGCTAGCCTTCGGTCGGACACATATTATACAGTAATTTGGCATTCTCTACCTTTCTGAAGGTACCTAAAGTAGATCATTCAGACCATCAGCGAGTCTTTCATTGTAGATACCGGTGTCTATGGATGATGTTATTGTGGAGGTTGTTGCGGGCTTCGTGATGGCTGGCCTTCTAGCGGTCGGCCTTGCTGCTGCTGCTGCTGTTGTTGTGCTTGTTGCTGTTGTGCTTGTTGTTGTTGTTGTTGTGCTTGCGGTTGTGATTGTGGTGGTTGTGGCTGTTGTTGCTGTTGCAGTTGCTGAGGCGGCTGTTGTGCAGAAGGAGGTTGCAGTTGCTGAACGGCCCAATTTTGGTTTTGTTGTGCCTGTAGTCCTATACCTCCAATAGGAAATGGCCTGGCAGCGGTTGTAGAGATCGCCGATTGCGGTGCTGCAGATGCGAAGTAATGAGGCATCATCAGATGCATTGGAGTAACTCCACTATTTAGCCAATCCTGTGAGGCATAAAATGTAGAAGGCAGCGGGAACATATCCATATATCTACTGGGCAATCCGGAAACTGGTGTCTGTTCTCCATTGTTAAGATTTGTCTGGATGTTGACATTCATGGCGCTAGACCCGGTGCTGAAAATTGGTGGACGAAATTTTCCTTGAACGTATTGATTGGAACCGTCACCAGTGCCACTTGATGGTTCGTTTTGGTTCACCGTTCCAGAAGTTGTTGTCCCTATGCCCGTTGAAGACTGTGGTCCTGTTCGCGAAGAGTCATCAACAGCATTAATGGTGCGACTCGCGGAAAGATTGCCCTGATCGTTGCCCGGTTGTGCTTGATCTGAATTGTTTACATTGCCAGAGTTGATTTTAAGAATTGGCTGGCCTGCATTCTGCAAAGTATTTTGTGACGGTTGCCTTTGTTGCTGATTTCCCATGGCATACTGTTGATTAAAGATTTGGGTTAAAATGGGCGTAGGAAGAATCAGGCTTCCACTATACTGATTGTTTTGAGGCATAGAACCATAAAATGAGCCCATACCATTGGGTAATGGAGGTGCAGTCGCGCTACTTGGAGACAGCGTCAGCGATTTACTTTGAATTGGCAAAGGTAGAGTTGTAATTGGTCTTCTTGCATCAGGCAGTCTAAACATTCCCATAGGCTGGTATCGAGCTGAATTAATAGCCGGAACTGAATTAGTGGTGCCAGTTTTACGATTTTTGTCTACATCCACCACTCCACTGTTCTTGTCGTGAATATTCAGATCGAGTGCTGTTATAGTTTTTGCACTATCGGGAATTTCTGACTTGGCATCACTTGGAATTTGCACCCTTAAAATTGGTCTTCCCGAATCCGATAATTTATCTTTTATATCCGTACCCGTGGAAATCGAAGGAACTTGGGAATTACGATTGGTACCGGGAGCTTTATTGTATGTGAACCTGGGAACTTGGCTTAAGTTCGATGCAGACGGGGAGTTTTCATGAATCATATCTTCATACGATCTTTTCAGTCGTTTAACATCGCTCTCAGAATCATAGTCCAGGTCACCGTCATCATTTATGACAATGTCATCGTCATCAATATTTCCTAAATTCCGAGATCCCAATTTAGCTTTCTTTTTATATCTTCCGTAAGACTCTGGTGACTTCTCTTCTTGTAATTTCGGGGCTCTTTGGTAAGCCTTAATTATCTCATTTGTATCAACCAGGGAGAATTCATAGATTTTGTTATTAGATCCCACGATGAGCACCGCTATGTCAACTTGACAAAGCACGGACAATTCATGCGCCTTTTTAAACAACCCGGCCTTTCTTTTGACGAAGGTGACTGTCCGATTTCTGTCGTCGCTTAACGGCTGGATTTCGATTTTCCTTCTTCCCATATTGTGATATCAAAAATCGTGATAATATTGGTCTAGTTTAAGGTCCCGAGCTGTAAATTCTTCTAAATATCTCGACCGTGATAAGTCGAAACACTTCTAGTGTCTAGTTGTTGACAATGTTGTCACTTTTCTTGGGTGAAGCCGATGAGGAAAGTAACTCAAGCGAATAACTGAGGAATGACAAAAGAAACGTTAGCAAAGATGGCGCCTAGTTACTCGGTCAATTGGAAGTTTTGCGTACAATCTATCTCAGTTCAGTACCCTTTCAAAGACGGGATGCTGTGAATGCTTAGACGAATGTAATACCTTGTCCATGTATTCCGGATAATCCTAGAACACGAAGATAATAGATGGGATTGCACGGTATAAAAGTAGAAAAATAAAAAGGTATATGAGGGCTTAAAAAAGACTGCGTGCAGTGTATTTTTTCTGCTAAACTACAATTTTCTGCCTGAGAAGCTTCCTTTGGAGACAAATTTCAAGTAATTTATTTTTTTAACATCAAAAATGCGGCGAAGGCCAGATGCCAAAGCTATTGACAAGGAGGCGCAACTAAATGTTTTAGCGCAAGCTGACGCAAGAATCTCCTGAAATGTCTCGATGAGGTGATAAGGGGTATACAATTGATATCTAACGAAGTTTTAGACCTCGATGGGGGCATTTTGGTCGAGGCTGAGCGAAGCCCCCACAGGGTGCGGCGAAATTTTACTATTAAAAAAAGATCGGCCGTCGATAGTCTCGAACGTTGCTAAAGATAATTAAATGCTGGTGTGGAGAAAATGGGAAAAAGCAGAACCCGCCAACCGCCATCAAGAAATACTTCATTTTGTGACTAAAATCGTTCAATGTTCACAACCAGAAGCCGAGTATAGACGACTTGAACTGTAGTTCTAACCTGCATCGGTTTGGTTGCATAATCACTCTGATGGGTGTGTCCAACTATAATCTATTTTTAACTCATAAATCTGCATGTCGCTTATGAAAGTTCGCGGCGGGGATTTTTCATCTCAAGTTCAACAAAGATGGCATTGATCGTCGGCACTTGATTGTTGATTTTACGTCTTACAAATCGTTAGCATGTAATGTTATAACACCACATCGAACATCTATTTTTCTAATTCATCGCTGTGTATTATAAAGCTAATAATTTCCTGTTTTCTTGCAAATTAATTTTTGGCCCGCATCTTGCTTGTGGGCCTCGATTCTGTCTTCGGTGATGAGCCGTTCATAGATGCATATGCGCAATCAAGACAAACCAGCGCGTTGGATCCACTGATATAGATGCCCACAGCCATCATGCAATACACCCTGTAGCTCGTGTTGACCTTGTCTTGTACGCTGCATCATGCTACTACTTATTAGATCGTATGAGAAACAACTTATTTGCTTTTTTTTTTAGGTCAGACATGTTTATTGTTCTACATTTGATGTCTCTGTTAATTTTTCGGCATTAGATGGATAGCATTTTTAAGAGCAATTTAATGGAATCTATTGCGTGAGATGCTGAGTTATTACCGGGCGGTCCCATTAGAGTAATCTATGCCTCGCGGAGGCACAATAATAGATAAAGCTGTACGATAATTTGTCGAGTAATACGTGTTTCACTGTGGCTGCTCGCCTGAAATGATCTCGTGATTCATATCTATTTGAAGGGAAATTCGTCGACGGATTACTCCTTACTTACGTCCGTCAAGTGATCTCTAATGCAAGCCTATACTTTATCTTTATCCCACTGTTGAAATCCCAAGTTGGCGTTTAATGAGTAATTATCAAATTAAATTTTATTGCGCTATCACATTAAATTTGTTTTTATGAGCTTCTGGCTTTTATTCAACGCAAATTGCTGGGGTTGTTTCTATTGAATGTGTAATTGGCAACTTGTAGTGAAAAACAGGCAACCAAGAAAATCAAAGATACCACAAAGAAAACCCCCGAGCCAGCATGTCCCAGTTGAAGAGTAGCATACGCTCTCAAACCATCACTATTATTATTGATTGTATTTGCAGCATTGGAAAGTGTTGAGTAGTTTGTACCGAACCAGGCACAATTAAGTGCTATTGCTAATAACACCAAAATACAGTATATCGTCACGATCCATCTTCTTGGTAAGTAATAAAAAAACGTAAGGAAAAAATCGAAAAGAACGGCAATTATAGTAAAAGCGAATGCTGAAATCGCCATTGCCATCGGTTTACTGACGTGAGAATTTTGGTAAGTTCCACGATCATAAAACTTGTCATCATTCTTGCATGCGACCTTCTTCATGTGGGAGTATGCCAGTTCAGGTATATTCAAGCGTAGCGAACTAGGTTGAATATAAGACAAAATTGAAGTCCAATTGGAATATAATGCATTAATTTGACTAGTGGAAAGGGTTGTGGTGAGCTGAAGATAATTTGCCGACAAATGGTATGCAGAAGTTCCATAAACTGATGTCACCGTTCCATCCAAATTGCCTAAGCATTGGAAGAATCCATTCATCGGGCACAGTTCGTTATCGTAAATGATTTCATCGAAAGTTGGTTCTCCCAGGGAATTTCTCGAATAGCATCTAAAACCATTTGTGGCTTCTAAAAGGTGATCGTGAATTAAAAATGTATTGGCAACGCTGAAGGATACTCCATCGATCTGATAGCCATTTTGTGGGTCTGCAATTTTTTCTAAAGTCGATTTGATCAATTCGAGCTTTTCCTCCGTTTCAGCAGCTCTGGTTGCAGCAATGGTGCGAGAAGATGTTGTCGAACTAGATTCTATCAAATCGATATCATCAGTGACCGTGGCTGTAGCAGATGATGTGGACGTGGCCAGTTCAACTGGATAAATTTTGATATTACCCAAGACGTCATTTACACTCGCTTCACGAGTGTCTATCTGAAAATTGTACGAGCTTTTCATCACCGTCTTGGTAGCACTGAGTGTTCCTACTCCCAAGAGTAGAACCACAGTTAAACCAAGAAAGAATCTAAGTGTGTTGAGATAAACCCATGTTTTGTTTCTGGCTCCTCCTATAGTAAGACTTTTAACCATCGAATTTAATGTGGGGATATTAAAGTAAAGTTAGCTTATCAATTGAAATCAATTATGTACACATTTATGAATAGCATTCCTTTAGTAATTTATATACCCCACGATGATCTCGTATTAATCGCTTGTGATGTCATTAACACACACGTATCGGTCTTCGGATAGTAAAACCCGTCTCCAGCCGTGGCCGATACTAAAAAATAAATTCATCGACTTACGAGGTTGATCATCCCCCACTGAAAACGGTGGGAGGTCCTGCGCACACCACGGTTTTGTCGTTAACGCGGGGGAAAATTATGCTGCGATAATTTGATTCTCTATTGTTCAGTTTACGGTTTTAATAGTCGTAAATTATTATGCATTAGGAGCGCAGGATTTAGAAAGTAGGGAAAGATCTCAGAAATTTCGGTAAAGAAAGTGGTCTTTCGATGGATTGAATGTGGAGTCAAAATTTTCGATTTATGTGAATTAGTTGATTTGTGAATTGAATCAAAGAAAGGATAACTGAATCATCTTGAACTCAAGACGTATTAGTACATGATAAAAATTTTACATCTTTTTAGTTAATCTTGAACTATAATACTTATCTCGATTAAAGCGATTTAATACCTCCGAAACTTAGGTCATCACTACTGACCTCGAATTCGTGCAAACTATAATACTTATCTCGATTAAAGCGATTTAATACCTCCGAAACTTAGGTCATCACTACTGACCTCGAATTCGTGCAGGTCAATATTATTTTTACTGCCCAGATAGCCTACTGTTTTCGATTAAATGCAGTAACCCTTATACGTCGTGATCACGTGATAAGAACGTGGTCAAGGTCACGATTAGGACGTAATCCCGAGTGACTCGCTGAATCGTCTTGTCAGCCGATGCATATAAGTCTTCTTTTATGCAGAGTTCGGGAACTTAGAAGAGCATACCGGTATTCAAATAATCAATGAGGATTTCCGCTGTTATATTAGGGGTTTATTTTGTTGGTTTGCCCAACTAACTACAATTTAGCCAGCGTCACTTTTTATTCATAGTATATTAGACTCTTACCTTGCCATCTCTGTTTCTGTTCTTGTTCTTATTCTTATTCTTGTTGAAGTTCTTCTTGAATCCTCTACGGTTACCGTTGCCCAATGACTTATCGACGGCGCCGATTTCTCTGGCAAGACCAGTGCCGAGTTCAACCCCGAATTTCTCTACTCTAGCAAGGTCCTTCTTAGCTTCCTGTGCCAATTTTTCGTCACCAAACTTTTCAGCTCTGTGAATTTTCTTAGTCAACAATTCTACCGCGAGCTGCTTACGTTCTTCTGGGGTCAAAACTTTAGGTTTTGGCTTCTCTTCGGTGGCAGCAGTCTCTGCGGCAGGTTCCAGAGCGGTCTCCTCTTTTTCGACAGAATCAACATTTGAGTCAGCTACAGAATCCTCTTGATTAGTTTCTCCAGTGACGGCTGGGGTCTCCACGGGCTTGGTCTCAGCCTCAGGCTCCACGGCGTTGTCCGTAACGGCGGTTTCCGACTCTTGGGGTCCAGGGGCAGATGCGTCTGCATCGGTCAATCTCTTGACCAAATCTGCCTTCTTTCCGTCGACCGCTAAGCCGCGGCCCTTCAAGATCTCTTTTAATTGCGCTACAGTCAGCGAAGAGTAGTCAGTCATTGGCAAAACTAATGCTGGTGCTTTGGATTTGGAAAACTTCGAACGCGTTGCGACCGAGTTGAGGCGGGATTGTGTGCAGGTAGACCTCTTGTTGGAGGATGAAGAGCACGGCGCTAGCTTTCGGAAAAACTGACCTTGGAGACGAGAATCATGGCAAGAATAACAATTACTACGCTTATAAGCAAGATCAACATAATTGAAAGTCTAGTTGCCGGAAAATAGTCGTTCATGAGCATATGCTGTACTTGGAAGTACCTTATAGTGCCAAAAATTGTCATCACTAGCGCAAGTGCGCACGATACGATAGAGATAAGACCCCCATATTCATGGATATCCTTGTATCTAGGACCAAAGATAACGACCTCGGATGCATTGTTTTTGAGTGCTTTATATGCTCTCTCTTCAATTCTCAAAAATTGAAGATATCCTAACGACATTGTTAAGGTTATTATGGCGGTTCTTACCCATGCCAAAACGGTTCTCTCATTTGAGAGCTGAGGTCAGTAATGTTTGACAAATATAAGTTTCTTTTATGTGGCGATAAACAATCCAAAAATAGGCCAGACTAGTGTGTTTTTTATTTGGGAACTGTGATTGGCTCTCTAAATCATCGCTTTCACCGCACCATCATTCACATTATACGTACATGATCTCGAGCTACCGAGCCCTTATTCTCAAGTACCGCCGAGGTAAACTTTGACAACAGTTTTAAGAGCTCCAATTGGGAATCAGTCAATACATTGGTTTTATCTGAAATTCTGGATACGTCAGTATCGGCTGTTTGACCTATAGTTGCTCTGGAGGATCGCCCAGCACCGAGTCGGGGTCTTATCGTGGACATGCCAATATAAAGATAAAGTATCCTGTACACAATAGAGATTAGTCTGCGACCACGCCCGTAAGAATTCCCGCCACAATTGATTTTTATTCTTAAATTCACGGCCCCTCCCACTTAAGTTCCTGGTATCGATCGTTACGTCTTCAATGAATTTTATCTTGCATAAATAGTCTTTAACGCGTATTTGTTGCCACTAATGGACGCCGCCAGTATTCGTGTAGACGCCACCCTCGTGCCCGAATATCAGGGCAAGATTGTCAGAATCATCGGCAAGTGTGAATTGTTTGATTCTGGCTCCAATCGTGCAGTTCTCGAGGCCAATGGGAAAGTTGATCTTTCTGTGAATAACGCCACATTTGAAATTAACAAAAACTATGAAATAATAGGCAAGGTTGCCACTGACTCGTCTACGGTATTGGTCTTGTCGGCAGTGGAGTTGTCCGACAATGTCAACCTTGATGTAGCTAGCAAGTTGGTGCAATACGTGCACAAGGTGCCTGAGTTGTATTATTAAATAACAATTAACGTTTTCACGAGTGTCACTCTGTAGAATAATACTATCATTCATGAGTTTTACATCTGGTCCAGGTTGATAAATTCAAACCTCATTTCTACGCTTACAAGCACTTTGTCACTTCTGTTGAATCACTTACACTTCTTAACTACATTACCTTTTTTTGCAACTTTTGGGCCGGGTTCTTATAATAATCTATATTTGCATAACTCTTTGATAATTCTTGGTACGCTCTTTATTGGAGCGCCTTGAAAACACTCACAAATCTAGGCTCCGTTTTGTTATCAACATAGAGGGTCCTTGCAAAATCCACATATTCCGGTCGCTGGTTAACGAGGTTTGCATGTTTTAAATTTCCAAATGATATGATACAGCGGTATGCAGCTTCCGAGGAAGACTCGACGACACTTTGGCCGACGTTATCTGCAAAATGGGCCACAGTATTACCCGCAGAAGAACTAAGCTCTTTGCTTAAGATCTGTAATGCTGATAAGTCATACACAAACGTGGAAACCGCCCTCAAGCATGGTGCGTACTGTTTGTGATTAGGCAACTTACTTACCACCGCAACAGCCTTCTCTATATTGCCCAAAACTTTAGAAAAGTCTTCGGAGTATACAACATCACCACCCTCGGCACTTGTGAAATAAAGCTGTTTGAATAGCACCGTTGGAACTAAATTACAGAGTAATCTGACCAAAACCATTAATGAAGCAACCTCGGAATTAGCGGTGGCAGATTCAATTCCCTCGGACACAACTCTGGAGACGATCTCTGCTGGGACAAGCAGTTGGATGGTGTCAGCAATGCTAAGCTTACCCACACTAACTCGTAAAATGTCATAACCGATGAGCCTTGAAGCACTGGGCCATTCGAGTACCTTAGATACAACATTACTAATTAAGGAAAGTGCATCCTTCAGAGAGAGCAGATCCAAGCCGGATCTGGCCAAATTGATTTCTGTCTCCGACAATTGCAAGCTGGGTTCTTGTTCACTGTTGAATTTTTGGAGACCCTTAATTAATTGGTCTACTTTGAATTCAACGAAGTCGATATAACTTGTCTGCGGAATGATTGATGAGCCTCCCGATACATCTTTATTATCCAGCTGTGTGTTGCGGTCTGGTAAGTAAGGGTTTTCAACCGCGGTAGCGGGTTCTTGAGAGTCAAGTTGAACTCCACCGGTGTTCTGCATGATAAAATTGACCACTTCGTTAGCATATGAAGCCGGAAGCTCATTAGCTGCGAGAAATTTAGCTGCGGCATCGTAAGGATTGTCCACCTTGTTGTATGGTAACTTCAATGGGGGCTTGCCATCCTCAATATCGACATCAAAAACGTAATCGTAGGAAACACCGTTGTATTCTTTTTTGGTATCACTACCACCGCCACCCACAACATCTCCGATTTTTGTCCATTGGCCGGAAGACCATTGGTGTGCCTCTATAACGCCTCCTGCACTTTTGACCATAACCACTTCGCCTTCCTTTTTCCCAGGGGAATTGAGCCTCTCGAAGGAAGGAATGTCTGTCTTCTTTAAATTATCCAATGATTCCTCAGCAATGCTCGACAGACTAACAGCTTCGTTAAGTGCGGCAATTTCTCCCGGGGACGCATATCTAGTGGAATCACGAGTGAACACTCGGAGGCATTTATCAGAACCGCCAACGATTATATCACCATTGGGGAATGAATCGCAGCACCAGACTGAGATGCACGGAAGGGTGATAACTTGCAAAATCTGGTGTGTTGCGGTCAGCCAAACTCTGACAGTACGATCCTCACCTGTCAGCACAAGGTTACCGTCGGGCAATACCTTTAAGTCATATATGAATGATTCGTGGCCCACGAGAGTGTGCTGAATTTTACCAGATTCTAAGTCCCAGACAATGATGGTACCATCATTCGAGCAAGACGCAAACGATTTTCCATCGGGAAGGATGGCCAATTTACGGACTACGTCTCGATGACCCTGGTATGTCTGAATGGTGGCGTCGGCCTTCCAGCGGCGAATAGTACCATCAGCTGAAGCGGTGAGAAATTCCGATTTAGATAAGGCCAAAGCATCCCAGACAGATGCCTTATGGCCCTTGAGGTGATATTTAGCTTCTCTGGTATCGAGATCCCACACAATTGCTGTACAGTCCCAACTGGAGCTAATGAGGGTCTTATTAGTGTAAGATAAAGAACATACATTTTTCTCGTGACCAATGAGAGCACCCTCGGGTTCCCCGTCAAAAGTAGCAGCTGGCCCAACGTCACTTAAATAGACAATTCCTTCTTGACCTCCTGAGGCAGCAATGTGACGATCATTGAGATATACCAAGGCATTAACAAAGGCTGAGGAATCAGCGTTATGGGCTATGAGAGATGGGGTTGCTGTCCATGAAGTGGATTTTTTCCAGATCCGTACTGTTGCGTCACGCAGGGCAGAAAGAACACTTTGATTGTCGACTGTAGATACGGCACGCACGTCTTGTTCGTGACCTTCTAAGGTGCCGCTTAAAGTATACATTATGGAGACTTTTATAGATCGATTGAGAGATTTTGCTGTAAAGTGAGAGATTTAGTGCAGGATTTGGTGGGGGGTACTGCATAACTCACTCGAAGTAGAAGGGCCTAAAAGGGTATATGGGACGAATTAAATTTGAAAAGAAGATTTATTTACACGATTTAACTGAATTTTCTTCCAAGTCGACTCCCAATTATACCAATTTTTCTTCCAACTGGTACACGTTATTTTCAATGTACATGCAATCATCTTTTTTTTATTATAGTTAATCATGCTCTCTTTACTCTCCGGTCTATTACCGATAGAAAGATAATAAATCTATGCAGGAACTAGCTCGTGCTTTAATGCATACATTATCGATCTACCCTTTTTCCGTGGAATTGTGCAGGTCGCACTCCCAGAACCCTTTACTAGTAGACCTCAGCCCCTCCCGCTTATTGGCCCCCTCGAGACAGATATAACCGCCAGTTTACGCCATTTTACCACAGATTTTGCAAATCAGTAGCTTTCTCTATCCTTAATCAAATCCACACTTCTATTGCGAATATAAACTTTACTATACTCTTCCGCTTTTCCCCTCGTTTTAGAGATCACATGGCCTCGTGCATTTTTCATATTTTCCTTTTCAATCCTCCGCACGTTTAGTCAATTCGTGTCTTCTTCCACGCCACACCGTAGATTCTTGATCTTTCCATGACTGTCTATCGTTTGGCTGCCGACGGCGCTCATGTGTTTTCCCATAACGATCGCCATCTTGTACTCGCAGCCGGTTCGTCTGCTGTTCATGATGTGCTCCCTGAGAACTATGCAAAGATTCCAGGGCTGAAGTCAATCTCTGGTCTTCTCGGAACCATTCAATTGAAACTTAATACCTACATTGTTTTGATCATCAGCCATACTGTTACAGGCTCATTGTTGGGCCATAACATTGCCAAGGCTACCGGTTTTGATATCGTCCCATTGGGTCTGCTGTCAGCCCTCAAGGATCCAGAAGAGGAACGATACCTTCATTTACTTAAGCTCCAATTGGATTCTTCACCACTCTTTTTTGCAGTGGATAACGGTTATGATTTGACTAGAAGTTTCCAGTCGCAATTGGCTCCATCTGAGTCAACCTCCCATGATGGACTGGAATTCTGGTGGAACCAATATTTGACCCTGGGCCTTAAGCCAGAGGAACGTCTGTTCTGCGTCAAGGCTATTTATGGATATTTCCGACTGTACGCAATTCAGGCTCCTGACCACAGACTGTTCGATTTTGCCCTTTTGACCCGTCGTTCAGTTCATAGAGCAGGAACCAGATATTTCCGCAGAGGTATTGACGACGAAGGACATGTTGCAAACTTCAACGAAACTGAACAATTTATAGTTGCCAACAATTTTGAAAACGAAATCAAGCCTTCTACTCATGTCTACCTGTTTTTGCAAATTCGTGGATCTGTTCCCGTTTTCTGGGCTCAAATTAACAATTTGAAGTACCAACCAAATCTCCGAATTTCGCTGAAAAGCTCCGCTGAGGCCACCGCTAAGCATTACACTGAAGTTACTGAGAAATATGGTGACGTTGTCTGTGTGAACTTAGTCGACCAAAAGGGCTATGAAAAGCCGGTCAAGGAAGCGTTTGAGCGGGCCGTGGAAGGTTTGCCATCTCCTTTGCTGGAGAAAGTTAAATATATTTACTTCGACTACCATCACGAGTGTCGTGGTTTACGCTGGGACCGTATTGAATTGTTGTTGAAGCATTTAATCGAATTGGGTTACACCTCTAACGAATATTTTGAGTATGACTTGACCAACAAGAAAATTTTGCAAGTCCAAAAGAAAATCGTGCGTACCAATTGTATGGATTGTTTAGACAGAACCAATGTGGTCCAGTCAACTTTGGGTAAGTGGGTAATTCAAAACCAGTTGACCAAAGCAGGTTTCTTACCTGAAACCAGTCTGACCCCATGGACCGTTTCTATCCCATCCTTGGTGAGTATTTTCCGTAATGTCTGGGCCGACAATGCCGATGCCGTATCCTGCTCATACTCTGGAACTGGTGCCTTGAAAACTGACTACACTCGTACTGGGAAGCGTACTAAAGTCGGTGCATTTAACGACTTGGTCAACTCTATTACCAGATACTACAAGAACAACTACAATGACGGTAACCGACAGGATCTGTACGACTTGATTTTGGGTCAATACAAGCCTTTCCAGGAGTCCTTCAATTCACCTTTTGTTGATAGACGTCCACCATACATCCAATTGTTACCTTATATTATGGGTATTTCCTTAGTCGTGTTGTTTGCCATTATCTTGTTCCCTCGAGGAAGCATCACTGACTGGAAAAACCTTCTCGTTATTGGTACCAACCTTGCCATCAATGTCCGTTGTGCCACCTATTTGCAAAAGGAAGGTTATCAGTTTGTAAATTGGCCTAAATTAGAGCATTTGGACTACATCAGAAAAGTTGATGTATTCGACGCCCTGGGTAAGCTGGTTGGTTACCGTTATGAGGAAAATGATCAATTCAGCACCCATGATGGAAAGAAGAAGCTCTAGATTGCCCTAAAGAATAGAAATCAAGATGCGAGAGCTAGAGCTTGTTTGTTTAATTTGTGATAGTAAGTGAGGCTTTGATAGCAAGTTCATATACAAAGCGTAAGAATTAACAGTAGAGTACTTGATATGATAATCATTGTAATCAGATTATTTCCGTACATTTCCACAACTCAAAATGTATTATTCTTATCAGGAAAGACGAAGGTTTGATATGCTCTCTATACGATGTTGCTCCCTCGGGCCGACTTTGTCTGTCGCGACATTTTTGGAGTCGGCTAGGACTGTAATGGGTGCTGGTGTGCAAGAGCTTGGTATTGAATACAGCTTGATAACAATAGGATTCTTTCTAAGACATTCTAATATCTAATTGATACCTTAATTAATAAAAATTCGAACCATTTTATCATAATAGTACCATTTTTCCCGCCTCTGATGCTCGGTCTGGCACTTTTTGTCGCCCTTTTCGCGTTCAAAATTTCATATCACCAACCAACCATGTCCAATCCTACTATCTTGGAAAAGTCATTGGACGAGATCATTGGAAGTTCTAAGGATACCAAACGCAGAAACCGCGGTCCCCGTGGAGGAAGAGAGAGAAATCGTATCGGTAAAGATGTACGTTAAAGATAAGAAATCGCCTTGCATTGGCCAAATCGTCGAGGCCAGTTAGCCATTTCAAGATGTGAGTGTCACTGTTAGTGAGCTACATACCTATCTAGTAGGCTATGAATTATCAAAAGAACTCTTTGTGGTAATTAGATTTGATATTTTGCTTTCAAAAATAGGCACTGATTGTAAAGTGATTTATATGAAATATATACTAACTTGTTCAGGATGGAAGACGTCCTCGTGGTGGCCAAAGCAAGATAATACCACCTGATGTTGCCGCCAGAGCTAATGGTAAGCCCTTGTTGCGGGTCAAGAACATTCACCCCGACCTTAGCGGCGAGGATTTAAAGAACTTGTTCGAGCAGGTCGGTGGAGTCGACTTCATCACTTTCGACAAGCGAAACGACAGTATTGCCTACGTTTTGTTCTTCAGAGATCAGTCCAGAAACAATCTGAAGGCGATTTCTAAATTCAATGGTAGACAGGCAATGGGTAGAACTATTACTGTTGAAACCTCTCTGTCGCTTGCCGACAGAATTAGTGTCGGAAAGGGCAAAAGTCAAGTGCGTGAACGAGTTCAACCACACCCTGCTAAGGCAAAGGGTTCAAAGCCAAAGGAAAAACCAGCTAAAAAATCAGTTGAAGAGTTAGATGATGAACTCAGTGCCTACATGTCGGGAGAAATTGGTCAGGCCGCCGCTGAACCTGTCGCTGAACATGCTGCTGAGCCAGCTGTGACTGAGTCTGCAGCTATTTCTGAGGACGCCATGGAGTGACTTCCTCTGTATCAATATATAACCAGTTAAAAATAAATCCAAGGATTCAAGTATTGCACATGTAATGTAAAGATTTCACCAGTTCAATTAATCACTGGGCTCCTCCCTTTTCTCCCTTTTCTCCCAGAATCAAATAGTTCGGATCAACTTACCCTTGTTGAAAATCAAATAACATCGTTTAAACTACAACTATCCATTTCTCTATTATTATATTATTATATGTGTGATCACATTCCCTGCGTCAACTCAACCAAATTGAGGTAAAGTTTCTTGGTTGCCTTTCTACACTTTTTACCCCAAATGAACATAGGGATGAAAAAGCCGATGGTGACAAAGTTGATCACAGCAAGAGCGATATAAGTGTTTTGGGTTCCAGAAGCAGCAAGCCATTTACTGCAAACGAAGGTGAAGATGCAGGCAAGGGAGTTGTTGATAATGGAAACACCGACCATACCTTGAATAACAATCTCAGGATAACTGTCCATTAAATAAGACATAGAAGTGTCACCAATGGAACCCCATCCGAAACCGATGAAACCCAAACCAACATAAATTACTTGCCATGGCCACTGTCTAGCAGCACCAACACCAAACATTATAAGACCGATGGGGGAAATGATCCAGGTCAAGGACAAGAGCCATAATCTCATTTCCGGTTCGAAAACATTGTTATTTCTTCTAGCAAGCCAAACCACATGATAATCAGATCCAATACCGGACATTATACATCCAATGATGGCACCAATCAAACAAGGGATATTCATAAGGGCAATTCGATCACCGGAATAATTCCATGGTGCATCGGAGAAAAAGTCGTCCTCTGTTGTGATGTAAAATGTCAAGAAAGTATCCTGCAATCCCCAAAGAATACCAGAAAACCACACAGCTGGAATAGTGAAGACTTTGAAATAGGTGAAGAAACGGTGAACATATTGTTTGAACCCATAGCCAACAAGATAAGGCGATGGAGTGATGAGTTGTATCAGCTGCCAGTAAGTTTTCTTATCTTCAATTGCTGGGGTCTTTTCTAACGAAAATCTACGGTCTGCAGTTTCAATCGACATGAGGTGTGCACCCCTTCTTTCTGCAGATGCCACTGTTTGTACCTTTTCATCGTTTTTATGAGTGGAGTCACTCTCATCACCAGCAACTGGGCCTTCATCTTCATTCAGTGAGTAGGAGTCGATGACTGGAATATATTTTGTTCTGTCGAAAACCGTTTCTTCACAAGTGAAGATAGTAACGATCAAAATAAACCCACAACAGATAGCACCCCACCAACCAACCCAACGGAAGCCCATGTTGGTGTCAATGTAGCCAGCAATCAATGGACCAAGATAAGTCCCTACAGAGGTGGCCAAAATATACACAGTAAGAGCACCACCCAATTGATGTTGGAAGAAAATATCAGACAAAGACTGTTGTGCTTGAGCTTCGGCACATGATTCAGACATACCGACAAACATTTGAGACCATAAAGTATCACTCAATCTGTCGGACTTACCAAACCAAACGCAACCCAAAGTACCGGCAAGCAAACAAATGATATAGGTGATTCTTCTTCCGTACAAAGAAGAAGCAGGGGCAAAGAAAATACAGGACCATCCGATGAAAATGAAGAGGATACCAGCACCTGTATTCATAGAATCATAAGAAATGCCATAGACTTCGTTCAACGAATCTTGAGCAGACCCAGCATCGTTCGAAGTGGCAGCAGTCAAACCTGTTATGATGGAAACGAGAGCGAAATGCCACATTTTCCGGAAAAATGACCAGTTGAGAGGATCATTTGGAGAATCAGATGGTTGAGGAAGTAAAATAATTCCCTTTGAGTTTTTCTTCAACGGTCTGTCATTCCCTGAACCTTCCTCTTCTCCATACTTTGAAGCAATAAGGTTCACGGTACCTGGAATGAAGTCGTCATCGTTTTGGGTTGTTTCCATTTCCGTAGTCACCCTCTTTGTCGAGGCTAATGATTAAAATTTTATGGTAGAGGTTGAAGCAATCACTTCTTCGACTGAAGTTTTTTTTTAAATGGTGCTTCTCTCTCGAGTTAGATAAGAGGGTCAAAAAAAAAAAAGAAATTTTTGATCTTCAAAAGAGTGTAAGGCTCTTTTGCGCGCAACTCGAAACTTTTCCGCGGGGGTGCAGAAAGTATCGAGTAATGTGGGTTGTATTTTAGTTATTATCGCGGGGTTACTGTGAGAGGGCCGTATGTAGGTTAATATTTTATGAACCGTAAATTAGACGGGGTAAAAAGAACATATTAGTGACTGTGACAGGTGGCTTTCAAGAAGAATACCCTCTAACAATTCGAGCCAATAACAGCCGTCCTTATGTTAAACAAATATTGCGGTTCCCACCTGGACCTGTCAAACTCTTGGTCGGGTGAAGAAATATCTCAATTAAGCGAGCCTTATTTGAAAAAAAAACCCATGCCCTCCTATAAGATAAGTGATAAGATGCCAGAATAGGAAGGTCTAACAATTAACGGTTTTAATAATCTTCACGAGTTCGAGGTTAACGTAGAATAGCTTAAATGTACGTCATAGTTTTAATTTTTTTTAATGCTCCTCATTTCGGTTGATGGGTAAGTTATTGTCTGAGTTGGGTATTTTAAAGCTCTAGCGGGTTTGATCTGGGAACTCGATTTCCGATGTGATCATAGCCTTACAGAAAGATGATGAGTGGTGACAATGTCTCCGCCTCCTTTTAATCCATAATGGTATTTTGTAAAGATAATGATGTACCTTTTTGGATGAGCCGCTAACTCAACCAGTACAAGTCTGGTGTTCGTTCCATACCGTACTCTCAATTGACCGCTACTTCTTTTCAATGAATCTTTATTTACGATTAGATTATCTGAGGGCACATCCTAAGTCATCCTGATCCATGATGTGGAATTGAATTCCTTAATTAATTCTAATAATAGCAATCGCTTATAAGCTTTCTACTAAATTAGCCCCAAACTCTGTATTGTAAATCATCCCTTCTGGTGGCCAATATTTGCGGAAATAATTCGTGGCTCGAATAATGTAACCTTATCTGGATCACGTGCCACGAAATTTAATTAGCTTTAAGAATTGAAAAGCTCACTTTAAATTGATGATTTACGATCTTGATTGATATAGAGAGAAGTAAAACACTAAGGTCTTGATTTAATAAAATGGGCCTCGCCTGCATTTCGAATTTAAGCATGATACTATAAATTAATAGAAATCTTTTCTATTTCGCCTCAGGACGTGGAATCCATTAATCAAAGAAATTTTGCTGTCTTAATGCTCCCTCACCTTCTTTCCATACCAAATAAACTCTGTATTCAGCGCGATTCCCGCAATTAATGTGAAGATTATTGTGGAATACGAACAAAAGTACAGTTTTCTATACTCTGGGACCAAATTGATTACATCCTGCTCTATATAGTTGCAATGGGAATACTAATCTATATATACAACCAATTCCGAGCTATCGAATCAATGCAACTTGAACTTTTGTATGATGGTATGTCCTGCATATTCGATTTCCTGTACACGGTTACGGTAGGAAATTTCAGCTTCGTAATGGGATTATTTTTCCTTTTAACAACTGTTGTTGGTGGTGAAGTGTTATGGTATCTAATACAGAACTATTACTGTACTGTGACGACCTTCATACCGTTAAGGGAAGCGTCTCACAGTTGCAGCTGGCCATTAATGGGATCATTACCGCATCCCCTTCGCCCAGCGATTATAAGCGGATAAAAGAGGCCGTTGAAGGGGCGGTGCCCTCAAACAATGCTCTCATGGACAGAACACGTAACTTACTCTACTCTCCACAGGCACGCGTAGGTGTACGGCTCAAGCAGTTGTACAACAGTGATCGCCTACCAATCTTTACGCTCATCAATAAGGCAAACTTCAAATTTTTTGAGGGTGACAAGTACGTTGGATATATCGTAGACCATACCCCCCCAAAGCCTGACCAAGACACGCTCTCATTAATAGACACTCAACACAAACTGGAAGAAGTACTTCCCGAAAATTATCCACCGTCACTTCCGCCTCTTGATGAACCATTAATGAACGTTGTCCTAACTGACAAGTCCTTCCGTCAACCATCGGACTTCATTCAACTGATTGATTATCAGCAATACAGTTTGCGACATAATGCAAAACTATCAATAAAAGGCAAGAAAATTCTCGAAACAATATTACTTGACATTTTGGATGAAAGTTTTCCATTACTTCACGAAGACGACCTCGCTATATTAGCCTCTAAATTGATAAACGTCAGCATTCTCGTCAAATTCGCCCTTGGTTACAATTTGGTAGAAGAATTAAAATCATTAACTTCCAAAGGTGGGCTCACCGTTAAAGAAAAGGCAAGTTTGATTTCCAAAGCATTTTTGGCGTACATCGGAGCCATGTCTTCTCATTCGACATTTCATATCTATACATACGAGGAAATCAAAATTTGGATTCTGGCACTTTACAAGCCAATAATACATGAGTGGTATGATTGCATGAACAAGAATGGAAAACTCTTCCAGTTTGAACAAATAGCGAAGTCTGAACTCAGATTATTGCTCGGAGTAGAGGCCGAAGAGGTAAAATATGAAGTGGTGGAAACAGATCCTGTGTATGTTGTGGAAGCTACATACAAGGAGCACAAATTGGGTACAGGTACAAGTCTGAAACTGGAACATGATGCTGAAATAAAAGCGGCAGTCGCTTCCTTGTCTGATAAGGCTTCCTTGATCGAACTTTTGAGAATCGAAAAGAGGATTGAAGCTAAGGTGGCTAAAGAAGATGAGCAAGATCAAAAACGAGAGGGTGATCACGAAACTGATGACAATGGTCATCATCTTGATATTCACGCCATATCGTCAGACTATGTAACCTCGCCAACCGTTGCAAAAAAGACTTTAAGTAATATTTTGAAAAAGTACAATCTTGTGCCTATTTACAAATACACCAAGGTTGGTATCCAACACATAGCTACAATCTTAGTGGATGAGGTATCGATTGGACAAGGAAAAGATTCAAGTAAGAAGATTGCCGCTCAAAAGGCTGCAACATTTGCACTCGCTAATACCGAATTGGTAAAATTTTTGGCTTCAAAAACTCAACACCATAATACAGACACCGAAGTAGCGAGCATCAATGGGTCGGAGGATCACAAATCTACTCCTGTTGAGACTAATGAGTCTTCAGAATTGGCGTCTGGAGAGCACTCGGGACCTTCATCGTCTTCAGTCCCACAGATGCCGACGTTCAACTATCAACAGGTGCCCATTCAAGACACACCGCAAAGTCATTTACCGGTTGGTTTCGGTGAAGCTACTGCACCATACACATCAGGACCACCCAGCACATTGCCGAATCTTCCACCAGTACCGTCCAAAAATAAACTCTCTTCACCCAAATTGAAGAATCCCACATTGCCCAGCATTCCCAGAATGGGCAACCAAAATTTATAATTACGGAATTCTATCTATATTGCTTTGAACACTCAATGATATGTGGTTTAAAATTGGAGTCATAGAAACAGAGGAGTGAAGCTCTTCCAAGTAATTAGGTTACGGAGATAGGAAGTTTCGATCGAATTAAGATTTCACACATTGATAGAGAGAACCGGTTAGTTCTTGGCGGTAGAGTAAGAAAAGGATTTGATAACGATTTAATTCATTCAACATCTTCACAAACTTTACGAATTTTATAACGCACAAACCCTCTCTGCTCTGATTATTATTTACTAATCAAACATGGGGTTCGTAGACATCAACTATTATTAATTTGTAAATGACAACATAGCGAATTTTTTAAAGCATTGACAGTGCCTCCTGCTAGTGTCAAAAAAAAATTTTATAAATCGAATTGAGCAGCCATGGGAATCATTTAATCAGGCCGTTCATACAAAAAAATAAAGATTCTTGCTTAATAGAAGACTCTAGTTTACAGTATTCAATACCAGTAAAAAGTAAAGCCTAATTGATAGTTCATAATAAAGCAAGTACTTCCAGTCTTCAATTCTTGGCCGGCCTTAAGAGCACAAAGATTTTCAATTGCTTATATCCGTGATAATAGCAAAGTTGGAACTTAATGAGCGTGGTGTAATAGATCTGCAATTACCAGATCGAATAAGGCATTTAGGGCTTAATTATTTGTAACGGTAGTAATCACGACGTAATGTAGTCGAATTGGTATTTCATTCAGCCTTTAAGTATGATCACAAAATCAAAAGATAATAATTGACTAAGAATTGCTATCCTCACTGATAACGGCTAACAGTGGAGGGGAACTAAGACAGTGGCATCTTGAGGGTTTTATAGATTGGGGGGCACGGAAATTTTTGTAGAAGTAATCGCGAGTCGAAAAAATAGTTAAAAGAACAAGGGGTATTGCTTAACGATCTAGAGTTCAATTTATTTTGTTAACTTATGATTTTTTCATATTCAAAGAGAAGTGAGACCAATGGCTGCAATGCCCGATATGTATTGAACTTTCCCGCTGAGAACATTGACCGCATCGGCATCAATTCAAAGTCTCTTTGATCCTTTATGTCCCGACTTTTTTTTTTCGTGTTTATCCTAAACTGTTTCTTTTTTCACCTCTTGCACGTTCACCGGCGGACCTCAGCCAATCATAATGACCCGGATGGCACTGCATCTAATGCCCGACATCCACCGATCGCTTCTATATAATTGGAAGAAAATCCAATTTCGAGGAATTTTCTTAATCCAGACCAATCCAGATAATAACTTATTCATAATGGCTTCCACTGCATTGCCAACTTTCACTGTCGGTGACTACGCTTCTTTCGCCCTTGCTGGTGCCATCGGTTGTGGTGCCACTCACGGTGCTATGACCCCAATCGATGTGGTCAAGACCAGAATCCAATTGGAGCCAACTGTTTACAACAAGGGTATGGTTGGATCCCTTAGACAAGTTGTTTCCAGCGAAGGTGCCGGTGCTCTTTTGACCGGTTTGGGCCCAACCGTCTTGGGTTACTCTTTGCAAGGTGCTTTCAAGTTCGGTGGTTACGAATTCTTCAAGAAGCAATTCATTGAATTCTTGGGTTTGGAACAAGCCAAGCAATACAAGAACACCATCTACATTGGTGGTGCCGCTTTGGCTGAATTCTTCGCTGACATTGCTCTTTGTCCTTTGGAAGCTACCAGAATTAGATTGGTCTCTCAACCAACTTTCGCCAACGGTTTGGTTGGTGGTTTCTCCAGAATCATGAAGGAAGAAGGTGTTGGTTCTTTCTACAACGGTTTCACCCCAATTTTGTTCAAGCAAATTCCATACAACATCGCTAAGTTCCTTGTTTTCGAGAGAGCTGCTGAAGCCATCTACGGTGCCATCCCAACTCCAAAGGAGAAGCTTTCTCCTTCCGCTGCCACCGCCGTCAACTTGGGTGCCGGTGTTATTGCTGGTTGTGCCGCTGCTGTTGTTTCTCAACCAGCTGACACTTTGTTGTCCAAGGTCAACAAGACCAAGAAGGCTCCAGGTCAATCCACTCTTGGTTTGCTCGCTCAATTAGCTGGTCAATTAGGTATCAAGGGTTCTTTCGCCGGTTTGCCAACCAGATTGGTCATGATCGGTACCTTGACCTCCTTGCAATTCACCATCTACGGTTCTTTGAAGGGTGCTTTGGGATGCCCACCAGCTGTTACTTTGTAATTGTAATTATACATAATATCTTATATAGCGGCCTAACGATTGTATTTATTGACCCGATATTTTATTGTAGAATGCCATTATGAGTTTCAAATAGATGAAGTTGTAAAAAGCCTGATTTGGCACATGCCTTTTCCGTCTCTTCCCACATTATGACATTTTAATCGAAAGACGCGTTATTATCATCACAAAAAATTTTTGCGAGATGTATAAACTAAGACCAGATGGGGAAAAATGTTTGATGTAATTCCGCAGGTTATCTATCCAGGCGTTGGTCTACATGTACACTATTGGCTGTACATCTAATTGCCTCGAAAAAGGGCATCTCCTGACCATCCCTTTCGGTTAAAACACACACGCTAGTTCACCAACTCCTCCGTATGGAGATAAATTCGAGAAAAATTTATGCGCAATTACATTTTCGCAACCCCTTGCATATGGAAGCTATAAAATAAAGCATTCACAGTGGCTAATAACAAAAGGCTGGGGGGGTCGCAAAAAATAGAATCAAATCAGAGCCACTATCTCATACCACACATTCTCATAAGATGTTCCAATATTGAGGTATGTTGCTTGCAATAACTTTCCCATCAAGGAGGTATAGGAATGTAGACTATTAGTTCGGAAACAAATTGTACAAATTTATTCGAAAGCTGAGCTTTGATTAAGCAGACAATTGAATTAGATCGCTTCGTGGGCTAATTATTGTACATTAGATTTGACGACCGTTTCCTTTCGCTTCTTACCATTAGGGGAATAAGTCTGCACCAGAATCATGTTTATAAAGTTTAATTTTTTAGATGTTTGATCCCCAGGTGATCAATCAATCCTAAAATAGAGCAATTTCATGCACCTAGTCATGGAATTTCTGTTTTGAGAAAATTTGTGCGTCGAGAGAAGCAAAAACCTCGGAAATTAGAAGCAAGCCATTTTATATATAAATAAACACATATCAGCAGATTCATAAGTTATCGAAAAATTCTACAATCTATACTACCCATATAACAACGAGAATGCAATTTTTCATCTTATTTACCTACTTGATCGCCGCCATCGTGGCCATGCCAGTTTCGAAAAGGGTTTACAGGCCAACATCTCCAACGTTTTCCTTGATCGCTCACCACAAGGGTGCTGTTTTCCAATACAACTTGGTTAAATTCGACGGAGAACAACTCTTGCTTGCAGCCGATGATAAGGCTTTCTTTGGTACCATCAAGGCAAACGGTGGATACACTTTGAATATCCCTAACCCAAATGTTTCTGATTCCTTAGTTGCACCTGCATCTACCAGTGTTCGTGTCAACGAAAAGTTGCAGCTCGTTTCCACCGAGTCAGCTGTTAACGCTTCGGCACACTTTGGTATCAGCGAGTCCTTGCTCACCTATCAAAACTCTAGTAACTTCGTTGCCTGTCCAAAGATAGGCTACAGAGGTGAATATGGTGTTTACTTTATGGGTAACACCACTAACACCACTACCATCTGTCCCGGTAACGCTAACGGTTACAACATTACCTTGATGGTTCAAGTTGATGCCACCGTTAACTTCAACGAGGCAACCAACAACAGTACTATTTCCAAGATGAAGAGATTCTTTAACTTGTCCAAGTAAGTTTGAAAGGATTCTCCCCCACTCTTTCACCCACCGCATTACATTCATTACATAAGCGCTACGCAAGAAGCCACCTAATTTTCATGCATCACTATCATTAATACCTGCATTTTTTAATTAAAAATTAAAATACCTACGAAAAATAAGCATAGTTTTATTAACGACTCAATATAATTACTATCGATAATATTGTTGTAAGTTCATATGTGAAGATTTAGTTTAATATTAGTTGTTGACTGACCCTTAATTGGAGTCAGTAGTTTCAGTTTTTAATTCCTGATCTGCAAGTCTATGTGCAGCCCATCTATTTGAAGCCTTCTCGTAATAGTAATTCATAATCAACAAAACAGCGACCACGAATTCCATTGTTGTTGCCATAGTGTACTCACATGCCACAAAGTACGAGCTTAAGCCTTCACCAGAGTAATTAGTTATCTGAAAATAGTTCATTTTCGAAATGTAAATTGCGAGAATACCAAATATACCTCTAACAATTAAAAAGGGAAAACTCAAAAACAAAAGGTATAATGTAGCGACCTTCAACTTTTCTTTAAAGAATAAATAAATTGAGAGAACAACAACGAAAAGTGATTGAGCCAAAAAGATGGATTGCCCTACTGTCCTCAATGCCTTTGAAGTAATGACTTTAGAGTGATCTGTTACTAACTCTTCTTGCGTCATTCCAGAAAGCATTGACCCACCTGCAATTAAAATGGCATTTGCAGGAATCAATAATAGATGGAAAATAGCAGATGGAGTTGTCATGCGGTAATGTCTCTTTTGCGAAAAGGTCATGCCTGCTGTTTTCTCTTTGATTTGCTCTGGAGTAGGTCGTATCCATGATTTTCCATAGACTTTGACTTGAGCTTTTGCAAGAAAATGGAAACTTGATAAAACAAGGGTGAAATAACCTTCAGCAGTCAAAACAATGTATGCGATCAACCACTGCCAATGCTCCCAGCCAAGCTTAGAAAACATGACACCACATAGCTGACCACCTACCCTGAGGACACCAAAAATGAAAAGAAAGGTATACTGAGTTTTCCACCCTTCTTTTATAATTATAACTGTGGTCCAGAACGTGTAAATGATATAAAGAGCAAAAAATACACTGGCAGCTATCCCTTCATTTTGTGATTTGAAAGCCATTTTGAAAGGTTCTAATTGATGGATTACAATATTACAATATGGTTCTTTAACGAAGTTTAAATACAAATTGTTGCCTTTTTTCAGTATTAATTATCCTTCGCACGGCCTTACACCTTCTTGCATAATAACTTACTCGGGCCGTCAAAAAATATTTTTTAAAGTGTAATTATGACGCCGATGACCAAAGGTGGAGGACGTGGCTTGGTAAAAAGATTCCAGATAATGACTTTGGACTGACATGCTGTTGCTTGCCGTATCAAAAGATCAATTTTAACGTCCTTCAGGATTTTTGAGACATCACTTCAAACTTAAACAGTTCTACTTATAAGTTGGAATATTTTTGTGCTACCAACTTTACCGTATGGTGTACGAGGAGAAATTGAAGTATGAGACGTACGGCATGGAAACCATGTCACGAGTGGGGGTGCCAACGGTTGACGGCTCTACACACTTATTCCGTACACACCACGTTTGAAGTCACTTTTTTGAGATATTCGTAAATACATGCAGCAAAAGCACAATACCTCCTGCATGTTATCGTCGAGTTGTTGCTCAGCCCGGCCCGCTCTGCTGCGGCCGAACAATCTTCTTTTCTTCTTCGGGAATAATTGTCGAACTCCGTCAATATACGAGTTTTTCAATCTCTCTTGACGTGGATCTAGTCATTACCTTCACAGCCTCCTTCGAGATCTAAAAAAATTGTTTATGCATGACTTTGCACACTTGGGCTGTTAGCAAAAAGAATGCGTAACAGGTCTAAAACATTTCGAATGTCCAAAAAAAGAAGCCCGACGCGGGGGTCGAACCCGCAGCCTTTTGATCGCTTAACTAAGAGTCAAACGCTCTACCGATTGAGCTAGCCAGGCTTCTGTTGTCAGAAAATAGTAGCTGGTTATTTACACCAGTTCTTGGGATATTTGTGAGACCTCTGTCTGCCACTCAACCGAATGATCTTTTATATCAATGCTGAAAGCAGCCGATTATTTCATAAACATAAGGTTTAAAGTTATTTTGCTATTCAATTATACAAGTAGATCCTCGACTTGAAGCTTCAAAGATTAACGAGAAAGTAAAATGTGCCCTCACCCCACCATCCGTACATCAGCATAGATCAATACAAGAGATCACTGATCGAAAATGTTGCCTACATGTCCTAACGAAGCCATTTATACGTTATAATCAAATTTTATCTCACCAATTAAAGCTGGTAGAAAGCTGGTAAGTATCAAAGTAGTTTCTTATGGTGTGTTTGTACAATTGAACGTGGGCTTTTCTTTAATTTCTATCAGATGACCAGAAATCGCGACCGAATTATCATTATTTTTGTTGTGGTTTAGATTTCATATTGATGAGATATTTACCCCATAATACGTGAATCAATATAAGCAGATTAATTTAGAGCAACACTCTATATAAATCTCTACATTAAGTTTGTCGATAATATGTATCTATGCTTTTAAAAGGTCAACAAAATGCTAAATAGTTGTACACCAGTACACCCAGGTTTATTTACTTGCGAAGTATCGCATTGAGGGATTCTTCTGAAAAAATGTTCGAGCCGGCTTGCAAAGTCTTTGCTAATATGACTAAAGATTTATTGGAGAAGTCCGGTTTTTTTCTCAACTCATCTAATTCTTCATCATACTCGTTAGCCATCAACGTAAGATATTCGTTATTCAAAGAGGCTCTGTCCTTGTTTAATTGGTCTTTGACTTTATCCTGATCAATTTTGCTACCCAGCTTATTTAAAGAAGTTGATGTAAGTTTCAACTTAGACAACTTAGCTTGCGTATCATTCGATAAAGAGTCTGGCACAGTAGACTGTAAAGCTTCCGAGTTTTCCTCGTCAGATTGCACATCTATGTCGTCAATATTGATGCTTTGAGGTTTTATCTCAGCGCTCTTCGGTTGCACATCGCTCTCTTTTTCCGCAGATGTCTTTTGAGTTCCTTCGTCTTCGGACAGGGAGTCAGATGAAGATGAGTCAGAAGAATCAGAGAAATCAGCCGTTCTTCTCTTCTTTCTGCGTCTCTTATTCAAAGGTTTATTATTGTTTCTCCCTTCAGCTGTGGCTGCCATCTTATAGTAGAAGTATTGTATCTGAGGTTCATCGCGATGGATTATATGACATAGAGACTACGTGCAGGAATTTCTACAGGACAGGATATGTATGGTCATTAGTATTGTACATCATTTACTCACTTCTTTGCCTTCTTTATGGCGTCAGTACCTTTAGAATTTGGTCTTTTTCTCACACTACCCGTTAAATCGTTCACAGCTGCCTTCTTCGTCGATTTTTTGACTGCGGAAGTCAAGTCGTTTATAATACCAGTTGCAGACGAAGAGGCAGAGCTGCCTTCTGTTGGCTGACCAAGAATCCCTTTGATGATATCCAATTTTTGTTCATCGAAATCGGGTAACTCTTCTTTTTCTAATTCCTCTAATTTGATCTTAAGATCTTGTACCAATTCTTGATTTTCCTTTTTGATTGTCTCTTCTGTTTCCGTATCATTTCTTGCTTGAACCAAAGTCATGGCCTTTTTCAAGTGAGAAATTGCCTTCAGCTTCAGCTTAGGGTCTTCAACACAGAATTCATATGCTAAAGAGAGTTTGTAATGAGATTCGGAGACAAGAGGGCTGCTTTCTTTGTATAACTTGAGTCTCAAGGCTAACGATTTTTCAAAGTCAATTGCAGCCTGGTCGAAATTTTCTGATTCCAAAGAGACTTCACCCAAAAGATCATAAGTCTCTGAAAGCTTTCTGGTCAAAACTACGTAATCATTCTTGGACTCCTCTTTTTCAGATTTTAAGTAGGGTTGAGGGAGGCCGTCATCAGAATTCTTTTCTAACTCGCTCTCGTATGTGGATCTTGTCAAATCAAGAATTTCCCAAGCAGCTTCGAAATCTGTTTGTTCTTCTTCCTCTTGATCACTTGACTCATCCTTATTGCCCTGTGCATCTGCAGCTTTGTCCTCTTGTTCAACATGTTGCGCGTCTGCGTCCGAGTCCGCGTCTTCTTCTTCTTCTTCAGCCAAAGTTGGACCAGAAAACTCTTCTTCAGCCAATCCTTCGTTGAATTGAAAGTTTCCTCCTTCTTCCTCTTCTTCTTCAGCGTCTTCTTCAGCATTTTCGGTTTCAGCGGCTTCCTTTCGTTGTGGTGGAGCTCCTCCAAAGACCTCAGAATGTGACACGGCCGATTGAAATAATGCTTTTCCGTACAAGAAAAGCACGTCCGGATCATCGGTACCGATTTCATTATTCAATGCTTCACAAGCATCCGCGTACTTTTCACTTGCCAGATCGTAATCCTTATTAGCGTATAATTTGCCCGCTTCCAAAAGAAGCAGGTCAACTTCAGTAGAATATGGCATTAATAGTTAAAGTTTATGAGAGTCGCAAATCGAAAATAATGAGATGTGGGATTTATGGATTCCATTTTTTTTGATAGATTTAAAAAAAAAGAGTAACGGGGTAATCACAGCAAATTATTCTGTTTAAAAGAAACGGTTTTTAAAGACTACCACTAATTATCTCAATTGATAAGTTCTTGAGTCAAAATATTGCCAAAATTTATCGACTCCAGATTTCTGATAATTCATTCAGCTTTCAACTTATTAGAATATTCGTAGAGAATTTACACATCTCAATGTGCATAATATTTTCTGTGCTGGAAACGCGTATCGTCATCACCTAGTAACCGTAGATCAGCAAAGAACACTTTAAGCGAAGTTACGATTACTTCACTAGCGAATAATATAAAGGTTAAGAAATCGGACAAAAAATTAATACATCAGTTGGAATTCCAACTTGTGGGTAATATTTACAAGTATACTTTCATGATCTATTATAGACGTGCCATCACAAATATTTTATTTGTGGATTCCAGTTCAAAACAAAATTGAGATAATCCCACTTGATCAAATAGCCGGTTACCAAAACAAAGGGGGGAATTTTTTTATTATTGCCCGACGTCCAAGTGAATTTCGTAGGGTACCACTCGTAGGAAAATATCTTCATAAACAAATCCTTCTTTACTCAACTAAGTCTCTATAATAGCTTTGAAGAAGATGACTTCAGGTACGTAGCACAGTTTTTTTTTCAAATCCTGTATTTGCTCCACAAGCCTCTCGGTTACTTTCTGCACGTCGGGAACGAAAATAGTTCGCCAGTTTCACTTTCTGGCGGACGACTTTTGTGATCAAACAAAAAAATTTGAGGCCAACCGAATTTAATTAAAACCTTCGAGTTCGTACTAACTCAAATTAGATTCTATAATTGAAGCGCCAATGAGCTCATACGACTTGAACGCGATCAAAGACTCCTACCAACCGGATGTTAAGATCATCAAACGCAAATTGAATGGATACGTGGGCTTTGCCAACTTGCCAAAACAATGGCACCGCAAGTCCGTTAGACGCGGATTCAACTTGAACATCATGGTTGTAGGGGCCAGTGGGTTAGGTAAGGCCACCCTTGTAAACACTCTTTTCAACAGAGAGGTGTTGAAGACTGGTCAAGACCACCCAAACAATGGCGATGTCGACCATTCGTCGGGCAAAATAGTTCAAAATAATCACTTGACCATTGAAGAAGATGGGGTAAAGCTCAATTTGAATGTTGTCACTACACCAGGATTCGGCTCTTCTGTCAATAACACAGACTCATGGGTGCCAATCGTTGATGATATTAATCGTAGATTTGATCAGTACTTAGAATCTGAAAGTGGAATAAATCGTTCCACAATTCAAGACGACAGAATTCACGCGTTACTTTACTTCATTGAGCCAACTGGTCACTCTTTGAGTGCATTGGATATTACTTTGATGAAGCAAATCCACGAAAAGGTCAACTTGATCCCGGTGATTGCTAAGTCTGATGTTTTATCAGACGACGAAATAAGTGGATTCAAACAAAGAATTCTCAACGATATCCAATTCCAAAACATAAAAACTTTCAAGCCTCTTGACTACGATAATGACGACGAAGAAACCTTATTAAACACCAAAGAAATCATGGACAAATTGCCATTTGCTATCGTTGGATCCACGGTTGAAGTCACCACCCCAGATGGTCGTCAGGTTAGAGGTAGAAGTTACCCATGGGGTGTAATTGAAGTCGACAATGAAAACCATAGCGACTTCATTGCTTTGCGTCAATTGTTGATCAGGCACTTCATGGAGGAGTTGAAAGAACACACCTCCAATGTTTTGTACGAGAAGTATAGAACTGAAAAATTGAGTAAAATGGGAATTGAACAAGACCAGAGTGTTTTCAAGGAATTTGATCCATTGGCTAGACAAGAAGAAGAAAAGGCCTTACATGAGGCCAAATTAGCTAAGATGGAAGCCGAAATGAAGACGGTATTCCAGCAGAAAGTCAGCGAAAAGGAAAAGAAATTGCAAAGATCTGAAGCTGATTTATTCTCTAGACACAAAGAAATGAAGGAGAAGTTGGCTAAGCAAATCAAATTGTTGGAAGACAAAAAGGTTCAATTAGAAAAGCAAAAGTCTTTGCCACAGGAGCCACCAGCTCCAGTACAACAAAAGACTAGAAAGGGGTTCTTGCGTTAAGCGTCGGAAGAACGGGGTGATACTTCATGGCAAAATCGTTGAAACCTTCCTGTTTTTAATTCCTTACTATGCCTTCGAATCATTAACTCAATTGCCTTTATGGAAGCTATCGACCCAGATCATTTTGAAGAATGATTTGACAGCTGAACGCATAATTTAAAAGTGAAATAAAAATTACAATGATATAGCTGTTTTTATGATGTATAGATAAAATACACGTACACGAATTTTGAAAAAAATGAGTAGCTTACATTAAAGTCAAGATGGGGCTAAATTTGCTTGCGCCTCTATGTAGTATAATAAAAATGAATGCAAGAAATGTGAATCGGTTGCGATTATTGAAAAAAAACATTAACTCATATTAAAAATAGGTACACTCTTCTACGTAATTAATTGCAGACCTTGAGACGCATCTCTGTCAACTACGTCATTTTTTCAATAGATCGCTTGTCCTCTAATGAAAAATTGTTAAATTGCTGCTTATGGAATAATTACTCACGTGATCTTGCTTCTTCGCACCATAATTGTGTGCTGGAACATTCTTTGAATTTCTTAATTTCCCACTAAAATGGAAATTCTATGGAAGGTCGCAGAATTCGAAAGAAACCATATTTCACGCATGAACGTCGACACAAATGGGCTATTTAAATTGGAAAATTCCATTCGATTTAAGATTCTCTTCATACTCTTTTATTTGATATATTAATAGAAAATGTCAAAGGCTGTTGGTATTGATTTAGGTACTACCTACTCTTGTGTGGCTCACTTCGCCAACGACAGAGTTGAAATTATTGCAAATGACCAAGGTAACAGAACTACTCCTTCCTTCGTTGCTTTCACTGACACCGAAAGATTGATCGGTGATGCTGCCAAGAACCAAGCTGCTATGAACCCATCTAACACCGTTTTCGACGCCAAGCGTTTGATCGGTAGAAAGTTCGAAGACGCTGAAGTCCAAGGTGACATGAAGCACTTCCCATTCAAGGTCGTTGACAAGGCCGGTAAGCCAAACATTCAAGTTGAATACAAGGGTGAGACCAAGGTCTTCACTCCAGAAGAAATCTCTTCTTTCATCTTGGGTAAGATGAAGGAAACTGCTGAAGGTTTCTTGGGTACCAAGGTCAACGATGCTGTCGTTACCGTCCCAGCTTACTTTAATGACTCTCAGAGACAAGCTACCAAGGATGCCGGTTTGATTGCTGGTTTGAACGTCATGAGAATTATCAACGAACCTACCGCTGCTGCCATTGCTTACGGTTTGGACAAGAAGGAAGAAACCGAAAAGAACGTTTTGATTTTCGACTTGGGTGGTGGTACTTTTGATGTTTCCCTTTTGTCTATTGAAGACGGTATTTTCGAAGTCAAGTCCACTGCTGGTGACACTCACTTGGGTGGTGAAGATTTCGACCACAGATTGGTCAACCACTTCGTTGCCGAATTCAAGAGAAAGAACAAGAAGGACTTGTCTACCAACCAAAGAGCTTTGAGAAGATTGAGAACTGCTTGTGAGCGTGCTAAGAGAACCTTGTCCTCTTCCGCTCAAACCTCTATCGAAATCGACTCTTTGTTCGAAGGTATTGACTTCTATACTTCTATCACCAGAGCCAGATTCGAAGAGTTGTGTCAAGACTTGTTCAGATCCACTTTGGACCCAGTCGAGAAGGTCTTGAGAGACGCTAAGGTCGACAAGTCCCAAGTTGATGAAATCGTCCTTGTCGGTGGTTCTACCAGAATTCCAAAGGTCCAAAAGCTTGTCTCTGACTTCTTCAACGGTAAGGAGCCAAACAAGTCTATCAACCCAGATGAAGCTGTTGCTTACGGTGCTGCCGTCCAAGCCGCCATCTTGTCTGGTGACACCTCCTCTAAGACCCAAGACTTGTTGTTGTTGGATGTTGCTCCATTGTCTCTTGGTATTGAAACTGCTGGTGGTATCATGACCAAGTTGATCCCAAGAAACTCTACTATCCCAACCAAGAAGTCCGAGACTTTCTCCACTTACGCTGACAACCAACCAGGTGTCTTGATTCAAGTCTTCGAAGGTGAAAGAGCCAAGACTAAGGACAACAACTTGTTGGGTAAGTTCGAATTGTCTGGTATTCCTCCAGCTCCAAGAGGTGTTCCACAAATCGAGGTCACCTTCGACATCGATGCCAATGGTATCTTGAACGTCTCTGCTTTGGAGAAGGGTACTGGTAAGACTCAAAAGATTACCATCACCAACGATAAGGGTAGATTGTCTAAGGAAGACATCGAAAGAATGGTCAGTGAAGCTGAAAAGTTCAAGGACGAAGATGAGAAGGAAGCTGCCAGAGTCCAAGCTAAGAACGCTTTGGAATCTTACGCTTACTCCTTGAAGTCCACTTTGGGTGAAGAGCAATTCAAGGAAAAGCTTGAAGCCTCTGAAGTTGAAGAAGTCACTAAGGCTGCTGATGAGACCATTGAGTGGTTAGATGCCAACCAAACCGCTACCGCCGAAGAATTCGGTGATAAGCAAAAGGAATTGGAAGGTAAGGCCAACCCAATCATGTCCAAGGCTTACCAAGCCGGTGCCGCCCCAGGTGGTGCTGCTCCAGGTGGTTTCCCAGGTGCCGGTGGTGCTCCTGAACCAGCTAACGATGGTCCAACCGTCGAAGAAGTCGATTAAAGGGTTTAAATAGAATTAATAAGGGTTAAGATTCAATTTTAGTATTAAGTAAGTATCTATTCAAATGTAGGAATTTCAGAAACTAATTGCGATACGTTTCACTACTGTGCTGACATCATCTTGCCAAAGTAAATATTTAAAATTGGGCAGCGGAGATACGCGGAGAGTAAAAACATTTGGGGCAAAATTTTTCGGTATTTGAGCCTCAAGACTACTGCGCAAAGTTTGTTGGATTCAACCATTTGAAGCATGCAGAATCTCCAGAATTCAACGCAGCCATACAGGGTTTAGTGAACACCAAAGATTAACAATCTAAGACAGAGAGCGGAAATTGGCTAAAAATGCTTGCTTGTATGTGCGAGTAATCGAACGACGACCAATTAGTCACGGGCCGGCGGATATGGTTTGAATATATTCGGGCTTAAGTGTCTAACGTCATTGTATTACCCCAGACTTCGCTCCCGGAGATCACTTCCGAGATATGCATTGTACTCTATTGTGGGCTATTTTGATTAAAAAAATTAACGCTGCCCAATAAAAGCGTATTGTTCTTATCTTAACTCTAACCCATGACTCTGCAACTTAGCTTGCTTTTAGATTCGGGTGTCTTTTGATCGTTGTCTAAGCTTAAACAATATGGGCAAGGCTGAAGTGATTTTTTATGAATACGCAAATCGCACCTCGATTGATTGTATAATTTAAAACGGGAAACTCTGAGTAAACAAAAAAAAGTGTCGCCCAACTAGAGAGATTGATAATTAATCTACTTTAAAAAAAAACTAAAAAGTTGGTTCTAGTTCATAGCCTATTTTGTTTGAATCTTGTTGTGCGGCGGCTCATCACATTTTTTTTTTCCGTCGAATCTGCTTTCGTTACGCCGACTTCTTGAAGTGACTAACCCCTGAGTGTTGGCCATAGGATATCGAAAATAATTTGCTCTAGCCACCGGATAAGCGGATATTGGAGACACTACAGGTGGTCAAATGTAGGATTGAATATCCCGGTGGACAACAGTAAGGTTATAGATCAGATTTTGGTTGACTTATCTACCCCACCTCGCACAAATATAGTGAGAAATATAGAGAGCTCACAATTTTGGAAATTTGGAATCCAACAAAAAATGAGAGGAGAAGCCATAGAAAAAGATTGATCAAATTGCAACCACTTAGGGAGGACACTTGAAATTGGCAATCGAAAACAGGTATTGTCTTCCCCAGATTTTGTATTACAGTATTAGGTAATCAGTTCATTAAAACAAGAACTCCGATTGGAAGAATGATCTTAAACACTAAACTCCATGAGTTTCCGCTGGCCCTTAGCATGCAACTGCCCAAATCGGCGCGATATTTTTTGAAATATTGAAGTATTTTTTTTTTTAACGTAGTGCGATTTTACTTCCCAAAGACCTTTAAATGGTCGCGTTCTCCAGTATTTTGAGTTGAAGGTTACCGTCTGAATCATCGTAAATTATTTAAGATTTTAAAGACGAAATAGAGATTTATATCAAGAAATCTTTCATTTAGAAACAAGAGAAGTATTCAACCGTTTTACACGTTTCTTCTTTATAAATTACGATTATTTGACCATATTTCGTTAGAAAGTTGTCATCAGATTAATTGGTTGGGCTTTTTTTTTTTCTCGTACAAACACTGTCGTTTAGAGAAGCTGCCAAATTTTATTTCTTCCCAACAGAAATCACCAAAGTCGTTCACACCATATCATGACTCAACACACCCACGAAGTTGCTCATGAGGCTAACAATGTGGTCTTGCGTCACACCCCTCAACACTTCTTTGACAGACAACCAAACAAGGGTCACTTAGAATCTCTTGACCAGTACAAGGAGTTATACAACAAGTCCATATCCGATCCAGAAGGCTTTTTCGGTCCATTGGCTAAAGAACTTCTTCACTGGGATAAGGATTTCGTCAAGGTTAAGAACGGTTCGCTTAACGATGGAGATGCTTCTTGGTTCCTTAACGGTGAACTTAACGCTTCATACAATTGTGTTGACAGACATGCCTTTGCCAACCCAGATAAGCCAGCCGTGATTTACGAGGCTGATGAAGAAAAGGACTCCCAAATTTTGACTTATGGTGAATTATTGCAAGAGGTTAGCAAGGTAGCCGGTGTTTTGAAGTCTTGGGGTGTTGCCAAGGGTGATACTGTCGCCGTTTACTTGCCAATGAATGCTCAGGCCATCATCGCCATGCTTGCAATTGCTAGATTGGGAGCCATCCATTCTGTTATTTTCGCAGGTTTCTCCTCTGGTTCTATTAGAGACAGAGTGAACGATGCTTCCTGTAAGGCTTTTATCACCTGTGATGAAGGTCGTCGTGGTGGTAGAACGGTTAATATCAAGAAATTGTGTGACGAAGCACTCCAAGACTGCCCAACCGTAAAGAAGGTTCTTGTTTTCAAGAGAACTGGATCTGAGGGTATCTACATGAAGGAAGGTCGCGATTACTGGTGGGATGAAGAAACCGCCAAATTCCCAGGCTACCTTGCTCCAGTTCCAGTTAACTCAGAAGATCCTTTGTTCTTGTTGTACACCTCCGGATCTACTGGTCAACCAAAGGGTGTTGTTCACTCCACTGGTGGATACTTACTTGGTGCAGCATTGACCACCAAGTATGTGTTTGACGTTCACCCTGAGGATGTCTTTTTCACCGCTGGTGATGTTGGTTGGATTACCGGACACACTTACGCCTTGTACGGCCCATTGCTTTTGGGAGTTCCTACCATCGTTTTCGAAGGTACCCCAGCATACCCAGATTACGGCAGATTGTGGCAGATTGTTCAGAAGCACAAGGCCACCCATTTCTATGTGGCTCCAACTGCACTCAGATTGTTGAGAAAGGCTGGTGAACCAGAAATTGCCAAGTATGACCTCTCTTCTTTGAGAACTTTGGGGTCAGTTGGTGAGCCAATCTCCCCAGATATTTGGGAATGGTACAATGAGCACGTTGGTAAGGGACAATGTCATATTTCTGACACCTACTGGCAAACCGAGTCTGGTTCTCATTTCATCGCACCAATTGCCGGTATCACACCAAACAAACCAGGTTCTGCTTCCTTGCCATTCTTTGGTATTGAGGCTTGCCTTATTGACCCAGTCAGTGGTAAGGAAATTTCTGGAAATGACACCGAGGGTGTCTTGGCCGTCAAGAGCACTTGGCCATCCATGGCCAGAACCGTGTGGAAAAACCACGGTAAGTACATGGACACCTACTTGAAGCCATACCCAGGATACTACTTCACAGGTGACGGTGCTGCCAGAGATCATGACGGGTACTACTGGATCAGAGGAAGAGTTGATGATGTTGTCAACGTTTCTGGCCATAGATTATCCACTGCTGAAATCGAGGCTGCCTTAATTGAACACCAAAGTGTTTCCGAAACTGCAGTTATTGGTATCAACGACGACTTGACTGGTCAGGCAGTTGTGGCTTTTGTTGCCTTAAAAGAGGAACCAGCCGCCGCTATTGCTGGCAAGGAAACCTCTGAAGATGCCACTGCTTTGAAGAAGCAATTGATCTTGCAAGTAAGAGGCGAAATTGGTCCATTCGCTGCACCAAAACAAGTTGTTATTGTTGCTGACTTGCCAAAGACTAGATCTGGTAAGATCATGAGAAGAATTTTAAGAAAGGTTTCTGCTGGTGAGGCCGATCAATTGGGTGATATTTCCACCTTGGCAAACCCACAATCGGTTGCCGCCATTATCGCTTCGGTCGGCCAACAAATTTCTAAGAAGTAGGTTGTTATTTAAGTAATAGAATTATTATATAATTTGTGCCCCCCGAGTAGATCCCCTCATTTAAAATCTTGGTTCGGATTTTGCATTATTGACTCGCGTATTTTTGTTTGTCTTTTCTAATTGATCAAATTCACTCTTCGTGTACATTTCTTCATAATTGTGCGCTAGACAAAACAAGAACCAGCCCATTAGGTCTCTATGAGCCTGTATAAGCAGCCTGACAAAGCAATAAGCAAAAGCCATGCTGTGGTTAAGATTTTGCAAGCGTTTGTGCTCTTCAAGACCATTCAATGCATCGTGATAGCGCTAACCCCGACCCAATTCGACACCTCATCACGCATTTTGCTTTCTGAATACACAACATCTCGCAAGTCATTCCAGGACTTTCTTGGCACGATTCAAGTACCCCGTTTTGTTGGTGATATACTAATTGATATACTAGACAAGTTAGTGGTGTGGGATAATGTTTATTTTAGTGATCTCTTCACTCATACCATCAAATACGAACATCTCTACGTATTTTGTCCATTGTGGTGGAGATTTATAAAACAGATTAATATTTTGGGGAACAGGACAATAGATGAACAGTTCTATTTCAAGCTTTCGGAGGCCGTTATTGTTGCCAATCTCAGTCATTTGTTTGCAGCAATAGTTCTTTTCTTTCTCACGAAAATCACCTTCAGCAATTCCAAATTCTTTGTCAAAAGTGCTATAAATGTATTTGCACTCAAAACAAGTTTACTTTATGTGATCTCCCCATCTGGAGTGTTTTTGACCTCGTCATACTCAGAAGCTCCTTGTGCACTTTTGTGTTTCACTGCCCTTTTATTAAGAGAAGTTTCCATGAACTACACCAAATTCGATATGGCATCGAAAACTTCTATCAAAAACCCTGTGCTATATATGAGTTCTGGAACGTTTTTAGCGCTAGCATATGGAGTGAGATCAAACACGATTTTGCTTGGAACGGTATATTTGTATGACCTTTACAAGCTCTTTTTTTGGAACAAGAAGCAAATTTTTGACTCAGTTATTGTTATCTTAACGGGTTCTCAGTTGGCTGGAGCCTTGTTTTTGGCAAACTATCACGCCTACAAAATCTTTTGTCCTGAAAGAGGAGAATGGTGTAACAGCCTTGCGCCTCTGTTGTTTACCTTTGCTCAATCTCATTACTGGGATAACGGATTTTTGCATTACTGGACCATAAATAACATCCCCAATTTCATTTTTGCATTACCCACTATCATTTTATCGGCTTTATCAGTTCATTTTTTCATATCTAGGTACCCATTTCAAAACGTTGTACCTATTTTGGGAGCTCAAACGCTTTTGGCAATTTTATGCACATTTTTCTTACACGCTCAAATTATCACTCGTGTTGCCTCGTTTTTACCACTTATTTATTGGTACCTAGGCAGCTTGAGTATATTGAACACCAAAATTGATGAGAGACTTATCTTAAGAATAAGTACCTTTTACTTTGTTATCTGGGGTTTGCTTCAGACGGCCATGTTCTCAGCATTCCTTCCTCCCGCTTGAGTGGGATGACTTTCGGATCACAATCAATATATTACTTTATGGACACTACATGTGTTCAATTAATTTACAATTAAAGGGCTTCTAAGCGACAGTTGTAAGCGTAGTATAATTAGTAGTTGAATGTAAAGTTTCCAGTTTCCCTGTAGAGAAGCTGGATGCGCGATAAACGCTAGATCATTTTTTTATGAATCAGGGTTCCTTTTCCTAATTAGGTTCCAAATTGCGTGCGGTAGGTAGGGATGATAAAAAAATGAAGAGCCCGAGAGTATTAAAGCTAGATAGTAGCCATGTAAGAACAACTCTTAATCTTAGTAGTAATTGAAGTACATATGAATTCTACCGAAAATTACGGAGTCATCCGTACCATGTTGAAATCTTTCAACATCGAAGAGCATGGCATCAAAGCGGGCTTGGTGTTGTGTTTAATTGTTGCAGCATTTCTCTTTGGAAGCAAACATAAGAAGAATTTTTCTAAAGAACAGAAAAAAGTCCCAACCGCCAGTCTTAACAAGAGCAGGAAATACGGAAACTGGATTCCTGACTATGAATTCCAAACTCCGGTCCCCCCACCTTACGAGAATTGGGACATCAAGAAAACAAAACCACTTCCATACAGGGCTTTCAGACACAAGTATACCATTAATATGGGAATCAGAAACATGAATTTTGATGACTGGATTGAATTAGATAATGAGTGGGAAAAGTTCCACAACTACAAACTTGATCGTATCAAAACGAAGGGCACTGAGTTGTATGAAACTTCACCTGAAGCTCAAGATGCTGCATTCGAATTACTCGATGAGTTATGGCAATATTTACCCAACAGGTATCCAAATTTGTTTAAACAACATAACTATGGACTTGAAAATTTGGTAACTGGTGAAATTTTGAAATTTAAAGAAGGATTCAGAACTGAGGAAGACCCCATGTTGATTGCGGCAAAAATGATTCAAGACGACTTGGCAATTATGATGGAGGACGATAAGGGTATTTACTACTTAAAAGCAGGTGCTATTATGTTGGCAGGATTTTGGAGATTCAGAGACAAATATCAGATGCCTTTAAGTATGATTCATACTTCGGGGGATGTTCCTCAATATAATGAAAAATTACACACTGGTATGGCCAAATTCTTTATCAGACAAACTTGCGATAAGCCGGTGGTGAGGAATAATTATTTTATTCAAACTGATGACAATTTACCTTGGTCATATTCAATTGGACCAGAAGATAAAAGTGATATCGGTTGGTATACAGCGGAAAAAGCCGCATCCGCCGAACAACTCTTCTTCAGAAGTGAACGTCAGTCGTTGAGAAGACTTCCGAAGACTGGGGCAATTGTTTTCACAATTCGCACTTACTTCATACCAATAACAGAGATTTGCAAAGAAAAGCATATTCCAAGAAGACTCTTAAATGGTATGACTTCATGGGGAGATGATGTTAAGGAATACAAGGGTTGGGACACATACAAAGCAGCGATAGTTCCATATTTAGAAAAAGTTGCGGCTGAGCAAGAGGCGGAAGGAATTCTTCCAGACCAGGAAAAGGCTGCTTACCCTTTTTAGTTTAAAATTGAAGCACTTCACTTAATAAAAATGTACCATAACATAAATCTTTTATGAGGACAAACACGACGTCAAGTCTTTGGATTAATCTACGTATATGAATAGCAAAATTGTTTTTAAAAGCAAATTAACAAATGAATCACTACATCAATCTATTCTTGAAACCGTTAAATTATATCTAATGTACACTGGATGAATTAAAAACCAACCTAGGATCTTTCACCTCTCAATCTTCTAGCCAATTGAATATCCTTCTTTTGAATAGTAACTCTCTTAGCGTGAATGGCAGCCAAGTTAGTGTCTTCGAACAAGGAAACCAAGTAGGCTTCAACAGATTCTTGCAAAGCACCAATAGCGGAAGATTGGAATCTCAAGTCAGTCTTGAAATCTTGAGCAATTTCTCTAACCAATCTTTGGAATGGCAACTTTCTGATCAAAAGTTCAGTAGACTTTTGGAATCTTCTGATTTCTCTCAAGGCGACGGTACCTGGCTTATATCTGTGTGGCTTCTTGACACCACCGGTTGATGGTGCAGACTTTCTAGCAGCCTTAGAGGCCAATTGCTTTCTTGGTGCCTTACCACCAGTAGACTTTCTTGCAGTTTGCTTAGTTCTAGCCATATTGAATTAAATATGTAAGATAAGGAAACTCAGTTATTGGGCGAGATCCGGTTTAAATATTAGAATTATCCTTTAGTAGGCGATATGCAAAATTAGACATCACACATATTTCATCTGTGCAACACTTTAAAAAACGTAAACAAATATCTGATCTCAAAGTACGAAAGTTAAGTCTCAATATTACTCAAAACATGTGTATTTTGTAGAACGCGAATTAAGTAACTTTTCGTGGATACAGAAGAAAGAAGTTCTGCAGATAACTACGCGAAGCTTGCGAAAAGCTACATTTTTTATTCACATTTGGCTTTTCGCGCGCGTGGAGGCATGGAAAAGCTAACCTACACATACTAAAGTTCGCTTTTTAGTATTCTCAGTTTTTCGCACACACAAGAAAAGAAACCGTTTTGGGGAAATATTGAACACTCAGTAAAGTAGACGCTTTTGCTTCGGAGAGGCAAAAACAAAAAAAAAATAAAAAACATCAAGGGTCAGCGGTCATCCCCTATTTAATCAACAATTCCCACCACTAATATAATTCTTAGTTTTATTAATTACTATCAATTTTACAAGGAGTGAATCTTTTATACAAAAGCTTTCACTTTAAATTTTAGTAACTTTCACAACACAACAACTTATACAACATGTCTGGTAGAGGAAAAGGTGGAAAAGGTTTAGGAAAGGGTGGTGCTAAGAGACACAGAAAGATCTTGAGAGACAACATTCAAGGTATTACAAAGCCAGCCATCAGAAGATTGGCAAGAAGAGGTGGTGTCAAGCGTATCTCCGCTCTTATCTACGAAGAAGTCAGAGGTGTCTTGAAGTCCTTCTTGGAATCCGTTATCAGAGACGCTGTCACTTACACTGAACACGCCAAGAGAAAGACTGTTACTTCTTTGGACGTTGTTTATGCATTGAAGAGACAAGGAAGAACTCTTTACGGTTTCGGAGGTTAGTGTATTTTATAGGGTATATGATAAGATAATGAATAGTTTATTATAAGATTAATGAAAAGAAGAGCATTTTGTAGAACTCATACCGGAATATTCTTATACTTTAACTATTCAATTTAGGATTTTTGTTGAAATACAATGTGCTGTCTCCGGTGACTACCGGGTCTTCTTATGGTACTAAGAGTTGGATATGTCTGTGTACAGGAGACCTGCTTAGTAAGATTTGCTATTATGGGTGAATTTATTTAGGTGTAATTATAAAGGTATTGTAAGATTATGGTATAAAATAGTTTATATGTGTAGTTGATTAAAGACCTATGTGCCTTAAACTTTCTAAATGACTTCTAAGTAGAGCTCCACTTATTTGACATGCAATTTTTCGAGTTGTGATTTGGTGATACCTTTTAGAAGAACGTGGATATGAGAAATTGCCTTCACAGATTGTAAGGCTTCCCAATTTCTGAACCACCGTATATTGGCCCTATCCATCCCTAAATGATTGACGAAAATTTCTTTGACGAATCCTTCTATTTCGTCTCTAGTTGCTGGCAGAATATCCCCGCACTGGCTCTCTGGATCACTTGGTATTGGGATTTTGGACCACATACATAAATGGACCACATCGTCCTCGAAAAAATATGGGAAATGATTGTATAAAATGCTAATATCTGAAGGGTCTTGAAACAATATCTCACCTTGGGCTTTAATAATTAAGTTCTTGTCATTGATTTCATTAATATGCTCTGGAGGGATCCCATTATTGTCCTCTGGTTTATACCAATGAAGCTGATTGACAAGTAAATGCTTGAAAACAGTTGTTTTTTGCTGTGATAATCGCTGCTTAAATGCGACGTATCTTTTGGTTTGCTCGGATGATCTAGCAAAAGATTCCAATTGATTTGCATCCACAATACTGCAGACATCTTTCCAAGTGTATGGCTTATCTGCAATTTTGGAGGGTGGCATGTTTGGCGATTCTATTACCTTGAACTTAAATTGAAGTTTTTCGCTTTCAACAGAAGTAACCGTCATTTTAATGGTAATTTTTTTTTTTGTATCTGATAAGATCCTATGGAATAGGTTCTATAATTGGAAAGATACTTTGTTCGGGAGATCACAACCAAGGATAGTGGTTTTAACTTGATTGAATTGTTAAGTTTTAAAACACGTTTTAAACATCCGGGTATTCCTATGCCATTTTATAATACCCCATCGTAGACGTTACAATCTATGGAAATAATTTATTTCTTTTTCCATGTTGCATTTGAAGTCGAGTACAACCTTCCGGTTGCATTTTTTTGGATTGATGTCCTACTTCGAGAAAACGTTCAAATTTCCAAAAGCATCCAAGTCATGCCAAAAAGGGAACATTTAACATCGGCTGATTGATAGTAGAGCGTACAAACATCATTCAATAACATTTTTAGACGTTTTCTTATCCTACTTCACCAACCTCTATCAATTGGGTAAACTCTTAGGTCTCCATAATAATGTCTACTGATTCAATTCCTAAGTTGAATTCTAGATATTTCTACCTGCTTTTAGCATTCAAAACACGAACTTCCGTCTAGTTTACTGCCAAATGTTGAATGCTACCTTAAATCAATTCTTCGTTGTAATCATTTATCTACAGATACTGATACGTCAAAAAAAAAAAGAGAGGACTCAAATTGCTGCTGCGTTTCCTGCACACCACGAGTCACCATCTGATATCACCAGATTGATTCATTTACAAGCAACTGATCGAGCTCCGTGAATCATTTCTTACAATGACCAAAGTGATAGTTCTACGTCATGGAGAGTCTGAATGGAACCACTCCAACAAATTCGCTGGATGGATAGATGTCCACTTACTGGAGAAAGGGGAACAAGAAGCCAAAACCGCCGGCCAATTAATAAAGAAAGCCGGTCTTCACCCAATAGCTATGTTTACATCTAGACTCACCCGTACCAACCAAACTGGGAACATGATACTCTCAGAATTGAATGAACTTTGGTGTGATCAACACAAATCTTGGAGACTTAATGAACGTCATTACGGAGCATACCAAGGGCGAGACAAGTCCGAAGTTCACAAAGAGTTGGGTACTGAAAAATACGATTATGTTAGGCGAGACTACAATGGGAAACCTCCAGATGTCACTGGAATCGATAGGAGTATTGATGAGCGGTACGATGGAGTGGAGCATGCCTTACCTCGAGCCGAATCATTGAGGATGGTGGTGAATAGATTCATGCCTTACTTTGAAGAGAATATTATTGGTAGATATGGTGATCTCTGCAAGAAAAATGAAAATAAAGCAATTTTAATAGTGACCCATGGATCCGTTGTTAGAGCTTTGATGAAAAGTGTTGGGAAGATTGGTGATCAAGATATATCAAAGATCAACATCCCAACCGGAATACCGATTGTGTTCGAGGTTGATGAAGAATTAAACCTTGTTGGTGATTTCACATACTTGGATAAGGAGGCAGCAGAAAAGGGTATAAAGAAGGTCGCCAACGAGGGGAAAGCTGTAATGGGAACTAATCCATGAGGAATTACCTACTGAGCATGAACGCATAGATCAAATAGAATAAAACTCTGCATAAATTTATATTTATAGAAAATATTAAGCTAAAGCACCCATTGGATCATCAAAGGGCAAAACAGTATACTTCTTGTCCCTCCAGATTCCGTAGGTTTTCTTGTCAACAAAGGCCTTGTTTGTTACAATCTGGAAAACATATTCATCAAACCAGGCGTCAGTCATTAAAAAGTAACCTTTCTCACCGACAGCATCACCCCAAGAGTTTTCAATTTTCCATCTGATGGGAATTCCAGCCGTATCAAGATGGACACCAGTGATAACCATTGCGTGTGTCATCTGGGATGAACCAACTCTTAAACGCTCAGCTTTGTCGAGGTTCAAGTTGGTACCAAATCCAAGTTCATAGTCGTAAGAACCAACATCCAAAATACCAGATTGGGAGTTGCTAAACTTACCGACATCAGAACCGAAAAAGATCGGTTCATTTGCTTGCAACATTTTAATGGCAATCTTCTTGATGTCTGGTAATGCTTTGTTTACGTATTCAATTGGCTTACCATCACTGACATTGTTCAACCTGTCAACAGTGTACAAAGTGTCGTAGGCATTTCTTGGATCATGAATAATGGAGAAGTGCTTGGCTGCATCGAATCTCACTTGCTTTAGGTAAAAGGAAAGAGCGGTCGTCTTCAAAGACTGAAACTTACCGTTTTTATCAATGAATTCCCAAGTGAATTCATCAGTTGGTTTGGGTGGTGAACCGAGTGATAAGGCAATGATATTGTAAACCTGCTTGATCATAGATTTCTTGACCAAAGCAATATGTTCCTCAGATTTACCATCTGCTATCAACTTCCTAAGAATCAAGCCAAATTCCCTCAACTTCTCTGTAACAATGTAATTCAAACGAGAAGAATTTTGGGCCTGAGCAGAATCTGGGAAAACTTCTTGAGGCACAACACCGTATTTGGTCACCAAGTTGACGACCATGTCCCATTGACCTCCATCATTGACAGGTGCCGAGTTCAAATATCTTATCAAATAAGCATCGGACTTCTCGTCGGCGGTGTCAATAATGTTTTCCAAAAAAAAGTTGGCCTTTTCCAACTTATCGTAGAAGTAGATATAACTCTGGGATAATTGGAATTTAGCTGGATCGAGGTTGTAGTTTTTAATCACATGTGCTCTAAGAACATTCAGTGAGGCAAAGATCCAACATCTACCGGAAGATTTTTGGTTATTAAAAAATGATGGGGATCCGATCACATCCACTTCAACGTTAAACAAATATTGATTTTTAACGTGAGTGGCTACATCAGAAACGCCAATAATATCAGTGATGGCATTATTAGCGAAAGCACTTTGAGCTAATACGTTTTTGCTATCAGATAACAAGCTATTCTCCCAACTTTCAAGTGAATTGACAGAAATCGGATTCCCTTCGTTCAAATCAGCCACTGAGCCTTTATCGAGGCTCAAGCCACGAAGATAAGGAAAGAGATCTTCTGAATTGGCTAATGCACCATCCTTCTCATTGTAGATGATTGGTTCTTCAGACTCACGTCTCGTCGATGCCTTTGTTGGTGTTGTTGTTGTAGATACTTGATTACCCATTTGTGTCAATTTGGGTCGTTATCAATCAGTACAAGGGATACATATCGTATTATATGTGGGGTTATTGTTCAGGGGCTGTGGTTGCAAGCCTGCACACAACCTATAGTGGTTAAATGATGAAACTGCAAAAATGAGGCTCCGATAACCAAATCGAGTATGCGCAATCACACGGCTCCAAGGGAGACCCTAGGAGTTAGGGAGGGAGGGGGCGTAAATACAACTAATAAAGATTTGCGGGAGACCAAAAAAAAAAACTCCCACAAACCCATGGCTACGGGATTGTAATTCCATGAATAAATTTCATTTTACAACCCCGATACACACTCAACAAGTCATCCTGAATGACACTTATTCGCTTCTGGCTCCGGGGTCGGGTCATTTTTGCAGGTGTCAAGTGCGAGATTTCCCGAAAAAAATATGCACTTTAAGATAAGGGCAGATAAAAATAAACATGATAGAAGCTGAGAAAACAAGTAAGGCTACGAGTTTAGAGACGCGCCCGTTAAACCAACTTAAGGTAAGAAGAATTCGAGAAGAAGTACAAGAAGCATATCATTGTTAGCGGTACATGTAAAAAGGTCAGCTCAATTACCTCGAATTCCCTTTTCTTCTTCCCCTTCTCTCTTGACCAAATACTCTAATTCTATCGTGCGATGCCGCCTAAACGAATTGATTTTTCATGTGGCTGAAGACCCGGCTAGATCTTTCAACAAAATATCCCTTCCTAGCGTACCAACCATAAAATTAAGTCCGCATTTGATCCATCGAGGATCAGATGTTTATCTCGAGGACCTTCAACAATGCTTTACGTTTTCGTTTTACTATGGACCCTCGTAGAACCTCCAATCATTTCTACATAATTATACGGAAATATATTCACCATTTGTATAAAGATCCTTCGACATTTAGCCGCTTCTTCTCTTGCTACCAGGCGATCTGAAAGATGTTTCCGCTCTATCTCCGCAAGATTCGAGGGCCCGGAACTTGGGAAGACAAATTGTGTGCCATTTTTCCCAAAACAGTCATTCCCATCGCACAATCTAAGTGAAATTATACGCACGTGATTTGCCACCGAACATTCAAGAAGCTTTTCTAAGCCACCAATTTGGCGATATTGCTCATTGCTGTCAAAATGTCCTACACACAAGACGGAAACCCGTCTATATACCAGTTTATCTCTTATATACACTACTTTGTTGGCATTTATCATGCGCGCAAGAACTTGTCGTGCATGCGTTTGTCATCATTTTGTTAAACGGGGATCACTTCTCTAATTTAAAGAAAACCTTCATAAACTCCAACTAAAATTTCAAATCTTTAAACGTTTTTCTAATACCAGGGAAGTTTAATTAATATCTATCCATCTGTGTTGGTTACATATTACATATAATCCCTTTCAAACCTTCAAAACAACTTTATACCCCTCACTTACAAGTTGACATTTGAAGACTTCACCAGCAACCCAGACAATTTAGCACTGAGAATGGCTTCCATTGCAGTGTTACCAAATTTGAAAAGAACCATTACCGATATCATGGAAGATGAACTTTATCATATACCGAACTCTCCAGTTCCTTTTAACTGTTCTGGAGGGAACGGTCAGAGCACGAATTCTAATGCAGGTTCGGTGGCAAACGGATTCGCCACTCAACCCTTGAACGCCACCGGCTCTTTAAATGGCTCAGATTCTCCAAAAATCGCTTCCAGAAATACTTCTATCACATCATCTATAGGTTTCAACGCATTAACACTGTCTCAAGGGATGACTAATTCACAGTTCGACACGATGTTCGAACAACAGAGAACTTTAACCCCTTCGATGACACAACCTATTTCATTCGACTCAATGCAGTTTGATATGTACCCAAGTGCTGGCACAACAGAAAACAACTCAGGTGTAAACCCATTTGCTGATTACGCCAACCCTGATTCTCATTTTGCCACTGGTGGACAAATTAACTCATACAACGATACGAACAACATAATGGGGGGCATGATGCAATTCAATAACCCCGCAGCTAGAAGAAGAAGACTTACAACTTTAGACATGACATCAAATGACAAATCGATGAAGGACGATGACTATTATCTCTTCAATACAGACATCCAGCCATCCTTGGTCTCTCACGATGAAAACGTCAATGAGGACTACATTTGCATGACCCCGTTGTATGTCCCTCCTGTGATACAACAAGATATCCGCATACCCAAATTTGAAAACGACTATTTGACCATGTCAGCTGCAGAAGATTTTGAGGAAGATATGGAAGACGACACTTCTGATGATGACGACAACTACTTTCACGACGATTTTGAGGAAATGTTAGAGAAAGGTGATGACTACTGGATGATGAACAACCAAGTGACGAATCAATACAATCAAAAGATTCCTTCTAATGACTCCATAACTCCAGTGAACATGATGAAAGATATGAACCAATTCACTGACTCTCAGATGACTATTAGTATGAGTTCCCAGGATTTCCCAATTCAATCAAGCAGCGAACAGGAAATGGTTGTTGAAGATTCAAATGCAGATCTAAGCGACGACGCAGGTCTGTCAAATTCTTCATACCAGTCAGGTAACTCTATAACATCATTGAATTCTTCTCCTTCAATGGCAGCATTTGATATCTCATCCAGACCAAGTATCTCCAGCCTGAGTTCCGATATGCACGTGCCTCAGAATTCCGAGAAGTTCGTATATCATGACGGTGACCATCACCACCAAACAGCAGCTGAAATTACAGCCATCAACCCAAACCACCAGTGTGACTTAATCAATCCAACAACCAACAAACCTTGCAACAAGCAATTTTCCAGACCTTACGACTTGATAAGGCATCATGAAACAATTCATGCTGCAAAGAAGAAGATTTTTAGGTGTGTGATTTGTGAGGGAAGGTACAATGGTGGACAGGGCAATGGTAAGCTGAAGACATTTTCAAGAGGCGACGCTTTATCAAGACATATTAAGGTCAAGCATGGTCTCGTTGGTCAAGAAGCATTAAATTTGATTAATGAAGCCAAGGCAAATGTTGAATTCGTTGCTGTTTAATTTATTGGAAGTATATAGTAGAAATATGATTCATAATTACCAAACTGTAAATAATTATTCCGCTCTTTGTTTAAACGACTTATTTTGCCCTGTGCTGCAATTACTTGTTGTTATTAAAAATTAACCGTATATATCCTTCTATTTAACTATCCAAACTTTGACGCCCCAATAACCTCATACTCTACCGTTTACACCACCCTGTTCCAACCCTTCTAATTTCTTGTAGGTCAAATATTGATAAGCCACAAGAATATCTAAACTCATTTGAAACAATGCAGCAAACATGAAAATTGCGGTTGCATTGTCAGTGCCAAAAATCAAATAACTGATTTTGGTACAATCACCTCCCAACCAACTTAACAATAGAACAACCTTGAAATTTTTGACTGATTGGACACGATTTAATAATAAGACTTGAGGTAATGGTAATAAGGACTCAATAAACAAACCCGTAAAACCCAAAACATTTCCAAATGTAATGCTGTTTCTAAAAATTGCAGTTAAGGCACCTAAAACCAATATAAACCGAAGCAAAAATTTCCAATATGATCTAGCATCTGCCCATTGCCAGAAGTCGTAAGGTCGTCTGTATTGTCCATCAAAAAAATATAATCCTTGCTTAAGCAGCAATTTAATAAAGTTGACGATATGAATGCAATTTTTTATTATTCGATCCAGAATAGGGACATCCAGGGAAAAGATCAGAGATGCCCAATTATACAGAAATCGACTTCCTTGATCTGATGACATTGAATCCATTAACAGCAGCAGCCGAGACCGAGATGAAGGTGGAGCATATAAATTTTCATTTGAAAACCATTTGCTACCAAAACCGGCTTCAAAACTTGGGTACTCTTTTAAAAATTCTGGATTAATGTCAGCTTGAGATCGATACTTAAGAGAAGTGTTTAATAAAAGACAATGAATTGAGATCATTACACACAGTTGGAAAAGTAAGGCAAGCTCAAAAGGTTGAACCACATAGTAACATATTCTCAAGATCGATGCAATCAACATAGTAGCACATATATCTATCAGAAACCCTTCGGAGGTTTGTTTTTTGTATATCCCGTAGCATGTCGTTCCGTAAGAAAAGAGGGGCGTGAATATGATGAAATTGTTGACCACTGTATGCAAATATGGGATATAATCGTAATCCACAAGTAAAGGCATTATTGAACTTTTTTATTGCTCAATTACTGGACCCGTGTGTGTATGCCATATGCCTGAAGACTTAACTTAAGTTGATTGTGTTTCTGTGGTAAAGAAGACAAATAAAAGTCGTGTCTAACAATTTGACCATATTTTTTTCATCGAGGCGCACTTTGGGCTGGTCTGGAGATGTCCGAGCAAGCCTTGTGCTGTGAAACCCATCAATGCAGTGATTACTATTATTAATTATGATGCAATGATCGCTTACGGTTGAGGAGTTACAAATTTTTATAGAGATAATAATATAGGGACAATAATAATTACTTTGAAGAACAAGGTTTACAGTGTTGGATCGACACAATAGTTAGTCCATTATCACGTGAGTTCTTCTCAATGAACCTTGCTATCGGTGTGGAGAATTGACGAGTGCTACCACGGAAGGAGGCTCATGTGCCGAGGGTCATGTGAGTCAGATAACACAAGAAAGTTAACTGATTTAGCGATGCAAAAGGGGGTAAGCTAAATATTGATTTGAATATTATTCTTCGCTGAAACTTCGGTGAGGGTCTCGGAGTCATGGAGCGTCGGAGTATTACCAATTGAACTCATCACTCACCCCCCCTTAACAATTTCTGTAGACAATAGCCCCAAGACATGCTACCGCTTTTGTAGGGTTGCCTGCTCCGGGTCCGAGGTGTTTCTTTTTCAATCACTCGGAGCTTCGCGCCGTAAAGTGGTGCTCTCCCATGGAAAACGCACTCTAAAGGTCCTCGGCCCGTCCGGAGCCGAGTCGGTCCCCTTCGGCAGACAGCCTCTTTGGGGTATAAGCAGGCCAAATGGTTGACGCGGGCCACATTAAGGGTAAAAAAAAAAAACCGTGAGGTGCGCCCAACATGACTCAACGTGATTCGAGTAAATTTTGTGGGGGAGGTTACAGGAGACTTCGGACTTTGCTCCAGGGTATACTACACTATACAGAGTCTTATATAGCTAGGTTAATTAAAGCCGTTCATCAAATATCATATAGCCATCGTTACAATCTTCTTTACATACAAATGAGGCACTTAGCGATCGGCGTTTACACTGATTTACATACCTATTCGATCACCCCCGTTCATCCGAGCAATGCACCTCCAGAGTCGTCCCCAGTTCAAGTTTTGGGGAAAGGATTAACGGAACCACAAAAGTCTGGGGTAATATAAATAGGTGAAAATATCTTCTCCATATTATATTTGTACAGCAAAGCTAATTAGTATGTACTTTCAAGAAGTTATCAAATACTCCAAAGTTTCCTTTCAAAGTTACCTTGACTTGAAGTCCTCTCTGTCACTAGATTTCGAATTATTTCAACTCTAATCAGTGTCACATGGGCCTTTAAATCTCATCATTTCGTCGCCGATTCGTCATTGACATTTCGTCGACAAAGAATTGGTATAAATATACCCCACGGAGACCTTGAATTAAAATTTCGTTACCCCACAAATCAATCAAGATCATATAAACTAACAATTAACAGAATTAAAATGCCAGCTTACACTAAAATTGATGTTGATGCTGAAGACAAGTTCTTCCAAGACCAGGTTAAGGAAATTAACAACTGGTGGAAGGATGAACGTTGGTCCAAGACCAAGCGTATTTATTCCGCTGAGGACATTGCCAAGAGAAGAGGCTCCTTGAAGATTGATTACCCTTCTTCCAATCAAGCTAAGAAGTTGTTCAAGCTTTTGCAAGAACATGACAAGAATAAGTCCGTCTCTTTCACCTTCGGTGCTCTTGACCCAGTTCACATTACTCAGATGGCCAAGTACTTGGATTCCATCTACGTTTCTGGATGGCAATGTTCTTCCACTGCTTCCACTTCTAACGAACCATCCCCAGATTTGGCTGATTACCCTATGGACACTGTTCCAAACAAGGTTGAACACTTGTGGTTCGCTCAACTCTTCCACGACAGAAAGCAACGTGAGGAAAGATTGGGCTTATCCAAGGCTGAAAGAGCTAAGCTTCCATACACTGACTTCTTGAGACCAATCATTGCTGACGCTGACACTGGTCACGGTGGTATTACTGCTATCATCAAGTTGACTAAGCTTTTCGTTGAAAGAGGTGCTGCTGGTATCCATATCGAAGATCAAGCTCCAGGTACCAAGAAGTGTGGACACATGGGTGGTAAAGTTTTAGTCCCCGTTCAAGAACACATCAACAGATTGGTTGCCATTAGAGCTTCTGCTGATATCTTGGGATCCGACTTGCTCTGTGTCGCCAGAACCGACTCCGAAGCCGCAACTTTGATCACTTCTACCATTGACCACAGAGACCACTACTTCGTCATTGGTGCCACCAACGAAGATGCTGGTGACTTGGCTACTTTGATGGCTGAAGCTGAAGCTAACGGTATTTACGGTGATGCTCTTGCTAACATTGAAGCTGAATGGACCAAGAAGGCTGGCTTGAAGTTGTTCCACGAAGTCGTTATCGATGCTATCAAGGCTGGAAACTACTCCAACAAGGACGCTTTGATCAAGAAGTTCGTTTCCAAGGTCAACCCACTTTCCGAGACTTCTCACAAGGAAGCCAGAAAGCTTGCCAAGGAGATCCTCGGTAAGGACGTTTACTTCAACTGGGATGCCGCCAGAGTCAAGGAAGGTTACTACAGATACCAAGGTGGTACTCAATGTGCCGTCATGAGAGGTAGAGCTTTCGGTCCATACGCTGACATCATTTGGATGGAATCTGCTTTGCCAGACTTCAACCAAGCTAAGGAGTTCGCTGATGGTGTCAAGGCTAAATGGCCAAAGCAATGGTTGGCTTACAACTTGTCCCCATCTTTCAACTGGAACAAGGCTATGCCAGCTGAAGAGCAAGAGACTTACATCAAGAGATTGGGTAAGTTAGGTTACGTCTGGCAATTTATTACCTTGGCCGGTTTGCACACCACCGCCTTGGCAGTTGATGATTTCGCCAAGAACTACTCCGAAATTGGTATGAAGGCCTACGGTCAAGCCATTCAAGACAAAGAAATTCAACTCGGTGTTGAAGTTGTTAAGCACCAAAAATGGTCCGGTGCTGAATACATTGATGGTTTGTTGAGATTGGTTACTGGTGGTGTTACTTCCACTGCTGCCATGTCCAAGGGTGTTACTGAAGATCAATTCAAGGAAAGCAAGTCTTCTGGTAAGATTTAGTAGTTACATATTCAATCCTACGTTATACGATTTTAATAATTTGTAATCAATATCAGTAATAAATTTAACTTCTTTCATCCCTTTGACTTTCAAATAAATTTCAAGTTCTTTAAGTGTTTTTTCTAGGCTTAGCCTTTAGAAAAGTTTTTGTGGGGTAGTCTTTTTTTCTTCTAGAAATTAAAAAATTAGCTCTAAATATATACATAGAAATATTAGTGATGTCATGGGATTTATTCAACCTGGGCGACCGACAAAACGCTTAAAGAGGAACAAAAGTGCTTTCAGAAGACCTCAAAAAGTTCATATAGATCCTGCCCTCATTGATACCGAGTTATTACAGAAAACAAGTATTCTAGAGCGACTCCCAGTTGAATTGATTCAGAAAATTTTTGTTTTGACCGGGATTCAAAGCAATAATTTGCCCTTCGTTAACTCATATTTTCTTCTGATTTTGCAAGCAAATAGCCATGATGGAAGTTTAGAATATAAGAAAGGACATAAAGTTGGTTTGATCAAGGAAATAATAGATCATAACTATAAATTTGACCTCAATAAAAATTTGAAATTAGAGCTCATCGCAGAACGGATAGCTTACTTTAGAAGCAACGCAGATGATGAAATCATTGATCTGTTGCAAAGAACTACGGAGAAATATCACGAACAAAGATGGGTGATTTCATCAGATGCATTTGATCGAAAATTCATGACATTGGAGACCTTAAATCAGTTGAATATAGACACACTGATTATCGAAGAAAGAGCAAAGATTGAGCAACTTGTTGAAAGCAGATCTTTTTATATTATACAACAGTTAATATGCTATGAGCTGCAGATCTTACTGCATCATGAGACTTTGGCTGAAGAAATAGGAATTTTGATCAAAGATCTTGGATGTTCTCCCCTGGTCAGATCACAGCTTCAACTGTCACCTATCAAGGTTACATCAACTTTGGTATCCAGTAGTGTGGATTTTCCGCCACGATTTTATCGAACAAAATGGACCGAACCAAAGTTGGAACTAGCTTCAAAAATGAACCAAATGTTTTCATTTCAATTCAAAGATTTAGATCAAGTAGTGAGTCGTTGTGTTGAAAATGGAGGCGATGTAACAATGGTCAGACTGATTGAAGGGTTGTGTGTGGATGTCACCTACACTCGTCCCCAAGCAATCATCCGGTTATTTCAAAATGGGTATTCAGATGAAAAATTGGCAAGACATTTGTTGACAAAATTCTACGAAAGCCAGCAATCAGATTCAGAACTTTGGGAGCATTTAGCTAGGGTTAAAAACACACAGCATTTATCATTGGTTATGGAGTACGAATCTCCTCCATCTTATATTATTGGGCTTTTGGGAAGGTAAGGTTTTCTTTTTATCAGATTAATTAGAATGTAATAGTAGAGACAAAATAGACATTTTTAAGAGTTTCAATTACAACGCAATTTAGACATAAAAACCTATATTTCAATTTACACATTATCTCATCAAGTCATTAAACTTTCGATGTGATGATGTCATTTGTTAAGTCTTTGGTCTGCAAAAGTAGGCAACACGAAGGAGGCTTCATGGATTTTCTTGTTGTAGTACTTCAAGTTTTTGGCGACAAAGTCGTCGGTCCAGTCAAATCTGACTGGCTTGGAAACAACAGCGTTAGCATCCTTAGAACAAACCATGAAACCAATGGAGCCTGATGGGTAGGTTGGAATCAAGGTGTAGGCGTACTCAGCCACTGGGAAAATAGTCTTACAATCTTGCTTCAACTTGGAGATAATGTCCATGTGCAAGAAGATGTTTTCTGCTTGAGTAGTGATGACACCCTTTTCAGTCAAGGCATTGTTCAACAAATTGAAGTAAGGCTTTTGGAAAAGAGACTCAGCTGGACCTTCAGGATCAGAAGAATCGGTGATGATGACATCAAAAGTGTTCTCGTATTCGGCCAAGAACTTGAAGCCGTCACCGATATGGACCTTGACTCTTGGATCTTGGTAAGACTTGGACATTTCTGGCAAGTACTTCTTTGAGACTTCAATGACAGTTTCATCAATGTCACACAACCAAGCTTCTTCAATGGATTCATGCTTTAAGATTTCTCTTAAAACACCACCGTCTCCTCCACCAATAACCAAAGCCTTCTTTGGGTTAGGGTGGGAGTTCAAGGCCAAGTGCGTGATCATTTCTTGGTAGGCAAACTCATCACGTTCAGTGACTTGGATACAACCGTCTAAGACCAAAACATTACCGTAATCACTGGACTTGAAAACCAAAACGTCCTGGTACTTTGATTGCTCCACGTGCAAGACCTTTTCAACCTTTAAGGACATTGCCTGACCGGGCCACATGGTGTCAGAGATTTCAGCAAACCATCCGTCTTTGATGGTGGGGTGAGTGAGTTCTTGAGCCATTTTGAATGTTTTACAATTAGAAAACTTTTGGACGAATTGAAATCAAAAACGAAATTGAAATTGAAATTGAAATTGATTGATCGTCGACTAAGAACGGGCCAGTGAAAAATTTATTTTAGATCGGTTGCAGCCCAATGCAGAACAAAGATTGGCATGCAGCTGAGAGTTAGTGCACTATCTGGGAATTGCTATGAGGGCGGGGGCTGGATTTAATGGAAGGTATATCAGGCTCGGTAATAGATATGTTGGGATTATCAATTTCAATTGTTCAATGTAATTTTTAAAAGGATTCGTTACCTTTTAATCCTCCATTTCTGTGATTAAACATTTACTTTGGTTGGACTTCTGGACTCACTTGACTCACCCGCATGCATGGGCAGATGAGCCAAGATTACCATAAAAGTGCGATTAGCGACAGTCCTAATAGGGCAGTATTAAACCGACACATTGAGAAGGCTAAAGTTGATTGTAATACTTTTGTTAACAAAATAATGAGGCCATAAAATTTCCAACTCACCAATACCATCTTAATTCAAATGATGTAAAATGAACCTCACAACAACTCGTGTAAGTCGTATCGTATCTGTTATGAAGTTATCCCCAGATTCTCTGGACCAACAGCTTATGTATGACCTGTACATTACTAAACCCATAGCGCGAAAAATAATCATCAAACATGAAAATTGCAAACAAAATCTTAAATTTAAAGTTAACCAAAATCGTTTTAAAACACGAACGGGTTCAAATCAAATCGACCCTCTTTTAAAACTCCACCCACCATGGCGTTTATAGAATACAGGGGGTTTGACCATGTATGGCAATACTCAGGACCATGGCTCTACTGGCTTATTGGCTTTTATTTGAGTTTGCCGGTACTAGCATACATTCTTTTACCAAGGCTTTCCAATAGAAGAAAATTCACTAATAAGAAATCCGCTACACTTTTCGTATTGGGGGACATTGGCCACTCTCCAAGGATGTGCTACCATGCCCAATCGCTTTCCAAACTTGACTACTACGTAACATTGTGTGGCTATGTAGAATCCCAACCTTCCGACGACGTTCTCGACGATACAAACATTCAAATTCAACCGATCAAGGTGATCCGTAACACTGCCAATTTACCCTTCATTATCTTTGCGGCCATGAAAATTATGTTGCAGCTGCTTGACTTGGTCAAATTGATGTTTAAGCATGGCTCAGTAGATTTCATTATCATTCAAAATCCACCGCTGATCCCCATTTTATTCGTGGCTATTATCTACAGAGCATGGTTTTCTCGTGATACCCGCGTTGTGATCGATTGGCATAATTTGAACTATTCAATCCTTAATTTGAAGTATAATAACGAAAAGCATCCTGCAGTTCGTGCATTGAAACTTTACGAAAAGCATATTGGCAAATTGGCGGATATTCATATAACAGTGACAAATCAAATGAAACAATACCTTATAGATCAATTCGAATTCTCACGCAAAAGAATAGTTACATTACATGATCGTCCCGGTAAGAATTTTATGCCATTATCACAATTGAAGTCAACTAAACAAGAAATCTTTTCCTACATTCCATTCTTCAAGGAATTAAATCTTAAAGGTGATTACAAAGTTTTGGTGACATCAACGTCTTTCACCCCAGACGAAGACCTTAATATTTTATTAGATGCATTAAAGTTGTATGATGGCGAGAGCTCATTACCGCCTGTCTTGTTGGTTGTTACCGGGAAGGGACCTCTCAAACAGTCGTTTTTGACTAGAAGTAAAGAATTAAAGTTTCTGGATAAAGTAAAGATCGAATCCGCATGGTTGACCTACGAAGATTATCCTTTGGTACTTGCAGCAGCCGATTTGGCAGTTTCCCTTCATACGTCATCAAGTGGTATCGATTTACCCATGAAGATTGTCGACTTCTTTGGTTGCGGTGTTCCTGTAATTACTTTAGACTTTCCAGCCATAGGGGAATTAGTCCAAGATAATGTAAACGGAATTGTCGTTGACAACTCCAAAGATTCAGCACAACAAATCTATCTTGGCTTGAAAAAATGTTTCAAAGACGACAACTTGCTTTCACAGTTGACAAATGGAGCGGAGAAGGAGTCTCAGTTGAGATGGGACGAAAACTGGGCTCAATCACTTGGTAAGATTTTTACGTGATTCCATGGGCAGCTAGTATTTGGCAAAGCTCATTATCCAAACCATCCTCATTGAAATCCTTTACCTTACGAGGTACCGAGTTTTCCTCATTCCAAAACTTGTACCCATCTTCATAAAATTGTTCCACCACTGGGCTTTCTGGGATTTCGTCGTCTAAATTGTTCTTAGGATTAACCACCATTTGGGTAACTTTGGTCCAAAATCTTGCAGTGTCTTTATGATTATAGCCTCCACCTCCAAGTAAAAGGGTGGGTACACAGCTTTCGTTGACTTTTGCCTCATGAACTAATTCTGACACGATGGTTGCGAAACCTTCAATTGTTAAATTCCATTCTTTTGCTTTATCTGTTCCTAAACCGTCAGCGCCAAGTTGGAATACCACAGCAGAAGGCTGGAAGCTTTGAATAATTGGCTTTATGGCCTTTTCAACAATAATTTTCAAAGATAGGTCACTTAGTCCTTTTTTCGTGGGTATGTTAATCGTTTTTTTATCGGTGGTACCTCCAGTTCCAGGAAAAAATCCTACATCAAACATATGGACAGAGCAAGTAAGCACTTTATTCGAAAATTTGTAGGCTCTCTCCACTCCGTCGCCGTGATGAAGATCCAAGTCTAAATAGAATACTTTTGGAAAATAAGTTCGTAGAACATTGATGCCTAAGACAATATCATTGACGTAACAGAAGCCGGAAGCCGCAGTCTTTGAAGCATGATGCCTTCCTCCATACCAATTGATTCCAACACTAGAACGTCCTTCTTTGTGCTCGGATATTAAATATCTGGCAGTGCTTATGGTGGATCCGGCGATAAGTTCAACGTAATCACGCATAAAGGGAAATATAGAACAATCGTAAAGAAGCCCAAACTGCTCTAGTTGCCCCACATTTTCTTCCACCTGCTTACGTCGTACCTCTACGGAATTGTTTAAGATCCTATTATCTGAAAAGATGTTAACCCCTCTATATCCGATTAAGTCTTCGTAATTTTCTGCTGTCTCATCAATGTCATCCCGGGAATTCAAAATTATATCGACGTATTCCTCACTATGAAACGACAGTAAGTCTTTAAACGTAGCTCGCTGGATGGGGATTAACTTTGCCTCTTTGATAATACCGTAGCTTCTGATAAGCCAATAAACGAGTGATTGACGGTCTTCATTCGAGGGTAACAAGTCAGTTATTTTCGTTACGTATTCAGAGGATGTGATTCCTACGCTTCTCATGGTCAGCATTTTTTTGGTGTCCCACGAAATGTTATATTAAATAATGCATGAAGTCAACATCAACCTTATTCTGAATGCAGTATCGCTCGACAGAAAATACCAAATGAGTGTTCACTATTCGAGTCCACTCATCAAATGCGTCGTCGTAGAGACTGCTCAGTTCAAGGCTTGTCAGGTAAATAGCCTTTTCACACTGTATTCTTACTTTGATATGTTCTATTATAGTCAAACATCTTACGAATTCGTCAATCTGCAACAACCGTTCAATGTAATCTAAAACCGCCAGAACATCTTCCATGTGAGGGCCTGCCTGCAACAATGAAGATTTGATCCAACCAGTCAATAACACTTTCAATTCTGGTAAATGTACTTGCCGACCTTGGAAAAGAGGTATATTTAATTGTTGGTCTGCATCTCTCATAAATTTCTCATTAATTATTGGAAAAGGTTGCAGCAGCGGTGACATAATGTTTTTTTTTTCTTTAACAAACTGCAACACCTCATTTTGAATTGAAGAAGGTAGCTCATCAAAAACTGATTCGTCAAAAGACTCAACGTGGTAATTGCTTGCAACTAATTTTGGAGCAGGGGATTTCGTAGGAGATTTAGTAAATATCTTGGGCTTGGGTGATTTAGTTGGCGACCGAGACGAGTTAAGTTTTCTATTTTTTGTGGGACTCGATTTAGGTGTTGAAGATCTGATGAGAGGTGGGATAGCAAAACCTTGCTGCTTCATCTCGGCTTCGATTTCGTTGCGGATGGATTGAGGTAAACTTTGGAAAACCTCGGGATCAATTTGGCCGATGTCTGTGTGGTGGTTATTGCTTTCGGGCTCTGGTGGAGCTGGATCTTTTTTAAATAATCTAGGGGATTCAGCTTTGGAGTTCTTCGAAAATGGCAATTGCATTTGACGATGCTTCTTAACTTCGTTCACGTCTTCCAAGTTGGTCATGGAGATGGCAATACCTCGTAACTCTGGTATAGGAATATTTATAAATCGGTACATTGCCTTCAACTCAGATCCTAAAATTCCCCAATCATTCGTGGCGACACCCAATTTGGCCGTCTTTGAGCTGTAAATACATTTTCCTGTGCCCATAAATTTCGGAGGATCAATCGGTGCACCAGGTGCTCGTCTTGCAAGCTTCAATGTCATCGTAGATCCACAGAGGCCCAATTCGATCAATCTTCTGTATAATTCCTTCGAAAGCTCTATGAGGAAGTTATCAACGTGCTGAATTGTTTGAAACCGAATTCCATAATTGACATCTACAGAAACGGTTTTCCTTTTGTACAATTCAACATCATCATGTATGTTGATACTGGTATTGTCTATCCCTCTAGCGTAGTTGTACAATTTCTCTCCTGTTTTTGGTCCAAAAACTGTCTGAAGTTTTTCTTTACCAATTGGCAAAATATCTCGAACGAGAGGATTTTTGATTGCAAATTCCCCAGAGAATTTTTCAAACAAGCTATGCCCAATACCAGGCAAACCTTTGAAAGGAGTGTCGAGCAAAATATTGTTCAGCTTTTCATCTAAATGGAATTGTCCATTGGGCTTTGCTTTCTTTGTAGCTAACTTTGCTAGCAACACATTTTGAGCTGCACCGACGCTAATGGAGCATTTTGTCAATTGCATTATTTCTTGTCTAATTTTGGTACAGAGCGCCTGAATCAGACTCAGGCCCGAGCAGTATGAACTTGCGTCAATCAATACTTCATCGATCAGGACGGGAAAAATGGCATCAAATATTTTTAAATTGATGAAATAATCGTAAAAGGCTTTGGAGGTCTCTTCATAGAGATTAAACTCATAATCTACCACCTTTAATTCAGGGCAAAGCTTTTTAGCTTGTCCCATCCACATACCGTTACGAACACCCTTGGAACGAGCCACATAGTTACAAGATGCAACATCTGAGGTTCTCTGACCATGTGATACCGCAACCGCATCACGATTAATATCAATATGTGGATGCTTCAAGACAGACGCAGTCGCAAAGAAGCAGTCAAAATCAATATGAAGTATGACTTTTTGATTTGTAGTATCAGGCGACTTTGGCTTACCCTCGTTCAAAATCTTCTTAACAAACATCGCTCTTAGATCAGCTTTCCACTTACTCAAATGATGTAGTCTTGAATAAGCAAAAAAGTGCTTTAGAAAGTCGGGATGTGTTGCATCAAGAGTCCGGCCACCTACTTCTGCGTTCATCTCCGCTATATGCAATTGAGCAGATTGGGAATTGTGATTTTCAGCCTCTTCATCCTTTTGTGATTGTGTCAAAGGCACGGGATCGTCCATAACCAGCTCTTCGATGTGTTGATCCTCTTTTGCCGGATTAGAATCGTCATTGGTGATGGATGTCATAACGTCTTCAGTAGGTCTGGCTGCAAAATCCAACCTTTTTTGTCCATATTGCACTTCTTCGATAAGTCGATAGTCGGTCCAATTAAGTAAGGTATTTTGGGCGACCGATTCAACTATCCATTTAGCCTTGACAACTTTATAGTTTTTGAATTGGATGCGTTTTCTCGGGGTTAGATGATCGCAAATGATATGGGTTGCAGCACCTTTATTGATGAGGTGGGAAATGAATTTGCCACCTCTGAGAAGAATGAGACGATGTATCTCGTCGATTGAAGGATCCGTGTGCCCATTAACGTGGATCAGGCATCCTTTAAAGATGGGGTCCGGAAGGACACCATTATGACGCTTTCTTTCCCACCTGACGTATTCTGCGTCTGCTAGTTGGAGTTTTGCTCTTTTATTGGCGAAATAACCATCATAATCGCCGAATTCGTGTCTTTCGCCCACCACAGGCTCGTCACCATTTGGAAGTTCTGAATCTTCGGTCGCATTTGGAGATTCTGAAGTTGCCTTAACAATTTCTTGAGACGGTTCAATATTATCATCTTCTACCACCTTCAGGTTCTCCTCACTGGATTTACGCACTACACTTACTACAGACGTTACCACATTTTCGCTTTCGTTTTCGATGCTTGAGGGTTCCACCACAAGATCATCGATTGGCTCATCGACATCGGTATCCTGAGCTGAAAATTGCGGCTGCCTACTAGGACTGTGAGCTGATGGCTGGCGAGATCTAGGAACCTGTATTCGCATCAATATCAGGTCCATACTATCACCAAATGGATCACTCGACGAACCAAACAGACTGGGCACCCGTAAGCGGTCCAGCGGCTGTTTTGAGTCAGGGGGCGAGGCTGAGGGAGCCTTGTGGCGTATTAATGATTCTTCCAGGTGCTGCAGAAGTGAGCGTGATGTTTCTAAATTTAGACGAACAGAGGCATTGTTCGCCGAATTTGAAGACGGCATATTGACGGTAATTTTTTTTGGATTCGTATTATTCAACGGTACTGACACTTATCAAGGGCCAGACCGGCCAAGACTTGGTAGCTTAGCACGATTAAGATTAAAAAATGCTGCAAAAAAAATACCACAAGCAATAGTACTCAGAAAAAAAAAAAATGAAAGCTGACCGTACACTAAAAAAATTGTTGTTGCCCTCGCATAAATATTTACGCGGGTATTTTTATTGTAAGTGTTCCTGCAGAGATCACTGTGATCGTGATCACCAAAGTTAAATAAAAAGCATTCGCAAATATCGTGAACAACACACACAATGGTATGTAAATTGGGATGGTTTTAGCGGTGATAACGAGTTTTCGTCTGTTAAAGGATGATAAAGTTCCAATCTTTTATCGATAACATCAGATGATGGAAAAGGGTTTCATTCCAAGGTTCCTCATTGAAAACTTCAAACTAAAGGACAACATGCATTTGTTTTCTTGAGCTACGGTTTATTAAGTATAGACGAGACATACTAACTACAATTTTAGGCAGAAAAATTATCCGAACAACAAATTGCTGAATTCAAGGAGGCCTTCTCTCTTTTCGACAAGGATAACGATGGAAAGATCACTACCAAGGAATTGGGTACAGTTATGAGATCTCTTGGACAAAATCCATCCGAATCCGAACTTACCGACATGATAAACGAGGTTGATGTTGATTCTGATGGAACCATTGATTTCCCTGAATTCTTGACTATGATGGCTAGAAAGATGAAGGATACTGATTCTGAGGCTGAAATTGCTGAAGCTTTCAAGGTTTTCGACAGAAATGGAGACGGAAAGATAAGTGCCGCTGAATTGAGACACGTTTTAACTTCTATCGGTGAAAAATTGTCTGATGCTGATGTTGACCAAATGATCAGAGAGGCCGACACCAACAATGACGGAGAGATTGACATCAAGGAATTTACTCAATTGCTCGCTGCCAAATAAGGGTTCAATTGATCGCTCCGTTGAATCATAATGTTATTTTAATTGTATGTGAAGTTATTTGTTTTTGGCCGTAGATTCTTCTAACGTAAGGTTATATTTTTACGATTTAGAATCTTATATTTCATTTCCTTAACGAAGTTATTATATGACCGTTCTTTACACCATAATTTCGTTTTGGTACTCATTTAAATACTTACAATGGTCTTACGACTAAATTAGAAATCTTTCTTTATTAAAACTTATTTATCAATTAATCTTTATTTTTTTATCAGCCCAAACATGCTTGAACGTTGCGTGGTTGGACTTCGAAGGATTTGTGAATTTACTCGTGGGAAGGCCTGTCTTTCACCAGTATCGTACATACTTTCCAATTGCTTTCTTTTAACGTCTTCCTCATCTTCATCTTCGATTACATTGTCCTCAGTTTCAAATCGCACCTCATCAATGTTACGGTTGAGCATGTATCTCAATGCATTATACCAGATATTGTGTCTTTGTCTAGAAGCGCAAGTGATCTTGACACTTCTATTCTGCGAATGGATAATGATACTTTTATGGTGTAATCCAGGGGGTAATGGATTATTGTCTTCAACACTCTCCACTCCTATAATGGCTGCTCCTCTAGTTTTCACGTTCTCTGGGTTCCCGAGAACAGGATTTCGGGTACTCCAGTAAAGTGTCATCGAGTAAGGATGAACCCAGAAGTAACGTTCGTGTCTGCTTTCAGAAATTGAACTAAATGGTCCCAATTTTCGGTAATACTTGAAGACGTACTCACCGATGACTACCTGGGTAATGGCAGGGATCATGGACTTGTCAGTATAGGAAACATTGGTAGCCATAGACAAGTTTGCGGTGAACATGGATTGTACAACACTTTGAGCGTCGTCGGCACGAAGAGAGTTTGTTGATCTGGATTTGTTGAGAGTCTTTCCACTAACACCAATTTGGTCATCAAATTCTCTTGTCAAGTGTGCACTTGGACCAGGAAGGTCAGTTACATCATCCTTTCTGTAGCCTCTCTTTTCAGCATACTTCTTAAACTCACCATCACCCAATTTCTCAACATTCAACTTGTCGCTTTTACTCAACTTTGCGTAGTAGGAGTTGGGTAACACGGTCACCTTGTCTAACGCAGGTTTGGTTGCAACGGTCGTAGCCACAAAGGAAGCAGCAGGAATAGCAAGTAAGTTGTACTTGGAAAGGGCAATCCGGCTGAATTCCTCTTGATTTTCCAAAATATCCGATTTTTTCTTGACCTCCAAATACTCAGTTTCTGGCATAACCAGTAATCCTAATTCTCCACCTTTAGCATAAATGTCTTCCTTTGTTATGACAGGGGAATTAGTACCAAGAGCAGCACGATCCTTCAACTCCATGTACTCAGACTTGTTCAATGGCACAAGGCCGAATTCACCCAGCTTCTCCATAATCATTTCCTTTGTGAACTCTTGTGGTTGTTTCAATTCAAACAATTCAGATTCTCTCTGAGCTAATTGTTGCTTTAAACCAAGAAGAACGGATTCAGGAACCACCTCCAATTGAAGTAATTTGGCCTTCTCTTTGATTTCATCCTCCAGCAAACTTGGCTCTTTCTCCTCAGTGGCCACTGAACTGGAAACAACAAGCCCTAAAGCTGCTGCACTCTTCTCCAATTCAGATCTATCCATAATAAACGATTCATTGGCGTCCTCGAAATTATCTGCATTGTTCTTTTCTTGTAATGCAGTGAGGATGGCCTTAGGAACGACTTCGTAACCTCGAGAATTCAAGCTATTTGTCATGTGTGGAACACTATTCATATTGGAATGCTCCTCTTGAGTCAACATGACATGGCCCTCGTCGCTCACCCTGTCTTTCAAAGGTCGATTTTCCTCAATCAACAAGCCCAAAGACAGTGCCATAGCTGTAAGTTTTTGAACAGAGGGATTGATAAGACCCAGGTATTCATCTTTATTAACCAAAACTTGATCATTTTGACTGGCCCTATCAGCAAGAGATGTCTCCTGGAGGGTTTTAAGAGATTTCATTTCCTCTTCTGGTATCAAAGTGAATCCGTTAACCGCAGCGTTCTTCTTGATATACTCAATGGATGGTTTGTTGACTTGCAATAAAAGAGCGTCGTATTCTTCATTGGAAATCACCTTGTTGGTGGCCAACCTCGACTCAATATCTTTGAGGTTTTCATATTCCAGTCTGCCCAACAAGACACCCGAAGCGAGTTTGTTCTCCATTGCTTTAAACTCATTGAGCTGCAGCTTTGGAACGAGTTCATGGTTCAGCAATTTGGACTCAAGAGATTTCAATTGATTGTATTCTGCGGATGGAACAATTTTTCCCTTGGATACTTGATTCTCAAGGTTCTTGAATTTTTGAATTTCAGCAACAGACATTATCGTCCCTGCTGCAGCTGCACTCAGAGCAGCGGCCAACAACATATGCTCTGCCTTAGGAACCATTACATGGTTCCCAGACTTGACATTTTCGTCCAATGACTTCAAGCGATCGTACTCAAAATTATCGACAAGAGTACTGTTTTGGAGCAGCGTTTCAAGTGCTTTAAGTTTTTCATACTCTGAAGCTTCGACCAATGACTTTCCAGCAACACTGGCTTCAATTTCTCTTAACTTTCCTAATTCCACATTGTCAATCAAGGTGCTAAGCACCAAACCTTGTTCGAGGGATTTCCATTTTTCATACTCTTCGTTACTTACAAGTGTTTTAGAAGAGAGACTTTCTTGAAGTTCCTTCAATTTTCCATACTCTTCAGTATCTACCAAAGTGTTGGCAGAGAGACTGCGTTTGAGTTCCTGCAATTGAGCGTACTCCTCATTATCTACCAAAGTATTAGCAGAGAGATTGCGTTTGAGTTCCTGCAATTGAGCGTACTCCTCATTATCTACCAAAGTATTGGCAGAGAGACTGCGTTTGAGTTCCTGCAATTGAGCGTACTCCTCATTATCTACCAAAGTATTGGCAGAGAGACTGTGTTTGAGTTCCTGCAATTGAGCGTACTCCTCATTATCTACCAAAGTATTAGCAGAGAGACTGCGTTTGAGTGTCTGCAATTGAGCGTACTCCTCATTATCTACCAAAGTATTAGCAGAGAGACTGCGTTTGAGTTCCTGCAATTGAGCGTACTCCTCATTATCTACCAAAGTACTAGCAGAGAGACTGGATTGAAGCTCTTGCAATTTAGCATACTCTTCATTCGCAACCATGGTTTTTGTTTCAAGACTTTGTTCGAGGTCTTTCAATTTGAGATACTCCGTATCATCCACAAATCTCTTACCAATGCTGTTTTGCTGAATTGATGTTAATACCTGATATTCTTCACCTGTGGTGATAACCAAACCCAAGGCTGTGGCAGCTCTATTGATATCTTCTACATTAGGATTTAAAAGCTTCGAGTGCTCATCTGCTGGAATGACAACTAAGCCCTTGTCTTTGGCACGAGACTCAATAGTCTGTTGACTATCTTTTTCTAATTGCTCAAGTCTGTTCAAAGTGGAGTTATGTTCTTCGCTCCCGACAACAACCATATCCAGCTTCTGTGCTTTTTGCTCCAAGGTTTCTTCCGCATTTGCTTTCAATGATGAATACTCTTCTTTCCCGACTGCAACCATATCCTGCTCTAAAGCAAAATCATGAATGGACTTGTTTGAAGCCTTTTCAAGTTCAAGTAATCTAGAAGCTGGAATGATTTTGTGGTCATGGAGATCAGCAGCTTTCTGAGTCAAGAAATCAAGGCTAGGGGAGTCAAGCAACATCTGATCCGAGTGATGCTTCTCCATTGGAATTGCAACGTGATTTAATTCTTTTGCCTTCAAATCAAGAGGTTGCGAAGCCGATTCCTCCAACTTGCTCAAAGATTCTTTTGATAAAAGCACGTGGTTGTAGGATTCTAGATGTTCAGACAATGCCTCCAAGCTTGGTTGCTTGAGTTCTTCAAGCTCTTTCTCTGAAATAGCAACATGACTATGCTTCTGAAGCAATTGAGCAAGTCTTTCAAAAGATGGTTCGACAAGATTCGAGTAATCTTCTTCAGAAACTGAAACATGTCTGTGTTGCTTAAGCATTTCAGCAAGGGTGCCAAGTTTGGGTTGATTTAACTCAGTGAGCTCATTTTCACTTATGGTGACCAATTGATGTTGAGCAGTAAGCTCTTTAATAGTGTCCAACAGTGGCTTGCGCAAAGACCTCAATTCATTTTCATCAATTAATACAACATTTTTTTCTTTGGCGTGATCTTCGATAGTTTTGGATGCCTTGTGAGTCAAAGATTTTAATTCGTCATCTGAGAGAATAACATTGCCCCTAGATTTTATCTTTTCGTGAAGATATTCGTCAGTAGGATTTTCAATATCTGTCTGAAGTCTGTTCCATTCCTCCAAAGGAACCGCTCTGAATCCTTCTTCTTCTGCCTTTTGTGTTACGGATTTGCTTGAATTCTCGACCAAGATGCTATAATCACTCTTTGGAAGTACATGGTGGTCGTAAGACCTGGCAAAATCCTTTAAAGTATCAAGCTTCGGGTTAGTTGCCCTTTCGTTGAGGTCGGCAAGTGTTGCAGCATCCAAAACATGAAGACTTTGTTCTTTGGCCTTTTCATGAACAGACTTGTTAGATTCCAATTGTATTAAATCATAATTGTCTTGTGGGACAAGGACATGGTTCATAGATTTTACTTTCTCATTGAGGTAGTCTAGGCTAGGCAGACTAATTCTTTCAACCAAACCGTCGTACTCGTTCACATCTAAAACATGCAAACCTAAAACCAGTGCGCTCTTAGTGATATCCTCTTTAGTAGGCTTCATTAAAGTAGCGTACTCGTCCTCCAATACCAATGTATGTCCCAAGAGCTTGGCTTTTTCCTCAAGATAGGATTTTGAAGGATTCATGCTTGTAAGCTCTAGGTTGTAAAGCTTGGCTTTTTCGGTAAGATGATCGACCGACGGAGCATCACGATGACGTTCCAATTCAGCAAGTTTGGTCTTTTCCAAGACACATAAACCATGTATATCAGCCTGTTTCAGAATTTGAGAGGTCGACGGGTTAACCAATTCGTCATACTCAGAGTCAGGAATAATCGTCAACTTGAGCTTCGTAGCCTTTTGACGAAGCATATCTTGGGTAGGATTAACCGACTCCTTTTTCAAGATATCGTATTCTTCTTTTGCAACGAGTACTTTGCCTGCCTTAGAAGTGACATCTTTAATTACATTGAGAGACGGCTCTGCAGCCATCTGTTTCAAATTAACCAATTCCTTATTCTCGATAATGGTATGTCCCTTATTTTTGGCAAATGTTTGTATACTCTCCATGGACGGATTCGTCGCAGAATCCTTTAATTTAAGAAGTTCCTCTGATGGCACTACGGACATGCCAGCAGATTTAGCATGTGAATGAATGTCCGAGACAGAGGGTGACTGCAATTTGCTCAACACATCTTTTGCAATAATTGCTAATCCCAATCCTCCAGCGAGACTCTCAACGTGAGACTTTGATGGCTTTGTAGATTTTTTAACTAAATCATCGTGCTCCTTCTTCGGAACCAAAACTAAACCAGCCATACCCGCCTTCTCTTCAAGATGTTCGATAGAAGGTGAAGATGCAAGTTCGGTCAAATTACTGTAGTCTGAATTGGAGACGACAACGTGATTGTTTTTGTTGGCTAAAGATTTAATTTGGTCTAAAGAGGGCGACTTGTATGAATTTAACTCATTGACAGGGAGAAGAACGTGATCATGCTTTGCGCTTTTTGATTTAAGCATTTCAAGCGAGGGGTTTTCAGACGAGGCTACCAAATCATCAAGTTTGGCTTTTGGAATTAGTTCTAAATTCAAATCAGTTGCCTTCTCCCTGAGGTACACTTCTGATGGGGCTTTCAATTGTTTTGATTGTTTTGAAAGTTCCTCGACAAGTCTGCTGTATTGTCCGTGATCCACGAGTTTACTATTGTTCATTTCTGCCAATTCTCTCAATCTATCTACATCGGGTGATAGTAATTTCTCATACTCAGCACTTGGCAAAAGCGTTTGATTTGACTGGAGAGCTTTTTCGAGCAAAAATTCTTGGGAAGGATTTTCAAAGGTCTTTAAAAACTTCTGGTATTTGTGGTCTGGAAGAACAACGTGTCCCATATTAGATGCCTTTTCCGTTATTGTTTCGATACTAGGCTTATTGGCATCAAGTTCCAAACTTTCAAGCTTCTCTGATGTGATTATTTTCATACCGTGCTCGCCAGCCTTTCTAGAGAGAAACTCGATTTCTGGTGATTCGACTGAACGCTTCAAACTATCGTGTTCCTTTTTATCGATCATAACCAGGTTTTGGTTCCGCACAAGTTCGACCAATTTCTCTCTTGATGGGTTAATGAGAGTCTTATGACTTTCTTGTGAAAGTAAAACATGACCAGAAGCTTCCGCTTTAGCCATAAGGTGGCTGATCTCAGGATTGTGTGCGAGTTTTTCGAGCTTGCTCAATTCCGCTTCCGCAATAACAGAGTGTCCCAAAGTTTTAGCAGTGCCTGAGATAGATTTCAAGTCAGGGCTACGCAATTTCTTCAACTCGGCTGATTGAACTAGGTCATGTCCCTTACTACGAGAGAGCTCTCTGAGTTTTTCTAGAGATGGCAGCTTTAACTCATTAAATTCTTTTTCTCCAATCGCAACAAGTCCCATAGATTCCGCCTTGGTTTTGATGTGGTCCTGCGAAGGAGAATGAGCTAAACCGTGTAAAGAATCGTAATCATTAGCTGATACAGCTTTAAATCCCTTCTCAGACACTTTTGCCACCAAGTAATCAAGTTCGGGATATTCGTAGCTCTTCAGCAATCGCTTATGATCTTTGTCAATTGACAGAAGTTTCTCTGAAATATCGGAATGCTGATCATTCAAGATCTTGTGAGTTTCGGTAAGCTTCTGGTGATTGCTAATCAATTCTTTATTGCTATCCAAAAGAGTTCCGTGTGTGATTTCGAGATTTTTGAGATCCTCGGAAAGCTTTCCATGGCTTTGACTAAGTTCCATCTTTTGACTTGAAAGCAAATTGTTCGACTCCGAAAGAGCTTCATGTTTAGCCATTAACTCATCATGAGTGTGTTTGAGGCTTTTGTTTTGTTCAGAAAGAGCCATTTGGGAATTTTCAAGATCGCTGTTGGACTTCAATAAAGCAGTATGACTAAGATTGAGATTATCGTACTCTTCAGAAAGGCTCTTGTGTTGTAAACCAAGGTCATCGTGTCTTTTATTAAGATTTTCATGTTGAATGTTGAGGTCATCGTGTTTTTTATTGAGGTTTTCATGTTGATTGTTAAGGTCATCATATTTTTTATTAATAGTTTCATGGTGAATGTTAAGGTCATCATGAGCTTTCTTGAGACTTTTGTGTTGTGTATCAAGCTCACTATGCTTTCTTGCGAGACTTCCATACAGAGAATCAAGCTCAGTGTGCTTTTCAGTAAGGCTTTTGTGCTGAGTTTCGAGGCTGTCGTGCTTTTTCGTAAGATTGCTAAGACTTGATTCAGCGAGACCATGTTTAATGGTGATGGTTTCCAAGTTTTGCTTCAACTCACTGTGCTCATCCTCTGGAATCATTTGATAACCCAACTTTCCACTCTTCTCCTTCAAATGGCTCTCCGTTGGATTGTGGGCCAATTCGATCAACTCAGCATGATCATCTTTGCTTAATGGAACGATACCCAAAGATCTTGCCTTTGAATTCAAATGCTCTATAGATGGAGAATGTGCCAATTTATGGAGTTCGCTAACATCGTCAGACAACAAAGCCTCATAGCCATGCTCAGATAATTTGGCTCGAAGATGATCCAAATCAGGGGATTCCGATTTTTTGAGAAGGATTTCGTAGTCATCAGTAGACAAGCTTCTGAATCCGAGGAGAGCGAGCTTCTTACTTAAGTACTCGTGTGAGGGAGATTCCACTGTAGTTTTCAAGACTTCCAACTCCTCATTGGGCAATCCAGAATAATTATGGGACTTGAGTCTTTCTTGAAGGTACGAAATTGTTGGATTCACATAGCTTTCATAATCTTCATTTGGAACACTTTGGTATCCCTGTGATGCCAATTTTGACTTCAAAAGTGTGACATCACTACTTGCATTCTTTACCAATTCGGAGTGTTCATCGATAGGCAAAGCCACGTAGCCCAAGCCCAGAGATTTCTCAAGAACATGTTCTATGGAGGGTGAGTGAGCCAATCCCAAAAGTTCGTCATATTCATCTCTTGGAATTGGGACCAAGTTGTGAGGCTGAAGTTTATTTTTTAAGTAATCAATCGAAGGCTGATCGGCTTGAGACAAAAGCCTATCATGTTCCTCCTTCTTCAATGCAACAAAGCCATGCCCCGCTGCTTTTTCGTGGAGGTAATCGATATGAGGTCGTGAAATTTGTCCTTCGAGCTCTTCAATTCTGCTCTTCAATTGGTGATGATCGGACATGGCCAAAACGACATGCTTCTTGTCTGCTGCATGCTTTTGCAATTCCATGATATCTGGATTTTTGAGTTGGTTCAATTCATCATGTTGCACCAAAACAAAGCCAGCTGCAGATGCCTTTTCTGAAAGATATGAAGTTGCGGGCTCGTCAATATTTCTTTGCAATGCCAATTTGTCATCATGTGAGATCAATTCAAAACCACAAGCCAATGCAAATTCCCTGATTTTTTCAATTGATGGTTTTGACAATGCCTTCAATTCGCTGGCTTTGAGAAGTGCTAATCCTTGGGCTTTACCCTTGTCACGAAGGAATTTCTCACTCGGATTGGCGTGTTCATTCTTTGGAACCAAAACGAGGCCAAGAGCCAGTGTTTGTTTTTTCAAATGGTCCTCAGAGGGGTTTCGCAACATTTCGTATTCTTTTGATGGCACTACTTCCATATTCAAAGTTTTTGCACCGCCAATCAATTGCTCGAGGGTAGGTTCATTAGCCTTTTTGTACAAGTCGGTGTACTCAGGGCGAGACAACGTGACCAAATTATGAAGCTCAGCTTTTTCTTTAACATGGCTGAGAGAAGGAGAATAAGCTAGCGTTTTCAAATTCTCAACTTCACCAAATGACATCAATGTCAAATGATGAGAAGATGCAAATGCAGTGAGAGCTTCCTTAGAAGGATTTTGTAATGCCTCCACTTGCTGCTTGTCCATTAAAATTTTACCAGCATTAGAAACATGGCCCTGAAGTTCAGATTCGGTAGGCTGGTTTGCTTTCCTGATAATTTCTTTATGATCATCATCTCGTATGACGGTAAAACCTCGACTCTTTGCCTTTTCTTCAATGTGCTCGTGGTGTGGATCATGAGCCAATTTTTGAAGTTCGTCGTAAAACTTTGTAGAAGACACGATCAAACCCAAATTGTTTGCTTTTTCTGTCAAGTAAGTCTTGCTTGGTTTGTCGTGCTCTAGTTCGATTTCTTTGTATCTTGCAAGAGTCTCCTTCGGAACCACAGACTTATTTAATTCTTGCAATTTAGAAACTAAATATGTCTCAGAGGGCGCTTTAAGTTGCTGCGCTGATTTACGAAGTTTGGAGACTTCCTCCTTAGGTAACAAATCGAGGCCCAATGCATCTGCTTTTTGTGAAAGATATGATTTTCCTGGTTCACGCAATGTTGCAGATTTATCAAGAAGATCAGTGTGATCAGACATGGTGATTGTGACCAAACCTTTGTTTTCCAACTTCTTCTTCATTTCCAGTTCAGAAAGTAGATCTTCGTGCTCCTTTTGAGTGAGAACAACAAGACCATGTTTAGATGCAACGTCCTTGAACTTATGTTCAGGTAATTCTGCAGACAAATCAGAATATTCCTCATTAGAAATGAGAACTAAATCGTGATCTCTAGCGTATTTCTCGACGGCTTCCCTATCGATGTTCGAAGCCGATTTCAAGTTTAATTCATCAGCCAAGATTTCTGTTTCATTCTTGTCTGAAGCAGAGTCATCTTCTGAATCCAGAAGGTTCATAATAGGACCTTGAGGTTTGACAACCATTTTGGAGTTATCATTATCACCCAAAATGTCTTCCCATTTTTCGTCATCATCCGATCCTAAAATACTGTATCTCGAATTTTTTTTTGGAGAAAGGAGGACCGAGTTTCTATTAGAAGGAACACCCAAGCTTCCCATGGTCAGATTAAAGTCAGCCTTTTTCGCCTTTTTCTTTGAAGGCGATACAGAAGAGTTTCTTGCACTGACATCAACTTTCTCCTTTTCCAGTTTAAGCTTGAGAACAGCATTTCTGAGTCTAGCATTGGCTCTGTGAGCATGTATTAAATTGGCTTTAAGAGTTTCTGCTTCCAATATTCTGGGTTTGGTGTCTTTGAGTAATTGTTCCAAATTTTCGTCCTCAGTCTCATCCTCGAGATCAAGACCCAAAGAGATGCTGGAAATAGACGCAATATTTTCCTCAAGATCTTCCAAATCTTTTGCAGGAGTCAATGCAGCAGGATGAACAGTTTTTTCAAGATCGGGACCAGATGTTTGTTGTTGTAGTTTGATATGCAATTTGTCGTTCTCGTCATTTAATTCCTGTACGGTATCATTAAGTTCCTTTACCTTGGAATCATAAGAATGCTTTAGTTTCTCTAAAGAGGATTCGATCTCTCGATTTCTCAATTTGAAATCGTCGTTCTCCTTTTGAACTGCAGTAAATCTTGTAGTCTGTTCTTTCTGAGCCCTATCTATCTTTGACTTTTCAGAATTTACAGAGATTAATTGCTCATTCAAGGTTTCAAGAGCGGTTTCAAGATCCCAATTTTTCAGTTTCAAATCTTCATAGGTGTCTGCGTGCTGATTGGTTGTACTTTTTAAGACGGCTATCTCATCTTTATAACGAGAAAGCTCTGATCTTGAAGCTTGAAGCTTTTGTTTTACTTTCAGGTTCTCTGCTGTGAGTCGACGACACTCAGTCAAAAGATTTTCACTCAAACCCACCACAAAGTTCATATCATTACCTTTATTTTCAGGGCCTAACGCCGGAGGAGCGTGATGGGGTATAAGAGGCATTGAAGAGGAATGGCTCAAAGAATTTGAGGCTGAGCGCAGCAGATCTGGTCTTCTTGAGGCATTAGTGGAGCCAGTTGGACTTCCTGCCACAGTAGAGCGAGAATTGGGACCTGAACCTCCAATTTTAGGTGGTTTGGCAAGTGGTGATTGCGGTTTCTTTTCGCCGGGCTGGGCGGGCTTTGCTTTTGTACTGAAAAGACGCTTTTGGAAATCGGATAACTGCGAGCGGATGTCTTCACCTCCAGGTGTACTGGAGCCTGTGTCTTTGCCCTCTCTACGACGCATTTTAAGGGACAATTAACTCCACTATTCGGCAAGTTATGACGTGACGGTGTCAAAAGTGGTGAGGTTTTTAGCTGAATGATTCGATTGGTAAACAAATGCGCGGTGGGGCGCGAGGCGGAAACGGGAAAGTGGAGGAATTAAGTGGGAGATCCAAAGCCTTTTGTGATGGGTTGCGCGAAGAATGTGAGCTTAGCGAGAGAAGAATGCCAAAATAGCGCGAAGAATAGCGAAGGATAGCGCGAGAAATAGCGCAAGGAATAGCGCAAGGAATAGTGAGGAATTCGTTATGATTTGTATAGAATATATTAAGAATACATACTTTACTAATATGGTGATATCAATGAAAAAAATTTATTTAAGTTATAACGTTATGTATTTGAAACATCGTACGAAATTGAATTAATATAAAATTTATGTATAATATACAATTGTTATGGATCGACACTAATATGATTTAGAAACAAATAGAGAGAGAGAATAGAACCAATTTATTATGAAGCTATTACATTAGATCAAAAATACAATTACTATCAGATATGTTTTAAGTGGCCTTAATCGATTAAATTAAGAGCTCACAAAGACTTTGTTTTGTTATTTTATTAAAGTTAAACCCTACATCTCCCCCGCAAAAAATTCATTCGACTTGTCATTCCATAATTTTTCATAATCAGCCCACAAGATTGATGGGTATCATGTATACATAGAGAACCTGGAACTTCAACAATTTGAACTCTTATGCAGTTGAAAGATCATTTGTTGGTTTAAATATGTGACGGTTCATCAATTTTCATTTTAAGAATGCATCTGGTATGTATTTATATCTGCTCCAAAAGTTTTTATATAATATTGCAAACCGCTTCAATAGAGCTCTAATAATCTCAACATCTTCCACTATTTATGATCTTTTTATTTCTCCTTCTCTTAATATTCATCATTAATTCCTCCAAGAACCATCTCCCTCTTGTCATGACCCAAATTAAACCATCCAACTCGAGAGAAACTTTAAATTTCTGAAATTCAGTGAAGGACCTACCATTCCGAAGAACAAGTCTTTGAAATGGTAAAACACTGCAACAACAACCACATAACAGATCAAATAAAATAACTTCCTCAAGACAGCAGGCATTCTTTCCCCTAACTGCTCCACCATATACCCCATGACAAATATGGCAAAATACAATGCTGGTGCATAGTGGTGTATATATGTAACCCTAGCCATGGTAATGAATGGGAGATAATTGCAGAACCACGCCAAGAACGGAAGTAATCCTTGTACAATGAACTTATCCCATTCGGCATCGTGGATACCCTCAAAGTTCAACTTCTGTCTCTGCCAGCGCCAAAGTTTAGACCCACAAACAATAGAAAATACGACTAATGCAAGTGTTGAGCCCCATGTTACAGCTGGCTGTCCCACGAGAAAGTATTTGCGATCGTCCGCACTCCATCCACACATCCGAAGCCCAATTTGCGATATAGGCCATTGCCACCATTCAGACGACAAACGGTCGAATCTGTCAGGATCTGGGATCAAGGCGTTGTTGGAGGTCATCATAGCGTAGTTGAGAACCACAAATTCCTTCCAAAATCTTGGCTTGGGTGCCACATACTCGTGGTCAGGAGTCTCAAGCATGTCATTTACATGATTTTCCACGTTCCACCACGTGGTTTTGTCGAACTTGGTCATTGAGTACTTGCAAACAACCTCCCCTTGACCGAAACCCCAAGCTGGGTATTGATAACCGGTAGTGGTTAAGTAACATCCCAAATCGCGATGGCGTAAACGGAAATTAGTGGAGATCGGATGAATCTCATCGAGGCTTTCGTCATCAAAATAAGAATCAGGTGAAGCCTGTTGCTCAGTTATTTCTAAAACCCATTCATCTCTGATATCGCTAACTTCGAGCGATCCATAACATGATACTTCGTTGTGAGACGTCGAGATCATAGCAGGAATTGCATGAGAGTGAAGCAAAGCTCCAGTATCGTGATGCACCAAACGAATAACGTCTCCATCTCTCAATGGACGTAATGTGATAGTGGAATTATCATCGAGCTCTTCCGTAGCAAAAATTCCTCTTTTACCATGATCGAGATCAAACTCCACCAAAAAATCGTTATTATTGTCTTTGTATCCGTAGGTGGTGATCTGCTGTTGTTGAGATCCTTCTGGATAGACATGTCCATGGGAATGCAAAAGGTTAGGTGACAATCCGTGTGACCTGAGCGTGATGAGGGAACCGTAATTCACCGTTCTGGGACCGCTTATGATCTGATTATTGTGGAATGAAGCTTGGAGTAAAGACGAAACGGACCCGTCTCCTGGACCAGACAGGTTCAATATGGTGAAATGAATCTTAAAGCATGTCAAATATACCAAAAACGGGATGATAATTAAGGTCAAGATCCTAGTGATCCAAATGGATAAGTACTTTTTAGTAGTGGAAATTCCAGCAAGCCATTCGCAATGCTTCACATAAAGATCGTAGATGGTATAAATACCGAAAGTGGCAGTAATGAAAAGACCGACCCATTTCACCGAGCAAACGCATCCAATTGACACTCCTGAAAGAGCCAACCATGCAAAACCCAGTACCAGTAAAATACGTCCTTGTACACGAATCTGATGGAATTTGACGAGACAAAAGTAGGTAAGAACTGTGAAAAATATAAGCATACTATCAAGTAAGATAAATTTGGCCAAAGTAAGCGATATCAGCTCGAAAATTACCAGGATTGTTATCAACCAGATGGTAGCAGGCGAGTACCCAGCCACAACTGCAGTGATGTAGGCTAAAGGTGTACACGCTATGCCGAAAACAGCATTAAAACACCTCATTAAGATATGATTACAGTCTTCAGGATAATTTGTACCACTATCGAAACTAAATCCACCTTCATACCCGGCAAGATATCCAGAAAGTGCCACAAGCATTTTCCCCAATGGAGGGTGAACGTCGAAAAAGTACTCTCTTTTGAGGTAATGCAGTCCAAATTTACCAAAATGAGCTTCATCCCATACCACATAAGCGGCACCATTGATCCCATAAAAACGAACGTATGCTGATACTATTGTAAACAAAATAATTGAAACAATATGGAACCAAGTGGAGTCGGCTATGCCTTTACGAGACAGGGAATCGGCCAATTTGAGCAGTTCTGTGCGCTGAATGATTTCCTCTATAGTGTCATCTTTTGAGCCGACATTACGATGTCTAATACCCGATTCGGGATGTTGACTGACCCCTGTAGACATCAAAGATGGGGTTAAAGGTTGAAGGTTTTTGGATAGGCGGTGAAAAATCACGATCTGATGGTCACGTGGAGAATATTTGGCTGGAGCCTTGGGGGAGTGAGGGGTTAGGAGCACATGTTTCAAAACAAAAATATCGAAAAAAAAAAGTGTTTGAATCGTCTGCAGCTTCTCTTCTGACACGCATGCATACGATGTTGCAAGAGGTTTCTTCTGGCGGCTGTATTTATGGCAACGACATATTTATGTCATCTTGTTGTTTATAGCAGGTGCATCTTAGAGAGAGTTATTTCAATACTGAAGTAATTTTATAAACTAATTAATACGTATTTAATGAGATCGGCTTATTGGTGTCAATCAGTCTGAATAAAAGTTACTGCTTCTTTTTGCAAAGCTAAATATTTGCAAGTTGGTATGGAATAGATATCGAGAAAAACAGAGATATGACAAGTAGATGCTCAAAAGTTATACAAGCAATGGTAAACGAGGGTGAGCAAAGGTTGATAATCAATGTACCACAGGCTCAGAACTTTTTCGCTCATTTTCCCTTGATATTATTGAAGATGAAGATATCATTAATTTTAAATGATTTCTTCTGAGATGCCTTTCATGACCGCACCGCAATTAAAAAATTCTTAACCAGTCACGCTCTAGACCTAGATGTATCAAAGGCGGCACGATTCATATCAAATCTTTATTTGACAAATTCATGCATTACCTCTATTACTTTGCATATGATGCTCTACATTTTTTACTCTTTTGCTATAAAGTTTTCTTGTGATAATTTACTGATAAGGCTTTCATGTCTCTCAATATTATCGCACTGAAAATATGATGACTGGCGATATACTTGATTCATCTAAAACAACCAATTTGACAAAATTTGATGTATTCTACAAAAGCATTTCAAATGCTTGATTCTAATTAGTAAGTCATTGATGCTTGAGCTGTACCGCCACTTCCAGACTCGTATGGCGGCGTTTTAATCAAATAGTCCGCGACTTTTTTTTGAACGTGCCAAACTGGTTGCAGCTAAAGTATGAAGCATATAAAAAAGGCCAAAATCTATCAAATCTATAATACATATTTCCAAAAACATGATTGATAAAGAGTCACTTCAACAAGACAGCAGTATTGATTCAGAGTATAACGTAAATGAATTTCAACCAAATGGAAATCAGCACGGTCGTCATGATGATGAAAGCTTAAGCCAATACGAGAGAGTTTCGAATGATGACCTCGAAGAGAAATCATCAATGTTGGAAAGAATTTGGACCCGCTTATCATTTTTCAACACCGATTTGAAACAACAAAGAGTGAAGCTTATTTTGGATTTCGGATTCATCTATGTAATTATGGGATTCTTTGTCTTGGGAATATGTTCTATCTATTGGGGATCGTTGTATAATCGTAATTCAAGACTACCCAATTTAAAGTTTTTGGTGGTATTTGAAAACGATACACCCGTGGATAACATTCCTACATTCGGTGAACAACTCCAAATAATATTGAACACGACGGAAGCTAGATCTGTTGGAAGATGGGAGGTTCAAGACATTTCACAATTCAAAAAAGAGGCCGCTAAGAGAAACAATACAGTGGAACAAGAAATCACTCGCCAGATCCATCAACAATTATACTGGCTGTCAATATATGTCAAAGAAAATGCAACCTATGACTTTTACCAGGCATTGGTCAATAATGATGCAGCTTACAACAGTACTGATTCCATTAAACTGATATTTGAAACAGGTCGTGATATCTTGACAATTTCTCAATACGTGACACCTCAAGTGAAGTTAATCGAAAAGAATTGGTTGGATTCACAGAATGACATTGTCAGACCATTGATAAAGTATTTGAATAAAACTGAAAGTGGGTCTTTTCCCTTCAGCGAAACCACCATCGACCTACTTACAACTCCATTATCTTTCCAATACGTTGACAAAGTACCGTTTACAGACCCGGTGTTGGCAGCACCACTACAATTGGGGTTGATATTTATGACGATTTTGACCTTCTTTAACGTCAATTTTTTTGCTGATGTACATAAGAGAGTTGCTTCTTTTAACTTGAAAACACCTCACTTTTTATTCTATAGACTTTCAGCATCAATTATTTCATACTTTTGGCTTTCATTGATGTTTTCAATGGTAACTTTAGCATATCAAGCGAACTTTACCACTACGTTTGGTAAATCTGGGTACCTTGTTTACTGGATGGTTTGTTGGCTTACAATGTGGTGTGTCGGGGCTGTCAATGAAAGTGTTGCTCATATACTTGTACTCATATATCCACCACTTCTTGGATTTTGGTTATTATTTTGGGTCATCCTGAATATATCACCAACATTTGTTATGCTTGCCCTTGTTCCTAAATATTATCGTTATGGGTATGGGTTGCCTCTTCACAATGCCTATGAAGTTACTAAGGTCATCTTTTTTGACACTTATAAAGGAAATCTTGGCAGAAATTTGGGGGTCTTGTGTGGTTGGGGTGCAATCAACATCATTTTATTATTGTCAACTGCAGTAATAAATGGGGTTGTATCGAATAAAAGAGCTCAGAAGGCAGCCCAGGCCGCTGAAAAGGAAGAGTGATAGATCTTTTTAAAGTTGGCTTACTAATGAGAATTATATAAGAATGCTCAATTTATTTTGTTGTGGTTAGAACGAGGCCGAAACAATAATAACCAGTTTTTTAAACACGAGTAAGATCTATTATCATACAAGTAGTGATTTCTCTTGAAGTGAAATTCTAGAACCACTTACACCACTAAAAAAAATAATGAGAGTAACTTTTGGGTAAATTTGCACCCATATTCCCTCTTTGAGCTATTAAGAGCTTGACTGGCATATCACGTGATAGAGAAAATTATGCGAAATAAAGCAGCTAAATGTGGTAATACGAGTTGCTAACATTTCCACTAGCTGATAGATAGACTATACTTCAGAAAAGGATTAGAACAGAACCACGTTTTGATGCCTCTTAAAATAATTACCATACTTTTGTGACTGTTATCAAAAGATTTTGCTTAGGAAAGCGGCATAGTCTCGGACCGAATAATCACTCGGATGTCGATCCGACCAAGATGAAACAATTTTTCCAAGTATTCTAAGGATACGACGTAGAATATACCTGATTTAGACAGTTTGATAATAATTTTGAAAAAATGATTCTTCTTTTTTTGCATATTACCTTTTGTGTCTAATCGAACTCCGGGAATAAACTTTTTTATTGCTATTGCCGTTCGTCGTGCATACGTTTTCGGTGTCAATCCTTCTTTCCAGCAATCACGCCGTAGAGTCTCGATGCACTAATGGGTCGTATCACACTTTTATTGTGCTTAATAATTGAAATGAGCGCAATCTATTAGAGATTAAATTGAATTAAGTTCAAAGGCAATGTGACCAGTCATAAATATGGTCATCACTTAAATAACTTCTTAAATTAAATCCATTTATATTCCGGGGATTTGTAATCCGACTCATATCAATCATCCTGCAGCACGCCTCAATCGTAATCAAAATGATTATCCGATGATATCCCCGCGGCGATGAGGGCCATTCTCCGCATGGTTATGTCCGCGCCATCTTAACTTTCTTATATTTACTTATTTTATAAAACAATCAATAATCCTGAAAAAAAGAACTTAGTTACCAATCTTCTTAAAACTATGACTGCTAAAGGGTCTATTGAACCAGAAAGCAGTAGCGATATAGAACAGAATGTTACTGGGTTTCAACCCACCAGAGAAGAACAACATGATGATGAAAGCTTAGACCACTTTGAGAGGTCATCAAAAGATGATCTTGAAAGAACACCTTCAATGGTTCAAAGATTCCAGACTCGTTTGTCATTTTTCAACAACAAATGGAAGCAACAAAGAATTCATTTGCTTATGGATTTTGGTATCATTTATGCGGTCATGGGATTTTTCGTATTGGGTATCTTCTCTATCTACTGGGGTTCGATGTATAACCGTAATTCAAGATTACCCAATTTGAAGTTCTTAGTTGTTATTGACAACGATACACCTGTTAATAATATTCCTACATTTGGTGAGCAACTTGAAAAGGTGTTAAATTCAACTAAAGCCAAATCTGTTGGAGGTTGGGAAATTCAAGACATTACACAATTTAAGGAGGAGGCTGCCAAGAGAAATAATACAGTGGAACAAGAAATTAATCGCCAGATTCATCATCAATTATACTGGCTGTCAATATATGTCAAAGAAAATGCTACATACGATTTTTACCAGGCATTGGCCAATAATGATGCCGATTATAATGGTACCGATACCATTAAGCTGATTTACGAAACAGGTCGTGATTTCTTGACAATGACCCAATACGTTGTACCACAGGTCAAGGTCATTGAAAAATTATGGTTGAATGAACAGAGTGATACCGTCAGACCATTGGCTGAAAATTTAAATAATACCCAGAGATCAGCTTTATTCGATACCAACGGTAATATTGATTTACTCACAACACCATTGGCATTCGAATACGTTGATAGAGTTCCATACTCTGATCCAGTGTTGGTTGCCCCATCTCAAGTCGGATTGATTTATATGATCATTTTGACGTTTTTCAATGTTAACTTCTTTGCTGATGTTCACAAAAAGGTTGCTTCCTACAACTTAAAAAGACCACATTATCTTTTGTACAGACTTGCAGCTTCTATCATTTCCTACTTTTGGCTTTCTTTAACTTATTCGTTGGTGACTTTGGCATTCCAAGTAAACTTCAACGCTACTTTCGGCAAATCTGGTTTCCTTATTTACTGGATGGTGTCATGGCTCACTATGTGGTGTGTTGGAGGTGTCAACGAAAGTGTGGCTCATATACTTATTCTTGTTTATCCACCACTTCTTGGATTCTGGTTGTTATTCTGGGTCATTGTGAACATTTCACCAACATTCACAATGCTTGCACTTTCGCCTAAAATCTTCCGTTACGGTTATGGGTTGCCTCTTCATAATTCGTACGAGATTACCAAGGTCATCTTCTTTGACATTTACAAAGGAAATCTTGGTAGGAATTTGGGAATCTTATGTGCTTGGGGTGTAATTAATATATTTACATTAGTGGCAACGACAGTTTTGTTTGGCGTCGTCATGGGTAAGAGGGCACAGAAGGCTGCACAAGCCGCCGCTAAGGCAGGAGAGAAATAATCTAGTTAAAGCTGGAAAGTTAAGCAAATTACTTATAATTAATAATACATATAGCGTTTGAATATTCGACTATTTTTTTCTGAAAACACTCAACTCTTTATCATTATAGTAGTGAGGTGCCAACTCAGTTAACCATTTGCTATCAATAATCAAGCAGTTTCGCATGAATTCTTTACTGGTAAGAACCAATTCATGATAGATAAGCAATTTTGGCGGTGGTTGCACTTGAAATACTGATGAAGATGGATGAATATGCACAGATTGGTTTTTTTTGAGTGTTCTGTATGAGTCCCCCATTTGTGAAAGACGAGCCACATTGGGGAAAAATCCAGAGGTAATTGCCTTTTGAATCATTAAAGTAGTATCATTGGGCTTTTTGGTATCTTCTGTGACGATACCCGCTTTTTGGCACAACCTCCCAAGTTGATAACGTACCTCACGAGATCTTTTCATGGTTTTATATTGAATGTAATTATCACGACACCATTGGTTTGAGTACTCTGTGTTAACCCACTCGGTCCAGATTTTAAGTAAGGTCAAATGATCACCCTGCATTTCATGAAACCTTTCTTTACATTTATCAGCTGCTTCTCGTTTGTCTTTCGGTCGGTAAAATAAGTTTGAACTTTCACCCAAAATTGCAACGATCGAGAGAACTTCCTCACCCACGCCGTATTGAAAACTCGTAATGAGGCATTTGGCAAACATGGGATCTATTGGAAATTCCACCATGGTTCTGCCAATTTTCGTGAGAGTTCCCTTGGCACTAAGAGCACCCAAAGCGTACAATAATTCAAGCAGCTTGATTAAAGTTTCTGGACTCGGTGGGTCCATGAAATCAAAGCCGACGAGATCTGTCACTCCCAATGAGAGGAGTAGTAATACCACTGAAGCCAAATTTACTCGCAATATCTCTGGGGTTGGATTAGCTTGTAATTCATTGTAGAAAGACCATTTTGTATACAATCTGAAACACTTTCCTGGACCAACTCTTCCAGCTCTACCAGATCTTTGATCTGCAGATGCTTTCGAGCAGGGCACCACTACCAAACTCTCCATTCCGGTCTGTGGATTGAACACATTTTCCTTAACATATCCGGGATCAATGACGTAAGCAATACCTTCAATGGTAATGGAAGTTTCGGCGATATTAGTAGCAAGGACAACTTTTCTAGCATTTGGAGGAGTCGGTTCAAAAATTAATTGCTGTTGATCTGGAGGCAAATTTGCATAAATTGAACACACGAGTAATTTATTCTCTTTTAGATCCATTTGTTGCACTGCTTCATTCAAAGACTCTTCCATAGTCTCGATTTCTTCTTGGCCAGTTAAAAACACCAAGATATCTCCCTTTTTCTGCGTCAAGTGTACTTGAAAGATTGTTGTGATTGCTGCTTGAATGTAGTTCGCTTCTGGACTCTTGGTATAGTGTATATCTACTGGAAATCGCCTACCTGGAATTTTGAATACCGGAGCCCCATCGAAAAAGTCGGAGAATTTGTCAGCGTTAATAGTAGCAGAGGCCACAATCAACTTGAGGTCTTTACGTACCTTCAATATGTCCTTCAATAAGCTCAAGACGATTTCCGTGGAAACAGTTCTTTCGTGGGCTTCGTCAATCATTAAAGCACCATAATTCATAAGTTCTGGGTCGGTTAAAAACTCACGAAGTAAGATACCATCAGTCAAATACTTAATTTTAGTGTTTTCACTAGTTTTATCTTCGAAACGAATACTGTATCCCACCTCTTGGCCTAATTTGCACCCAAATTCTTCAGAAACTCTTTGAGCCACAGATGTTGCTGCAACCCTTCTGGGCTGAGTACATCCAATAGCCTTACCATCTTTTGAGTAACCGGCCTCATGAAGATATTGCGGTAATTGAGTTGTTTTACCCGACCCAGTTTCACTAACAACTATCAAAATTTGGTTTTGTTCAATCATATTTAAGAATTGATCACGGTATTTATAAACTGGAAGTGATCGTCTTACTTTCTGCAAATCTGCATGAAATTTTGTCTCAAAAGACTTTGACTCTGGCTCAGAGTCACCTGGTAAGACATTATCATCATCGTCTTCAAATTGAACAAACTGATCTTCATCGAAAACATACTCATACTTATCTTGTCCCGGAAGACTGATATTGTTTGGATCTGAAGAAGATGATTGTATAATTTGGGCTCTCGATACCTGTTCTTTTTCCCATTGACTATCATAGCGCTTTTGGCTTGAAACTTCAGATTCTTTTGATTCTTTTTCACGCTGATGTAACGTCTCATGTTTACGTTTCCTGTCTAACAGAAGTTCTGGTAAATTGTATTCGTGATCAATACTAAAGTTTTTCAGTCGTTCCCGGTCTTGCATCAAGGTATGTATCTCTTTTTTACGCTCATAGTCTTGGATTTGACGCTTAGTGAGCGATTCACGGCCTTTGCTATCGATGATATCTTGATATTGTTGAATTTCATTTGCCACTTCGATCAATTTGCGAGCCAGTCGTTTTTGAAGATAGTTTTCTCTTGAAGTATTCCTTATTGATGTTGAGTTTTGGGAATTGTATTTGCTCGCGTTGGATTTGTATCCTTCCGATGCAATTGTTTCGAGTTCTTCTTTCTTATCTTCATTCTTCTTTGATCCATTATTTTCAGTTAAATCATCAGTTTCAGCTTCTTTTGTTTGTGAAGAAGGTTCCATTGAACCAGAATTCGCTTCATCCAATGTAACTTGTGACTCCCCATCACTATCAGATTGCCATTGACTGTCATCTCGATCACGACCACGATGTGTACCTCTTCCAGATACAAATGACATTTAGACCGATAACGTTTTTATTGATATTAAGGCACAGAACTGCCACAATAATGCCGTTGAAACCAGGTGAAAATAGCAACAGATAGTTGAACACTCTAGCTACCACACTAGTACACAAATGACTTCCAAACAAGAACTTCAAGTGCCGTTAGAGAATCGTACGGCGTAAAAGACCTGATGAGGTGAAATTTGATTTTTTTTTTCTTAGGTCTTCTTCTCCGATGGCATCGCCTAGAAAGAGTCCCCAAGGGACAGTTATTGGGGGGAAAAGCAGTGGAATCTTGGAAAGTGAGATCAGTTTAACCCCTAGTATTCTGACCAGCTCTCAACCGTCGAAAAGAACCTTTGTTCTGCCCTTACAATCCCATCAATCTCTGGTGGAACATCTCCGGAGATCAACTCCAGACATTAGTAGGAAGGCATACTCTCCTCCATGGACTGAACCTTATATTATTGGTGTAGCGGGGAACTCTGGGTCTGGAAAGACATCTGTGTCTCAAAAAATCATCCAAGAATTGAACCAGCCATGGACTGTGCTCTTATCTTTTGATAATTTTTATAATCCATTATCGCCACTGGAGAGACAACTTGCATTTAACTGTAACTTTGACTTTGATACCCCTGAATCTTTGGATTTAGATCTACTTGTGTCATGTGTACAACTGCTTAAACTGGGAAACAAAACTAATATACCTATTTACTCATTTACAGAGCACAATCGAACGGATAAGTCGATCTCTATTTTCGGGGCTAATGTGATTATAATTGAAGGGATCTATGCCCTTTACGATCAGAGATTGTTGGATTTGATGGACTTAAAGATCTTTGTGGATACAGATTTGGATATTTGTTTGGCTAGGCGTTTGAGTAGGGATATTATCGAGAGAGGAAGAGATCTTCACGGGGCTATGAGACAATGGGAAACGTTTGTTAAACCCAATGCAGTGAAGTATGTCAATCATACGATGAATAATGCTGATTTGGTCATCCCAAGGGGTGTTGATAATCAAGTAGGTATCGATATGATGATTCGAAACATTCAAAACAAGTTGGCAGCTAAATCAGCCACTCATTTGAAGAAATTATTGGAGTTGGGTAAGATCTCTCATACATTGGATTTTGCTCGTATGGAGAATGTTAAGATCTTACCATGTACCAACCATTTGAGAGGTTTGCATTCGCTTATATTGGGTCAGGAAACTCCCCGGGATGATTTCATTTTCTATTTCGATCTCATGGCTAGACAAATCTTTGAAGAAGCCTTAGAGTTTCGTTTAGATTACTCTCCTTCATTAGTGACTACCAGCGTCGCTAACAAATATACTTTCCAAGGATTACAACAAGAAAATGAGTTAATCGCTGTTAACATAATCAGATCGGGAGATTGTTTCATGAACTCAGTACGGAAAACACTCCCAGAAATCATCATCGGGAAGTTATTGATTCAATCTGATATCGAAACTGGAGAGCCTAGATTACACATGGAAGCTTTACTGCCTATGATTACATCACCCAAGGCCAAAGTGTTTCTATTTGATGCTCAAATCATTTCTGGTGCTGCATGTATCATGGCTATTCAAGTTCTTGTTGACTATGGAGTTGCTACTCAGGATATCATAGTCTGTACCTATCTCTGTACCGAAATCGGGTTAAGACGTATCCTTAGAGCATTCCCTGAGGTCAAAGTGGTTGTGGGGAAGTTGAGTACGATGTATGGGGAGGTCAAGGAGTATAATAAAGAGGGTTGCAAGGACACAGATTGGATTTTTTCCAACCGTTTTATAGATTCTTTGTATTTCGGAACTGATTAGACAAGGGAATAGAGAGAATATAGGCAATTATGATTTTTAACTCTAATTAACTCTTAGTGATAAAAAATCGTTCTAATTTATTTACGTTCACTTATCTACGTTCGGAATTCATTCATGTTCATCCGACAAGTGCATCAAAGTCTCTAATCATCAGTTGGTTTAAAACTGTACATTAATATGCACAATGCACTTATAACGGAAGCGGTCCAGACAATCTAGGCGAATTGCATCTAGATTTTGTAGACTTGTGCCAATCCAAATCTAGACGTCAAAAATTATCTCCTATCTTTTCAAGGTCTGAATTAATGTAACATCCCAATCTAGACCAGAACCCTTTTATACATTACAAGCATATACGAAATCAAAAGAGGTCATTCAGGTTGCTACATGGACCATTACAATGAGAAAGGTTCAATTCGTAATAACCAGCTTCGTAAATGACAAGCCTCCTATTGTAGTTATGCAAAATAGGGTTGCAGTTGGAATAAATTCCAGTTAAAGTTGTGATTGACATTTCATACCCTCTATCGATTGTAGGTATAATAACTGAAATAGGTATTGATGCCGCACTTTGAAAGTTTAAACCAATGATTGTACGTCTCGCCAAACTCAAAACGATTACTAAATGGTGACATAATTTGTGAACCTCGAATTTGGAACATAGGGGTGTTCCATGCATCGGGATTGATGGAAAGTCTCGCCATATTTGGCATAGACCTGAAACTTGCCTTAGTCAATGCGGCTCAAACGTTAATTGCCTGATTTTACTGCATTTTTTATACGCCGCCCTAATTCAACATTACATCACTACTGCTTCAGCCTTGCAAATGCTGAGCTTAATTTCAAATAATAGTCGTCTTGCGTTAAAGACAGAGGAAACACCGGAACCCTCGGCGCATAAAAAATGCAAGACCAATTATATCAAAGTTTAATATCAATTTTTTTGCCGAGGACTTTGAATTATGTGTTTGGCATAATACTATTAGGCTTGGTGTATTGATAACCAACCACAAGACACCTTGGACCCATAAAATTGACAATCTAAATAAATTGCTGTTATAAATAACATCTCTGTTCCTTCTAATGTCGTATCTCGAAAGCTGCTCGTAACTTTCGATAACCCTCTCCCCTCCTCCTTCACCCCAGATCTTGTGTTAATGCACAATAGACGCAATGCATGGATTAGGGTTTATGGCTGTTGTTCAAAAATAATTCATGTTGGAAAAAAAAAAATCGAAAAGAAATCCCGAAACAGAAATTCAAAATCAAAAAAATAAAAAAAAAAAGCACATGCCCCTGATTATTCCTTCAACTTTATTGACACGAGCTAGTAAGTAAGGTAAGTAAGGTAAGTAAGGTAAGTAAGGTAAGTAAATGGTGATGACATCTGCACTGGATCCTACATGTTAGCAAACACTCTGACTTGAACAGTATTAAAAAAATAAGAACATGGGCTAGGTGGATGATAAATCGAATAGCTTTCGTAAGATTTCTCAAAATTTGAAAAGTTCACCGAAGATCGAGTCTTCAATTAAAAAAAAAGTAGTTTTGGTGTATACGTTTGTGTGGGTGTGTACGTATGTACTTGGGCGTGTATGGGTTAATATGGCTATGTTGGTGTGTATGAGTGGATGGATTTGTGGTGGTGGTGGTGGTGGTGGTCTGAGTATGAGTGTGTGTGTGTTTGTGGGTTGGTGAATGGCTGGGTCTGGGTGATTGTTGATTAGTAAAAAAAGGCTCTAATCTAGGTGAACTTGTTTGAGCAAATTCAATTCTTAATGTTGCAAAATTGTTGTACGTTTATAAGCTCATAAGAGTGAAAATGTCTGTTTCTGAAGAAACGTACAAATTCCATTGCTCTTCCATGCCCAATTCTGCGGGTTTCTTTATAAAATCATCATCTTCGTTTGTCTTGCCCATCAATTTTATATCGTTAACCCCAGAAATATGTGGAGCATGGTAATTGAGACCAAATGTAGAAATATTGTCCTCAAGTGGACTAACATTGGCAGCCGATGAAATCGACAGAAAGTCCAGTTCGAGAGAAGGGGTGCGGCTACTATCCTTATATGATTGTAAACCAGGTTTCTCAACAAAATCAGCTGGTAGCTGTATTTCATTTACACCTGCGTAATTGCTTTCAATTTCTGTAGGTCCAGTTGAAAATTCAGCAATATCATCGGTTACAATATCTTCTGATTCTTCAGTGGGAGCACCATAGATAATAGCTTTATCATTATTTTTGATAATATCGACATACCCAGCATTTCTTTTAATATCAAGAACCAGAGAGCTACAAGAGTGACGCAATTGGGATCGGTTTGTTTGTGGGTTTGGTTGCGTGTCGTAGGATTCGACATCGCCTGCATTCACTCCAGGCAATCCAGCATACTCTGAATTTCTGAATTTAATGTTCAGTGTTGGTACTGGCAATGCACCACCAATTGAAAAGGCTCTTTGGTGGAATCCTCTCGAATAGTTTGAAGGACCAAAATCAGTGGTACCAATGGCTTCAGATTTGAGAATTGGTACTTTCTTTGCGACTATTGGCAGTCTTTGCTTAAATTTATCTCCAGCCGCATAAACCCCAGAACTTTTTAAATTATCTGAAGATTTAAGAAATTGTGCTTGGATTTGTTGATCAGGTGAAGACAATTGCAGTTGCAAATCAGTTTTCTCTTCCAAATATTCAATGGGTGGTTGATATTTGACAGCAGTCGATTTGTTCACATCTAAAGATAATTTGGTTGTTGAATTTGAACGCAGATTTTTAGCATCATTTTTGTTATTTCGCTTCATTGGGCCTTCCTGGAAAGTACAATTCCCTTGATTGAATTGAATACATGGGGTACATGGAATTGATCCTTCAATAATACAACAAGTTTTTCTTCTTCGACAAAAATCACAAGGTCTCTGAGATCTAGATTTATAAGGTCGAGATGATTTCGCCTTAGCGATTTGTGAATTGGATTGTTGCGATTTGGGCATCACTGACAATTAAGAATTTTGAATTAGTCACTTTATATCAATAGTAGGGGATATATTATTGACAGATATTGAAAGTGCTTGCTATTCTTCGTAAACTTTTAATAGTCGTGCAATTGTTTTGGGCTCAAAAAATCTGTAAGCAGATTAAACTTCAGAGCGGCTGATACGGAAGACACTTTTATGGATCTAGAAATATGATCTAAATCAAACCCTTTGATGAATTTTCTAAATGATTGCAATAAAGTAATTGTAAAGTACCTTTTAGCTAAACGTCGAAAAAAAAGCTATGGAGTTCATGTGCTTTATTTAATAATAAATAATTTATAGGAAGAGTACGCATTCTATACTTGTACGTAATCTTGAAAATGTGCATGTTGCGAGAGATATGTAAGAGATGCTTGAAGTATATTATTATGCCATGCATGAATCACTACGATAAGGCTCAAAGGAAGAGCTAAAGACATTGATCTAATTTTTAGTAATATAACCGGTAAGGATCACGCAGTATGTACTTATATGGTTTGATTAATCTTATAATTAATGTTAAAAGACATTGATAGCAATTGTAGAGTATGCATCTTAGAATAAAGCTTTTAAATTAAGGATAGCGAAAAGTGTGGTTTTGAAAAATAATTGTATAGCCGTGTCTACTACAATTAATTTTTTTTTATTAGAAAAATAAAATTTCTGCAATGTGATCAACTCTTAAAATTTTAATAAATTTATTCAGGTAAGCCTTAAATTTCCGAAATTGTCGAATCAGTCTACTGCGAAAAAGAAATTTGATTTAACAAAAATGTGATCAATCAATTAGCTATTTCAAATTGGGGTAACTATGCACATCTGCCACGAAAAAACAATATTAATTGGTTTAAATTGTTTCTAGTACGTGAGATGCCTGCTATCGTGGGCTGGGTCCTACATGTGCACTAGAATTAAGTTCAACAAGAGCTCCGTAAACAATTCGTCTAGTCTTTTTATCAACTATTTTTGTTTATTAATAGCCTGTTCGAAAGTTAATCTAATAAGGTGCTCTGACAAGGTAAATTTTTCTTGAACAACATACTTCAAACATCAAGACTCAATGACCAAGTGACCCAATGATACAGTCTCATACTTATATAAGCTGACATGCAATCATATGTATGTAAAATACTTGTAGTTGGAAAAAATCATGGTTTCAAGATAATTGCACGTCACTCAAAATTCTATAAGAAAAGGGTGATTTGGGAGCAAGTGGGACCTGAATTTTTTTGATGATTTTGTCGTCTTGGAAATGCGCTGTCTAGAAAATACTACTAGGTGGTGCGAATATGTGGACTTAGCGAAGTCTCATGATTTACCAGCAAGAGTGTTTTTTTTTTGCGGTGCCATGCAGTTCTTTCGCCTGACTACTACGCCAGAGAATTTCATATGCCCCTAAAAATAGAAAATTTTGTTCTAGTTGAGATAATGTAAAATTGAAAGTCTTAATTTCGAAAATACAAAATGAATTTCCAGCCTCGCGGTTTTCAGCTTCTATTTTTACAAGATACTGAGCAGGTTTTGTTCGGCACCTGAAATCGAAGTCTTACCTCATAAAAAATATTTATGCTGATCAATATTTTTTATGCATGAAGTTCATGCGCAGTATTTAGATAACCATAGTGAGCGTTAAAGTAGACAAAATCGAGTTACTTTGTAAAAACAATGTGGTGCATTATCACTGCTTAGTCCTCTCATCTGAGTGAACCTCAATCTTTGCGAGATAATCAGAAAAGTTCAAAACTTATTTGAGCCCTCTTTTGTTTTATAAACCTGCGGTCAAGAAACAAAAATCTGAAATATTTCTTTTAATGTTTGACACATGAAAATCTTAGCATACTCGCTGAATAAGAGCCCTGATAAGATCCATCTTTCTCTGTTCTTGGATATGAGGCGGATTTGTTGATTGGTTTTGAAACTATTACATGCCTATAGTACGAAGATCAAAACCCCTTGCCTGCCGCTGTTTCAATTTTGTAGCCGCACGTATATACACTATTTTTCTTTTTTTTGGAACGAGCATGATTTAACATGCGAATTTGATTAATGCTTCGATGGGTGCAAGTAATGAAATGATGCCACCATCGACGCTGTAACTATCACTTGATAATTTAGCAAACAAAAATCTTCCGGTTTATGAGAGATTGCTATTACATTATGCATCCGCTCCCAATTTCGGAAGCTTATACCTTAGAAATCAATAGACCTCATCCATACGTACGTATCACGAATCACGTGACGAGACCTCGGTGAATCAGTTCTAGTCTGGAATCATGTAAGCTTTATTTTCTAGCATAGAGTTCACAGTGCGATGACAACAGATATGAAACCCGATGTCTGACTTGCATCCTCGCATCCTTACATCCTTACGTTCCAGGCAACCCGCAAATTTCACCCTGATCAAGAATTCCCGTTATATCGTCTAACCTACAGCAATATTTTTTACCCTGATAAACAAAACGCTTATACTGGATAATTCAAATCGATTTGATGATTTGTGGAAAAGTGCGGGTGGAAATTATTATTGGAGTTGCACATAAAATGGACAGACCCTTCGCTTTAAAAACGAAAAAAAAATAAAAAGAATACGAAAAATTTATGCTGAGACCTCAATCGGTTAACAAAAATTGTATCAAGGGTCCCAATATTTGGGTTGTATGAGTATTGCATCTATATGAACTGGATGAAAATTATTTTGTTCTGTTGGTAAGGTTTCATCCTACGACGATCAATAATTTTAAAGAGAACCATCAACCCTACTCGACAGGTCTCCATCCTTTTTCTCTCTTTTTCTCCCTATTTCCCCTTTTCTTATATTATTGACGATACATACATAGCGATAAGCGCTAGTCGTTATCTTTACTTTTATTTACGCTATCGGTACTGCATACAATCACAAGAAGAAGAATAAGAAGACTAAGATAAATACCAATTTGGCGAGAGGACTATAGTGTCACGTGACAAACGGGGTTTAGCTCTCAATTCCCGTCCAAGATCACCCCGGCTTTTGCCTCGAATTGACCGCCACCGCTACCGTATATATTTATCAAGGTCTCCATTTTCAAGTCATAGTATCTGAAGCTTCAACTTACCATAGAATTACCTATTACAATGTCAATCGAGATAGCAATAGATAGAGGTGGAACATTTTGTGACGTTATCGCCAAAAGTCCAAATCATGAAGACTATGTCTTCAAGCTTCTCTCAGTGGATCCAAAGAATTACAAAGATGCCCCAACGGAAGGTATTAGAAGAGTTTTAGAGAAATTTACCGGTAAGACAATCCATAAAGATGAAAAATTGAATCTAAAAGATATCAATTCCATAAGAATGGGAACAACAGTTGCAACAAATGCTCTCCTTGAAAGAAAGGGAGCACAAGTATGTCTTGTGACCACAAAGGGGTTTAAAGATGTACTTCAGATTGGGAATCAAACTCGTCCACATATCTTTGACTTGACCGCCAAAAAATTGGGCCAATTGTACTCAGATGTGATTGAAATTGATGAAAGAGTGACTATTGATACTTTTACTGAAGGTGGAGGTGATAAGCTTGCAGAAAGAACTGCCAAAAATGCCTTCGATGAAGAATCTGTGATCCCAGGAGTTACAGGAGATCGTATTAGAATTCTTAAACGTCCCGACTATAATTCTGTAAAAGATCAACTTCAAAATCTTTACAATCAAGGCAATATCACAACTGTTGCTGTGTGTCTTTTGCATTCATACGTCTTTCCTGAACATGAACTGAAAGTTGCACAAATTGCCAGAGAAATTGGATTCCATGTTTCTGCTTCTCATTTGTTACAGCCAATGATTGGGATGGTAAATAGGACATCTTCTACGGTTGCTGATGCTTATTTAACTCCAGTTATTAATGAATACATTCAAAATTTTGGTAAAGGGTTTGAAGGTGGTTTAGAACTGTTTGGTAATAAACTTTTATTCATGCAGTCAAACGGAGGATTATGTCCATGGTACAAATTCACTGGTCTCAAAGCAATTCTTTCAGGTCCGGCTGGAGGAATGGTTGGATTCGGACAAACATGTTACGATGGAAAACTTTCCAAAAAAGCCACTATTGGATTCGATGCCGGTGGTACCTCAACTGACGTTTCTCGATACGCTGGAAAGCTCGAACATATCTATGAAACAGTAGTACTGGAGGTAAATCTTCAAACTCCACAATTGGATATCTCAACGGTGGCTGCTGGAGGTGGCCTGATGCTTTTCTGGAAGAACGGGATGTTTGTTGTAGGTCCAGAATCTGCTGGATCTGACCCAGGTCCAGTTTGTTACAGAAAGGGGGGACCATTGACTGTTACCGATGCTAACTTATTCCTTGGACGTCTTTTACCGGAGTATTTCCCAAAGATCTTTGGACCAAATCAAGATCAAGCCCTTGACTACGAATTAACAAAGGAGAAATTTCAAGAATTAACCAAAGAGATAAATAAGACGAATCCAGTGCCATTATCAGCAGAAGAAGTTGCAGTTGGATTTATTACTGTAGCCATTGAGTCAATGGCACGTCCTATTAGAACTTTAACAGAAGCAAAAGGTTTCAACACTTCCGATCACAATTTGGCATGTTTTGGTGGTTCTGGAGGACAATTTTCCGTATCATTGGCTAAAAACTTAGGAATTTCTGATGTGGCTATCCATAAGTACTCCTCTTTACTTTCAGCCTATGGTATCTACTTGGCCGATATTGTGATTGAGAAACAATCACCTTTGTCATTGAAGTTCACCAAAGAGAACTTCGTTGAGTTAGAGCTGAGAGTAAAGGCTTTGGTGGATACCGCTTACACTGATTATGAGGAGCAAGAGTTGACGGATTTTACCACCAGATTAGAGGTTTATCTTAACATGAAATATGTCGGTTCCGACACTCATTTACTCATTCCATACAACAAAGATGAGCCAATTGCTGATAAATTGTTTATTGAAAGACACCTCAGCGAATTTGGATTTACCATGGAAAGAGCTGTATTGGTTGACGACATACAAGTCTTACTCATTGTCGAGAGTAAAGACAAGTCTGTGCATAATCCATTTGATGAATTCGATAATTTGGAAACCAAGTCCGAAACCAAGGCCTACAAAACCGCACCAATTTATTTTGAAGGGCGCCAATGGTGTGAATCTGGTGTTCACGAATTAGAGAAACTTTCGAAAGGAAGTACAGTGAGTGGACCCGCCATTATTATTGATGATACACAAACGATCTTGGTTGATCCTGCCTCTGTTGCTACTATTCTTACTAACCACATACTTATTAAAGTTAAAAATGAAGAAAAGACAGAAATTTCGGATGTAGTTGTTGACCCGATTGTTCTTTCAGTGTTTGGACATAGGTTTATGTCAATTGCAGAGCAAATGGGAAAGACTTTACAACAAACATCCATTTCTACAAATATTAAAGAAAGATTAGATTTTTCATGTGCAATTTTTGATCACAGAGGTGATCTTGTTGCCAACGCACCTCACGTACCTATTCATTTAGGTGCCATGTCATTTGCAGTGAAGGCACAAATGGAAATGTGGGAGGGAAAGTTGGAGCCAGGCGATGTATTGGTATCCAATCATCCACAAGCTGGAGGCTCTCACTTACCAGATATCACTGTTATCACGCCTGTATTGGATGATAATAAGAAACCGATCTTCTGGACTGCTTCGAGAGGACATCATGCTGATATCGGTTCGATTTCAGCCGGTTCAATGCCTCCAGACTCTAAGACCATCTTCCAAGAAGGTGCTTCTATTCTTACCTTCCAATTGTGTAAAAAGGGTAAATTTGACGAAGAAGGAATTACCAAGTTGTTACTGGAGGAGCCGGCTAAATATCCGGGTTGTGTAGGCACTAGAGCTTTGGCTGACAATCTCTCCGATTTGAAAGCACAAGTCGCTGCCAATTACAAAGGTATTTCATTGCTCCAAAAATTGATCGATGAGTTCAGCTTAAAAATCATCAACTTGTACATGAAGGGCATACAAGATACGGCTGAGCTTTCAGTAAGAAATTTGTTGAAAGATGTGTATCACAAGTTTTCTGGAAAGCCTTTAAATGCCATTGATTATTTGGATGATGGTACTCCAATTGCATTAACGATCGATATTGATCCAAAGACTGGAAATGCCGTCTTCGATTTCACTAAATCCGGTGACGAAATTTACGGCAATTTAAACGCTCCAACTGCAATCTTATACTCAGCAGTATTGTATGTGCTTAGATCACTCATTAATTCAGACATTCCTTTGAATAATGGTTGTTTACGACCAATTGAGGTGCTTACCAGAAAGGGATCGGTGATGAATCCTTCTTATGAGGCTGCCGTCGTTGGAGGAAACGTTGAAACCACTCAAAGAATTGTTGACGTTACCTTACTGGCATTTCAAGCGGCAGCAGCTTCACAGGGAACCTGTAACAATTTTACCTTTGGTAGTAACGATAGCAAAAATCAGATCTCATTTGGATATTACGAAACCATTTGTGGTGGTGCTGGGGCTGGTCCTACTTGGGATGGTCAAAGTGTTGTGCAATGTCATACTACCAATACTAGAATCACCGATGTTGAGGTTTTCGAGAAGCGTTATCCAGTGATTTTACACGAATATTCGATTAGAAGCGGATCTGGAGGCTCTGGTTTCCATAAAGGAGGAGACGGAGTTATTAGAGATATAGAGTTTACCTTTGGCCTCGAAGTTTCTTTTTTGATGGAAAGAAGAGCTTTAGCTCCTTTTGGATTACTCGGTGGAAATGATGGAGCTCGAGGAGTCAATAGTTTGTTTCGCCGAAGAGAAGATGGTACTTACAGAAAGATTAATTTAGGTGGTAAATGTACCGTTGTTGTTGCCGTGGGTGATCGGGTTGTTATCCAGACCCCAGGAGGTGGTGGTTACGGAGAAAAGGCTGGTACTTCAAATCAATTGCCCAATTACAACATTCAATCGACAACTCCTTCTATCCTTACTGGATCTGTGGGGCAACGCAACCTCATGCAAGAAACTAACTAAGCTGGCTAGTATCAAAAAGAAAACAATAGCATATTAATACCAATAACAAGTTACTTTTCTCGGAAATAAGGAGTCAGAGTAGAAGTGTAATTAAAACATTTGTTACTTATTACATTTGACGATCAGATCATCTGTAAAGTCGTAAATAGGAAATTTCCGGAACTCTAGCTGGTAAGTAAAAGAGGGTTTTCCTTTTAACCGCTGCCGCCGCACTTACTATCTATTAATGCAGGCCTTATAGAGAGTTAAGGATAAAGAATAGTTACCTAAATCGATCAGAAAATGCCAGTTAAGGCGATGTGGTAAATATCTGAGCCACTGTTGATATTAAGAGGTTAAAAATTATCTAAACATATGGCATTGACAAATAACAAAAGATGCTCATACATATTAAATTCATCACAAATCAATCAAAAGGCGGTGGAGCACCAATTGAGGAGGAGATTCATACGAATAAGGAACCAGGCGGTGAAGAGGGGAGAAGCTTTCTCCACATGCTAAAGATTGATTTGTGAAAGAATTGAAAAAGATCAATAGAATCAATCAATCTGACATATGAATTTGACACATAGGGGTTTGGGGGTGAATATTTTTATATGGTTGCGGAGCTATGGCCAATAGCCCTGGTACCGATTTAAGCCGAGAAAAGGAAGTCCGAGCGAAGAAGGCCGGAAAATACAGGATAAGGAAAGAGACGAAGGGGATTGAGAGAAGGATAATAAGAGAGACATTAACCATAAGATACAGCCCCCTGCACCTGTGCATTGACACTTAACACTCAAGGCAAAGAATGAAGTAATTGTTTCCCCACTCTTAAAAAATTTAATTGGTAGGCACCACATTTGATCTTAAAGTAGTTAAACGATGTATGAGATCGACTTTATTTGATGGGTGGTTTATTGTCATTGATTCAATAAAAGAAAATGATCCAGTAGGTTAGTATGTGCTCAGTAGTGCAGTCTCTTCTTGATTATCAGAAAATGTAGATAAGGTTGTGATTAAATTCGTCATTGTACATACCATATAGCAACGAGAAAGAGTGTAAGATAGGTTAAAAATTTTTTCACCGCACTAAAAACTTGTTTGAATGCTCGCAGTTCCTGTGTGGGGGTGATGATTTGTGCAGCACGGACTTTCCTAGGCGGTTTAATTAACTTTTTTCAAACTTTAAATGAGGGCTTGCCCGCCACGAGGTCATATTTAAAGTTTAAAATCGTGATAATCCTTTCCTAAGATACCCGAAGCATTGAGGGCTATATATAGAGAAGATAAAATCTAAGAAGTTCAGGGAAAATCTCAGTTTAAATTGTTAAAGACAGTTTTGATTTGTCTTTCTATTTGCTATTATCAAACTGCAAGCAGCTAGAGATTAAATTTTCGAGGGCTTGGTGTATCTAGATCTCCCCCCTCCTCAGAAAATATCGCTGAAGTATTCAAACCTAACCTCGGGACGGGCGTAAGGAAAAACAAGGGGTTTCGATCTTTTTTTTTCCTTTTTCAATTTAAACACTTATTTCCCGGAGCCATCTCTTCGCTTAAGGGTTTATAAACCAACAACAATCTCCTTTAGTTGATAGTTCTTCTTGATAAAAGAATCGTCAACTAAAGATTTAATTTAGTTCTTCCAACTTGTTCAATTTGATCTGGTATTAAATTGTTCTTTAATAGATATGGTGGTTGCAACTTTATTCGATAGCGTATTGACTACGCTGTTTGATCAATTTCTTATTCTTGAACAAATGATTGTTACCTTTTGTCGGAATTTGATTATTGTTTTGCTTACTCCAATTCTAACAATCTCAGTTTTGGAATGTATCACCTATTGCTATCGAGTACTTATAGAAAGAACACAAGAAATGGTTGAAACTCATGTTCCTAAGTACATCGTGGTTAAAGGGGCACGCGTCCCCTTACGTACATCGTTCAATCGGTTTAAAAGAGTGCAGAGCGTTCAATAAGCATAGAGAAAGGAAACGTTGAATGTATCAATGTGTTTCATAAAAAGATTATTTATTAGTGGGGTTTTGACAGTGCTTCATCTATTTCATCAAGAGGGATTTTAAATATTGTTATCTATTGTGGATATCATTAAGCGTCAAATTTTAACTGGGTTAATTTTGGCGCTAATTTGGGATAATTTCGTGCGTGTGGGAGTGAGATATGATATTTTTGTTAAATATCAGTAATAAATGCGAACCTGGCTTAATCTCAGAGTAAGAGAATAAGGGTGGGGGGTGCAGAAAATCATCGAAATCCCGCGTTCGCAATTAATTTTTGAGGTTTGGAGAGGATTATTAAGGTAGTTCATTATTTTTTTTTCAGGAGTGTGGGTATCCCCAAGGCTTAGATAGTTTTGAGGCCTAGCAGCTCAAATGCATGTTTCGTATGAATTGATGTAAAGAAGCTGTAGAGTTTATAATGCAGCAATCATTATTTGATTTATCCCCATCTCTTTGCTGATCTTCAAAAGTATCGATCAACAATCAGAGATTAAGCTGGTTGCATGTACTGCAGGAATAGTTCTACATTGGTAGTGGTGGATTAGGAAGCAGCAGCATTTGTAAAAAACAAAGATCAGATCCAAATGCGGGATCAAAGTTTAAACGGAGCCAATTTTTAGCTGTTAGTGGCCCACAATTGATGTTTGACTATGCAGTCTCACGCCATATGACAAAATAGCTTGCAAATACACGGAATTGCCAAGGCAAAGAAACAATAAAAAACCCGACTTGACGAATATTCAAAACGCATAGAAAAAAAGTTTAGCGTTTTAACGAGTTTCATTTGATGATAATCAGGGGTTCAGTTGAAGAAAGACAATACTTATGAAGATAAATTTAGAAAAAGACATACCAAGAACTTCATTAAATTGGGGTAATAAATTTGAAGATAATTTTTCCGTAGTCAACTATTTTTTGATGCTCGTACAGGTGGTTGCGACTGCACGAAGAGTTACCGGCAGCAGAAGAATAAAGACGCTTGTAAAACAGAGGTATGCGAGCGACATATTGAAGGTCCGCGCGTTGTTGAAGGAAACAATTGTAAGATAGAGGATGTCATTATGTCAACATAAGATAATTACAGATCCCTACCGCTCAAAACGCTCAAAACAAGATTCGAACAGAATTTGTCGCTTGTCCTGTGGTGTGGTGTAAGCTTTTTCGATCATGCCATCCCCTAGTACGTATACGCTATCTCTGGGACCACCACAATATAATATTATTTTACATGATGTTCCACTCTGTATCGGAGTTTTCTTTTTTTTTTTATATATATATTTTTTTTCAGAAGCCACGACGACTCCTTTTTGTGTTTTTTAAAGACTTTTTGTTAGGGTTATCTGTAATTGTAGAGATTGTTTTTTTTACATTTTTGCTCAATTCATAAAATTTATTAATTTGAAGCCCAAACCTTATGTAACAATTTCTGTTATTGACTATTTATTGTGAAACCAGCTTAGTTTCAGGTTAAACTCGAACTATTGCTTGCTACCGTTAAATTTAATCGAAAAACCTATAATTCGAAAAGAAAAGTTCTTAATTTGTCAAAGTCGACATTAAACATTAATTATCAATTCAACTCCCTCAACCCACGCCCTCACCATCCACTCCTTGCGCATCGTTTCCCTGCACCTAATTTAGGCTTAAGTATATAAATTATGCGGGTGTCATTTACGTACCTGCTCTTTTGGGTCCAACTGATGCATACATCAGCCGCAATCGCTCATACGTTATTTCTCAGTGCGCATCATAACTTTTTTCACTTAAGTTTAACTTTTTTTTAGGGACACGAAATCGAGAATCGATCTTTCCAAGGCTAAATCGTAACCTCAACTAATACTTCATTGGACGGCAAACGGATAGCCTTATGATCGCAGTCAAGCAGGTCGTAACATTTTTGCTGCGTCCTCGACGTAAGACCTTATTATTAGGCTTAATAGTCTTTTGGGTGGTCCTTGCTTTCACATTTTTAAGGTCGATTGAAGAAGCAGAATCAGTTCAAGATTTTGACTTTAATTCAATTGAAGAATCAGATTTAAAGAAAGTATTGGCTGAACAAGAGAAAGCTCATGATAATATTAGAGCAAAAGTTTTAGAAAATGATTATATTAAGCTTTATTTGAAGTATAAAGATGTTCGTGATGTGAGAAATCTTCCTCAAGAAACTCACTCATCAGTTTATGATCAAATATTTGCTGAACATGATATCAATGGTGTTTTGGAACAATTACTGTTCGATGAAAGATGTGACCTCTATTTTTCTCGAATGTATATTCAAAATGCCAATTGGAAATTAGATCCTAATATGGACGTTAAATTGGATATGCGTGATCAATTTAAGTTCAAAGATTATCGTAATGCTAAAATGGATGAGTTGAAAACGGAGATTGCAGAACAGAAAAAGATAAGTAAGGACAGTGTTTCAATTGATGACGAATTTGAAAAGAAAATGAAGGAAAAATACTCCAAATTCTGGTCCAAAACCATGAACGATGAAAACAGAATTGTTGATGCCTTAGCTCATCTCAGAGTTTTCAATAAATGTTACCTCATGAGAGACGATAAGATTGTCAGTGACGGTGTGGGAGATTTCATCAAAAAACAAAAGACTATCTTCTCTCAATTAACAAAGCAAAGAGGCGAAAAAATCTCCCCATTCAAAAAGACTTCAAAGGAACGTCTTTTCAAAACTGACGGCTTCACATGTTCGAATTTGGAAAGCAGAATATATCCATGGTTATCCAGAACTTATCCAACTTTCGAAAGATGGAATGGAGAAGTATTACATTCATTGCCAAACATGAAAAAGTACCTTTCAAATAGTCCAAGCTATGTATTCCAGCCATCTCATAAACAAGCCCATACTGGTAAGGGAAAAGGAACTAAGATCAAGTCGGCAATCACCGGTAACAACAAAGACTGTTTCATGCATAAATTCAAGCTTGATGCTAACGGCAAAGGTATTGTTCTTTCCATTGGTGATAAACATTTCGACGAAGCTGCCAGATTAATTCGTTTGTTAAGAGCTCTTAATAACAGATATCCGATCCAGATTGTCTACAATGATGGACTCTCTGAAATAAACAAGGAAAGACTTAAGAAGGTTGCAAGAGAAACATATAATAGTTTACCTTCTTCATTTGATAAAGTACGTGACATGTTTCCCACTGATTATTTGGATGCAAAAGAAGGTGGTTTACCCAAACAAGAACTTTGGTTTGTCAATGTTAACAGTGCTATTAATGATCAATACAGAGGAAAGTTTCTGGGATTTAGCAATAAATTTCTTGCAACTTTATTCAATTCTTTTGAAGAATTCCTTTTGATCGATGCTGATACTGTCATGGTACAGAATCCCGATTTCTTTTTCAAATTGGAAACATTTGTCGACAATGGTGCTTTCTTCTACAAGGATAGAACTGCTCCTCATTTCAGACCGCTGGCTGACTCAGTTTTCTTCAAAAAAATCACTCCTTCATTAATTGATCAGACTGTGTTTGACATTCCAGTGGTTACCAAAAAATCCTTGGACATTGATTTCTTCCAAGGAATGTTTTATTATATGGAGAGTGGATTAGTAATTTTGAACCGAAACCTTCATTTCGATGCCATACTAATGATGATCCAAATGAATTTTTATGAGCCCGTTACCAAGCGTGTTTATGGAGATAAGGAAATCTTCTGGTTAGCATTTGTTGCCGCAGGACATGAAAATTATCATTTCAATGAATTTTATGCCGCTGCAATTGGAGAAGAAACCCCAATGGAAGATCGTACCGATAACTCTGCTCCTCGTCTTTTCAAATCTAAAGAAATCTGTGCTGCTCATCCAGCCCATATCGGTGGGGAATACGGTAATCCATTACATTGGTTTAATTCTGGATTTAGGTTCTGTGGTCAAGCGGAAAAGGTTGACTACGAAAAGGAATTGAAGGAAGGACGTCGATATAAATCAATTAAGAGTAAGGAGGAAATGAAAACATTTTACTCCAATCCAATGAAGATCCGTCATGCAGTTATTCCACCTTTCAAGGACAAGCTTGAAACTTTGTGTGAAAATGTGGAAGGAGAGCCAAAGGAGGCATGGAAGATGGACACCAAATACTGTAATTCGTACCTTTGGTGTGCGTATTCTCGAATTGGAGGAAAAACTTCCCTTGGTATTGAAAACACCCAACAAGGAAAGTTTATTGAGTTTGAACAGGAAAAGGTGGATTTGTTCTCTTACTACGGGGACATTTGGGTTGACAACGAATGAGTACAATATAGAATAATCGGAAACAAAACGTTGATGTTGTAGGAATAGAGAAATTACGGAGCCTTCTTTGTTGAAAATTTTGCATAGCGGATATCATTCTTTTACCGTATCGTATCATTCCATTTAAATTCTTCGTCACTACTACACTTCTCCACAAGTTTCTTCTCCCTTCGTTTTTCTGTTATCTTGTTTTCTTCATATTCGTTGCAGAATGTCATCAGACAAGCTACTTAATCCGGATGCGTCAACGGCGAGTGCATAAGTGTATGCGAGCGCGTCAAAATAAAAAACAGAGGGCACGTGCTATAGTCGAGGATTTCAATAAATTTGTGGTATAAACAGAGAAGATAAGTAAACAGATACACGGAATTAGATAGAAAATAATTGTAATTCAAACCCTGAATAGTTTCAAATAGGTTAATAGATTAGTTTAATACCAACTTTAGCCTTTTGATGGGTGATTTCTTTAAGTAAATTCTTGAACATTATTGTACTAACATTTCCACTGCGCATATATCGATTTCTGAACATGCGAGTGAATATAACAAAGCATTTTGAAAGATAAAGTTGATTCTTCACAAGTTTAGAATAATAATGGCGTTTAGCCACTGGATTTTCTAAAGACTGTAGTAGCAAATTGATCAGGACGAGAACTGATTCTTCGTCTGAGTCTTGGACTGAGACTAAGATTTTGATCCTTATCTAAAGTACGATCGTGACGGCTCTAAACCTCATTTCAGCTCACGATTTTCCTCTGAACTCAAAATTATGTGGAACGAGGGAAAAAAAAAGGTAAACAAACAGAGTAACACCAAAAACAAAATAAAAAAATGAAATTTAAACAATAATTTGAGCCGTACGCAGCTCATCGAGAGGGCCGATATCAGTAGCCTGATTTGGAATGAAGTGTGAAATCCACTTTCGCAAATTCCAATAATCGTAGTATAATTTATTATCCAACAGTACAGGTCCGCTCAACCTCTCGTCTCCATCTTAACTAATCAACCTATCAACCACCATAAACTTTCACTCAATATTCATCTTAATCGAACCCTCATCAAAAAAAAAAAAAAACTTATACCTAATCTCATCCTTCAACGGCGTGGTTCCAATCTGCACTTCGTGAAGTAATCAGCGGATTTGTGCGCAAAATAGCCGTCGCGATGGGTAAAAATCTCTTGGCCCCTCATAAATTATTCGTACACATTTCCTATTATTAGCTGCAACTAATGGGGATTTTTTCCGGCACCAATTTTTTTTACAACCACTTGATTGATAGATAAATCCTTTATCTTCCATTACTGTTATTTTTTGAACGGGACTGACCATGTCCGGTGTCAAACATTTACTATCAAAAGGTGGCCGTAAAAGAAGGATAACCTGTTTTATAGGAATCCAACTTTTAGTGGCCGCTTATCTAGTCCTTTATACCGATATTTTGAGGTTTGATTCAGATCATCCCCTCCCCTTTTCCAGTAATAATTATCAAGATGTGATGTCTTTGGGTGATCACGCATATCATACTGAGTTGAGTGATAAAAGGCTTGCTGAAAGTTCCCCAGTACTTGATACTTTACGAGTGTTCAATAAACAAGATCATCGAAACCTCAAATACCCATCTCATTCCATCGTCTATGATTATATGTTGATGGAACATAATGCCACTTCATTGGTAAATTTGCCCATGCATGAACGTTGTGATTTATACTTTACAACTCTCTTTCTTTTGGATCCAACTTGGTCCTTAGATCCAAACGAAAATTTCGATTTGGAAGGTCGCTTCAGTTTGGACTATAATCAATTTGAAAAGGAAAATTGGGATCAAAGTAAAGCTGAGCTTAAGGAAATGTTATTAGATAATGCCATTCCAAACAAAGACTTAATTAAAAAAAGAGTCAAGGAAAAATTCCTTGAGTTCTGGACTCGTAATTTGAGATTAGAACAAAGAGCCATTAACAACCTTTCTCATATGAAGGTGTATAACAAATGCTTTGTCTCTGCTACTGACCCATCCACGGCATCCAGTAACAAAAAGTTTGTCAGTAAACAAAGAAGTTCCACCGCAGAGAAAACTCCTTTCAAAGTTTCGCCAAAGGAAAACATGGTCAAACCAGGAACATTCAAGAAATGTTCAAACACTGAAAAGAGAGTTTATCCATGGCTCTCCATGGAATACCCTATTTACGAAAGATGGACCGGTCAAATATATATGAGTCCTCCAGTAATGTCAAAATATATTTCAAAGAACGATGCTGTCCCACTTACCAACCCAAGAGCTTCAAGTCAAAAGGGTAAAAGTAAGGTCAAATCGAAAATCACAAACAACAATGCAGGTTGCTTTTTGGCAGATTTCAAAAACTCTTTGAACGGAAAGGGTATTGCCTTATCAATTGGAGACCAACATACAGATGATGCAGTCAGGTTAATTCAGTTGTTAAGGGCTCTTCAAAATACTCTCCCGATTCAATTCATCTTCAAAGATAGCTTATCTCCAGAAAATAAGAACAAACTTATAAAGGCGGCAAGAGAAAAGTTTATGGTTCTTCCCCTTAGTTACAAAACAGTGTTTGATAACAAAAAGGAGGAATTTTTTAATAAACTTGGCAGTGAAGGTCTTCCAAAACAAGAAATTTGGTTTGTAAACACCAGACATGCTATTGACAAGCTTTATTATAACAAGTTTGAGGCATATAGCAACAAACTCATGGCTACACTTTTCAACTCATTTGAGGAATTCATCCTTATCGATGTTGACACCGTTTTACTCAAGAATCCAAAATACTTTTTAGAATTATCAAAATATGTGGAGACCGGTGCTTACTTCTATAAGGATCGAGCCATTCAACAATTTTCCCCTACAAGTGACAGCACGTTCTTCAAAAAAATCGCATCAAACCCAATGGATGCATTTATGTTTAATTTTGATCTCCTGGAACCTCATATTTGGGATTACGACTATTTCCAGCATGGTAGATACCATTTCATGGAGAGTGGGTTGGTCGTTATTGACCGGAATCGTCATTTCAATTCTGTTCTTACGATGATTCAAATGAATTTTTACAATTTGGTGAAAGACAGAGTTTGGGGTGACAAGGAATTATTTTGGTTATCATTTTTGGTCAACGGAGAATCTTTTGCATTTAATCCATGGGATTCAGCAACCATTGGAGTACCTACTGAAGAAAGAAAAAATACCCATTTTTCAAAAGAGATCTGCTCTTCACATCCAGGACATGTGGATGAAAGTGCTACTAAACTAGAGTGGTTTAATTCTGGATTTAATTTCTGTGGCCGGGTTGAAAAGGTCAATTTTGAAGAAGAATTTGAGCGCATTCTGGATCGGTATAAAGGTATCGGTACGGTGCAACATTTGAAGGACTTTTACTCTGACAAATTAGTAATCAAAAATGCAATTATTCCACCACTTGCCACTAAAGCCCACACCAATCTTCATGATGAACCAGAGTGGGGATGGATGCTTGATAATCGTTATTGCAGAAGCTATTTGTGGTGTGGCTACGATAGAGTTGGAGGGCCTCAAGAGGATGGAAAATCAACATTAAAGAAGGGCAAATTCATCACTTTCGAAGACGGTGATGTTGATGCATTTAAGTATTTGGGGGATATTTGGTTGGGAATTGACCAAGGTTAAACAAAGTGCATTAGTGGAGCGATTCTATATATTGGATCAAACACCACTATCTGTAACATTATTATAATAGATTACCATAATAAGCGGAGTCAGATTCGGATAATTAATACGAGAAAAAAAAATTAATAAATATGTAAAATAGAGTACGCCAAAACAGGCGGGAACAAAAAATTAGGAAGTTGCCGCCGAGCTTAGTAATAATAACTGAATAAGTGCCGGAGTATTAAGGAACATTTAGCGATGGAGGTGGGTAATACACGGTAAAGGCCGCTTGTTTTTTTTTTTTATTATATTTTGAAGAGTATATGGTTCAAAGTGGTAAGAATAGACCGACTAGAGAAATTGATATTGATTTGCGTATCCTTACTCCTGATTAGGAAAGCTGCAACAATTTGATTAAGTAAAATTCCGGGCCTGAATATGTTGTTATAGAGCTAGATGTTAAACATAAACATTGATAAAACTGGCGCACTCTAAGTTCGACTAGATTAAGCTTGATCAACTTTAAAACAACTTAGTTTCTCCTCAGATCCTCATATTCGGAAATATACGGTTTATTTTACCTAACCTACTGAACTGCCCACTTGCTCTCCTGAACTGACTCCTGCACCGGCCGCCGAAATTCAATAATCGACCTATGAGAACCCCCGATCTTTAATAAAACGTTGTGATTATTAAGCATATACGGCATATTGCCAGCAAAAATTAACTTAGTAGCGGCCCGAGTTTCTTTTTTTGTTTTTTTGTACGCTTTTTGACTCGCCTCTACTAACTTTTCCTCGCACTTGCTCCCTCTTTTAGGAAAATTTTTTCCTGTTTTTTTTCTTGAGTCATACAATATTTGTATAAAGAAATCGCTAACAAAATTTTCTTTTCACAATTCAATACTTGATCCCCCCAAATTTACCACAACTCCCTTACTTTCAATTCGTTGATCAAATAAGTTAGGAATTAAAGTGAGAAATGAATTTCAACTCTACTGACTATCTTGGTGACTTGAACTTTGACTTCGAGGTCTCCCCAACTTTAACTGACAATGCCGGTTCCGGAGATTTGGATCTTTTTGCCCAAGCAGACTTTTATGACCTTGATGTGTTCTCTAAGCATGCTCCTTTGGAACAAAAGAACACTGTAGTAAAGCAAGAACAGGTTGACCTTACTGCTGATGAAAATCAGGCTCAATTTGCTGCTCCTACTGCAGCACCTTCTCAATATGCTGCCCATGTGGCCTCTCCCCTTAGTCAGCTGATTCCACTGACACCTTCATCAATGAACAATCTCACTAAGGAAGACAAGCGTAAGAGAAATACTGCTGCTCTGGCCAGATTCAGAATCAAGAAGAAGAAGAAGGAGCAAGAAATGGAATACAAGGCAAGACAGCTTCAAGAGCATGTTAACGACCTCGAAAGAAAGTTAAAGACCCTCGAGATGGAGAACAAGTGCTTAAAAAACTTGATTTTGCAGCAAAACGAGCGCAAGAATAACGACTTGCTTGAAGATATCAAAAAGAGATCGTCTACTGTGGAACAACAGTCGTCGTTCCAGTACACGATATAGCGGTTTGTTTTCTTTCACTTCAGTTCAAAAAAACATAAATAACCCCAAAATTTATTCATATATACCGCCAAGTGTTTACACTCGGCACAAAAAAAAACCCCTTTTTAATGACCTAGTCCATGATCCAACTCATGGACTTTTAACGAACAATTGACGAACGATTACGTTTTAATTCTTCATAAAAATAAAGCTGCCTGTTTCCAACAAACAGGCGGTTGAAGCCATAAGCTGAGGATTTTCTATACTTTGTTTGGATCCCTTTTCTAGGCTAAATTATACATACATAGCAATTAAAATGTGTAGAAATGTAGAAGATATGATATTGTTATGCAGAGAAGATGCTACAAGACCTGGGAGACCTGTTAAAAGGTGTAAGGATTTGAGTCAATTTTATATTAATATTGGGTGACATGAGTTTGGAAAAGTCCGAAAAACCTATATCACAATGGAGTCATAAATTATATTGCAACCTTTCGATCTTACTGAAGTCTATTCGATTTCTTTGATCTTCTTTAATGCAATGACTAATTGAAGGTTGAATTTTGACCGGAATTTGCAGATCTAAAAGTTCGGTAGTTAGATTTTTTTTCGGATTTAATTTTTGGACCGAGACTCATTTTGAACGGATGTTGGTTTAGCCGTTTCTCGGTCAAAGTCAGCCAATTTTATCGGTTAAACCAACATGATAGTGGAAATATTTGACTTAATTAAAGTAACCAATTGTAGGAAAAGACAAATACTCTTCGTAATCTATCACAATTAACTTCTCTTATTTGACAATTATCTTTCCAGCTTGCCAACACTCTGATTCATTTTTACAATTTCCCCTTTTCTAACTTCCGACCTCGTATGGTGATTCCTAAAACAGAATTAAGCCGCTGTAAGTCATCTTGAAGCGGTTAAATAAAACAACACCCCCACCGCTAAATCACAACCAAAATTTCATAAACCTCAACTAAGAACAATCATCAAAACAATAGTCTTAATTATCCTAACTCTCTTCCCATCTCCAAGCCCCCTCCCGGATTTCAACTCTCCACATCTCATCCGGAATCGCCTGCAACCGAAAAATGTGGAGATTTATTTTTGATTGTTTGAAACCGCGATAATTATCATTTTCGTATTTGAAAGGAGCCCTTAATCGCCAAAGAGACCACTTGAGGACGGGATTGTAGCCCACCATCGGTATCGAAACATCGAATCCGTCCCATTAACATGTCCCAGGATCGACTGGGCGAATCCTCAGGGGATCAAACCCCTTTACCAACCGCAAGAATAATACATCCAAGCTTCCTGAAGGAGAGTAGTCGGAGCCAACTTATAGGGAATGATTCATTTGATGGGTCTCCTGATAGCAATTCCAATGCCGGATTCTTTCATAGCCCTCATTTCGAACTTCTGCAACAGAACTTACGTGATTTGGAACGATCTGTGTCTCCATTTGAGATCCCAAATCTTGGAAAACTAGGGTATTCCGAAGATGATAACAATATTGAGACCGATACTTCGTTGAAATTGGGCGCAAATTATCATAACTACATCCAAGAACAAATGGATCTTAGAGTTGCCTCATCTAATAACCCAACTGCAGTATTAGAGCTTGATATGGATGGTAATGTGCGGCATCTCAGTAATAATTGGGCCGAAATTGTAGGCACTTCAATCAAGAAAATTGTTAACAGGCCAATATCTAAAATCATTATTGGTACTGATTCAGAGGACAGCATGGTCTTCCACAAGGCAATAGATCAAATGGTCAAAGATGACGGAACTTATAAGGTGAAATTTATCACCCCGACAAATAATAGAGCAAAGTTTACGGAAGAGAGCCATTATGAAAAACCTACCCCACATAATTCACTCGCCGATCTTGAAAATGATTTAGAATTGAACTCGCCATATATTCAGCAACTAGATGAATCACGAGGCTCGACGAATGAAGATGAAGATGGGGATACTGATGTAGATCAGGGAACCATCAGTAGTTTATCTACAAATGGTGAAGTAATTGAATTGGAAGCGCAAGGTATCTTAATTCACGACCAGGCAACCAATTTACCGACACATTCCATGTGGTCCGTTAAACCATTTTTTGCCGTGAATCTTAACCTAGAATTGCCGCAAGAACTTATTGATTTATTGGGTCTGGGAGCTGAATTCTTCGAGGGCTATTTAGCAAACTTAAATGAATTGGGAATTATAAACGAGGAATCCGTGCCGCAACCTAAAACCATTCTTTGCAGAATCTGTGAACAAAACATCCCAGTTTGGTTTATGGAAAAGCATAATGAACTTTGTTTGGTGGAACACAAGTGGAACGATGAGCTCCAAGAAATGCATGACGCCATATCCGAACAAAAGGAACTTCTATTGAAAATCTTGGATGGTTATTGGAATCAGCTGCAAATTCAGCAGCTGACACTGCAGAAAACTAGAACTTCACCGAAAGGAAGCAACGTCTCCAGTCACCTGGGCACACCAAGTTCTTTAAGTCCTCATTCTCTGACATCCAGTTTGTCAGTTGGGAATGCAACCATAACTGAGTACAAAGGTATACCATTACCATTGCTTTCCTCTGTGGAATTTTCACAGCCACTGTCTCTCCTAAACACAAAAAAATTTCCTTTTGGTATCCTTCAAAGATTAATTGAATTGTGTGACGAGGCACTCCAAATAAACCCAAAGGAAGAAAATACAAACAAAGATTCGCTTTCCTTGAGTCCTAATACTTCCAAAGCTATAGATTTTGTAAATAATTGGAAGGCTTTTGAGACGAATGATCTAGCAATCAGATCGTTGGTGGAGGATACTCAGAAGTTGACAAAGGAAAAGGTCGATACTCTTAGCCGTTTGATGTCGTTTCTTCAATACTCTAAGAAAATTGGCAATGAAGTAGACGATTTGGTATTGAAAATCGTCCGTGAAACCGTGGAAAAGATCAAAGAAAAAACTTACGTTGGTGAAGAATCTGCAAATCCTGACATGGATAAACAACTTCTTGGCATGAGATCCCAATCTAAGCTCAACTTGCTGCCATATCAATTAAATATAGAAGAGTCGAAGGACCCGCTTTTGAATTCACCACAAAGCTCTCGATCAAAATTATTCGAAGAACTGGAAATGCCGAGACGTAGTACGTCCCCTTTATCCGCCAACAATCAAAATGTCTCACTCACGCCAAAAGACTTCTTACTCAAAAGTAAATCTGGTCTTGATCTCAATGATACTTTTCGAAGATCGCCTAGCACATCTTCATTGTCAAAAGAAGCAATGAAAAATTTGGTTGATTCTTTGAGTGAAGTCGACATTAGAAGAAGTAGAGAAAGTGGTTCATCTTCATCTCTACCAAGACGACATCTTTCACCAGCTCCATACGTTGAAAGGCTGTCATTGTCTTCTCTCCAAAGAACAGACGTCGACGGCGGTCCTACTCCAAATTCTAAATTAGGATCCACTTCTCCTTTGATTGTTGCCAGCGATAATAGAAATGACTCGATTGTCTCCATTGCTGACTCTGCAAATGGATCTGTTCACCCTCATTTACAAGTTGATAGGCGTTCAAACTCCGGGGGATCAAATTATAGTCAACAAGTCCCAACAACACTGAACTTGAGTGGCCCTCCCAGTGCCAAGTCGTCTGTAAGTCGGCCACCACTATCTCCGTTACTTGTTTCGCAATCACCGGCAACTAAGCCAATAAGCGCATCAATTAAAGATTACGATGTGTTAAAGGCCATCAGTAAAGGTGCTTTTGGGTCGGTCTTTTTGGCGCGTAAAAAAGTCACAGGTGACTACGTTGCCATTAAGGTTTTGAAAAAGAACGATATGATTGCAAAAAATCAAATTTTGAACGTAAAATCAGAAAGAGCAGTCATGATGAAGCAATCGGATTCCCCGTATGTTGCTCAATTGTACAACACTTTTCAAACCAAGGACTACTTATATTTGGTGATGGAATATCTCCCCGGGGGAGATGTTGCTGCTCTTCTTAAAGTAATTGGTACATTAGGCGAAGATTGGGCAAAGTTCTACATTTCTGAAGTCATCGTGGGTATCCAAGATTTGCACGAGAGGGGAATCATTCACCGTGATTTGAAGCCAGATAATTTATTAATAGATCTAAGAGGGCATTTGAAGTTAACGGATTTCGGGCTCTCCCGAATGGGAGTTGTTGGCAGACAAAAGAGAAGTCATAGAAAGAGCAGCTCTTCGGAACAGAATATTGAGATGTTTAGAAAAAGTCTTGGTCCTGGCCTGAGTCCCCTTGTGACAGTATCCCAACAAGCCAATGTGAATGTTGCCAATTCCCCTCTGGATACGCACAAGCGAACTTCGTCGGTAACTCCTTTTTCGCTTTCTCCAACTTTGGATCAAATAAAAGGATCTTATACTAGTACTGCATCATCTCCGGGTAGCTCAACTACTCAGGATAACCACTATCATTTCCGTGGAAGTGTTTCATCTGCGCAAAATCAGAAAGTTGCCTCGAGATCAAATTCTACTGTCAGTGGAAATGGATTGGAATCGCCTATTTTGAACTCCATCCTTCCAAGAACAAATTCTGATACTTCAATAACCTTTTTAGATGACGAAGTACAGAACTCTCCATCACGATTTGTGCCGCCGATTTCCTATGCCTTGTATGATCCGAAAAATGAATCCGAAGGTGCCAAAAAATTCGTTGGTACTCCAGATTACTTGGCTCCAGAAACCATTAAAGGTGTCGGTCAATCGGAAGCATCAGATTGGTGGGCTGTAGGATGTATTCTCTTCGAGTTTCACTTCGGGTACCCTCCATTCCATGCCGACACCCCAGACAAAGTATTCTCCAATATTTTGGATTGTCGAATTGATTGGCCTGGACTTTCTGAAGAGGAAGAGTTACAAATTTGTCCACCAAAAGCTAAAGCTCTCATCAAGCGTTTGTTGGTCCTTGACCCAGACAAAAGACTTGGAAATAATGGAGCCGAAGAGATTAAAAATGATCCATACTTTGACGATGTGAATTGGGACAATTTATTCACAGGAGAGGCATCTTTCGTACCGAAGCCAGATGATCCAGAATCGACTGATTACTTTGATTCAAGAGGTGCAGACCTTTCCCAATTTCCTACTGATGACATGGCCGACGCTTTGCCTCAAGAAAATCCGTCTCAAGTTATTTCCACTACTGTACTTGGTTCTCCGTCAATCTCAACCTCCCAATCCTCATTAAGCATTCCGGGAGTAAACAAACGGGAAAGAAGAGGTAGTAGATTGGCAGACTCCACAGAATTTGGTTCCTTCAATTTCCGAAATCTTTCTGTTCTCGAAAAGGCCAATAAGGATGTCATCAATAGGCTCAAAAACGAACATTTGGAGCATAAGAATAGTTTTTCATCCTCTTCTTCGGAGTCTATGCTATCTCGTGGCCAATCTTTTTCAGCGGGTCAAACATCTTCTCCTTTGAAGGCACCGTTGTCACCATTATTATTGCGTTCGCAGTCACCAGTGAAGCAAGATGCAACTGCCACAGGTAGTCCCGGTGGATCATCCTTTTCGGCAACCAACTCTCTTCATACACATGGTAGCTACGGCAGCTCTACAAACTCACCCAGCATCAGTCTTGCTCCTTTATCAGGCAATCCTTTGGCAATAGGCTCACATTTAACTCATGAAAGAGTCGGTTCTTCTGCAAGCACATACTCCTCTGGAGACGAGTTTCCTTTTGAGTTCAACAGAATGGGTGTCAATATCGATAAGCCGCTGAAAATGAGCACCGATCTGAGTCATTCGATAGTTCACAAATCATCTGTGAGTTCATTGTCGAAGCAGGTATTGAAGTTCTCCGATTATTCTCCAGCTAGCTCAGACACCGAGGAAACCAAGTCTTCAGCATTACTTCGAATCCAGAAGCGGCGTCAAAGTGGTAGGAGGCCTGGATCTTTCGGTTTCAGCGATGGCAGGCCATTAATTGCGGACCTTGACGTCTTGTACTGTGAAGCAATTCCTATTGTTCGACTCTCGATCACCAGATTGTTAGAAAAGCAAGGTTGTAATGTGGTTACAGTTGCCGATGGAGACGAGTTTGTGCGGCGAGCAACCAGTCAAGTAAAATTTGACGTAATTTTTACTGCTTTACGTATTCCGAAAGTCGAGGCGCCTGATGCTGTGAAGCTTATCAGATTTACCACCGGAGTGAATTCAAAAACACCTATAATAGCGATCACTGGATATGCCAAAGAGGCTACTCTGGCTAATTGCTTCAACGAGGTTTTGGAAAAGCCTATTGACTCATCGGTTCTTCGGAGCTGTCTCCTTCGTACTTGCAATTGGGCAGTTCATGAAGATGATGATGCTATAGAGTGGGACAATGATAAGATCTGAAATCAATGAGAGTATTTATTTAAGGATAAGGAAGAAAATGGGAGGGTAGATGGTCAAAAATAGGATTGTTTGATCAGAAGGGGTGAAAAATCAATTACGATATGATACTATTTCAAAGTTACGACATAACTTTGTGATTAGAATATGAAGAATTTCATTCAATTGGAAGTAACGTAAAGTGAAATGTAGTTTAATTTCAACATCTAGTAAATTCAATCCTTTGGCAGTACAAGAAGATTCTCGTTATACCATTTAAGTTGAGCAATGGATTCTAAAATATCAGATTTTGCCGTATGAGCACCGATTTTAGGTGGAAGTTTGTTGGCAACCTCTGGATTATACCTAACTCCAATCTCCCTCAACGATGATACATCAACTATACGATAATGAAGGTAGTCAATGACTTTTGGAAACTCCCTTATCATGAAAAATTTATCCATATGAACCGAATTTCCGGCAAGGAGCCCGCTCTTTTTCGGAATATGGCTCGAGATATACTGATATAATTCGTCTTCTACAACGTTCAAAGTTCTATCTTTGTTAGTCAAAACTTTGTCAATAAGTCCTGACTGACCATGATGCAGTTGACACCATTCATCCATTGCATCAAGTTTAGCTTTGGGAACATAAACCGTCGATTCGTAAGGTTCAATTTGTAAAGGGTTGAGTTTTCCATCGGTAATAATGCAACAGATCTCGATGATATTGTCATTAAACACATCGAGACCCGTCATTTCACAATCTATCCATACCAATGGTTGAGATACTGAATTAGCCATTGATTTGGTGTGTATCTGAGGAGTACAAATCGGTTTGCGATAGAACACTCCGGGTACTTTTGATCCAAGACTTCGCAAGCGGTGAAGAGAAAACATCGATTTTTCGAAAAAAAAACACTGCTCCTTTCCTTCAAGTATACTTATAATTATGTCAAGAAAATTGGATTGGTTTTACTTTTGGTACTTTGTTATTCATGTTCCTGTCACTATACTCATTGACTCATGCTTGGTGATCCCAAAACAGTGGCAAACTGCCTTACAACAGTCTATTGTGCTGTTCCATGTTTCTACCAACAACGATTTTTTACTCGCCGAGCCTCCTCTCTGGTTGCAAGTGTTCGGATTATATGAATTAGTGTTTCAATTACCCCTTTTCGTGTATGGGGCAGTTCAATTGTATCATAACAACCGTCAGGTTTACCCATGGTTGATCATCTACGGTTTTAATGCCGCTTTCACCACTTCTGTATGTCTTGTCTACGTGTTGGTAGAGGGTAAAGCCCACGGTCTTAACACCGCTCAAGTGTGGGGGTTATTTGGATTATATGTGCCATATCTTTTAATTCCTGGAATTATGCTTGTGGATTCTACACAGAGGGTTTTACAATTGCTTAACGTTAAAGTTAAGACTCAATAAATATAGATAATTTTGGTGTCAATTAAAGAAAAGTAAGAGAGTCAATTACAAATTTCCTTCAATAGATCGCGTGTAATTTCATCTAGGCGGAGTACTTTTCCAACAATTCGTTGGCAAGTTCAATGTATTGGGCTTCGGCATCTTCAGTAGAAGTACCCTTTAAGTCAGCCCAAGATTGCCACTTGTATTTACCCTTCAAGTCGAACATACCTGGCTTGGAGGTTTCGTTGTCACCAACGGTGGCCTGCTTGTACAAACCGTACAACTTCAACAATTCATCGTCAGATGGACGCTTAGTCAATTCTTGGACAGCTTGAGCCTATTATGTTAGCTTTTAAATTGATAAATCGAGGTTTTTGAGGGTCAATTTAACGTACCTTTTGAGTAAATTCTTGGGAAACCATTTCGTGTTAATAAAGAAGAAAGTAAAATCAACTCCCTGCTTTAAAAAAATAGAAGGCTTTACCGGCACCGCCATGCAGGCCTTTCAAATCGGCCAACAAATCGAATTGTGGGGAGAAAATTCCGCCGACTATGCGAGGCGCGACAATAATTTCCGAGAAGAGATATTCAAGTATAAATTGATAAATTGAATAGAGGAATAATTGTTATGATTAACTCAGGTAATTGGTTACGGGTATAATTGTGTCGCATTTGGAGTATGTCATGATGCTGGTAATTGACAATTAACATTAACAAAACTGTAGGTATCGGTTGTGGGCCTGGAGTTATTGAGCAGCACTACTTCATCTTGCGTTATGTATGCGACTTTGTCTGCACAGAAACTGGTGGAAGGGCTATGGAAGAGACGGGAATGATTCGCCCTGCAAAATTACCGAGGAACGCCCCAAAAAACTGGACGTCGATCTTGCTATAACCTGCTAAAATAGAATTAAGAATTATGACATATTACATACTACCATGGCAAGCAACTGAATTTCAATGTACCTTCATCCTTGCAGGAAGGTTGGCTTTGACCTAAACTAATCATTTTTTACCTTTAAATTGCTACGAATGCATGAATTCTTTTTTACTGGGCCCCATACTTGGCGTCAATGCTCGCTATGAAATTCATCGCTGGTCTTCTTTCTAGGGCTCTATCATAAAGTTTTACTGGGAAAACAGTTTTATTGAGAACATGAAAACCATTTCACCTACGCCATGCCAAGTATTTTTCATTATTAAATTAGCTTTAATGACTTAGTAATGAACGCTCTGAAATGTTAAGTAATATTTTCCCTTTACGTCTGTCTAAACTAGTCCATGGAAAAACCATACCTATCTATGGTGGGTATTCTTTTCAAAAGTCTTCTCATGAGTCTTCATATTTGAGTAAATTAGTACCTATTTGGCCCTTGATCAATTTATCTCGCTATTTCCAACACAACATTAATCAAATCCTTCCCAATGCTCTAAGAAGTGGTTCTATGGTCTAGCGGTATGACGTTTCTCTCACTCAGAAAAGGTCTCGAGTTCGATCCTCGATGGAATCATTCATTTTTTTTTTTTGGAAGTTCAATCTATTAACATAACGCTTGTTTCAAATACTTCAAGAGGAAGATTGCTTACCCAATTTGACATCTGTCAATCATATTGAATCGGTAATTTATCTCATAACCCAAATCTCACTCCCCCTTCCAATAGCATCCTCCAAAGAATACACTCCCCTCTCCAACATCGCTCCCCTCGAGCTTGCTGTGGCAGACCACTCGTAATTCATGCACGAAATATGCGGCATGGCATCACTCTGCGTGGTGTATGCAGGCCGCTATGGTCTCGGCCTCCACTGTAGCAACCCAACTGTGGTGGACTGATAATATATAAGAGGCCAAAGAGGAGACATTTACAAATTATTATACTTATACATTTTAAATACTTACACTACAATGACTGACCCAATTAAAGTTTTCCACAAAGGTGCCGATGCTGACTTCTCAGTGTTGGTAGAAGATGCTGAACTTCTCAACAAGTACAAGAAGGGTGACACCACCATTCCTCTTGTAGACATTGTGAATATCTTCAAGATTTACGTTACCAGAGGTGGTGGTTCAGAAGGAATTCTCGAAGAGGCTTCCAAGTCCGAACTTTCCAACGAATTCGGTACCGACAACGTTGACGATGTTATCAAGGCCATCTTGAAGGATGGTGAGGTTAAGAGTACCACTAATGCCCGCAGAGGTGGATCCTCCACGAATGACTCCAACGGCGTGAGAGGTTACAGCAATTAGTATATATCAAATGCATAGAAGCTGAAAAGCGTCAATTTAAGAATACTTTGTATGATCATCGTAAGTCGTGTAATGAGTGTAACCACGATCTACTCCTACGAGCGAAGCCGTCATTCGGACCCCTCGGTAAACCTTTCGACCATAGAGGACTCAATTGATTTTCTACAACTCTTTTCTCGTTTTCTCTAATACAATGGTATGACCCCTCTTTACTTCTTTTATCATGATATGCATCAGTGACAAAAATTTGTATCAATTGGGAAAAATAACAGCTTTTGATGATAATCATGGAAGCTTTAGAGACCTCCACTTCATAAGGCTTTATACGAATGGGGTATTTTATCGTGCTAGGAAGTTCTTCACATTCAGCCAGATATTGGAATCCTTGCCAATTTTTTTTATTCAAGAAAAGATAAGACTGAAGATTCTCTTTCCATGTGAGGTACTCTTTCTCGTTTGAGGAAAGAAACAATAATTCATACCTTTTATAATTGTGTTCGAAAACAACTTTGAGTTTGAATGGATGATCAGTATACATTCCACCTTCTGAAATTTCTCCATCGGCCAATTTGCACGCTGTAAAAGGAACGAGAAACAATAAATCTTTAGTTCTTTTAAACGGGATAGCGGCGATTGCAAAATGTGACTTGTAAAAGAAAACGGCACAGCATTTCCCAATTGCCGTTGGGAAGTCTTCCACCCATACACAATATAAGCAACCACAAAATTGGAGAGGCCCCAATAAAATTTGATCGTTTTCAATTAGAGTCTGAAAATTTCTTGATAACTTCTCCTTGTTGCATTCTTGTTTCAATCTAACATCTGAATTTATTATCTCCAAAGTATTCAAAATTTCAGACAAAGCTGCAGATTGTTCCAAGTAGGAGTCAATACTTGTTTTCACGTAAGATTCGAACATTAACTTGTATTTTGTGATCCTAGTAACGGGCTTCAGTAGAAGACTGTAGAAAGACAAATCCAGCTTGGCAGCATAAGGCTGAGTGCATTCCAAAACTTCCTTTGCACCTCTGATTATATGGTTTAATCTAATCTCGATGTCATGTTGCCGATCTATTATATCTTGATACAAAATAATGTAGTCGACGTATAATGTTCTACTTTTGTGCATTTGCTTAAAAAACTTTGTTGCAATTTTGGCAAAACTCAAATCGTTTGGTCTTGAAGGTGAGTTTAAAACAAGCAAAAAGTTGTTGTGAAGGCTTCTTATTGTCTCCAATATTCCATATAATATAATTATTTGACTCAATGGCTGTGGACTATTAATCATAGGCTCCAAATAGTACACTGATAGAAGTCGTAAATAAGTAGAGAATTCTTGTTCACTCACGATAAATTCTTCCGTCAATCGATCTCTTTTGTATTGATCGTTCTTATTAGAAGGAGAGAATCGATATTTTGGGAATGGAGACCCCCAAGAAATTATAGAATCGTTCTGACTAATTGGAGAATCGAATTCATAAGTTTCAATTACTTCATCGACCTGTGCATAGCTACCACCACTGCTCAAAAGTACCACGGATTTGCCACTAAGTAGACTCATCGGTCTACAAATACTTCCATTATTAGTTAGAGGTTTTGAATTTGACTCTTTGCGTACTATGGTACCACTTATTACGCCATCAGAGGCATCTCCTGCCTGTTGTTCTTCCATGTTGAACCGGTTTGCAACCGTTTTTTTTTCACTTTGCAGCCCAAAAGCGAAAAAAAATGGATAATCGCAAATCTGAAATTCTCGAGATAAGACATGAGTTCACGAGCATTAAGACGGCTTGAACGATTGAAAAACCTTCAACCAGAGGAGAACTCTGATACAGATTCACTGGATGAAGTCGTTGCTCCGCAAAAGACATTCAATGCATTTGCAAATCTCGGTTTAGATAATGAATCAGAAGAAGATACCGACGACCAAGAGGAAGAGCCTAAGAAGGTGGCAACAGAGACACCCAAGCCAATAAAACAGGCAAAGAAGAAGACAAAATCAAAGGCACCTAAAAAAGTGGCAATAGATAGTGATGAAGAGCTCGATAAGTTCTTGGAAGAAGTGAAGAAGCGAGACCAACAAAAACAACCAGAAAGCAATAAAGAGGACTCTAAACCCGAAGACTTTGCCCACGATAGCCAATGGGATTTTTACGACGATGAAATTCATGTTCCTCAAATAGATGCAAATTTCTGCTATTTTACCGTCAACCGTATGAGACAACTGCTGGGACTTCTTTCGATCGGCACAACCAAGAATTTGGATCCAGATAATGAAATCAAAAATCTTTTGGGTAATTTATCAGCTGAAACCGTAGACGATGCAAATTCCACAACATCTTTTGGTGTTTCACCCGAAATCTTACAACAGTTCAAGCATTTGGCAAGATTGACCAGAGGTTGGGGTGGAAGAGATCGAAGAAGTGTACCTGGAACTACCAAGAAACTTTTATTTACAAGAGTTAAGGATGACTACTTGCCTACCGCAAAGAAACCCTTAGGAATGGAGGAAATTTCTTCCAAAGAGATGGAAGAATATATGGAGTTCAGAGATGGCTGGAATCCAGAAACAATTCCTGAAATAGAACAGAAGTTGAGACAAGAGAAGCAAGAAGGAATCAAATACTTCAAGTTTTCTAAAAGTGATATCCTGCCAGCCAATAAATTGGCTGATACCCGATTCTATGCTGCCGTAGTGATGACCCCAGATCCTGACTCTTTGATTAGATTAGTGCAAGAGCACCCCTACCACCCAGAGACGTCTCTTCAGGTAGCTATGGTTCTTTTACGACAAGGAAGTGACAAATCTGCCAGTAATGCTCTTATAGAAAGGGCTCTTTTCACTTTCGATCGCTCACTTCATAAAACTTTCCATGAATATTTACAAGAAGGAAAAAATGAGCTTATCCGTTTACCCTATGAGCGATACATGAATCGACAATTTTACTTGTGTCTATTCAGATTTATCGGAATTTTGGGAGAGAGATCAACCTTTTTCACTGCCTGGACCTATGCAAAATTATTGCTTTCGATTAACCCAACACAGGATCCCTTGGGCGTGCGGTACTTCATTGACTTTTACGCGATTAAGTCTGAGCAATACGAATGGTTAATTAAATTCGGTGAATCTCCTCTAGTTCTGACTTATGAGTGGTGGTTTACTCCTGGGATTGCCTTTTCATTGGTACTTGCTCATTTAAGGACTGGTAACAAGGAAAAGGCCGGAGAAGCAATGAAACGAGCATTCCATAGTCATAGACATCTTGCATTCCGCCTATTGGAGCAGATTGGATTGAGCTCCGAGATGCCTAAACATGAAAAGGTTGGTAATGAATTAGAACAGTTGGGAGCAGAGACCTATTTGATAAGAGCTGCCATTTTATGGAATGAGCAAAGTGAGAGAAGCTTCTTACATGATGAGTTGGTGAGACTTTTTAAAGAAAACCCTGAATCCAAGCCCTCTTTCCTTAAATCTGTGTTCGGTAGCAATACTGAGCATGTCGAGAACATGCCACACAACCTTTTGCGTTTCGCTATATTGAGTGGTGAAAATAAACTTATGGCGAAGGTTCCTGAAGTTGTATGGTCTAGATCAGATGTGCTTGAATATGATGCACTTCCTCCAAAAGACGAGACGTCGGAATATAGTCAGTTTACAGGCGTTGGTGGACAGTCACAGGTTGTGGATGGATTACTCAATTATGTTGATCAGAACGTTCTTGGAGCAATTATTCAAAATCAAAGTGGAGATGATGGGCTCCAGGATATTATTGCACGGCTTCAAATGGAACAGGATGGTGGTGCTGATGAACAAGAGGGTGTATAGTAAAGGAGAGATGTTAATTGATAATTGATGTAGAATACTTAAAACCTTGATAAAATTAGCTGATCCGTAGAAGCAACTCTTTACTAAATACTTGTCAAGTCAAGTCAAGTCCAGTCAAGTTAAGACTTTAAGAGCATCAGATGACACATCCATAAAACTGACGTGTTTATGTAGTTTATTTTCTTAGTGCTCGGTAAACTAATGGCCTTGATGATTTAAAAGTCTCACTAATCGCATATTACTGTAAATCATAATTTATTCGCAGTTTTTCCCAGTAATTTAAGTAAGTTTACGCTAATTTTAGTTTCCTCAGTAATTGGTGACGGATTTCAAAATCGTTGCAATTGCTCTTATTTGTGAATTGGATTATCACCATTTATCCCTCTTTGATCTTGGTTTCTGTGAACACAAAACAGTCTCTGTTAATACGAATCATACACGCGAGATTCAATCCTATTCGAAAAAAAATCCACCTCTCGCGGCGGCCTATAATATTCTTGCGTGATGATTTTAATTGCAACATATTGCGACTCTTTTACCGTGTCAACACCGGTGCGTGGTACGAAAAAGTAGCTCTAAAAAGCTCTAAAATGGCTCTCTCACAAAAAATTGTTGTGCTCGTTTTGATCGTTTATGATCGATTTTGATCGTTTCGCAGCTTTTCATCTCGCTCCATCATGATCGCTATCGACCTAAAATTCGACAGCAAACAGTGGCAGTACCAGATCCTGAGCACATTCTTCGTGTTTGGAATCCTCCCTACCCTCTACTATCTTTACCAGCGTTATGTAACCAAAACACCAAACCGTTACAACAAATTGGAAGCCCCCATCAAACTCGAGATCCCGATTCCGGAGGAAGCCACTCCTCATTGGAAAGGTAAACGCCTTTATGAGCCCAATTTAACTCCTAGAGTTGCCGATGATGCCACTAAGATCCAATGTTATTGTCCTGCCACTGGACAATCATTGGGCGTATTTCCCGCCACATCCCGGACCGAAATGGATAACCAAATTGCTAGGGCAGCTAAAGCTCAAGCTCAATGGAAGCATTCGCCATTCAGTTTACGTCGTAAACTCTTGAGGACCCTCAATGCATTCATAGTGGATCATCAGGCCGATATCGCTGCAGTTGCATGCCGAGATTCGGGTAAAACTCGTATCGATGCTCTGATGGGTGAAATTATGGTCACATTGGAAAAAATTAACTGGACAATTCTTCATGGAGAGCGTGCCTTGAGACCTTCTCAACGTCTGGGACCTCTGAATAGACTTGTAGGTTTGATGAAAAACGGAGAAGTTCGATATGAGCCTTTGGGTGTAGTTTCATCTGTGGTTTCTTGGAATTATCCCTTCCACAATTTGATGGGACCCGTCATTGCTGCACTTTTTTCTGGTAATGCCATTGTGGTTAAATGTTCCGAACAAGTTTATTGGTCATCTCGGTGGTTCGTGGAGCTCGTGCAGACTGCATTGAACTCTTTACAATTAGACGAAAACTTGGTGCAATTGTGCTGCTGTTTTCCAGAAGATGCAGACCACTTCACTTCTCATTCTGGATTGGCTCACATTACATTCATTGGATCACGTCCAGTAGCTCATAAGGTCTTGGCTAGCGCTGCCAAAAATTTGACCCCTTGTGTTGTGGAATTGGGTGGGAAGGACCCATTTATTGTATTGGACAGTGCTGCTGACAAGTGTGAACAGATCGCTTCCATAGTTATGAGAGGTACATTCCAGAGCGCAGGACAAAATTGTATTGGTATTGAGCGTGTGATATGTATGCCAAAAGCTTACGAACGATTGGTGGAACTCCTTTCTACCCGAGTTCCTCAGCTTAGAGTAGGGTCGGATATTGATCAGTTGGATGAGATTGATATGGGAGCATTGGTATCAAACAACCGGTTTGAGCGTTTGAAATGGCTTGTGGATGACGCAGTTCTGAAAGGAGCTCGTTTGCTCGCTGGAGGAAAGGAATATCAACATCCTAACTACCCACAGGGTCACTACTTTGAACCTACACTTTTGGTGGATGTCGACGAAACAATGCAAATTGCTCAGGAAGAAGTTTTCGGACCAGTCCTTACAATTTTCAAAGTAAGTTCGGTGGATGAAGCAGTTGCAGTTGCTAATGGTACCGAATTTGGTTTGGGTGCATCGGTATTTGGGCTGGATTTCAAGCAGTGCAGCACATTAGCAGATCAATTGGAGGTTGGTAATGTTGCGATCAACGATTTTGCCACGTTCTATGTCGCTCAACTTCCCTTTGGAGGTGTAAAGGGTTCCGGATATGGCAAGTTTGGTGGAGAGGAAGGGTTGACTGGCTTGTGTGTAGCGAAGAGTGTTGTGATGGATAAGCCATTTCTTCGGGCTCTTGGAGTAGCTACCAGCATTCCTCCGGCCATTGACTATCCAATTGAGGATGGTAAGGCAGCATGGGGCTTTGTGAGTGCATTAAATGTGGCCGGATATGATTACCGGGGATGGAATGTTATTAAAGCAGTGCTGAAGTTAGCCAAGGGTGGAAAATAGTATATAGAGCATAAAATGCAAGATAGACAATAGCGATTTGAAAGGGTAGGATTGACTCTAAAATATAACTTGCAATAGGTATTATACGACACAATGATTGTGAAGTAGCTAGACGACAATCATAAAAATGTAGATATAGTAGTTTAATCGATAGACCACAATTAATAAATATGTGGAGAGAAACAGTGTTCAAGAGAGATAGGCTATGAAGTGGAAGTGGGTAATGAAGATGCCAGTAATGGTCCGGTCCAATCAAATGATGGATTGATCAAATTGACATGAGCAACACCTCTGTTTCTTTATCTACATCAGTTCGTAGCTTATAGCATTTCTATCTAAGCGTTAATATGTACCTCTGGCTTTGGCAGGGTAGTAGCATCGGTCAATAACTTCACAACATCGCTCTTTTTCTTGTCAAATTGAGCACGAATAGCCTTCAATTCCTTTTCAACCTCAGCATCAGCTTCCTTACTGATATTTTCGTTCAATCCAGCGTGCTCCAGTTCGTACTTCTTCAACTCGGCCTCCTTTTGGGTCTTGTACTCATCAATTTCCTTCTGGGCGTCAGCCTTGGCAGACTTAAGACGTTCGGTTCTGTACTTTCTGGCCTCGTTTACAATCTCGGCCGCATCCTTTTCGGTTTTCAACAAGGCCTGGATTCCTGACATCTTTTAGGGGTGCTAGTGAGGAATTGGCCGGCGAATTGATTAAATGATAACGGCGGTGCCCGTGCAGGACCCGTGGTCTATGCAGGATGTGATTGTAAGCTTTGTGCAGGATGGTAAGTTAGATAGTATGCATTTATGTGCAGGTCTTGCTGCTGTCTTGGTCTCTCCAATATGATGAAAGCTGAACTAATAGAGTTTGATTGTTGAATGAAATGATAGTTTTGTAATTTTATAATAATTCTTCATTAACCACGTACTAGTAATTTAATATTTATGATCGTTAGTATTATTTCCTTGATAATTTTCACATTCAATGTTACATTGCATCGATCGATTACCGTTCAACTACATCAATTCTATCGTCTATCATATTACTCTATCATCTCAATTATAACCGCTTTTAGGTCTAATCCCAATAATTACCGTCAGCAATAAACCTCAACATGTATTCATCAACATGACCAACTCCCTCATCGAAATCGAGGTCCGCTCCGTTGACCTTACCTGCCTCCATAGGAGTATTTGTTTGTCGCCCATTGGGCCCAGGCGTGGTGGATGGGGTGCCGTCCGCAGTAGAGCCAGCCTTTGCCTCGTCGTTGAAATCCTCATCATCTATTTGTTCTTCCTTCATCGCTTCATTGGCTGCAGCTCGATCATCTTCATCTTCAGCCTGTGCCAACATATTATTGACATTACCCACATTGGCTAAAAGTGGTTTGTCGTCAAGCTTTATATCGGCATTGCCCACGAGATCTTTGACTGAAAATTTTCCAAAGTACTCTGTAGTAAACTCACCCTCTTGAATAATCACATTGTCCAAAGTTCTCTTCTGGTTTGCTTTCCTCAAAATATTCGACTCAATAGTGTACTCAGAGACAAACCGATAAATATGTACATCTCGACTCTGTCCGATACGATGGCATCTATCTTGACATTGTTTGTCCATAGCCGGATTCCAATCTGAATCGTAGAAAATAACTGTATCAGCACCAGTCAAATTGATACCCAAACCACCGGACCGTGTTGACAAAATGAAAACTGGAATTTTTGGGTCTCGATTGAATTTCTCGGTCATAAGCTGACGGTCTTCAATTTTTGTTGAACCATCCAAACGCATGTATCTGTAACCATGAATATTAAGAAATTGTTCCAAAATATCCAACACTTTTGTCATTTGCGTAAAGATTAATGCCCTATGACCACCGGCGGTCAAATCCTGCAAAAGTCCTGCCAATTTTTGCAATTTACCACAATCGTATTGAAGCAAATTTTTGTCTGGAAAAGCGATTGACAATTTGACTTGGGCCTGGTGGAAAGGATTGGTAAGTTTTCCTTGAGCGACTTCAGATCGCACTAATGATTGCGTAGAGACAGGTATGAGTTGATCCTTCATGTCAAGCGCAACGACTGTGGGTGTCAAAACCGAAAACTGCTCAATATCCTCTTTCATCGCCAAACTTCGCTCATCGATGGATAAAGTCATATCGCGATATATATCAGTAATTGGTTTATTGGTTCCAATCTTACGTAAACTCAGCAAGAAACTTTCACCAAAAATAGGATACTTGGTACATCTAAGGTTGTTCAAATATTTGACCTGTCTGAGCTTTTCGAGAGTGCTGACTTGCTTTTCGATTTTTATACTCTTATAATAATCTAAAAAGTCATGATATTCACCCATCTTGGAATGAGCCTGTCTGGGGTAATTTCCAACAATTTTATCAAGCTCCTGTATTTGATCGTCAAAACCTTTGATACTGCGAAGTTTGTCCAATGATTGACTGACGAAAATGTTGGAATTTTCTTCTCCCCTAATGAAATCAAGATTGAAAAGTTCAAACGAAACTCTTTTGTCGTAGGTGATGTCAGTTAAAAGATTTGAAACCACCAGGGCTTCTTTGGCATACAGGCTTGCAACCCCATTTGGAAGCGCAAAGGAAGTAACAATAGGTCTGACTTCAAACAAATCTGGATGATTACACACCTTACGCAATTGCATCAAACAATTGATAATAGAAAGAAAATTTCCAGATTGGAGTGTCTCTTTCGTTTTCGCTTTGGACATAAAATCATCGTATAAGTATCGTTGGCGGTTGGATAATCGGCAGTATATGATGTGCTCATATTTCCCGGGCATTTGCTTTTCAACGTCTTTTTTAAGTCTTCTGAGGATATAAGGCCGCAAGACTTGGTGCAACCTTGCCACAGAATGCTTGGTTTCAGCATCCATCTTGGCGGTAGTCTTCTCATCTTCATCTATTATATCTGGGTTTCCTTGAGCAAGCGTGGCTTGTTCCAAAATTCGGTCAACTGGCTTGCCGAACCACTGTTGGAAGTCTTCTAAATTGGCGAAACCATCGGGCATCGCTTGATTTACTTTAGATGAGGGCATAAGGAAATATAACAATGACCACAATTCTATGAGATTGTTTTGTAAAGGTGTACCAGTGAGCAAAAGCCTGTTTTCGGTATTGAAATTGAGCAAGGCCTTCCATCGCGCAGACCGGAAGTTTTTAATGTTGTGGGCCTCGTCGAGAATCATATACCTCCATTTCCGACGCTTAAAAGACTGATTATCGTGTACCACAAGCTGGTAAGAGGTTATACAAACATGAAATGCATCAGGCTTATTCCAACCCTTCCTTTTGGCGGCTCTCTGTTGAGGTGATCCATAGTACGTTAAAACTTTAAAACCAGGAGCAAATTTTTTGAATTCCATCTCCCAATTGAGCATCACTGAAGTAGGCACAACAATCAAATGTGGTCCCCAAATATGGTGCTCACATGCAAGGTAGGAGAGCAAGGAAATTGTTTGAATTGTTTTTCCGAGACCCATCTCATCAGCCAAGATACCGTTAGTGTTATTATTATACAAACTGGCCATCCAGTTTAATCCTTGTTTCTGATAAGGTCTTAAAGTTCCACGGAGTAATGACGGGATAGGAACATCTCTCACTGTGGCGCCATTGACTATTTGCTCCCCACCGTCCTTCTCGGACTTGGGTGTCTTTGGCTCATCTTCTTCGTCAGTTGTTTCAGACATGTTGTCGTCATCACCATCCGACTCTGAGGTGATTTCCGCATCTTCGGAATCGTCTTTAGCCTCTTCGCCTAATAATGATGCCAAACCGTTTGATGTTCCGTTTTTTAAATGTGGGGCACTGTCTCCTTCCAGATCTGAATCGGAACTATCGCTAGAGTCCATTGAAGAGCTGGAATCATCAGAATCCAAAACTGACATTTCCCGGTCGTTCGATATAGACTCGATCAACTTTTTCTGCTGATCAGTGTACTCCGTTGCGCTTTCAGCATCTGGGCTGATGGGTTTTGGTGGTTCTGAGTTCCCGTAAAGAGCCGAGAGCCCTTTTGACACATCAACGTCGTCGTCGTCACTATCGCTGGATTCTGCAGACGACAGGCTAGTTGACTCGTCAAGGTTTTTGTATTTGGATTTGAGCTCCTCCACTGTCAAATTTTCATCAGTAGTTTTATCGCCGTTGTTCTCCTCGTCAGAAGAATCGTCGCTTCCTGAAGATAAGTGGTCATCTGAGTCGTATGAGTTGTCCAGTGAAGCATTGTCGTCTTGCTTTACGTTCCCGGCCGCCAATTGCTGTTCCAAAAGATTGGTAGAGTGTTCTAACATTTGAGATAAATGTTCTCTACCCTTAATTCTTTTCAATTCTTCTTCTTCTTGTTGCTGAAGAACCTTGTAGACCTTGTTTGCCTGGGTCCATCTCTTCTTAACGGCCTGAATTGCCAAACGACTCATTTTTCTCAAGTTTTGTTCTCTTTCCCTCTCCAATCTTTCTTTCTCTCCTGCCTTCTTTCTAAAATACAGTTCCACGATTTGTGCTACCCTTCTAGCCTTAAATATATGAGCTTTTCTGGCCAGTTGATGAATCCGCAGAAATGATGTTCCGTGAACGTTTAAGACATCATCGTGCGTTAAGTTGGATGTTGCTGAGCCACTCTTTGACATTAATGAAACATCGTTAGCTCTGAAAGGGTCTAGAAGGGCTTTTAAATTTGTAGCCGTTGCCTGTGGCAACACGTCCTTTCTCTGTTCTATTTTTTCTCCATTTAATTCCAATCTTCTCTCAATGTTTACTTTTTCGTAAAGTCGTTTGACTAAATGAATTTGTTGATTCATTATAGCTTCGAATTCTTGAGGGGTGCTATTATAATCGGGCATTATAGACTCGTCGACTATGGCAGACTTAAATTTCTCTTCGAAAAATTTTTCAATGGTTGAAATTGGATCAGGTTCATACCTTATCTCACCCCCCATAGAAGTTACTTTGATGGGTCTGAGGTTACTTTCATAGACGGCTCCTTCTGAAGTCATGTTATTGGTCATATCTTCACTGGTGGGTCTCCAAGATGCTATATGCGAAGGGTGGGTAATTAATGGGGCAGGAACAGTAAATTGCAATTTGTTCACCTTGTAGTGTGTTTTCAAAAGATCCTCATCATTTGTGTCGTACTCCAATTCTTCCGGGTCAGAAGATAATGGTCTGATTATTTCCTCCACTTCCTCTTCTTCGGATTTTTCTAGCTCTTCGGATAACTCAGTTTCAGCTTCCAGCTCTTTCTTAACTTGAGACTTAGAGGTCAGATTCTTGGGTGCACTACGTTGTGTGGTCTTGCCCTTGGCAGATGATTTAGGTTTTGCCAGCTTTAGTCCTTTAGGTGTCTTTGTCAGCTTTGACTTTGTAGCGGATTTTGCGACTGATTGTTTCTTAGCATTCTTGGATTTTCGAGAAGACTTTTGAGCCCCAGTATTATCATCGGCTTCTTCTTCTTCCTCTTGTCCTTCTTCCTCTTGTCCTTCTTCCTCTTCTACCTCTTCTTCTTCTTCTTCTTCTTCTTCTTCTTCTTCTCCTTCTTCATTTTCTTCGTCAACCATATTCTCATCGTCCTCCTGTTCTTCTGCAGACTCAGCTTCTGAGGCTTCCTGTTCCTCTTCTTGATCTGAAAGTGTTTCCTCCTTAATTTCTGGCTCCGAGTCCGAATCAGGTTCAACTTTCACGTCTATATCATCTAAAATTTGCTTTTCAATAGTTATTGCTTGTTTTTCGGCCTCTTCCTTGAAAGGGTAAAGTGTATTAAATTCTTTGTCCATCTTGGCGAGTTCGCGTTTCTGAAGACGTAAAGGAATCGCCTGGAGCCTTTTTCTATCACCTTGGGGATCTTTGCTCCATGATAAGAGCGAGTCTGGGTTATTTTTCACATAATCCTCGAATATTTCCGGAACTTGAGCTCCAGAAACGGATGAAAGTGTTTCTGGGTCCCAATAAAGAACAGATTTATATTCTCTCAAAGAGAAAAGTTCACTTATGAGTAAGTTGTGTTTAGCGATTAGATTGGCAGCTATTTGAGCTGGATCCAGCAGCTCTAGCTTTCGTTTCTTGTTCTGATTAAGGAAGGACTCGGAGGTAATTTTGCCATTATCGTTCTCGGATTTGGTCCCGTTCGAGGGGGATTTGGACGCGGATTTCTCATCGGTCAGCGCTACGTCGTGACTTTTGGTGCGTTTAGGCCTTCGATTGGATGCCATGGTACCTATATGCGACTTTTGAACTCGCTATATGGCGGGAATGTCGACTACTGTGATACCACAAGAAGGCTTTAGAAGGCTGGAGATGTTTTAGTTTGAAAAACGTTCATGCAGGACCAGACGCCAAAAGAAGGTAAAGGATTTCGGACAAAAGAATTTAGATTAGGAATGGGAGGGGGGAAAGGTGAGGAAATATGAACATCAATGTCGAAATAAGGTGAATGAATTATGGCTGTCTTTTTGGTTTGATGAGAGTAATTTGTGTTTAATTGTAAAATTATTACAATGATATTTAGTGAAGATTTGATCATACAAGCATTTTTTAGAAGTGTTGACATGAAAAATAAAAAATATTTGTAGACTTAACTAGAAATGATCAAAAAAATATCAATAGAAAAGGTTGTGGGTAGTATTTATTATGGGAAAGAGACGGGCTAAGATGTGGACACTTGGTATAAAGTGTGAAAAAAAATGAATGTTTTTATATGTAAGTAGAAGATTACGGTCAACTTGTGTAAAAAAAACCTATATTATGTAAATGAGTTCAGATCTCGATACAATATGAGCTAAATATTCAAGTCAACTTAATTGAGCTTAAACTGTATAAAATGGCTTTAGTGAATTTTGAAAGAATAGATAAGCTTATTTAAGCTTCGAATTATTTGAAACTATTTGTTATAAGCAAGACTCATTCATCTGAATAGCCTGACGAATCTTTCAAGAACCACAAATCGTTATCATGATCTTATTATGACCTTTTTTTAAAATGTCTTGATAAATACAATTTCAAATTTATAATTAACCAAACTCCATGATATGACCACTACACGATTTAAACGAATTTACATTGTTATCTATGCTATATGTTTACGCTTTCAAGAATTCAGCGTTTGCGGCCTCGTAAATCTTTCTGTTCTCGGCAGCTTCTGGGTTGGTTGGCAAGAATCCCAACTCCTCCTCGGCGGTAGGGTCTGGCTTTGTTCTGTAAAATTCATCGTCTTCACTCTTTCCTGATCCCAACTCCTTGGCTAATCCACCAAATGGGAAAGATCTAGGTGCAGCAGGCTTCTCTGGGTTCAACTCAAAGTAAATAATTGCTCCAGCGAAGGAGGCTACGAGTGAGAAGAAAATCCCGTTTTGGATTAAAGCCTTCTTATTGGAAATATGGTCAAAGTAGTCTGGGGACCAGATGTCGTACATGTCTTCGTCGTGATGTAAAGGGTCACTGAAGTTTCTTCTGTTTTGTTGGTCATCATACTTGACATATGGGTTCTTGTGTTGGGCCAATTTTGGAGTCCACTCTGGGTAGTCACCTCTTTCAGGGTGGTTTGGGTCGGTCAATTGGATAGTTTTATCGTTAGTGTGGTCGATTATAGTGTTGCTCAAGGCACGTGTGGCGATAACGCTTCGACGAGAGGCGATTCTGGCAGCATTTAATCCGCTTCTGGCCAACATGATGTCTATGTAGTGATAGATTAAAAATTCGTTGTGAGTGCGATTTTTGGCCAATGAAAGATGGGAGAATAAATCAATTTGTTAAGTGCTTACGTAAGAATTGAGACTGGGAAGAGGTTGATAATGAATGTTTGAAGGCGGTTCTTTTATTAGCAGAGGCGTGTTGGATAAGTTGAAAGATTGATTAGATACCTTACCTATTGGTGACACTACTTATTGCTTTTTTTGTATATGATTTGGTGGAAGCAAAGTGGTTTGTCTAATATTGGGCTTTCTTAGTATGAATGAAAAATACTAGTGAGCGCGGAGAAATGTATGAGATGAATGAAGATGAAGAAGATGGAAACATGAATTTTAGGTAGCCTGGGAGTTAGAATTAATAGATTGGCGAACAAATTTGGTGAAAGTTGAAAACAGAATAAAGACCAAAGGGTAATTTGGAAGTCATATAGCGTCAAAAGCTAAGTTTCCAGAGAGAATTATATCCACTCCATTAGATTAACCTTTAAATGTATTCATAATTCTAGTACAGTGTTGTGCCTACAGACATTTCATGACGCTTCATATGCTAACTATATGCACCTATTTTGAACCTATATGCCCCTATTTCAATGGTTTTCTCAAAGAGTATTCCTTGGTGGTAGCCGCAAAGTACGAACCGTAAACGTAGTCGCTAGTAAGAAACACTCCATAGCCAATGCCAAAGGCTAAGATGGAGTTTTTGACATTCCAGTATTGATGGGTCTGTGGGGGTGACAAGTCGAAGTTGTATTTGTTGGTGAATGCAGGTTGCTCGGCCTTAGCGGCAGCGTGCTGGAATCTCTTAGCCACAACGGCTCCGTTTCTCGATGCTCTGGACAACATGGCCTTCTTAAGTGTGTAGTGGGTTGTGATCGGCGGTCCAATCATTTTGGCGATTTTCATGAGAGGTAAGCGGTTGTATGCAGGTAGTAGTGTGTGGCTAATTTTAGGAAAGATTTAGAGTCTCTCAGATTAAGCAAGTGGAGGGGATATGAGAGGTGGGCTGGATGTTTAAATTTTGAGAGAAATGATGTTGACAAGGGTCGAGTCGTTCTAGGTTTAAAATTGTATACAATTGAATGTTTTTTTTTGGTTATAGATTTATTTTTAATATCCGAGTTATGTGCTCTTTACCTGATCTTCGTCATCATTTATCTTTAACGTCTCTCACTTTTGGTCTGTTAACATCGAATACTTTAAAGTCGCGCCAAAGTCTCTTCTCACTTGCTATTTTAACGCTAATTGTTGCAGATTTCGCGCTATTCCATACCCCTAATGTTTAATCCATGCACCACAATTAATAGTTAGCGAAGACACAGTCAATTCTGTTAATTTCTTTCCACAGAACAAACATCTATAATCTAGGTTTAGTTTGAAATATCTCTAAACCTTCATTTTCATCTTGAACATTAACATTTCATCCTCTCTCCACCATTCGCCGTTGCCTCTGTATCACTTTACCACAATTTCTCGCTCGCCATTTCTCACTATTTCTCACTAATTTTCGGTTTCTCTCGCTATTTCTCAAAAGCATTCTCTTTTCGCACCCTTCATCTCAGACCCTAAAATTTCACCACTTCACTACAAACATTCGCATCTCCACATATCACATCTGCATCCTCAAACCATGTCATACAATGGCCAACGGTCCTCCTACCGTGATCAGAGACATCCACGTTCTGACAGGCGACATGGCGATAACAATCGAAGCCTGTATAGCAGCTATAAACCGTCATACTCTTCCCATCAACCTCGTCAAAACTATCAACAAAATTACCAACAAAGATCTTCTAAACAACAACACCAAAACCAGGACCATTTACAAGTCTGGATGGGTGATTTAGATACCAATTGGTCGGAGAAAGATGTGCTTCAAATATGGCGGGATCAAGGCTTACAACCGGTCTCGGTTAAGATTATCCGTAGCGAAACGAATTACAAAGGTCCGTACTGCTTTGTGAACTTTTCCAGTCCTGAAGAAGTCAATATTGCCGTGGAAAAACAAGGATCTGTCATAAATGGTACCAACCATCGCTTTAGATTGAGAAAGGCATCTGAAAGAGGAAGTATGAGAGGCAATCAAAGACAACCTACTAACTCATATGGTAATTCCAGAAATAATGGTGACCAATATAACACCGATGATCGTCCTCATGATCGTTCATATGAACATGGCGGTGATCGTGGCTCGGATAGAGGCTTTCAGGATCAATTATCTCTATTCATAGGTGACTTGGCATCAACAGTGACCGAAAAGGATCTTCAAGACGAATTTAACTTCCGATTTCCAGCTCAAATAAAGCTGGTGAAGGTGATGACCGACCCTCAAAGCGGACATTCGAAGGGGTACGGGTTCGTTAAGCTTTCCAATGCACAGGCTGTAAAGCGTGTTTTAAAAGAAATGAATGGTGTGATGGTGCATGGGAGAGCGATCCGCGTGGGAACAACCAAGAGCACTTCCGGCCCTCAAACTGATACCAGTTCTCGTCTGGGTCCTCCTGTGGTTCTCCAACAAGTACACCCTGCTTTTACACCGTTCACGGACCCAGATAACACCACGATCAATGTCAATGGTCTCAGTGGACATTTTAGTAAGGCCGATGTGAACGAATATTTCATTTCCTTTGGCGAGATTAGCAACACAAAGATTCTGGATGATGGTGAAAGGGCTATTGTTTCCTTTGCTGTACGCTCTCTGGCAGAAATGGCCATTTTGGCCTTGCATAAAGCAGAGTTTCAAGGATATAGAATAGGAGTCACATGGGGCAGAAACGATGATTTTGATCGAAAAGAAGATCCTTCGTTTGGGGTCTTCAATGCATACACATCAGTTCCCAATATCAAAGATATCTATAAAGGAGAAAAAAGTGAACCTTTACAGATTGTCGATTACAACAAACAATTCGAGAATGTCCGGACCAGACAACTCTCGCTATTTGACTACTGATTTCAATTTCTACAGATAAAATTCGCTTTTAACAATCTAATCATCATTCATGGTCGTCTTCGGCCGGACCAGGGCAATTAATCCGCATATCATCAGCATTATCATATACAGCACCACAAAAATAGCAGTAGTTGTAGTTTCTTAAGTATTCGACTAGCGTTTCAATTGCTTCATCAGTAGACATCATAGCCATTGTATGACGATCAGAAATCTTCGAAGCCTTCTGTATGTTTTTTTCTGAGTCATCATCATTCTTGTCGTTTGTCTCTTGCTTTGTTGATTTGATCTCCACTATTCCTCGTCTATATCTTTCTTGTTCTTGAATCTCTTCTTGCAAATCCATGTACGGTTGCCACAACCACTGATATTTTTCCTGGTTAGATCCTCCATTCTCTGCCAATTCCATTGCAGCTTTCATAAGTTTCATTTTGAGCTGTTCTTTATGGATTTCTGTGTCTGCATTAACAAGTGTAGCTCTGTATGAGTCTAAATCAACAGCAACATGCTTGACTTGGGCCAATTTTCCTACAGAAGCACCAATTCCTAGCCGGTCAGCCTTGTGTACAACTTTTATCGGTTCGGAAATGCTTTTATCACCGTCTTTCCCCAATGTTTGCCCCACTTGGAACCCCATTTTTTGCATCATAAGAAGGCCCACAGATGGTTGCAGAGCCAGTAAAAGTGATTTATCTAACGATGCTTTGGAAGTGGATTTCGAAACTGGTTCAATAGAAGAGTCAAGTGGGTATTCCATGTAATCTTCTTCAGAAGAATTCAGACTATTACCACTGGTTTCTGACTGCTTAATTGAGCCATCAAGTCCGCCTATGGATATACCCTCTTCAATTTCAAATTCAGGTCTGTGAAGCGTTCTTTTTTTTACTTCTACGGGCTTTTCTTCTTCCAGAGAGTCCAGATCATCTCCAAAAACGTTTCTTTTCATTGTTTATACCTGTTTGGAGCCCCATTTCGTATACTCGTAATGAGTTTCAAAGTTTCAAAGATTTCAAAAATTCATAATCGGAAAATTCGAGAATTATTTGAAAATTTACAACCAGTGCAACCCAATTCAGCATGCTTCCGCAGCGGAAACACGACAATTCGTTTCTTTCTGTACCTGTTTCACGGGTTGGATCGTCGCAGAGGCTCAATCAGATTGCATCGGGTGCTCTGGGCGTTGGTGGCGGGCCATCCACGCCGAATCCTTACAACTCTATTCCTTCTACACCCAGTGGATATGTGTCTTCGTCACTCAATCCAAGTCGTAGTAATGCTACTGTGGCACCACAAACATCCCAAACAGAGTCCACTGAGTTTGAAAATATCCCATTGGTACAAAATATTCGAAATTTGGAGGAACAGTTGACAGTTCTTTCACTGGATATCGCTTCTTATCGAGAAGATCGAATTCAGAATACCATCACTCGAATGATTAAGCTCAATGAGTCGATATTCGCGGAAATAGATGATATGAAACGTCAACAAGAGTTCTCCAAGCGTGAAAAGGAATTACAGCAGGAAAAAGGCCGCTTGGATGATTTAGCCAAAGATACTTTAAAAACGCTTTTGGAATATCGCGGACAATTAAAGAAGCTCCCAAGTTTACCATCACATAGAAGCTCTGCTGCTAAGAGTGATCTCTTGGACGTCAAAGAAGTACTTAAGTATGCTATGCGACTTTCAAAGTTCACGAAAATGCCTTCCAGTTCAGCGGAATCCCCCTTGAATGTTCATCCAAATAATTTTGTATGGCCCGCTGAGGATGCAATGAGAAGAGGAATGCTTGCCTTAAGTTCTCTACATGAAGAAGAGGTTGTGCGACAGGAATTAGGCAATGAAGAATTGGAGGTAGTCGAAAAAAGTAAGAAAGATCACGAAGAAACGCAGAAAACAGATGTGAATCTCGACGACGGCGACTCGGTAGATAAAGAGACAGTGAAGGAAAGTACTGGTGGTAATGAGAAGAGAGATATTGCGCGTGAAAGTCAAAGCAGGGACAGTTCTACCAAGCCTAAGAAAGAATCGGAAAAGCCGAAGATGGTTGATTTGGACTTATTCGACCCCGAAGATGACTTTTCCGATTAATAGATGTACAATATGCTGTTATTAATTATGTTTTGGAGCGAGTTTAAAAGGATACAGAAATAAGAAATAAAAATAAAGCAGAAGGAAAGAAGTGTAGCTGCGCCTTGAAAGCATGATTGTCTTTGAACGGAGCGTAGCAATGTATTCGCTTAGCAGTTTATTTACATGTCAGAGGTTTTGTTTTCTTTTTTGCAAGATCTGTGCATGTTGAACCAGTTGGATCACTCCTCTTTGACCTTTGGTTGCTTGCCGAACATCTGGCGAGGATGTTCGAAAGTACCGTAGGCCCATTGACCAGCTAAAGCCACATCTAACTCCAACTGGCGTGAATAGAGTTCACCCGAGTGCAAATGATCCTTAACAATCTCAGCAAGACCTTCAATGAACTGTTCATTCCCGTTCAAAGATTCGGCACGCTTGACCTTTTCTGGATGTTCCAACTCTTCTTGCAATTCAATGTCCAATTCGTGCAAAGTTTCGATATGGTCTGAGGTGAAGGCCACTGGAACCAAAACAATACCCTTGATGTCTTCCTTTTTCTCGAGTTTTTCTACAATAGGGGCAGTTTGTCCTCCAAGCCAAGGCTTTGGACCAACCTTAGATTGCCAGACCAAACGGTATGGATTCAGGAACTTCAACTCTTCCATAATAGCGTACACAGATGCAGCGACCTCTGCAGGGTAGGCATCACCACGATTGACGATTTCCATAGGGAGAGAATGGGCAGAGAATAAAATGGAGACCTTACTACGGTCTTCCTCGGGGAATTCAGCTAATTTGTCACGGATGTGCTGAGCGAAAGCCTTCAAATAACCTGGATGCTTTGGCCAACGGTCAATGAATGACCATTCAATAGATCTCTTAGGATCTAAAACCAAAGTTTGACGATACAACTCATTCATTGAAGAACCAGTAGTAGAGTACAGGAATTGTGGATATTGAGAGAAGGCCACTGCACGTTCAATACCGTCATCAAGCATTTTTTGCAAAGTATCTTCAGTAATAGGATTGGCGTATCTGAAGGCAACATAAGGTTTGTGAGGGGCCGTTTCTGGACTTGTTTTGTCCAAAATAGCACAGACTTTACTACACTGGTACTCAGACCAGTACTTGATTGGAGAACCACCACCGATTTCAGCATAATTTTTCTCGATAGAAGGAGTTCGACGTTTGGCAATAAATTTAGCAAGGATGCTTTGGAAGGGTAAAGGAATGAGATCCTTGTCGGAGAAAAGACGAAGAAGAAACTGGTAGGTTTCCTTGACGGTCAGAGGACCACCCATATTCATGAAGACCACACCGGTGGGCTTTCGGGCGGTGGAATAACGGCGGAAGGCCGAGGAGAATCGAAGCATGGCTAGATGTTTGTGAAAAATAGCAATGCAAGCGCTGATGGAATTGATAAGCGGGAAAGATGCTCAATTTAAAGCTGGGCGGGAAGAGGCCACTTAACAAATTAGTGGCGCACGGTGACCGCAATAGAATGCACGAAAACGGCAATCGATCGGATTTAGTTACGAAAACGGTATGCAAGCGTGACAAAAAACTGATGAGGATAAATATTTGATTTGTATAATAGAGGGGGTAGAGAGTATAGATGAAATAGGATAGATTGTTAAATATTGAAAAGATCGAGATTATAGATCTTCTTTGAAATGGAAAAAAAAAAACGGATCAAAGTCTATCTGATAGTTCTGCCAAATGAATTAAAGAATCGTAAATAGCTTCGAGACCGATTTATGATTTCTAATCGGTGTTTTTTTCCCCCTATGAGCGCATGCGGTGACCGAATAATACCTACATAATTGTACTTCCGATCGATCTAATATGGAATTGACGCATCGATCTGTTTCATATCTTTACCATTTTCACTGATTAATACTAATTGATTCACTAAACCTTTTACTTAAACCTTCACAAAGTACCATAAATTACTCACAGTTCATTAATGAGTATTCAGAAAATCTTAGGAATTATTTAAAAAGAAAATTTCCAAAATCTCTTATGGAACATTATTCACATCATTTAAATTCATACTCTTCCTTACTCCAGCTTTGGTTTGGCAGTTTCCTTCTTATGAGCCTGATAGATCTCATTAATTTCATCCTTAAATCGTCCGTAAGCATCTGTAAGTCCTTCAAAATCATCCTCCAGAATCGACTTCCGACGTGACTTGAATGACTCCCAAGCTTCAACAATCTCTTTCCGCTCTTCCTCAATCTCCTCTTTGCTATACAGCTGGAGTTTGTCAAACAGTGGTACTCCAAGAGTTGGTGCATCGTCATCTACCAGTTCCACGACCTTCTTGATTTGAGTTTTTTCTTTATCATTCAAAGTATGAGATTGTCTGTCTCGAGGTTTTTGTGGTGGCTTTTCATGGAATGAAGCAAACCAGGCCTTGACCGATTTTTTATAAGGTCCTTCAAAAGCGAAAAAGGTCACAAATACTGCAATGAGCACGTAGAAATAAACAGTGGACCACAAGTAAAGCGATTTCTTGAATTCCAATACCACAAATGGCTGGGAAATGTATCCGAATGTTAATTGTGTGCATATATAACATACCACATCGTAAGCAATTTTGGACCGTTTGGCAGAGCCATCGGCTTTTAAGAAGATAGGACGCAAATTCCGACGATATATTTTACCCAAGGATTGAATCAATGCACCCATAACGAAAGACAAATAATATCCTGGACGAGTTCCATGCCAGAATGCACTGGTGACAAAGGTAAACATGGTACTTTTGAATCCAGGCTTTCTGTCTCTACGAGCAACTCTCAAGTAGACGTAATTTTTCAACCACTTGTTGGTGTTCATATTCCAAGCCTCAAGACATACGTGTACATTTTGGCCGGTCTCAAATGCTACCGGATCAATATTTTGAACCCGATCCCATTTAAATGAGTCAGTAGCGGCATCATAACCATTGTAACCAATACCACATAAGATACATGCACCTTCAGCGATGAGCCAGATGGCATAATACTTGCAACGGTAAGATATAGATAAAAACCACAAGTAGAATATACGATAAACAAAGGTATGTTTAAGCCATTCTGCTCCATATATATAATCCAAGTTGAAGTAAAGCCCAGAAACCACAAGGCAGGCGGCAAAGAAGACTCCTTGAAGTAACTTAAATCCGGCCTGGACACCACTTTTAGGAATCCGGCGCTTCCTGGTTTTGCCCGGACGTTTAGCTTCAGGAACGTCATCAAACAAAGTGGAATGAAGAAATTTATCATAATCAGCAAAATCAAAGGCTGGTCCAGTCAAAACTGAGGCGAAAAAGAAACAGTAGCCCAAGTATGGAAGAATATTGGGGTGTTTTTTAACCACTCTGCTACGACTGTAGTCGCTGACAGCACTTGCGGGCATTCGGCCATCATGGATATTCCAACCAAAGGCTGAAAGCTTCATAACCATGACCATTAAAGCACCAGTGACATCTATTTTGGAAGGATCTGGTTCTACCCAAAATTGGGATTGCAAATGATTAAAGGCCAAATGAGACATCAAGAAAACAAAGTTGATCCATGGCATTGTCAGGGTACGGAGGTATCTCGTGATAAGGTATGAACCAATTGCAGAAAACAAAAGAGTGAAGATACCTCCACGAAGATCTAGAATCCCAAACACATAGAAAGACGATACTGCAATGACATAAACGTTCTTAAAGGTAAAATTCTTGTCGGATATGCGCTTGAAGATGAAGGCGAAAGGGTAGGACAAAAGGGCGCAAATAACGATACGAAGACTTGCATTGTCCAAAGGGACGTGCTCCTGTAGTTTCAGGATATAGGCATCGATCATGGCGCTATGGCTAAAGGTATATGGGCGGACAATTGGCGACAATTGACACGCAATCGGTGCTTGCTTTAGAAAGAGCAAATCATTTTTTAATGCGATTTAAGATTTAAAAAGATCAAGAGATCAAATGAAAAGATGAGATAGAGAGAGATAAAGATGAGATAGAAGAGAGATTGAAATTGAGGAATGGGACAAAAGACTTGAATTATTAAGGGTTCATACGAATGTAGAGACATTGAAGATCATCAATTTTAGTTATTTACAATTCAATTAAGTTTAATGTGTGGTTCGCTTGTCAATAATTTCTCTATAAATATATGTATCGATATAGGTGTATGATTATATGTATATGTATATATGCATATTCCTTTCAACAATTAATTTTTTGATAGCTAGGTCCGGGCCAGGACCATTTTATAGCCACCATCTAATGCCTGAGTGATGGAATCGGATTTATAGGGGATAACATTCAACACGTATGCCAAGTCGTTCCACTCGGCCTCACTTGCTGCCGCATTCAACCGTACTAAAAGCTTCTCAGATAATTGCTTCTGATGCTTCTCCTTCTCGATGAAGCCTACCAAGAACTTAACAATACGTTTCATCGCATCCTTTGAAAGGGTCTCGTCATTAGATAACCCACTAAAAATATCAATGAACCCATTGTAAATGGCATTGTCCTTAGTAGCCAACTCGGTAAAGAACAATTTACACATATCACTAATTCCCTGGTCAGGATTCTCAAGACATTTGGCCATCAGTGACAACTGTCCCTTAACCTTGACTTGTCCGGCGAGAATTAAAAATGTCACCGTCATCAAACATGTCCGCTGCACCATCAAATCTTCATCTGCCAATCTTCGGTACAAGAAATCGGTATTTTCATCAACCAAATTATTGAAACAAACCGCCATATCTCCAAGACCGAGAACACAATTACTTCTGATCACTGGATCTGGTGATTTCTCCATGATGGTGATTAAAAGTGGTAAATTATCTTCACAGAATTTCGACGAAACGCACATCAATTTGGCAAGGCACAAAACTGCTGCTCTTTGGAGTCTCTCGTCGTCAAATTGCTTGTTGTTTGAACAAATATCAACAACTAAAGGTCCGAATTTAGCCAAAATTGAGTCTTCACCAAAAAGCAACTCTTTTTCCTTGATATAAATCACTGCATCAGTAAAATCGTCTTCTGTGGTACCTCCGATCATTTCGAGTTCACTTTTGTTATCTTCCTCTCCTTCGGCTCCTTCCTTTTTAGTTTCGGATTCATGCTTTTTCTTTTTGAATTGAGTTTCAAGTTTCTCTAGGTAAACAATTGTTTTAATAGCAATATGTCCCACAATAAACAATAATTGTGATAAAGCAACTACTGCAAGCTCGTCTTCAGGAACTTCCTCTTCGCTGAAAACTCTCTTAGACTTCTCAACAATAATAACCGAAGCTACCTTCTCTGGTTCACTTGAAATTTGGAACAAAGCCCCAATAGCTTCTTCAGCAACGTTATACCAATCGAGGTCTTCACTGTAAGCCAAAAGTGCTTCTTTCAATTTTTCGATAATGCTATCTTCCTTAGGAATCTCAACCCGCGATGGTGCTTTCAATGGAATGAGTCTTTGAATAGCGATACACGAGTATTTGGCAAGCACAATATCGTTTCGACCCATTTCGCCTAGACCCACACTCAATAGTGAGTCCAATCCTTTAATGACGATGTTGTTGTCAGCAAGGGCAAGCATGCCCAAAATAATGATCGCCTGCCTATTTTTAGCCCTATTTTCATTTCTGGTTTCTTCAGATTCGCTGCTGTCAGAGTCAACGTATGCATAAACTTGCCATAGTACCTGGATAACATCTTGGGCCACAATACCAGCATCGTATATGAGACAAAGAAGCTTCTCGAGAGAAGCCAAGTCTGCAACAGTGGCAGATTTTGTTAAAGTCATAAGATTTTTGGCAATGTAGGTGGCTTGTTGAACCCGAGACATGGTCGAAGGAGCAGAAAAAAACAATGACTTGTAGCAGTCTATCAAGTGTGAAGCAATCGACTTACCTTCATCTGATGATCCTTTCATCCACACGAGGTGAAGCATTCTTCGGATACCACTTTCTGAACCTCGTATATTGTATGCATCACCCAAAACCAAGAAATCCATTGATTCTAAAACTTCGTTTCTGCTTTTAGAGAAAAGCAATTGGGAGGCACCCTTGACACCTTCTTCCACTAACTCGATAAATTCAACTGCATCATGGAAATACTGATATGTCAATTTTAACTTCATTAACACATTTATATCAATTCCCTCAGCATTCTCCACACTAAGCTCGATTTCTTTTGTGTTTTCTTCTTCAACTTCTTTCTCATTCTCGAGATCAGACTCTTCTCCATCTATATCCATGGCATCATCCTCATTCTCTTGGTCTTCTTCAATTTCATCTTCACCCCCATTAAGTTCATTAGCTTTGTCGTCATTTTCGTTTTGGTTTTCGCTCTCATTATCATCGTCGTCTTCTGCCGTTTTTGGCAATAAGGCTTCGAGCTCAGACTGTGCTTCGTCACACTTCTTTTTCCAGATGTCGTACAGTAATTGAGATGCTTGATTTGTTGAAAAGGGATTAGTCAAGACTAGCTTGGATAAAAGCTTGATTGCATTTCTTCTGACCAAAGTACTTCTATCCCCCATTGAACGGACGGCTATCATGACCATTTTCTGTCTTCTATCGGTAAATTTGTCTGGAAGGTTACACAATTTAGTTAACGCTTGGATTGCTTTGGTTCTCACATACGGATTTTGATCTAAAAACCGTTCTTCAAGCAAGTCAACAAGACTGTGAATTTGGTGCTTATCATTGGCATTTTGGTCGCCCTCATTATGATCAAGAGCTCCATTTTTCACTATATCGACCACGATATTACCACAGGTTTCGACAACTGAACAACGTAAAGTCATATTACTGTTATCAAGCAAAAGGGCAACCGATGCCATTTGCTTCAATATAAGACGAGGACTTAATTCGGAGAGCTTAATAAGAAATTCTGCAACTGACTTAGGCCCATTCGAGTCGTTGGCGTTAAATTCTATTTGGGAAACCTCACGCAAAACCTGTTCTGTGAGAAAATTGTAGTCATATTGTAAGGAGATCATGTGTAAAAGCTCTGCCATGTATGGGGCCAAATGAACGTAATAAGTTAAGGATTGGAGAATCTGGTTTTCGATGGATGAGGCATATGCGTGGTTTTTCACGGCCATGGCAATATTTCTAAACATTAGAATTTTGATTGATAATTGTTTCATTCTCTCTTGTGTTTCCATTAAATAGAATATAGGACGCATAAACAACTCTAGATAAAGTTCTCTCTCTGGAGTGGTTATGAAAATCTTATTGAGTTCGAGAGAAAGGGTTGAGGATATGGCATCCAAACAAGTTTCCACCAGACTGCAATTTGATTTCCACTGGGTATTATTTATTTGCTTACCTCTTGAATTTGAAGAGTAGTCTTCTTTACCCAAAAACGTCAACAATACAAACATAAGATAACCATATCTTTCGAGCAGCTTTTTAAGAGAGGCAACATGATCGAGGAAATCACCTGAAGTCAAAACTGTATGAGCTTGATGATTTATTGATCCGAATGAACTAGAGACAAGATATGCCAATTGTTTCTGATGTTTGGCATCTAACAGCTTAAAACCATGGCATAAGTCGACGATTTCTTCAAAAAGTTCTGGGTTATACTGGATTGCCTCGGAGTTTTGAGCGATTGTTTCTGTTACAGATTGGAGTTTCGCATCCACGTCATCGAAATCCAACCCGTAATCCTTGTCTGAGTCGAACGCGTTAAAGAACGACTGAAGATTGAAGTCCATTGGCTTGGTGGTGGTAGGTAGGGAACAAGGAAGTAGGAAGTATGAAGAGGCCTGGATCAAATAAACAAACAAGACAAAACATGCGCGCGAATGTGGAGAAGCACCGCGCGAAGAGGGAAAAAGAGAGAGAGAGAAAGAAGAGGAAAAGAGTGAAAGAATAGTAGGAAAAATGAATAAGAGACGGAGAAGAAGCACGCAAAAAAGAAGATTGTTGAGTGTCAAGATACGATTGTAATTTTTGATATGAAAACTATAACAATCGTATGATATTAATTGGAAAACTTGAGTTATTTCCTAATTTTTTATGTATACGTTTTGATGATGAGAGTTTATTTATCAAGAAATTATAAGAAAAAACAAGAAATAATAACGAGCTATAAAGAAAATATGAAGTATTCATAAAGAAACTATAAAGGAATCATAAAATCATAAAGAATTACGGTCAAGAAATTTCAAGAATCCTTTCTTATGTCTAATATAGGTATTTCTAAGGTAAATTTTAATCACACAACTTAGTAAATCTCGATTATGTACAATCTACACCTTAAACTCGACCAGGCACAATTCATCACTACTCTTTGCATAATAAAGATAACAATTACTTCCTTTCAACCTTGTCATGATTGATGATCTGAAACTTAGCTAAGTTTCAAATTCCATAGACTCGTTCCCTGCTCAATATTCTAAGATTTTGATAGTCTGGTATTTTGAAATCTTCTAAAACCTCTATCTCGGCAATTTCAATACCTATTCAATGATTTTTTGACCACTCTACATTTTCCATATCTATCGTACATTAATGCTAGTCCTTGAGCTTAGCATAGCCCTTAAGAAGAGCCCGCTGTGTTCCCATTCGTTCATCTTCGAGCGCCCGAAGTAAATCCTTCATTGTCACAGACTTCCCCGTGCGGATCTCACGATACCTCAAGCCATTGTCGCCCCGAATCAGAAGAATAGGACTCTGTTTACTCATATTATTTGCGGGTTTCTCCTCGCCTGCTCCTCCACTTCCCCCACTGGATGTCATCCATGAATACTTCTTGCGCCCTGAAGACATCATTGCTGCGGTGGCATTGGCGGCTCTGTGAAGCGTTTCTTCGGCCACATTCTTACCATTTTCTTCAGCCCCATTATTAGTACTGCTTTCCAACCCCAAAGCAATTCTCTTTTGCACTCTCTTCTCTTCTAAATCACGTTGTCTCTGAGCCAAGTTACGAAGTTCCCGAGAAAGCTCGGATCGCTGCGATGACGGCGTCGCCGACGACGTCACCACGCCTTTTTTGTTTCGAGTTTGAACCAACACCGGAATTCCCCGGCGTCTATGTCTCAGAAGTATAATCGTCTTGGCGGTTAATTGAGAAATCCAGTTCTCACATGCCGCAGACACAACCTCCAAGAGTTCTGAATCTTGGAGAAAGTTCTGGTGCATCCCGTTTTCCCGCGCTACTCGTTGCATAAACGAGGCAAGGTGATATGGATTAAGGAAAGGGGTACTTCGTGGATATGGCCGCTGGGGCTGATATCCAGTTTGGTACGATGAAGCCATTCCTGGGCCGGTATGTGTGCCCTGGCCTCCAAATCGGGCTGTTCTATGTTGCTGCATAAGTAATTCTTCTTCTTGTTGAATGTCCACACCTGCAGCGGCCAAAGCGTCATTCAATTTGGCTGTATCTTTGGTTGGATCGGGCTTGGACGCACCAGATGATGACGATGCTGTTGTTCCCGTGGCTCCTGTTGCTGTCGACGGTTGTGGGTACAGCACGCCCAAATGTGATGTCAGTTGTGTACGGTCGAGCCCCACAGCCTGTCCACCATAGTTTGAAGGGCCAGGAGTTCCCACGTTGAGAGGCAGGCCCGTGCCGTAGCCATTGTGAAGATTGGTAGTGCTTGGATATGCCAGCGTAGGTCTACTGTAGGCAGCAGGGGTACCCTGATTCGAGCTATGAGCTCCCGTTTGTAAAGTTGGACGCGTATTTGAGACCCCGGCCGTATTGATTGCTGGTCTTGCCCCTGGATTTATACTGGTGGCCCCAGACTCGTAGTTATTACCTGAAGGCGTTCCGATAGGTCCTGCTGGAGTTCCTGCCCTGCTGTTCCTCAGCATCCCCAGCGGCGAGCCGGTGTGTGAACGCGCTGGAATCAGTACCAGCAGGCTAGCCGTAGGTTCAGGAGTACCCAAGTTGCTAGGAAGATCGAGGTTTGGTGTGGCCGAATCGCCTAGGTCTGGAATCTGTTCCATGTCAAAATCGAACTCTTGTTTCACATCGATCTCGCCTACATCGCCAAAAATCTCCTCCAATTGGTCATTACCAATTTCGGGGAGCGCCTCCCCGGTATGGGCTCGCTTGGTGTCCCCACCATCGTTGTCTGCCGACCGTTTTGCCGACATCTCGTGCTTTGCTTTTAATGCTGGCGAAACTGAAAATAACCGATAAAGGTCGTGCGCGCGTCGCTGCGAGCCTTCTCTCTCTGCTCATCGGGAATTTTTCTGAGCTGGTTGCAAAAAAGATTCCTTAGTCTTTGGTTAGATATCATTATACAAGGATATTGCTAGGATAGATTCGCAGTTTAAAGTTGTTTCCATAGCATGTCACAACCTGTATTGTTTGAAGGTCACCGTAACTTCCGCGCTCGGTTGACGCTTGCCACATTAGCGGGCACACCAATCAAAATCACCAAAATCAGATCTAATGATATGAACCCCGGTTTAAAAGATCATGAAGTGTCCTTTCTTAGACTCTTAGAGGCTGTAACCAACGGTTCTCACTTTGAAATCTCCTATACTGGTACCACCGTCATTTATAGACCAGGAATCATTACTGGAGGTGAGTATACTCATGTATGTCCTCATACAAAACCAGTGGGTTATTTCATCGAACATATGCTCTATTTGGCCCCATTTTCCAAGAAAAAATTCTCATTGGTGTTTAAGGGACTCACTGCATCCTATGAAAATACAGACGCCGGTGTAGATGCCATTAAATGGGGTCTTTTACCGGTATTGGAGAAGTTTGGAGTGCGTGAAATCTCCTTGCACGTTTTAAAGAGAGGTTCTCCACCAGCTGGTGGAGGTGAAGTTCATTTGCTTTGTAATTCGCTCATCTCAACCCCATTGACCTTGCATGCCACGGATGCTCCAAAATTTCTGGCCATCAGAGGTGTGGCCTATTGCACAAGAGTCTCTCCTTCTACCGTTAACCGCATGATAGACTCGGCTCGTTCGGTGCTACGAAATACTGGTGTGGAAGTCAATATTACCGCTGATGTATGGCGAGGTGAAAATTCGGGAAATTCACCTGGGTTCGGTATTACTTTAGTTGCCGAACTGCCCAAGGGTTGGCGTATTTTCACAGAAGCCGTAGGATCTCCTCAAACTTTACCCGAAGATTTGGGAGAGAAAACTGCTCTCGAGCTTCTTCATGAATTATCCCATTGCGGAGCCGTGGGCCGTAATCAATTAGCCCTCACCATTGCATATATGATCATCGGAAAAGAAGACGTGGGACGTTTAGTGTTAAACAAGTCTCAAATCGACGAGAATCTCGTTTGGTATTTAAGAGACATTAAGGCAATCTTCGGTTCCGAGGTATTTTTGAAAGAAGACGAAGAAGACCTGGACCTGTACTCATTGTCAGTCAGAGGAACTGGATTTTCTAGTGCAGCAAAGAAAATCCAAGGGTTTTAATCTCTACTTACTCACCACTTGTAATATCTATTATACGACTCATATATATTAATGCTTTTCAATTAATCACATATCAATACATTCACCTTCCGATGCAGAAAATTGTAAGATTATTGTACCTACCAGAATGAGCACCAACCGATGTAGTGCTGGCACAAGTTCTCCACACTAGTAGCTTGTTGGATCAACTTATCGACTTGTGTGGGGACATCCAATTCCCTCATTCGTTTTATATCATTACCAGTCAACTTATCAGTGATTCTCTTCAAGACCAATGAAGCTCTAGCGTTCTTGACCTCAAGCTCGTTTTGTTTCGTGAGTCTTGCTGCTTCCGTGTCATCAATTTGGCCCTTTTTCAATAATTCACTTACGTTCACCTGGGGAACTTGAATACCTGTTATCTCAGTGATGGCTTTGGTTGGGAGGTCGAAACCCCAATTGATCAACGGATCGTATGCAAAGGCTTCCAAAATAGCCATCAATGACTCCTTATTATCACGTAACACCCGCATGACATGTTCACAGGTGATTCTAAACGATCCTTCAATACCACTGACCTCCATTGCATAATTAAGCATTCTGGTCAATCTGAATGGCACCTTTTCTGGATACTTCTCTCTCAAAATTGCTGCTTCGAAACAATCACCAAAATCGATGTGGATAACTTTACCAGTGCTTCGGTCAAGCATCAAATTAGAAGGATGTCTGTCTCCCAATCCTAAAATGTATCCCACCATCGACATAACCGCAAGGGAACGAGTGTATGTTGTTCTACGGTCTAGCCATGCTTCTGAAGATTTCAGCTTAAGCCACAACACCTTGTACAAGTCTTGGCCTCTAGTATTATCCAAAGCACCGGTGAAAACTTCCACCTTTTGTAAAAGGGTCAAGCTGTCATAGTCTGGGGCCATTTGTAACATGATACGATGCTCGATATTGAGCAAAATCTTTCTCGATTCACGATATTCTCTAATCAAAATATGGAAAGTGTCACTGTTCGGTACCCAACCTAAGAGACCCACTTTTGGAGAAACAGGAATGGCTGAGAATTGTTGGATGTCCAAATGTCGCTTAAAGCACTCGGCATCATCCATTAATAATGTGTTCACCAATCCAAAGAGTTGCATTACCAAGTTATCTTGTCTGATATCCTCGTGACCCTTCAAAACGTATGTGTGGTTTTTGCCGTCACTACCCTTTATAGAAAGCTTACGTGGTCTCTGTTTTGACATAATAACCGAGAATGTCGGATCAAATTTGACAATTTTAATCACTGGCTTTCCAGCCTGGTACGTGCCCGGAACTGCTAACTCCAAATCGTGAGCAGCTTCAAGTTTTGGCGACACATACTGCAATTCTAATCCTTGAAGCTGTGGAAGTTGACGAGAAATACGACGGAAAACGACGTAGTAAATGTCCCAAGCTTGGTTCAAATTGGTAATATCTTTGGTCCGTCTGTAGTTGAGAACCCACTCGTAAGCATCAGCCAACTCTCTTCCGAAAGTGCTGTTAAACGAAGATTCTCTCATGGTTTCAGCACCCTTTTGAAGCATCTTGTGTAAAGGCTCAAGGACAGCAAACATCTTTTCAGTGTTATGTTCTCCAAAGAACAACCGCAGAGCATCCTCAAGACCCTCGTACCATTGTTCATGCCATAAAACTGCAACCCTGATTAATTCGTTAGAAACGAGATCGGATTGATCGACTAAAACTGATGAATGTAATCTCATCTTTTCAATTATCGATAACGCTGCCTTCTTTCTCAGATGACTATCTGAGAACACAGCGACAGCAAGAGGATAAACTAATGCTTGTGGATGTGCCTTACCTAAGTCAGTCAATAATCCAAGCAATGATCGGGAAACCACTTGATTTGTTTGGTGAATTCGAGAAATCAATTGTGGGACTACTTGAAGCCAATTGTCGATCTTGACCATGTTAAATCCTTCAGTCATGGCTAAGGCTGCCTCTTGGATACCACCAAACTTGAACCAAAGTGTGAGCAACCGCAACATGTCTTGAAGAGAGTTTGAATTAGATAAAGCAATGGAGTGGAAAAATCCTCTGATGGAAGGTACAACGTGCCTTTGGACTGCCTCAATAGGAATGACATTTTGTGTAGCAACACGACTGCTGTCACTTTTTGTAAAGTCTGTATTACTGACTTCACTTTCAGAAGTATGTTCTCTACTAAAGTAGTCATGATTTTCGTTCGAAACATCGGCCAATTTCACAGTTTCATTTTGTTCCATGATTTCTCGCGATGGTCCATTTCCTGTTGTGTACAAGGAAATAACTTCGAAATTTGCGAGGGCCCAGTTATGCCATGCTTTATACCATTTGTCATCAAAGTGCGTTGCCAAAAGGTAGGCACCGAGAATGATTTCAGATGTCTCTGATCTCCAGTTATTATTTAAGGCTATTTGCCATTCACCTTGTTTCAAAAAGCATCTTGAAAGTAACTTGGTATAGTCTTCGACATGTTTAGGAATGCCCGGTCCTTCCAGAGGAAGTGGCTGTGTAATTAATTCGTTTGGATTCAATCCCAAATCCTGAGACATGCGAGTAGTGAAGTCCACCAAATGACGCAAAGCTTCCCTCTGTTGACCCTTGGCCCACATGTATTTCAATTGAGCATAGACCACTTGTGGTGGGGCCCTCAGTGGGTTCTCAGGAGAACCTTCTTCCAACAAAAAGTTGAGTGACTTTTCTGCAAGATTCAAACGGCCTGACTTACGACACAAGTTGGCAAACTTGATCCACATGTCCATGTCTTGTTTTGGTTTGATGACAAGAGCTCTGACCTTGAGCATTCTCTGCCAAATGTCAACATTTCTTTGGCACCCAAGGAGCCTTGTATTCCAAGTCTTGCGCATAACGGCTCTTTTCTTGCTACCTTGTGGTAAACACTTGTAGGTGATAATTTCTTCTAATTCGGCCAACATTTGCACACGAACAACCACACCGTAGGCTCTATTGTACAGTTCAGATACAAGGGCCGTAATTTCGGTGACCAACAAGTCCCTCGCTTTTAAGATATGAATCAGGGCATCTTCAAAATTGTTTCTGTGTAGGGATAAGATAGCGTTAAAGAAAGCCTTGTCTGGTGACTCTGACTTCATAACACGTATATATGCATCCATTCTATCCCACTGACCAAGACCCCATGCAGCTGCAGCTGCTAAAGGTGCAACATTGATCTTGGTTTCATCATTCAGTGTATTCCATCTACTTTGTGCAAGCTCCAGCAATTGCTCCCATTCTCCAAGAGCATGCAAACATCTCATTTTACCCATAGTTGTCTCCGTGTCATCGGGGTGAGTCTTTTCCCTTTCGTTGTAAGCTCGGAGAGCATCATCCCATCGTTGTAACTTCTCATACCAAGTTTCTTTCAATTGTAAATCATGGTGCAATTGTGCATGTTTCAAAATACCAACTGCGGCATCCAGTTGCTGTAACTGATTATTAATGCTGATAAGAGACTCAATAGTAGGTGTGGATGGCTCTTCATAGAATTCAAGCTCCTTATAATGAAGAGCTTTTGCGTACGCGTGAGCTCTTTGAGCATATTGAGCCAAAGTCAGAATTCCAATTGGTAATGATTTATCATCATGCTCCATAAATTCGGCTAAGTTGAGTAAAATTTGATGAATCTCTGGTGGATTGTTAGCCAGCAGCAAAGCAATGACAAACGACTGTACCAAACCTTCTTGGTTTTGAGAGTACAATTCATTCCAACACAGAACAAATGAAGCGTTGAAAAGATCCTTTGCCAAAGGATAGTAATCCAGTGCTAAACCTGCACATGCTCTGATTGCATGCAGAGGACTTTGCTTGAGAAGCTCTTTGGATAACCTTCCAATCCACTCCTGCCAATCTTCTTTGGTTCTTCTTTGAGTCAGGTCCCAGGCTGCTTTCAACGCATTCTGATTGACTGGGAGCTTTTTCAGTGGCATATCAACATCTGGCATTTCAAATGTGCTCATATGGATATCAAAATCTTTGTATTGTAACAACGAATTGGTTGGTAAGGGATCGCCCAGTAACAATTTTTGAAGTAATGAATCAAATTGAGCAGAGTGGATCTTTTGTTCGATAAATACTTTTTTAACGACAGGGAGAAACACGACAAAATCGTCACCCAAAACAGTCAAAAGAGCTGAAAGAGTATTGATACAAGCTTGTCTCAAGTCTTCACTGCCTTGACCAGAGTTGTTTTGCGCGGAATTACTAAGAACTCTCAACAAGGGATGGATAATTCTCAGAACCATGTCTTTTAAGACAATGTTTTTCAGCAAACGACCGATTGTCTCGATACTTGCCTTTCTCAAGTGATTTGGTCCAGTTTCAAACATTTTCACGATTGCTGGGACGATAATATGGACATATTCTTCAATGTTGGCTCCAAAAACAACAAAGCTTCGAAGAACATATATAGATGGTTCTCTTTTTGCCAGTTTGTCGACTTCGAAAACGTTGAGCAAAAGGCCCAAAACTTCAGGAAGGTGCATTTTGAATTCGCCTTCCAAAGCCCGCAGTATCAGTTCGATCAAACTGATGATTATTACCTGAATATTGAGTTGTGAGTTTGCGTCAAAAAAGTCTCTAATGACATCGAAAACTTCTGGTAAGAATGGACGTATGTGTTGGCGCACGATCAAAATTAATGCTCCCAATTGTTGAAAGTAAAACTTTAACATCAGAGGTTGACAAGTGTGCATCACAGCTATAATACCCGGTATAATCTGGGGGAGAAACAGTACGCATCTCATTCCAAGGGTCTGAAAAATGTACATGATTGCCTGTATAACCTTATTATGGTGGTTACTAAGTGATGGATCTTTCAAAATCCTCATGAGATTATTGATAGCGACTGTCAGATAATATTCATCGTTCAGCGGCAGCATACCTTGCATAAGCAAAGCGATATCAATGGGTGGTGCATTCTGATCTGCAGGAATGCTCTTCAGATTTTGTTCAACCTCCCTATGCTTGTAAGGATCTAAAGCACCCAATATACCAAGTAAGCGGACTGTTTCCCTTCTTATGTGTGGTTGCGTTTCCAGCTTCAAGATACCTACGAGCATTCCGAGTAATTGAGGATAGTCTAGCAATGGTTGAATGACGTAACCCAGCAGCAGTGCCAACTGACCCAAAGTCTTGAGTGCTGCATCTCTTTTAAACAGAGAACTCTGGTCTTGGAAAGTATCCAAAATTAAAGGCATGAGATCTGGAATAAATGGCTTTAAATCTTCACCTCCAACGGCAGCTAATTCACCTAAACAGTTAATTGCGCTCAGCGCTACTGACAGTGATAAATCCTTTGCCTTGGGAAGTAAGGTCTCAACAATTGGTTTAACGTAGGGTCTGGACAATTCTTTCAGATTTGCGATCAATAACAGTAACAAAGTTGCGCTTTCTTCCTTCTTCCTGCTGGCAGAGGAATAGTCCAATCTTGACAATAATTGAATTAAGGTGTTTCGGAGCAGTGGAACAATGTAAGCTGGGTTAATCAGTGATAAACGGCCTAATGTTTTTATCGCCGTCTTACGAATACCGAAAATTTCATCATTGAGAGCGATAAATAAAAGCCTAACATTGTTTGCTTGGGAAAGTTGAGGGTCAAATGCTCCAGCATTTCCTAGACAGTTGAGAACTTCGAGACGGATCTCGGGCTCCGGATCAGTGATGGCCAACGATAATAACTTGTCCAATACTTCGTTGACAGCATTTAACGCATTGACAGAAGTTTGCTTGCAAATTGGGTCTCTTATGAATATCTCACACAGCGTTACAGCAGCTATACGACGAACCTGAGCGTTCTTGTTATTGATATAGGTGATCGTGCAATAACGCACGAATTCATTGAGCTGGTATGTCTCGAACTTGAAAAAAACAAGCATGTCTAATGCTTGAATCAATATTTTGCTATCATATGAATCGTAAATGTCTTGATTGTTCAAAATTGAGTTGATAGAAAGCCCTGTGTCCCGAGATATCATGACTAGCCTGTAATCCCTTGCAAGAGACTCGTTCATTTTGATGCTACCATAAGGGGAGCCTGGCGGTTGAAATACCTTACCTGCTAGAACCAAGGACAATAAATTGAGTAACTTCAAGTTTATAACATTCGTGAGCGCAGGAATGTTTTTGATTAACGCTTGGAGTACCTCTTGCATGTGTTTCAGGAGTGAGCAATTGCTGAACATCATGTCTAAAATGTCCCTTTGAAGATGCTTGGTTAATGCTGGTCCCACTGCAATCGAAAGTTTACCAATACAGTCGAAAATTGCTGGCTCTGTATCTCTCCTACTAGCTTTGTATTTGGAGGAACCAGATATCGAAGTTGATAACAGCGCTAATGCTCCAGTGCCAGAGCCACTACCACCGGACCCCGGAGTTTTATCGCTCATGCCAGGCTCCGATCCATTAGCCTGGCCTATGTTTTCAGATCCCGTGACGGCATTTACAATAATCAGCTGCACACTCGAATTTGCCGGGTATGACAAGCTCTCTCTGATATTATCTAAAATGGCGTCTAAGTAGGTGGCTATTTGATTACCCACTTCGAGCGATATGAGACCTATGGACCTGAAGATAGCACTTTTGTCAGCATTAGCTACGTCCAGATAGCTGTTACGATACTTCTTGAGTTGCAAAAGGTAGTACAACAAGGTGCGATGCAAATAGTTTTCGACGAAATGCAGTGGATTTACTCTGCAGAGCAAAGGGAAAATTTTCGTGAGTTCTTGACGAATCACGGGGACCTTATTGCTTTTATAGAGAATTGTAGACTCAAATATAAGCTCGAACTTCGCCTGAATGTATGGGTCTTCATGATATTTAACGAGCTCGCGATAAACCAAAAGCAGCCCATGAATTACGTCCAGTGATTGAGTCCCCAGTGTGGTGGAAGCAACCAAATTATAGGCAGTTGATGCAGCTTGTCCAAGTGGAGTTTCCTCTTCATACAGAGAAGTAGAATTTATGGCAGACTGGCGCTCATTCAAGACCTTTGAGGCCAGATCAATGAGATTTTTGATCCAAAATTTCCGATTGTCGACATCTCTATCGTAAATAATGGAGATACAACGTTGAAGGGCCACTGCTGCATCGGTTCGAATAATAATTTTATGATCACGCAATGGGATCCAAAGATGCTCTAAAATCTGGTTTATAAATGGGTAAAGTAAAGTTGGAGCGTTGTCGGAGAGGGCGGTGATGATAAGAATTGCAGCATGACGTCTAGATTCGTGTTGACGGGCATCACTTTGAAGCCATTCGATGGCTCTTTTTGCCTCGAAGTCCACAAAGTCAGCCGTTAATGTTCCTCCTGGGGTGGCCAACTTACCTAAAGTCTTTGTTGCCTGTTTCATGATGGTGAGATCGTTCAGCAAAATAAGGCCGGCTAAGTAATTAGAGAAACGGGCAGTTTTGGTGGCGGATTCTTCACCCACACCCGAATCAAAGTCTATGAGAGCATTAAGGGCTGCTATACCACCCAATTTCTCACTGACAACGTTCAGGTTAAGTAATTCGAAGATCTCTTTATTAATGTCATTGTTGTAACGATTGAATTGTTCTGAGGGAAGATCTCTGGCTACAGAGGCAAGATAGTTTCGCAATTCGACGGCATATCGGTTACGTTCATCTTCCTTTGATGACCGCAACCCGCTAAAGATCTGAGGCAAAGCTATGCCATCCACAACCTGGACCTGGGTGACCACAGACATGGCTTTAGGGCTTATCGAAATTTAAATTAGCGATAAGTGAGAAAGGTTGTTAGAAGGCTGTAAAAAAGGGCTCAAATGGGCGAACGGACGGGAAAGGGCGCGTAAGTGGGAAGTCTTTTGGAAAAATCTTATTATGGGGTATCGCTATTGGTAGGATAATATGATCTTGAGACCAAAAGCACCAAGACGATGATTAGAGACCTGATCTTTCTATATACAAATTGTTTTGATTTCATTTAATGTTTAGAAAATGTAAATCGAAGAAGTCAAACTGTTACTCAAATGTATTTATCACGGAATCTTATCACTTAATCCTCTCTGCATCAAAATAATTCAAAGAGAATCAGTCTATTTGAAATTTTCAACTTTATAATTATCTCAAGAGTATTAGAGCTTGAACTCTTATAAAACCAACTTACCTTTATTCGATGGTTCCAAAAATTTATATATATATTTCTTCTGAAGCATGTCATCTTATTCATCTTTGACATTCAAATTGTTTTTTAAGCGTCACAAAACCCTCGACTTGTCTTATTATTCGAGTCTATGATGCATGTTCTTATTGTCTGATCTAGCATAGACGACTTCTTTTTCAAGTTAGATTCAATTGTATTTAAACCATGAAGCAATTTTACAGAATCTTCGATTAATAATCATGTAACTTTTTAAAAAAGAACTTATGACCTTTCACAAAATTGACTTTGGCCAATAGTGCAATCAATACTACGTTAAGTTGATTTCTCTTCTTTCGGAAAGCAACTATCGTTGTTCAACCAAATTTTTTAGTGTCATGTTTTAGTTCTACTCTGAGCATTGAAATCTTTATTCATACATCTATTTAGCTCACGACTCTAGGTGACCGAGAACAAGGAGAAGTTCCGTACAATGCTAGGTCCACGCTCATCGTAGTCCTGTTTGGTGAAACAATAGCTCTTGAATTCTGCTGTTTGTGCCAATAAACTACCACCGAACCATACGGCATTGCGCTGTCTCTTGTGCGAAATCACTTGCACATCCACTCCACTACTCTTGACTCCACTCAAACGCTCACTCAGTTCGATTCTCTCCTTGACCAAGTCCTTCAAATCTCTTTGCAACCTGCGTCCAAAGTCTTTGAACATGGTAGATCCTCCGGATAAAACAATATTTTTGTACAACTTCTTTCTAACATCAATAGGTGTGTTTTGAATAACTTGGTCTACCACGGTTGGAAGTGGAGTCAAATAGTCCAGTGAGAACATTTCTGGGTTGAAAAAGATTTCTGGGGCCAAAAATCGCTCGTATCCGACATCAACAACCGTATTACGATTTTTATCGGCGTATTCAACAATGTATTGGGCAAATTTCTCCTGTGGGTAGTGGTCGAACTTATTGAACTCCTTGACAATATCTGGACAAACATAACAGAATTGTTGTTTGATTTTTTCTGCCGTTTGCAATGAAGTGTCGGCCTCACCTCTGTCTCTAAGCAACGACTGAATGAAAAGGGTAATATCTCTTCCGGCGAGAGGGATGTTCTTAATGGCTCCACCAATGACGTAACCTTCAGCCACTGGAATTACATGAGTAACACCATCACCGGAATCAATCACCGTCCCGGTCAACAGGCGGTCCTGGACCTTCAGAGACGTCCAAGAGGCCGCAAGGGCCAACACAGCCTGCACAGCAATGTACAAACCAGCGCAATTGAATGACTCGAACATAATTTCGGCCACATTTTCTCTGTTTTCAGGTGGGTTCAAAGGAGGTTCCGTCATAAGAAAGTAATGATCTTCCGGTTCACAACGCAAATACTTGAAGATCGATTGTTCCCAGAATCTCTCCATGTGATCCCAATTCTCGATCTGACCATGTTTAATTGGGTAAGCCAAACTATAGTTTGGCCCATTGGCAGCGGCAAGCGCCTCATCTCCAATGAAAAAGTCGAGATCTTCCAATCCTCGCTTCAGTTGAAGGAAAGAACCCTTGCTGGACGAGTTTTTGGCCGAGGCCGTCAGGGTGGAAATGGCGGTGGGGAACACAAATGAGGGCGAATCGTTACCGGCAAAACCGAGCTTGGTCAATCCAGTTCCGTTGTCCATGACAACCGCTGGGGAGCCCATGGAAGCCATATTGAAGCGGTTTTTGATGGGGGTTGCTTGTAGGGATTATGGGCTTGGTTTGGATAAAAGGAGGCGTATTGGGTGCAGGAGCCGGCGGCGGTGGTAGTTCGATCGTTCTGCATATATGTGGGATATTCTAGTCAAGTCGCAGCGGAGACGACTTAAACATGGGAGAACCTGGTCTTCGACTCCGGTCCAAATGAATTGAATATTAACAGTGAAGGCTGTGGAGGTAGTAGTATGTTAGTGAATAATAATTTTGTTTCATTGCTTGTATTGAAATTCAATGTGAGAATGCTTTTAAATTTTTTTAGAAGTGTTTACTTGTGCAACCTATAATGTAATAATTTTTCACCTCATTGAAGAGTGTACTTAAACAAAGCTGATATAATTGATCTAAGTTTAAAAGGTTTAAGCAACATCCGAATATTCATTTAGTAATGGGCTACTACAAGATGATCTTGTAGTATAAATTTACATCATACAATCAAGGCTTTGTTGGATAACATAGCTCTGGGTTTTGTCTTTACCAGGCCAACACCTACTTATCTTGAGTGAAACAAACTATCTACATGACATCTCTCATCCCTGTATTAATCTATAACTGCCTAATACTCGTCCTTACCGCTGATGATCACATCATTGATTTTCAAGATCATCCGGGTCAACTGTGTAGCCAAGAGCAATTGCTGCTTCTTACCAATGAGTGGGTCAATGACGAAAAGTTCCTTCATATCATTGGTACCCTTACCCAAACAGTCAACTCCCAACTGTGCGGACTTTTCGTGAACTTGCTTGGCCTTCAATGCTGCCAAGGTCTCAATAGGATCTAAACCAGAATTTTCAGCAAGAAGCATTGGAATTTTGTCCAAAGCTTGAGAAAAGGCACGGAAAGCGTATTGATCAATACCGCTCTGTTTATCTGCTGCATCGGAAACGGCCAAAGAGCACGCTAATTCAGCTGCTCCTCCTCCATAAACAACTCTGTTGTCTCTGATCAAATTTCTCACGACACAGATAGAGTCATGTAATGCACGAATACCTTCATCCACAATCATCTTGTTAGATCCACGCACAAAACAGGTAACTGTCTTGGTGTTGGAGCAGTCCTCGATCACCAACATCCGGTCTCTGGTAGTTCCGAACTCAATTTCTCTGATCTTACCGGCGTAACCCAATTTCTCAGCTGTCAAGTCCTCGAAACGCGGCACAATACGACCATTAGTAGCGATAGCCAAAAGCTCCAACTCAGAGCCTCCGACCCAACGGATTGCTTGTAAGCCGTTGGCCAACAATAAATGGTTAGCCTCATCGTCGAAACCCCATTGACAAGCGACAACATTAGCGCCAGCAGCCTTGACAGCATCAATCATCTCTTGAAACTTCTTCTGTTCGTATTCTTGCAACACTTTAAACTCTTCCACTGATGAAATATCTAATTTGTGCTTAGTCTTTGGCTTTGGTGGCTCGAATGGACAGGTCAAAATGGCGATCTTACAGTTTTCCACCAGCTTGGCCATTTGTGGGTGAGAGAACTCCTTGTCCAAAACAACACCTTTGATCAACAGGGACAGTTCGATGGCTCCACCAACCTTGCCCTCCATCTTGATCAATTCGAAGTCGACATCTTTACGTTCGAAGTCGGCCACAGACAACACAGAGTCAACTGCCATACGAGCAAACTGTTCGTGAGACTTTGACACAATCTTTGAACCGAGAGAGGTCTTGGCTGCCTTTAAAAGATTGGTATCGTTGGCCTCATTTGAAACATCGATCTCGTCACAGACGGCATCTAACCGCAGAATGGCAATTTTACAGGCTTCGTCAAAACCGTTGGCGACTTTAATTGGGTGAATACCCTTTTCAATCAATTCCAAGGCCTGGTCAAGTAAAGAGGAGGCTAAAACAACCACCCCAGTAGTACCATCACCAATTTCGTCATCCTGACTCTTGGATAACTCGACCAAAAGCTTGGCGATTTCGTTATCCAAATCCATCTGGGATAAAATGGTGGCACCATCGTTGGTGATAGTGATGTCTCCGTCTTGCAGGATCAAGATCTTGTCTAATCCACGCGGACCCAACGAGGACTTAATGATGGAGGCGACTGATCTTGCGGCCAAGATGTGAGACTTTGTGGCTTCTATGCCGTGTTTTCTTGATTTTTTGCCCTGGTCACGGACGATAATGAAGGGACGACCCATTTCATCTTGCGCCACGATGGCGTTTGACATGTCTGGCATAGGCATGCCTTGCATTTGGGGAGCAGCCATGGTGGTGAAAAATGAAGAAAATGGACGCGAGAAGAGAATATTAAGGTAGAGGTTGGAAGTGGGAGGGGAGGAGATTTTGGTTGGAGAAGGAATTGGTGGGAGAAATGAGTGGGAGAAATTGATGAGAGAAGTTGGGGGAAAAACTTGGCGGGAAAAACTTGGTGGGAAAGTTCAGATGGTGGGACATTTAACGAGAGAATGGAAAATTTTAGCGAGACAAATTTGTCGAACCACACCGGTTCTTTCGAGTAATTTTCAATATGTTAATAAAGATTTCAGCCTAAATTTTTTCTTAATTTTCCCGTATTTTTCTGGTCTTTCCAACGAGAATTTCGATAATCTTATTTATATAATGTAAAAAAAAGTTCTTCTGTTAATCATATAAGAGTCATAACAACGGTAGTATCTCTGTTATTCTCAATCTGTTTTAATTTCATTGCACTCCCTTCGTTCAGTCTTTCCATGGAAAAAAAAGGGCCCGCGCTATACAATTTTTCACTGGTAAAGTTGATGCAATAGATTAAAAAGATAACCGAGGCAACGGCGAGCATCGGCGAGGTGCAGCTGCTGTGAATGCACTTACTATACCTCAAAATACGGCTTTGGAATACCCGAAAATTACCAAGATATGATTCCCTCGTTCCGAGAAATAGATTTCCTTTTATTTGTAACAGTCATATTTTCCTTTTTACTTCCTAAATTCCATCACATCCTCTACACATCTTACACCTGATTGTCTCATCTCATCTCATCTCATTTCTCCATTTCATTTCTTAATCGCATCTCTCCACCTTTCAAAAGAAATGCGTACACCTAAAAAAAATAAAAAATAGCTCACCAAGAAATCCACCGCTGAAAAATTCGCGATGCAGCAAAAATATTCTCTAACTAACCCGAACTATTCCTAGCACAACATGGCCGACATTGATGTAGACTCCGCCACTTTGGAGCAGTTGAGAGACGTATTGGTTAACCGAGCTGGTGATGTACCTTTGGCCAACCGTTTTAGAGCGCTTTTCAATCTTAAAAACGTGGGTACCGAATCGTCCGATGAAAGCGAAGCCAACACTGCCATCGATTACATTGCCGAGAGTTTCAAAGACCTGTCCGAGTTGTTAAAGCACGAAGTTGCCTATGTTTTGGGTCAGACCAAGAAGCTTCATGCTGCTCCTCATCTTAGATCCGTTCTTAAGGACTACAATCAACAAGTCATGGTCAGACACGAAGCTGCTGAAGCTCTTGGTGCCATCGGTGACAAAGATTCATTAGACCTTTTACAAGATTACTTTGTCAACGACCCAGAAATTGAAATCAGACAGACTTGTGAGCTTGCTATTGAAAGAATCAAGTGGGAATATTCCGAAAAGCCAGCTCAAGAGAATTTAGGAGTATCAGTGCACGATTCGATTGACCCAGCTCCACCTTTGGCTGAACTTAATCTTAAAGTTGAAAAATTAGGAGCCATTTTGAATGATCAAGCCCGTCCATTGTTCGAACGTTACAGAGCTATGTTCCGTCTTCGTGAAATTGGAACCGATGAAGCTTGTCTTGCCCTTGCCTCTGGATTTGCCGACCCATCAGCTTTGTTCAAGCATGAAATTGCTTACGTTTTCGGCCAATTGTGCAACCCAGTGACCGTTCCATCTTTGGTCAAAGTGTTGGAGTCTGAAGCTGAAGCTCCTATGGTGCGTCATGAAGCAGCTGAAGCTCTTGGAGCTATTGCTACTGATGACTGTTTACCAGTGTTAAAGAGATTCCTCAACGATAAGAACGATGTGGTCAGAGATTCCGCCGTGGTGGCTTTGGATATGTATGAGTATGAAAACTCCGGTGAGTTGGAGTATGCAACTGTGAAATAGAGTAATGTAATACAGAGGAATTATTGTAGGTGAACATTGAAGTCCAAGATACTAAAAAACATGATTAATTCTTGGTCAAGGTTTGTGTAAATATCAATCTTATTCCAATCTTCCAAATGCTTAAAGTCTATCGTAGTTCTTTGATATATCTATATATATATTAGACACTTTTGCTAATTCGACACTACATATGATAGTTAGTTTCTTCTTTAAATTAATGTACACACACCCTGGGGTGCAAATGACAATGGCATGGTAGATAACAAGATGTATACGACCGCCAGAGACCGCAAACATCGGCAATGCAAGGACCCAGGTCCTAATTGTTCGTTCTGAACCGGTACCCACAACTGGTGCAGGTGTAGAAAACAGTAGCACCTTCATCAGCAGATCTAAGCTGCAATGTATGATATTGCATCTCCTCATTACCACACTGAGGACATTTCTCCTTAATTGTAGCACCTTCATCAAGTTCATCTTTGCTCAAAGAGGTTTTAACCACAGAACGTTCCAATCTCAAGGCCGAAGGAAAGGCGTCTTCGGCAGACTGAGTAACGACTTTCAAGTTTTGAAAGTGAGAGGCAGGGTACGAAGTTGTACATAAGTTGCAGTCGACCAGGTCACTCTTCAGTGAGCCCGAATCAAGAAGATTCCCACACGCAGTGCAGAAGATAAGCGATCCAACCACCGACATGAGATGAGGTTTAGCTTTTGCTCATCGCGTGAAAAATCGGTTCAGAAAAATCGAGGCCTACTGGGAGGGATGTTGCTTATGTGCCGGACTATATGAGCTGGACCACGAAGAGATGTATATACGAAGCTGTTTATATGTATAAATACATGTATCTCTATCTCTATCTCTCTCTTCAAAGTTTTTCCTTCCCAAATAACCCTGTTCTCTAATCATTAATTTTCTCTACGAAAACCCTCTCTATTACCTCTATATGTTCACGCCTACATTTTGACCGATTTCTTTCTATTCATCCTATTCTAAACCGACGGCACTGGTACCTGCTTGTTCTTTGGAACCGGCTTGTGCTTTCTACGCTCCAAGATCGTGGCTCCGTCTAACTTCAAATCAAACAACCCGTTGTTTTGCGCTATTTCGTTGTTGAATCTTGGTGCTCGGCGATTCGAAGTGTCTACCGCCTGTCTAGTTCTGGTAGGCTCCTCGTGGTGCACCGACCGCAAAACGTGACCGCGATTATCGACAACTTCCTCATGTTCACGCTCCTCCTCTTCTTCCTCTTCCTCTACAAGATTGGCTATGTTAACATTGCCAAAGCGGTTCGATAATGCGGCTTCTTCGCCCATACGATGTACCGCTGCCGATATGTCGAACGCTTCTCGTAAAGCATGCGCAGCTGGTGAGTAGAGGTCCTTGAGCTTGTGCTTTTTGGAATATTTGGGGCCACCTTGACTCAAAGGTCCTGCAGCACTACCCAGACTGGCTCCAGTGGCCACGTTTGTCCTGTATTGAGCTGGAATTTCATTAGAACTTGAAGCGGGTACAGAAGCGGTTGCGGCGGTGGCTGGAACGCGTACATCGGTACCTAATTGCATCCATGGATCATTCAAAAACTCATCAATTGTGTATCTAGTGTTTGGGTCCACTGTCAAGAGTTTTGAGACACACTTTTTGGCTGCAGGAGAGATTTCATCCCACCATGGTGCCAAAAAAGTGAACTCACCTCGAGCCACTTTTTCGGTCAAAGTCTCTATTCTTTCGTCATAAAATGGTGGAAATCCGCACAAAAATGTATACAAGACACAACCTAAAGCCCACATGTCGACCTCCTTAGAATAACGCTCGTCTCTGACGATTTCTGGTGCTGTGTATCCCACAGTTCCACATGGAGTCTTGGTATTGTCTTCCCATATTTGTTTCAGGAGTCCAAAGTCAGCGATTTTCACGAGACCAATACCTCCTCCTCCAACACCTGGAATGAATTCACCTTCATCGCGCTTTGTGGTTGGATCATCCGAAGAGCGCAACTTGGAAAGTGGATTCTTTGAAGGCACAAGCTCAATAGGCTCGTACAAGATATTTTCCGGTTTGATATCTCTGTGGACAATACCTACTTCTTCGTGTAAATAACGGATCGCCAACGCAACCTGGCGGATAATATGGCGAGCCAAGTCTTCGGAGAAATAGGTATAGTTGACAATAGCCGAAAAGATTTCTCCACCAATAGCCAATTCCTGGACAATGTAATAGTATTGATCGGACTCAATGAATTCAATGAAGCGAACAATGTTTTTATCATTCAATTGACGGATGATGGTGACTTCCTTGAGCACGGCTTGTTGTTGAGCACGGTCCATCTGAAACTTACGCAAAATTTTAACCGCCACGAGCTCACCGGTGGTTCTATTCTGGGCCTTGTAGACCACAGAGAATGCACCTTCACCCATCTGCTCTAATACCATATAATTTTCGAGCTTAGGATACTTTGCAAGTTCCCGTTTACGAAGGTTTTCCTCCTCAACAATATGAGTGGCAGCATCGTAATGAGCGGTTCTTTTCGAGCGCTGGTGGTTCTTTGAGGTGTCATAGTGGTCATTGTTGACTTGTTGCAGCTGCTGTTGGCTTTGCTGCTCATTGACGCCTGGAGCCGGCAGATTATGATGGTGTTGAGGTGAGTCTAGCACCACGTCGTGATGTTGTTTGCGTTTATGGTGGTGTTCATGGGCAGCAGCGTCCACCATTGGCGAGTCATCTGGGTGCGTGGATGGAGGAGCCGACAGTGAAGGGTAATTTGGGATATGGGTAAAGTTACGGGCGTCCGAGTCCGCCGTGATGTGGTTCCCGACGTCCATGCGTTTGGCCTTGCCGTCGTTGGCCTGTTTCCCTTGTCTGATAAAGGCCTTGAGGTTTTCAAACATGGCAAGGGGGGGGTTGATTGCGTTTGCTTTGGAAGAGCTGGCTGGGGCCGCTACTAAGATAACCTGTTGAAGTGGTGGTGGCGGGTTCTTCGGGGACAGAGCCTATGCCTTAGTGAGCCTCAGTAAAGATCAATTATCAAAAATGGCGGGAAAGAATGTACCACTGCCGAAAAAAATATGCCTGAAAGTCGCGGGGGGTGACAGGGGAGCAAAAAGATAGTGGGAGGAACGGGTGGCTAAAAGTGGAAAAGATAAAGTGGTGTGGACCTAAATTGAATGCGAACGGTTTTTAAAGGTAGTGGAGATCTTTAGAGGATCAAGGTTTGACTGTAAGTTTGGAGGGGGAGAATTAGGAGTTCTCGGGAAACGATTTGTAGTGAAATTTTACTAAATAATTTAAGCTGTTTTATTGCCACTGTGGATGGATGTGGGTGTTCCGGTGAGATTAAAAGCTTACAAATTACCGTAATATCCTGAAACGTCGTGGGTGCGAAGATTGCGAATTTACCGGGCGGTTAAAGCATTCACCGATGAGGTTGCGACGGGAGCAAAATAGTGAGAAATAGGGAATTATTATGAAATAAATGGTGATTGTTATCGGGCGGGAAAAGAGATTAAGCAATCAGCGGCGAGACGGGCGCAGTTAAATTTGATAGGAGTAAAGGAGGATGGAGGAGGAGGGTGAGGAGGGGAGAGAGAGGGTGGAAGTTTAAGGATACGATGAATGGGGATAAAATGAACCGATTGCGGGACTGGACCATAGATATAGCAACGTAAGCAATCACTAGAGATGCCATTCCGCAGTAATAGAATGCTGCCCCGTGCTAGCAAAGAGGCCCTGTCGGTCTATTGTGTTGCATTGCTGTGGTCTAGCGCAAAAATTTGGGCAGGGTTACGCGAATTGCGAGATCTTTGCGGGTTCAAAATATTTTGGGTGTAAGGATGAATGATTAGAAGCGGCAGAGCAAAGATAACTTGATGGATGAAAGAAGCGGAAATTATAGGAAAGAGATCAAATTGGCCAATGATAATGTAGTTCGGATTTTAAATTGTAATATTGTTTCCTTAAGATAGTTTGCCGACTGTTTGTTGATCAAAAATGTGGAAAGGCACGATAGAAATAGATTTAGTAATATTGATGATAAGATGCGCAAAATCTGAAAAATCGAGTGACAAAGTTTAAATTTTGTAAGTGATAAAATTTAATGATACGGTTTTTTAATTGAAAGAGCAAGAAGATGAAAGTAGAAAATAAAGAAAGAGGGAGAGGAAAAGGGAGATAATGCCCCGGATGTAGAATCATCTAACAAAATGGCCGAAAAAATCATTAGTGAATTCATAAGAGACCCACAACGATAAAGTTTTCATACGAGATTCAGTGCTTTTAAGATGTTTAACGGTCCGATTAGGCCAAATAAAGAGCGTAGAATCTGGTCCGAGAAGGTATAATTTATTGTGACCGGAAGTGCGGTGGACAGAGGTGGTAATTTCGGAATTTAAAAAAGAGCCGGAACTTGAAGAATGTCATACTTGCAAATTGCTTTCCTATGATGTCAAAGTTAAAGTAAAGTAAGTAAGTGAATTTAATCGATTAAAAATATACCGAGGTATATTAAAAATCATACATATTAACCATTTTTTTGCCGACTAAAAGACAATTCCCCATCTTCGATAGATAGTAATAATCATTATTATGGCTACTGACGTAAATGGACGTGGCGGGTACACCACGGGACGCGCGCCCCGACCTGCACATGGACCCCACCCCTCGGTCGCAGCAACTGCCAGCCGGTCGAAAGAGACCCACAAGCGCTTATTATTACAAGTGAAAGCACAATGTCCCCACAAGCAATCGTATTCACCGACTTTGACGGTACAGTCACTCTTCAAGACTCCAATGACTACCTTACTGAAAACTTGGGGTTCGGAAAACCACGTAGACTCGAGATTAATGACGACATTTTCAGCGGCAAGATCACCTTCAGAGACGGTTTCAGTGATATGTTGAAATCAATTCCCACACCATTCCCTGAATGCATTGAATACTTGTTACAACATATTGAGTTAGATCCAGGGTTTGTTGACTTTTTCCATTGGGCTGAAGCTCAAAAGATCCCCGTGGTTGTGGTTTCTTCTGGAATGAAGCCAATTATTTATGCTCTTTTAAAGAAGTTGGTGGGGAAAGAGGCCGTCGATAACATTGAAATCATCTCTAATGAGGTCAATGTCGATGAAGCTACTGGAAAATGGGAAATTGTATACAAAAACCCAGAAAGTGGGTTCGGTCACGATAAGTCTCAGTCGATAAGAGAATACTTGACCAAACATGGTTACTCCGCTAATACTCACAATTTGGCCAAGGGTGAACCAATTTTGTTTTACTGTGGTGATGGTGTATCTGACTTGTCTGCAGCTAAGGAAACCAACCTTTTGTTTGCCAAGCGGGGTAAGGATCTTATCAAGTATTGTATCAATGAAAAGATCCCATACACTGAATTTGACAGTTTCAAAGATATTCTCGAAAAGACGGTCCTGATCGTCGAAGCCAAGGGTACCAATATTGGCGAGTACATTGAGAACCAGTAGAGTATTTATTCAATTGATTTGAAGATTAAAATTGATTGTAGGACTACGGATCAAGAGGTGTAGACATTTTGGATGGGGTTGATAAAAAAAGAAGAAGTTTGTGAATTAAAAGCAAAACGTCTAATGTGAACTAATTGGGAAATTTTAAAAGAGGATTTACGGATGAATTAGTCTGTTGACCGGAACATGTTGAAATCCATTTAAAGCAGATGTTTTCTTGAGATACAAAGAAAGGAGAGTTGTCGTGGCCAAGAAACTCTTTAAGAGCCAATTATGCAACCGATTTTGACCTGTTTCAGACAATAATAGAATCGAGACATAAAATAAAGATATTTGTAAGTGGACGGAAAAGTCATTCGGATACTCGAAATCACAGGTTTTAATTGGTGTATATCCCAATATAGCCTAAGCAGAAGCGAATATCTGATATGAATATAGATCCAAAATATGCCCACCTTCTTAAAATGGACCAAAAACGGTCCAGATCACCTCAAATACGAGACGCACGAGGCCAAGAATAGCCTCTGAAAAAAAAAAGTGCTGGTGTAAAAGGGGATAAAACTTGCGTATAAGCAGGCACAAATCAGCCACTCACGGATCATCTAGGAAATATTTAGAAGATGAAGTTGGACGACATGCGGTTTTTTTTGAACTAAATTCCTTCGAAGATCTAGGCTTAGATCCCTTGGAGCGTCTATTTTAAAGGATAATCGCAATGAGGATCTCGCACCCGGTTGAAACCGGGGCTGTGAAAAAAAATTTAGGCCCCAAAAACCGGGGGGTCATATACACCACACGGGTGCATTAAAAACCGCTTTGACAAAGACCGCTGAGCCAATATTCTCTTCAGTCCTATAGATAACTTATTAAGACATCATACAACTTTCTACTTATTCAAATACACACAGATATACCCAAACAAATAAATAAATAAACAAATATACACCTCTCTCTTTCACCCCGGTCCCGGTCCATTTCTCCCTCGCGGCTGCATCCTCCTCGCAGCAGCACTGAGGGCCCCTCCCACTTCGTCCACCGAAAACGGCTGCGCTCCTGGGTGCAAATTTTAGTCTATATATAAATCATAGCCTTGCCCCTTCTTCTATCATAACTATTATATTATGGCTGAAAACACTCCCAAACCACGTCTGAGAGTGATGGCTCGTGCTGTTGACTCTGACGCACCACCAGTAGCCCCTCAAGCATCCCATATATCCCAGACTTCATACCCAACCTCCTCATCAATATCCTTACCCTCACACAACCCAAGTCCTATGGCACAAAGATGGACCAGAACAAAGCAAGTTCTTGCCAAATTCTCTCGCTTTGTTGGTCCAGGACTAATGGTCTCTGTGGCATACATGGACCCGGGTAATTACGCCACAGGTGTTACCGCAGGAGCATCCAATCAATATTCACTCTTGTTTTTCATTTTGCTCTCCAACATCATCGCCATTTTTCTTCAAAGTTTATGCATTAAATTAGGTTCAGTCACCGGTTATGACTTAGCCCGATGTTCAAGAGAGTTTTTACCTAAAAAACTCAACTGGGTACTCTGGTTTTTGGCAGAATGTGCCATTATAGCCACCGATGTGGCTGAAGTGATTGGTTCAGCAATCGCCTTGAACGTGCTCTTGAGAATACCCTTACCAGCTGGAGTTTGTATTACTGTGGTGGACGTGTTGATCGTGCTTGCCGCATATAAAGCTGATACTGCGTCAATCAAATTCGTGCGCTATTTTGAGTGCCTGGTTGCCGTCTTAGTCTTTGCGGTGGTTATATGTTTCGCGGTTGAACTCGGAAAGATCCCTACTGAGGGTATAATAACAACACGTCAGGTCTTCCGCGGATTTGCTCCCCTGAAGGAAATGTTCCAAAATGGTGGATTGACTATCGCAACCTCCATAATTGGTTCTACCGTCATGATTCATTCGTTGTTTTTGGGGTCAGGTTTAGTACAACCTCGTCTCCGTGACTATGACGTACAACATGGACTCGTTAACATCTATGAGGAGGCATCGAGAACTGAAGAAGGTGTGCTGCCAGAAATTACCAATGAAAAGAAGGAAAAAACCAGCGAAATCGAAGCAGAATATTTCTACAATCGATACCGTCCCTCGTTTCAGGCCATCGATTACTCACTCAAATACTCGATTGTGGAACTCGCACTCACTTTGTTCACAGTAGCATTGTTTGTCAACGCCGCTATCGTCATTGTAGCCGGTGCCACATTGTATGGTACTGAGGAGGCAGTTGATGCAGATTTGTACTCTATCCACCTGTTGTTATCTAAAACCATCGCACCCGTGGTTGGTACTATTTTCATGCTTGCTTTGCTTTTCTCAGGACAGTCTGCGGGTATTGTGTGTACAATTGCTGGACAAATTGTTTCCGAGGGACACATTAGATGGAAACTCAGACCATGGATGCGTCGATTGGTAACACGAGGGATTTCCATTGTACCTTGTTTCATCATTTCGATGTGTATAGGAAAAGGTGGTCTTTCAGCGGCATTGAACGTGTCCCAAGTTGTCATTTCGATTCTTTTGCCTCCACTCACAGCGCCCTTAATCTATTTCACATGTTTGAAAAAGTATATGTCGGTAGAATTACCGGGAACAGTTGAAGCAGGTGAAAAGAAGTACAAATCATACGCCAACAGTTGGATAACAGCCGGATTTGCAATTTTGATTTGGATTTTCATCTCAGTGTTGAATGTCTATGCGATTGTGCAAATGGCTATGGATGGTGTTTGATGCCTAGATGGAGTTAAATGAAGATAAATCCGAGGTTTTGAGGGTAAATGAACACTTTATTGGTCATCGGAACCATCATGAAAGAGACAACAATTGATAAGGATTTAATTGATATAGCTCTTCAAATGCATCTACTTTAATTATGACCCTAATGTAGGCAAAATCTACCACAACATGTACGGTACTAGCTTGCACCTAATATTGCTTCTAGTCTTTTGTTGAATTTTTTTCAGGTTTACGAATATTAGACAATCGGTTTCACCTTCTGCACCCTTTCTCCTCTTTCTACTATAAAGTCGTATCGGTTCCCACTTTTTAGTTTTGCTTCTTGGTTGTCTAAAACTACACCTAAGCTCATCATAGTTGTTCATTACATTACAAGTCGGGTTCTTCCCACATTAAGTACAAGCCAGAAAAGTTCCTGTCCCAGAACCACAATTTGTGTTCCTTACTAAATCATAACTCGTACCAACAGACCAGTATCCTTCATATTCACCTCCTTGTGCTGCTTTTAAGCACTGAAATGCACAAATGTTACCATCATTCTCGTCTTCAATCCATTTATCCAATACATTTCTAATTGGCTTGTGCTGCACTGTTGTCACACATGATCCTTCCGATGCCATCCTATAGAATATGTGGCCTTCATTATATTCACCTTGCCAAACGGGCGTAAGCACACAAGTTTTGCTTTTGGTCAGGAATTTCACCAAGGACGCTATTTGAATAGCCATAAAACTGACAAAGAAAACAGCCCGTAAGTATGAAAGGTAATTCCTATTATTACGCAAAAACCATACAACATTATTTTTGTTATCAGTTTTACCTTCGGTGACTTCACTATAGTTTTGGCCTATGTTTCCTGCATTAGTGTCATCAAAATCCAAATTTGAATGCTTGCTATAGTCAGCAATTCGCTTCGTGATCATGTCATTTTCGATAGTTGGGCTTGTCTCAATTTGCTTTCATGTTCGCTTTTAAAGCTACGGTTTACCACCAGCACATAAAAAAGATTGCTCAACATCATCATCAGAATAAATGAGTGATTTTCCTCTGCACATTTGTAAGTTATAATTAGTGGGACTAACGTCAATACAAAAATTGCCGTTTGTTTGACAGCTTTTCGTGTGTCAAATGAGTCTTATTGATAATTCAGTTGCATCATCATATAATTAAGATAATAGTACCTACGCACTTCTCTACATGTCCCATTTAAGAATCAAGCTCCGGACACCCGCCCCTGCATACAATCGACCCCCTTCTCCTGCACAGGACCCCTTAATTATCCAATTTATCTTCGACCACGACCCGATAAGGACGAACAACATCTCTTTGTACCCTCTAGACGTTCAGTTAAAGGACAATTCTTGCGCCGGTGCATGATATCAGGCCATTTACCTCACTGCACTGTTTAATGGCTTCCAATTTTCTCAAGAAGCTTCACATCTCCAAACAAAACCACGGAGCCGGCTCTACTCAAACCACGATTGAAAACAGCCAACCTGCGGATCTTAGCGTGAACCATTCAAATTTGCACGAACAAATGGAGTATCAGATGCAGCAAGGGGTCCCAGATCTCCAAAGCCATGCTGTTGGTACGCAACCTCAACACCAAGGTCATGGCCAGCAACTTCACCAACAGCTGCTCCCTCAACAAAACTCTACTCCGCAGACCAGCGACGCCATTAAGCGCCTGTTACTTCCTCAACGCTCCACTGTTTCCAAGGGTAAGTATTCACTCACGGATTTCCACATTATGCGAACCTTAGGAACCGGTTCCTTTGGTAGAGTTCATTTGGTTAGATCTGTACACAATGGTCGTTATTATGCCATTAAGGTACTTAAAAAGGCTCAAGTTATCAAGATGAAGCAAGTGGAGCACACCAACGATGAGCGAAGAATGTTGAAATTGGTTGAGCATCCATTTCTTATTAGAATGTGGGGTACTTTCCAGGACCTGAAGAATCTCTTTATGGTCATGGACTATATTGAAGGTGGAGAATTGTTTTCCTTATTGCGTAAATCGCAACGTTTCCCCAATCCAGTGGCCAAGTTTTATGCTGCCGAAGTTACCTTGGCCTTAGAATATCTTCACTCTCACAATATTATTTACCGAGACTTGAAGCCAGAAAATATCTTATTGGATCGGAATGGACACATCAAAATCACTGATTTTGGTTTCGCTAAGGAGGTGGTCACAGTTACATGGACATTGTGTGGTACCCCAGATTACATTGCTCCAGAAGTTATTACCACCAAACCTTACAATAAGTCTGTTGACTGGTGGTCTTTGGGGGTTTTGATTTTTGAAATGCTTGCTGGTTACACTCCATTTTACGACACCACCCCGATGAAGACTTATGAGAAAATTTTACTGGGAAAATTACACTTCCCTAGTTTCTTTGGACCCGATGTTCAAGACTTATTGTCTCGCTTGATCACCAGGGATTTGACCAGAAGATTGGGAAATTTGAGTAACGGACCAGCTGATATTAGAAATCACCCATGGTTCCTGGAAGTTATATGGGAGAAGTTGTTGGCTAAAGACATTGAAACCCCATATGAGCCTCCTATAACTGCAGGCGTCGGAGACTCATCTTTGTTTGACCACTACCCTGAGGAACAATTAGACTACGGAACTGTTGGCGATGATCCATACGCACAGTATTTTGACGAGTTTTAATGGCGTTGCTTTTGTTAATATACAAGCTGTTGTTACATAATATACGATCTTCTAATCGGACGTAGACAAATAAACCCCATAAATTGGATTATAATGTAAGTAGAAAGTTTCAATGTTCAATCCACTCAAATTCCTGTTTCAGTGGACGTAAGTCCATCGAGTTTTTAACCTTCATACGACCACAACCCTCCTCACTCTATACTCATAATCACGCTTGTCTCATCCGAGCACCTGTGAAATTTTGCTCTTTAAATTTGAATCTGCTTGTACTTATATCCCGTGCATATTTTACTTCTCTTTGTATCGTCTCGATCACTTCTTTCACTTCTAATATAGATTTCGGCCTCTCTGACCATCATTATCCATCTCTTCACCTTTATCTGTTTCCTCTTCTTGAAAATTCCCCCAACATTACTGCTGTTTTTTCATTCACAAACCCATTTTAAATTCGTGATTGTTGTCTTTTTTTTCCAATCTCTTCAGCTCTCTGCCCGAAACGTATTACGACAGTGTAAACACACGTAAAACAAAACCATACTGGTATCTTTACGCTTCTGCTGAGACTGGAAAAACACACACTCTGTGTTGTGACAGTTTGGACATTCCTTGTCCGATCTTGGCAACGTAGGATCTGCTCCAATATCTTGGACAACTCCAGCGGTCTCACCAATGTTCGAGATCAACTCGTGACGGTAAACCTTTGGGTTTTCGGCCAACTCCGTGTAATCACAATTACGACAAGAGTATAAAAGACGTGCGTTGTCCTTATCCTCCTTTGGATACAACATATTGTTGCATTCGGCGCAAAAACGGAAAGAAGCCATCTTGGTGAAATCTTCAGAGGAGGTTTGAAATTTAGTGTTGAACCTGAAGTGAGTATATACCGTGTGCAGGAATAGTAAATTTGGCGAGTGGGTATGCTTTATGCCGGATTATTCTGGACTCTCTGCAGGCACGAGCTCGAGGAGAAGGATTTTTTCCAAAGTGAAAATTTCCATTCCGAACGTCGAGCTTAAACATGTCGTTGTTGCGTGCATCCAGAGCCTCATTTAGAGTTGTTAGCAAGAGAATCGCACCCGTGACGGTGCGTTTCAACTCCACCGCTGCACCCGTCGCAGAAAAGGCTGCCGTGGACCCTAAGATCTCCGCTATTGTCGACCAGATTTCCACCTTGACCTTATTGGAAACTTCATCTCTTATCACTGAATTGAAGGACAGATTGAATATTCCAGACATCACTATCCCCGTTGGTGGTGCCGGTGCCCCAGCTGCTGCTCCAGCTGCCCCAGCCGAAGAAGAAGCTAAGGAGGAACAAGAAGAAAAGACCATTTTCTCGATTAAGTTGGAGTCATTCGATGCCAAGTCCAAGCCTAAGATTATTAAGGAAGTTAAGGGATTGTTGGGACTCTCTTTGGTTGAGTCCAAGAAGTTTGTCGAAGCTGCACCAAAGGTGTTGAAGGACAACGTCGCCAAGGAAGACGCCGAGAAGATCAAGAGCACCTTGGAAGGTTTGGGTGCTAAGGTCACCTTGGAGTAGATACTTGTATATATATATAGCACGAGATTCGGTACTGGCTATGGCTAGTACTGCAATAAAGATAGGTGATTTGATTGCGTAGCAGATAAAAGAAAATAGCAAACTGATGATTTAAGAATGAGAGGATGCGACCGTTCAAATCTGGGTGTTAAGGATTCCAGTTTTGAAAAAGTTTTACGATATATAAAGGGATAAAGGTAAAAGACTTCGATATTTATGAATCTATTTTCGCTCCATAACCTGTTTACCATGAACAACTCCCGGTTGATATGATGGACCCATGGAAATTAAAACCAGAGTAATTGGCTACTCTTAATGCCTTGATCCACCTCTAGCGATTTCAAAGCGCTCAGCATTGTGTCGGAAGAAATCGTTTCGGGCTGAAGCCCAGTTCGAATGCGGAAGAAACTGCTCCCCCCTATGTACGTTTGTTGGTCCATTTTTGAGTTCTATGTAATCATCTTCAAACTCATCGTCCTGGATTTCGTTGATCGATCTTGATGATGCAGAGGGTGAAAGATTGGATACTCGATCATGGAATAGACCGTATTTGCTCTGATTACGAGAGATTGTCTCAGAAAGTGCATCAGAAGTCATTGGAGGATCAGGATTTGGGATATGTTCGACGGAGGGAGCTTCGGCTGGAAATTTCAAGGTTGTAGCGGATATATGAGAGGTGGCTGCGGAGACCTGCTCGGCCACTAGAAGCTGCAATTCATGGAGAAGCTGCTCGATGTTATCAAGAACTTCAGGGCGACTTGACCGTGTCACAATGATATTCTCTAAGAGCAGTTGAATCACTAGAAGCGTACGTGAAACTGCATTAATCTGAGGTTGACTGAGGGTGTAATTGCGTGAGGTCTGATTTTGGAACTGAACTGCTCGGGTAAGTAGAATTTGAGGCGAAGTCATGGTTGTTTAATGTGATTTTTTAATTATTTATGAAGAAAATGGACAAGGATTACTGCTAGTGTAGCAGAAGGTGGGATATGGCCTTTAGTTTTTGCGGCTCCGACCGCTTCCTATGAAGACAGTTCTTAGTTGGAATGAAATTCGCGACGTGTATACGAAATTTCATTGTAGTGAAGGAATTAGCGTAATTTAGTGAGACTTTCCTGAAGAACATCTCACCAAAAATATTAGCGAGTTTTTGACGAGGGATCTTTTTGAAAGCCACAATTTAAATTGCTAAAATAGATTGTATTTGTGAATTTTTTACGTAAAAGAGTATTTTGTCTTTTGTCTTTATCTTTTTATATAAATCTAAAGGTTGATTTACAGAAAAATGAGGAATTTATCAAGGTATAATCAAATCACTGGGTCTTATTTTGCCTCTAAATTACTTGCCACTATTCATGAAAAACTTAAAATAAATACCGAGAAACAGTGCGGTAATTCTTTACAAAAACTGCGAAATCCGGCGTAACCTCGCAAAAATTCTTATCGCTATTATTATTACGGACCGCTAAATTTCCGATCACAGTTAAATGCGACCTACAAATTTACACTTGAAACCATCTGATAATTTATTAAACCCCAGCGTTTGCCACGGTTGGCATACCAAATTTACGTGAAATAATCACCATTTGTAACATCCGGACGTAAAAGGATCCAGAGTTGACTTTCATTACATCTAGAATACTTGTTAACACCACGTTGTGGCCCATATTTCCTACAACTTCTTTTGTGTGAAGGGCTTAAGAAGTTAGGAATTGCAGAGAAAACATAGAATTAAAGGTCTACTAGGAGCATCGATCGATACTGGAACGCATACGACGAAACCTCAAGGCGAAAGAAATCTTCGCTTTTCATATACAACATCATCAACCCCTGTGACGGCCTTTGCATAAATATCCCATAATTTATAAATCACATTCCACTGTTGGCTCAAACAAAAGCAAAACATATTTACAAAATAAAGCCTTCTAACAAGGATTCCCTTCAAAACAATGTCTTTGACCAATCTAAAGCTTGAAGAAAAAAGATTTGCATCTAAAGAGGAAATAAAGCCATGGCTCCAAGCATTGCTAGCCCCACGAGGAATAAATATCGTCATTGAGCGTTCAGACTCTGGTAAAATGGTATTTCGATGCAAAACACCCCGTAAGCAGCATTACGATACTCTGCGGCTGAGGAAGGTACGTCGTCATACTTCTTGCCCCTTCCGTATACGGGCAAATCATTCTATGAAAAACGGGACCTGGACTCTCGTAGTTATGAGTGATAAGCACGATCATGAGGTGAATAGTTTTGGTGGAGATTCTACCGAAATGCATAATAAGTCGAATCTGGATCTTTTCCTGCTTTTAACATCGCCTGATAAGAAAAAACCTGATCCTGGCGAGGCTGAAGAACAAAGACAGATGTCTATTGTAAAGGCTATAAGTACACATGTTAATGAGCAGATCTTTAAAAACGGGTCATTAACCGAACATCAAAAGGGTAATACGCTTCGCAATTTAATCAGTCACCTTTATCTGGAGTATAAACCACTTCTCGAGCAATCATCTGGTGTATCCAACTCTAATGTGATGCCACTTCTGCCACTTCTTAATGATAGTGAGCCCAAGTACCCAGCTTCCCGCAATAATTCAATGGAAAGTTTGACTCAAATGCCCGGATTGACGCAAGGTGGTAATATGAGTAGCAGCATGACTGGTGGGATTGGTCTGGGATCTTTTGTCCTGGCGAACATGCAATTACCTTCATTCACACTGATTCAGCACCAAATCTCGCTTCTGCCATCATTGACCGATACCAGTGGCACAGTACTTCCTAATATTGGTCAAAATACCGGCAGTTACAATGTACATGGTCCTGAAGGTCCTGAAACTGAAAGATTTAGCATGAATATCAGTACTATCACCAATGGGGATGATTATAAAGCAGATGAAAAAACAGAGGGTTATAAGTCAGATTACCGAGTTTCGGATGGGTTTAAAGCTGATTTCAAGACAGATTTTAGAGCCGATTTCAAGACTGATTATAAAAGCAATGCACTGAACGATATCGGTGGGTTTTCTCTAAATGAAAACAGCAAATATGAAAGCGGCAGCAAGTACGAATCCAAGGGAGCTAGGCTTCGCAATGGTCATTTGAACACCAATGCCACGCTAAACCCGTTGCATTTGCTTATGACGCCTAATAAGGATCTGGGATTACTTAATTTGAATGAAATCAGACCAGACTTCCGACCTTCTGGGATCGATGCCAAGCCTCAAAGTGGTCATGGGTTCGGTTTAACTTCACCAAACAGTCATTATGCGCATTCCAACCCTAATATCGGCAATATTCTAAACTTTGATGGATGGTAGACGCTGGTGCAGGTTACCGGCTGCTAAATTATTACCAATCGATCAAGTACATGAAGTATTGATTTGCCTAAAGACTATACAAAGACTACACAAAGAAAAGGTATATACATTTCACAGGTGGTTGATTATATATGTAGCCTTCTATTTTTTGACTAAAGTTTCGGACAGCTTAATTGTTTTCATTTTATAATATTAAATGCAAGTCATTTCATTCCAAATATCCCCTACTTTCAACATTTAATACCTCTTTTGCCCATATTATCACTTCAACTTCTTTCTTCTTTTCTCCGCATTTCAAATCTTCATCGCGAAAATTCACACACCAAAATTACATCAAAATCTCACTAGAAATCTCACTAGAAATCTCACATAGAAAAATCTCCACCCATTCTTCATGTCGCCACCAATCCGTCTTTTTGATGGGTTTGAGTTGAAACAGCTTGCAGAATCCACTCTTGTGGTGCCGTCTGTATCTGTTGCCAATATTCCACAATTTGTGATTGATTTATTATTGTATACATTCGAATTCTCTAAAGTCGCCGCCCTCGACGATCTCTACTTGCACCCATTTGTTTCGCCCGTGGACCGGGCCCAGGGTACCGAAGCTCATCCAAATAATGGAATTCTGACCCCAGTTGAAGTCTACTTCAATGCAAAATTTAAAACTACCATCATTCAACAACGATCACCCATTATTGGTGGCTTTTCCAAGCGTTACGTCTCTGAAGTCTTAGCTCCTTTTATCAAGGAAGCAAGTTTTAGTAGAGTAGTGCTTTTAGACTCTTCTGATGCCGGCTTACGTGAGAACATGAATCCGGCTTCTCAAATTGACTTTTACTCAAATGAGGACTTGCTTCGTTACTCACTTGCTGAGCTTAGGGTAACCGAACCCAAGGCTTTGGATCGCGACCACTACGCTCATTCTGAATACATCAAAGAGATCATTCAGGCAACCAATGGTCTTGAAACCATAGTATTTGTATCCCATGTCTATGAGGGTGACAATTTCAACGACGCAAGGCTTTTAGCTCGAGCGGTTTCTGGATTTTTATTCGGATTAGACAAGTTTGAATTTATAGAGCCTCAATCGTGGTTGGGTGTCTATGGGAATAGGCCAGTCCCTAACGCAATTGAAGACGGATTATACTGCTGAAGAATCCGTGAATCTTCAAGGGGAAACCAAGATTCAAGCACCTAACATTTAGGCATTTTCAATGTCTTGAACTCAAATATAATTCAAATGAGATAAGGCCAAATCAACATGGAAAGTAAAGTCAAAACCAATCGAAACCAGTCGACATATTCAAAGAAAGAGACTCTTTTGATGGTTAGTTGAAGTACCTACATATACATAGTACAATGTAGACCGAAAAACTACATAAAATTAAAACACAAGATGCTATTAATCACTCCAAAGATAGGAATTGTACAATATGTAATACAAATTTGATTTACTATTAAACTATATAATACACTGAGAACCAAATTCATGTGAGATAAATTTCCGAACAGATTATCTCCTTTAAAATTCTACCAAAGCATAGTTTTTGTGAGTCGATATCTAGACAACCAATTCTTTGTCCTGCAAAAATCATCTTCTATTGATCTGACTGTAACTTTGGCTCAACTAGACATATTCCCGTACTGTTCTTGGAAAGAAGCGACATTACCAGGAGGAAACAGACTGCTACTCGGCTCAGACGGTGGTGCCAGCTTTGTAGGAACACCGAGATTACGGTAAAAGACGTTTTCCATCATTGTTTTCTTGCGCTTACCATTATCAAGAAGTAAGCTACTAAGCTTTTTGGGACTTTTATCCAGCAAGTACAAAGACTTTACCGACTCCCCAGACAGAGACCTATTATCCTTACGCCTTTTTGAATCCAAAGAGGAGTCTGACTCCGGTTCAGCGGACCTCTTCGCCCGAACTGTCCCTGGAACCAAGATCTCCTTGTTTTCTAACATTATTTGGTACACTTTTTTGGAAATTTCAAACGAAGCAGATATTTGTGCTCCTTGATCAAGCACCCCTGAAACCAGCTTTACATGTTCTCTAACCGCAAGAGATCCACCGTCAAAGTCCATCATTTTAGGAAACCCAAGCGCCATTACTAGCGAATAGTCAATAAGGGGGTACTTGTGGAGATACCTCACCGATTCCACATTGACAACCTTGGCGATGGTTTGAACTGCTTGAGTGTACTTAAGATTACGTACGGAGACAATGTGATCACGATCTGACGAAGAACCGGTTGCAGTGAGTTCACTGAGGCGGACCGCCAAAATACACCAAATATTTGCAGAAGCGAGATGCAAAAATGCTACCAGAGGTGGCACCTTATCCATGTCTAAAAAGTACAGGAGCGTACAGTAGTCAGGAAGCTTACTACTCCAAAAGTTGAGGGTTCTTTGAAAGTATGCCAAAGTACAAGTATTTGAATTTTTATGATCTGGTGTTCCATTTTCACCCCAATTTTCTTTTAGACCTGAATCATCGTTTTTTCGTTTAAGTAATTTCATCAAGCTGTTTTCGCTTTGGTCATCCTTCAATGTGCGCCCAGTGATATCAATGGTACACGTAAGTGCTTGATTCCAAACAGAAACAACCTTGAGGAGTTGATTGAAGGTCAGAAGAAAACGTCCCGACGCCATTTTTATCTCATTCGGCGCATGGTGTGAAGTCCATGGTTCCCATTCTTCCCAACCGTCGACACTGATCTGTGGAACTTCCCAATCCTTCGCACGAATATGGGGTGCACGCCCAAGACGGGACGAAAGGATAGTATTTAACACATAAACACAGGCCCAAGTTCTTTCACGGTTAATGTTGTTAAATGATGTGTTATCTATACCTTTTGGAGGTACTGACGGGTCTACCTTATTGTCAAAATTAGCATAAAGACCATTTAAATTTTTGCGAGTTTCTGTGCCATCGTCATCAGCTCGATGCATCAAACGTACGTCAATAGCCATACGTGCTGCTGACAGTATAAGTACCCACAGATAATCCCAATTACCTGTGTTGTAAAATAACAACCCCAAAATCAAAATGGTTTGCACGGATTCAATTGTGCATTCTTGCGAAAATTCTAAGGCCAAGGTTGCATTTCGAGCGAATTCTACCGCAGAGAGATCGTTTTTGGATTCAGTGATCCCTATTTTACCCAATCCCATTACCGCCCAAATAAGTGCTATAGAATTGGGATCGTTGGCCACTGCCAGGCCTCGAAGCTGAACATCTTTTGCTCGGCGTGACACGGCAAGGCGGTTAAGCATAGGCAACCACGGATGGTAAATATGAAAATAACTGTCCAAGTAATCCTTTAAATCTGCAGGAAATGCTCTGAGATGCTCCGGGAGCTCCAGAGATGAACCGAATGCAGCCTCCATGGAGGAAGAAGAAAGATTGAATATCGAATTGACTTTAAATGGATTGTTCGGTCTTCCCACGCGCGTGTCACGCTCTCTAGTGGTGTATTCTTTGATGGCAGACACGGTGAAGCCAGAGATTAAGGAGGAAAGTCCATGAAACTGTAGAACCAAGGGTTCTGCTGTTGATCCGAAAGCGGCCAAAGACTCCGAGTTGGCTGTGTAAAACGGTTGAGAAATGAGCAGGAAGATCTCATTTTTTATAGGAAAAGAAGGACTGTTTGTATCCTGAATTCCCGTTCCGGAAATAGCATAATTCGGAGTATGGGATGCAATGATGTTGTGATTTGCGAGAGCGTTCGGGCCATTCAAAGAGTACGGATCGGACGGTTTACGGAAGACAGAAGTGTTTTCCGAGGTGAAAGAGCTCTGCCGATGTTGATACTTATTTGTTGACAGAGAATCTGACGAGACAGAGGCACTAGGTGTTTGAGTGGGTATATTTGAGTTCGAATGAATGCTTGTAGGATCATTTATAGGCATATTCGTAGGTAAAGTCGAAGGCGGAGGAGGGCCAGAAAGGGGTTTGTGATTGAAAGTTATCGAGGTTGGAGCATCTTCGCCAGCGTGAAGCTCTAAAGCAAGGCTTGGTTTTAATCCACGAGAAACCTGTTTCATCGGGTCGACCTCTTTGTTGGTTTCCACCACCATTTTGTCCACAAGATATGATGTTTTCGAATTATCCCAAGCATGCTGTAAATCTGCCATAGAAGCTACCATGAGGTCTCTTTGAGAGGTAAGTGCAGATTCAACTGCAGATTCAAAAGCTCCAGGATTCGTCCCCATAACAAAAGCCATTAGCGTTTGAAATACAAGAACTTTACGTTCTAAATCATGAATATAGCCGCTGGGTAGACCTCTTCTTTTAGAAGTATTTGAGTAGATACAAGCTTTTGGATTGGCAGCACAACCTGAACAATAAGGAAGTTCCGCATCACATTTGGCCTTCCTCAGGCGACAAGGATCGCATGCCTTGGTCACACGCTTTTTACTGGCGGTCATGGCTGGTCTAAGCAGATATAGAATTGGTCCACTTTTCAGGGAACGGCTCGAGATGGTCTGGTCCGGCTGTGTGCAGGTCGAAACGAGGGGTAGGGGAGAGAAGGATCAGGAAGAAAGATCAATCAGTGACGATGGAAGTAAGAAGGTTTTACTCTTGGAAGTAGTATATGAGTCCCAGATTTTGCTTTGTTTTTTTTTGTGGATTGTATTTACAACGAAATAGGAAATTTGTTGTAGAAATGGTCGACCAAATGTGTAAAGTAAGGTGCTCAATCGGCTTATCAGGAAGACGTCAAGCGAGAGAAGAAATTGTGAACAATCGAGGGGGGGGGGGGGGGAAAAAAGAAACCTGTCAATTTAGTGCAAACCGTAATAATATCAGTCGTTGTGGGGAAATTTACCGCGGCGGTGGGCCTAGTTTTGATGGGGATGTTGATGGACTAAATGGTTATTTTATCAATTTACCAACTTCAAAATGATTGATCGACTGGAAATTGTTATTTGAATCTTTCTTAAAGTACTCGGGGTTATCCTGTGACAGTTGAAACTTCGAAGCCAATCGAATATGAATGGCCATTACTCGTAAAATCCATGCTGAGAAGTGTAAAAATGTCTAGAAGCTCGTCTAAAGAGCGAGGCCAGAAGTTTTTAGAAGCCTGGCTGAACCGAGACACGAATATTTTGGAATGGTAGATCATGCGTCTCACAGTAATGCTTGTTCTTTTCATAGTGCGGTCGAATAAATAAATGCACACGTTTATCTACCGCTTTACCAGATGTGTATCTATGTACATCCAGGTGTAGCGATGTGTATCGGTGTGTATCGATGTGTATCAAATTTAAAGTAAGTATCTAACGGAAATGCCTTTATCCGATAAATATAGCTTGGTCAATCGTTACTATCATGTCTCATATATTAAGGGCTATTGTTTCGAAATAATTGTGCTTTTGTTAAGCAGCAATATGTAGCGCATCAACGCAGGTCTATCCGACTGATGATGAATAATGATGTTTTTGGAGGGAAATAATTCTGTTATTAGATTGTAAAAAGCCCCATAAAGCTCTTAAAAGTTCCCAGAAAAGCCAGCGTGGTTTTGGACTTTATTCTATTATGGTAACAGCTTCAGTTATTCCATGGAGTACTTCAGTCTTTACAATCAATGCACTCGTTAGAGTCGCAACAAGCTCCTATATTGGGGATGCTTCTAAAGTAACAACAGGGTCAATCTATGGGAACATTTCAATAATCTAATCAATGGGATGTGTAAGGTTTTTGCTATCTTTTGGGAATTGATATCGATGATACTGGAAATAGCTTTACTCTTCCAATAGCTACAGGTATTCCCATCTATATACCCGGACTTTGACTTCTATTATTCAAGGATTTCTTATCCCAAATTCTTCCTGATATTTGCTCAAGAAATAAAAGTCATGATCAATGACAATCAATGACAAAAGATCTAGCTATCATCTGGTTTAAATATGAATCTAGTAGATTTTAAAATTATTAAAGTGGCCGTGGTTGAATTGCTGCAAATTCTGGTTGTTTTCCACCGGTAAATCCCCAGGCCCGGGCATCTCACAGTAATGTCCCACTTGGGCCTTATCGCGGGTACATGGCTCGTTTTGTTCACCGGAGCACACTCCGAACCAGGCTAAAGAAACAGGATACTATCAACTATAGTCGAGAAAAAATTATTGAAAAATTTTCAACTGATCTAAAGGAATTGAATAATCTTGAATTACCTTCTTTTGACCTACTTTTGATACATCCAAATAAAACTAATTGGTCTTAAAACCTGTCTATATAAAATTAGGTCCTCCACACGCGCCCCCATTGGCGGAGAGACGAAGGCGTGCGCTACACAAAAACAAACTGAGGCATCCCTCTATAAAAAGCAGCAATCCCGCAACGTTAAACCCCCTCTCTTCTAGTGATTCAAACCCCTTGTGTTATAAACCCCAATGCTTGTTCCTAGCACTAGATTCGCCATTCGCCGTGTCGGCATGCTTCAAGCCGTGAGAACTAAGGTTTCTCTCCCTGATCTTGATTGGGATTTCGCCGCTCTCGAGCCCCACATTTCCGGTCAGATCAATGAAATTCATTACACCAAGCACCACCAAACCTACGTTAACGGTTACAACACTTCGATCGAGCAGCTCGCAGAAGCTAAGCAAAAGGCCGATGTCAAGAAGACCATTGAGCTTCAACAAGCCATCAAGTTCCACGGTGGAGGTTACACTAACCACTGTCTTTTCTGGAAAAACTTGGCCCCTGAATCTCAAGGAGGTGGTCAGCCTCCAGCCGAAGATTCCGAATTGGCTCAAAAGATCATTGCTCAATATGGCTCTTTGGACAACTTGAAGGCTGTCACCAACGGTAAGTTGGCCGGTATTCAGGGTTCTGGTTGGGCTTTCATCGTCAAGAACAAGGAGAACGGTGGAGAATTGGATGTGGTCACCACCGCTAACCAAGACACTGTCACTGGTCCATTGGTCCCATTGGTTGCCATTGATGCTTGGGAACACGCTTACTACTTGCAGTACCAAAACGTTAAGGTTGACTACTTCAAGGCCATCTGGAATGTGATCAACTGGAAGGAGGCTGAAAAGAGATTCCTCGTCAACTAAATCCTCGTCAATTAAATTAAATTAAGTTATGAAATGAACAAACGTGTAGAACTATCTCTATAAAAACATGGCTAAAAAGACCTTTTTTGACTCAAACACCTCTGCCATGACTAAATCGTCAAGGTATATCGTAATGACTTCTTTAATACCCACAATTGAGATGAGTTCAAGCCCTCGTTAATGGAATATTAATACAAAGTGGTTTTGGTGGGCTACTTGAATAACTCAAAATTTATCTTCAACTCTGAATTCCATTGGTTTTACCTCAAGAGAGTTTTACAATATCCTCGTTATCATTTACATCATTGTTATCTTTACAGATTCATTTATAATTGCGTCTCTTTCTTATTAAAAAGTAGCCACTCCCAACACACTTGCAGCATGCTTCACGTCAATATCTTCCTCGTCTTCCTTGTTGCCATTTGCCGTTTCCTTGGTCGACAAAGACCTGAATGTACGTTGAGTCCATGCATCGCCCTGAGCCATTTGAGACTGAGGTAAGTTATGTTTCAAGCTCAGCAAATTTTCTCGGTTCAATCGTGATAATCCACCACGCTCGTCGACGATTCGTACGTCTAATCGAATGTTTTCCAAGTACTTGAGAACACGACGATGATGTTCTACCTTATGAAGTGTAAAACTTTGAAGCATCAGTCTCAATTTGGCCTCAGTGTGATCCACGATCTCTTTACGTTCATAAAGCATTTCTCCCGATATACGCTTGAGTTGTAAATTGAGCGATTCTTCGGTCTTGGATGCATACTCAAGGCCTCTAATTGCCTCGTCCACTTTCAACGGATCGAGCAGGGACTTGTTCTTAATACGAGTTGCTACGGCATGTTTTGCCTTTGTATCCTTCTCGGCAGTAATCAACTCGCGCATTACTAAATGACGGTTTGTTAAAGCTTCTTTGATCTGATAAAAATCTTCCAGAAGAGTGTATACACCATCACCGAAACTACCCATATCGTTTACCAGTTCAATGAGTTGTAGATCTGCTTGAATAGCGGTGATTTTCAGCATCTTTTCCCACATGTTCTTCATTCCAGGGTGAACCATTTCAAATTCGGACATTTGCTGTAATCGCTGGGCCAAGTCTGTGAGATGTAACAGAAGCTGCTTTTCAGCTTTGGATTTCTTTTCGAGAGTCTTGTGGAGCTTTTGGCATTCTAAATATGCTGCCTTGATCACAGGCCGGAAATCTGCTAGCTCCTGACATGGATCATACGGTACTTGGAATTGTTTCAACGTCTTGCGCAAGAGCCCGCTGGCAATGGACGTCTTGTTGTGAGAGTTGATGACCAGATAACCAAAGTCACTCTCGATAAAAAATACAAATTCTTCGTCACGAATGAGAATTGGATTGGCAGTAATACGATTAAACCACTCCTGCCATACTGCCATAAGTTGTTTGTTCTCGTCGACTCCTCCAGAGGGGTAAGACGTGGTTGCCAGGGGCAAAACAGGTACACAGACCTCTAAATTTGAGACTGAAAGATATTTGTTAAAGCGTGAAACCTCAGAAAATGTACGGCGGATCTCCTTATAGCTGTTGTGACGGAAATTAGCGAGACCCTTCACTACAGCGTCAAAATTCAAGATGGGGTTCCCTGGTTTGTTCTTTTCGATTGTTTTAAGAGTCAAATGTATGCTATACTTAGAAGTAAATCGCTCTGGGAGAAGCTTTCGAAGCTCATCTTCAGAAATCTGATACGAGGAATCAGATTCTAAGGGTTCTGATGTAGAATTATCCGCAGGAGGGTCGGAGGCGTATGTTGGAGCCGGAGCTGGAGACGGTTCCTCGGTTTGAGGTGGGGTTGATTCGGTAGTTTGCTGAGGAATTGGGTCAGCAATGGGTTTAGAAAGAGGATTGGGAAGGGGCTCTGCGAAAGGATTGTTATTTTCAAAGTCATCAGGGTCGTAGGGAACCGCAGACGCCATGGCTTGGCTGGGTAGAGTTGGTTCGTTTTACAAATTAAAAAGGAAAATGAGAGACGTGAAATTTCGTGGGGAGGGATTGGTAAAATGTGGGAGATAGTGAGGGATTATTGGACAAATGTGGGAGACTAGAGAAAATAGCGAGGTTTAGTTTAAGATGATATGGGAAATAGCGTTAATTTAGTGGCAATTTTTATAAATAGCGAGAATTTAGTGCGAATCTATATAATCAATTTAGTGTAGGAAGCATGTATAGGATCGGTTATTGTTGACACATCTATACATAAATATCAAAAAAATTGTTTATAGCTTATATTCCATAGAATAAAATTGTTTTCGAATAAACTGCTATTAAGCTGCTTGACCAAAATTGTAGTATTCTACGGATTGTTATTTATCGACACATGTCTTGTCAAGCAAAAAATTGTGAGAATTTCATCGGTAATTTTATGGACAATTTTGTGAGGGTCGCTAAAGGTTGTAAGTTGCATTATCATATCGAGATTGCTTCTATTAATATCATGAAGTTAAGCCCTGGCAGCTGAAAGAAAGTATAAAAATTAGGAATATTCCTTCCAAAATTAAAGAATATCAAATATCCTCTGGCTTTGTCATTCACTATCTTATATCTACAACTTCCAACCAAAGATTACTATATACATACATCACAATCTCTCCTCAGCAAACTCACTGCTTCCCTTAACAATATTGTAACCCCAAAATCCTATCACATTCAACACACCAACTCTCCAACCATCAAAAAGGCGAAGTCTGCGCACCCGTTCCCAAAGAGAGATCTGGGCAAATGGCTCATCACCATGTCTCAGTCCGTCATTAAACGCCACCACGAGGTCCTGCTCTGCATTGGCGATCGTCACCACGTTGAACGGGTCCTTGTTACCCTTAGGAGCAAGTAAAAACCGAAGCTGCTCCTTGCGCAAAAGATTCTCCACAACCAATTTTACGAAAAACTCCATCATGAGCAGTGCAAGGTTAACCACCGTATAAATCCGAGGTGACCTATACGAGTCCATATTATACTTAATGAACAAAATATATGGAGCTGCCTTCCGGAAAATAGTCAGTGAGAATCGATGTAAAGCAGTCAAGATTACAACCCCGGCCGGCGGACGGGCTAAGAATGCAGTTGGATAATTACGAAGCGAGTCACGAATTGATCTCACATTAAATCCAGTATCAGGAACGGATTGAACAACTGCAGAGGGGGATTCCAGTCCCGCGCGTGGCAGCACCGATCCCAGTACTGTCTCATCATCTGAACCAGTATCTCCAGTTTCAGTTCTGGTAAACTGGGTCACCATAAGCCGTATACGAATAAGATCTAAGGGCACAAGAATCAAACCCGTGAGTACACATGCCAGCACCGAAAGCCAAAGCGATTTCCATGGATCGGTCAGACGAGTTAATTCAAGGAAAAATGGATCCGGAATGCCCAAGAACGGCAGAACGAAGCCGGTTATCCATGCTTCAATTGTATGCGAGAGAGTCTGGTAGATGAAGGAGGCATTGATACCGCGGAAAAGTGCAAGCGGACCATCTTTAGTCACCAATGAGGCCATAATATCAACCGTATGTTTCGATACTGGATAGATCTGATGCGGGAACTTACCTGCGCCATTCCCATGAGAATGGGGTTGAATCTGATGCAGTTGCAGCTGCAGCTGCAGTTGCAAAGGTGTTGTCAGGGTTGGTTCAGGGGAACGATTGGAACCAGCATCTGAGCCGCCCCAAATTTGTTTGGGACTTTCATCATCTCTTATGGAGGTAAAATAATCAATTTCCTCATCCGTCTCTACACCTTCTTCAAGAAGACGATGTGTTGGCTCCTCGGACCGTGCCTGGTGGTGATCAAGATGTGGGAAATAACCCATTTGGAGTATTAAACGAGTGATTTCAAGTGGTTGGGATACAAGAACACGCAAGTAATTTTTCATAAAATTCCATGCCAAATTTCTTACCAATTCGTAGGCATTTGCATAGTCGAAGTACTCTTGGAGTTCTACATCATAGAAGTTCTTGTCAGCAGTAGAGGCAGAACCAAAGGAGCCAATTCCAAGTCCAGATGGAGACCTGGCAGGCTTTGTTGCTCTGGCGGCAACATTGAGAGCCACTGCTGAAGTGAGAGGTTGGTTTGTGTCTGGATGAACCAAGCCGACTCCGGGACGGAAAACCACCGAGTATCCGGCGTTGAAAGACTCTTTGTCGTAGTACGGCCGCAAGTCTTCGGACATGATGGAGGCAAGAAAGCAATATGGGGAGATGTATGTGAGAAAGGTGGTGAGAGCGGGAGAAACTGGGACAATTTTGTCGAGAGAGTAGATACAGAAGTGGGAACAATGTGGAAGTATGGACAGCTGAAGGTGATAAATGGCTTAGGTTGGGATTTGGAGGGGAAGATTCTTGGATGAGATATGTGAATGAAATATTGAGTCTCTTTTTTTATACTTTTATATTTTATGTTATTGAAGCCTTGAGAAATTGTTTATTATACCATTTAAACATTGAAAGCTTCATTGATATTCGAATTTTCAACACCACGTTATTACCGTAATGCTTTTACATCTACCACAATATCTTAAATTGTGAATGGTTTCTGTTTATTCCTTTAAAATTCTATAATTATTTGATAAATTCTATACTCCTTGATATCTGACAGATTAAAACGACAAATAAAATGATGAACATGCTCGAATGTATCCGCATAAAGAAGTACTCAAAATTATGTAGAGTCATTAACAAGCATTGTCACTTGTATTTTCTCTTCTTGTGTTCAATTTTGCATACCGATAGCTAGATTCTAGCAAAAAATATAATGCTTGACTTTCACCTTCCAAATCTATAAATTCTCAACACTTTATTGACGAGTTCGATTTTCAATTGGGTATGATCTTTGTATTAGTTAGATAAATAAGTTGGAATATCTAATGTATTATGTCTTTTTGTTCAATTGAAGCCCACCTTTTTTCTTCTATTTCTTGTCTTTTCGATTTTTCATCATTCTTTACCTGTTCTTCTTGCGTCTTCTCTTCTTTTTATCACCTCTTGACGTTTATAATCGCTGTCAATTCTATATTTCATCAATTTTCTTCTAACCGCAAAATTACTCCGTTTTGATCTCTTTTTCCCTTTCATCAGCCTTTTTCACCAAATATTCCCCAAGCCAACGTAATGGATCAGCTGGCTTTTCATTGGAAACCTCTTTGAGTCCCGCCAAAAGCTCTTGTGTAAGATGTTCATTGAGATATCTACGTACTGATGATCCGCCAACGTATTCTTGGGTAGGCTCGGTAGTTTCTGATCGTGCTCGATAAGGTGATTCGCTCATGGATATGGGAAGGAAAAGTGAGTTGAGGGGTAGTGAAGGAAGGGGTTCCGCTAGACTGTGAGTTATTTGAAGGGTATTTTCTTTAATATGGGGTAGTTTTCGCAGTGAAGGTGATTTTCTCCCACTCTTCTATGAAGTTTTAAAAAATCGCTTAGAATCTGGAAGTTCCTCAATCACTCTCTCCCACTTAAATTGTATCTTCCTTGCTGGCACCATCATATCTCCATTTTGGTCCTTTATCAGATCTTTATCTCACCAAGTTTAGTGGTGTTTAATCATTAATTGGCATTTTTTGGCACGAATCTCACCATTATTCATTGCATGGATCATATATCCCACCAAAATAGATCAATTAAGGCCTTAAACCAGTCACGATTTACCTAATACTTGCCATCAGAGCTCAAATTAACTTCACCATCACAATAAACTACTCTTATGGACCCATTTAATGAAGTACAAAGCGATGCGTTCGCGCAACTCAACACTCTTCAGAGCATTGCAAAGCGTGCAGTGACTCAAGATGCGGTTTTAGATTTCGACAACGCCAGTGTTGAACTCCAAGAGACAATAAATGATTTGCATCTGGCAGTGGCGGCCACTGAAGCCGATCCTCTGCAATTTGGATTGGATGCAAATGAAATGAAAAGTCGTCGAGGAGTTGTGGAGCAGCTCAGAGCACAATATGCCACCGTTCAAAGCGAATGGACGCAAAAACGAAATGATCCTCATCGTACTCGAGAGGTAACCACCATGTCAAATAGAATATCACAGGATGATGGGGCAAATCCTTTTAGGGATAGCAATCAAGCCGAGGTTTCTCAGTTCCAACAGCAAGAGATGGAACGTGAGCAGGACGTTCATTTGGGAGCAATTCATGACACGATGCAGAAATTGAACCAGCAGGCGATGATGATGGGTGATGAGCTTGAACAGCAAGGATTTATGTTGGATGATTTAGATCAAGAAATGGATACTGTTGGTGGAAAGCTTAGACGTGGGATGAAGCGAGTGAATTATGTTCTCGAAAAGAATCGAGAGCGTGCCAGTGACTGCTGTATCGTTTTATTAGTGGTGGCCTTGTGTGTGTTGTTGGTGATCATAATAGCGGTTTGAAGAGTGAGAATGAAGGAATGAATGGCATATGATTAATTACAGGTAGTACAGTAGAGTGGTAGAAATTATCGGATGCAAATCGAGTTCAATAGCATGTTATGAGGGTCATTTCAAGTGTCAATATGATTGAAAAGATTTTGGTGCGCCTGGGAAAAGACTTAAACTCTCATAATGTATCTTTAGAATCACACTATGACAGTAAGAAACCGCATACTTATCGAGGAGGCTAAAATCAGGGATCACTTATAGTAAGTGTTTCTCGGTACCGATTGTAAGCAAACAGGATCAAAGAAGGAAGCAATTTTGAATGAGAAAGATTATAAGAGGAAGATGAAAAAGATGATGATGATGATGATGATGAAAATGAAAAAATTACAGACAAACGCTAGTAAATACGATAATTTAAACCATATCATCACGTCCTACATCTACGGAGATCAACATACGGTCACCAATAGGATCAACCCAATACGTTTAATCTCAATCCATATCATCACGTCTAAACACATCTCATCTCGCAGAGCTCTTCTTTTCACTGAAATTCAGCCAAAAATATAAGGTAGCTTGGTTTTTTCCACATCGACAGAATGTCTCGAGCCAAATGCACTCTGGTCATCATAAAAACAGTGTGCTGCAGCACAACCCTGTGGCATAATCATCCCTCCTAGGACGATTCCAAGCACAAGGTCGGCCGCAGCGAGAAGAGCTGCGATGCCAAAAAAAATTTGTGTGCGCAGCGCGCCTTTTTAAGCTCTTGATGGGTGGGAGTTACCCGGCCATTAGCCCGCCGGGGCCCAAATGTGAAACTCCAAAAATGCCTGTTTAGGACTGTTGTAAGATAGAAGACGTTAAACAAACCACCAATTTTCGAGTAAAAATCCACAATATTGGGTTAGAATTAAATATCTGAAGAGTTTACTTATATCAGATCGACCATGTCTGATAGTAAATACAAATATAGGGTTGAAATCCAGCAAATGATGTTCGTGCTGGGTGAGACCAATGACCCACCTATAGAGACATCATCATTGATTGAAGACATTGTGAGGGCTCAAGTGATTGAAATCATCACTCAATCTACTCGTACAGCTGCTCAACGTGGAACAAAATCTATAGCTCCAGAAGATGTGATTTTCCTTATCCGTAATGATAAGGCTAAAGTCAATCGTTTACGATCATATTTATCTTGGAAGGATGTTCGTAAAAATGCCAAGGACCAAGAAGGTGGAGGCACTGAAGCATTAATTGAAGGAGATGCAGCAAGTGGTGGGGCTGGTCCCGGTGCTGCTAACTCACAAATGAATGATTCGCTGAAAATGCTTTCAAAGTATAAGAAGCTGAAAATTCGGCTTCCTTGGGAATTGCAGTTTATGTTTCTGGAAATGCATTTAGAAACTGCAGAAGATTCCGAACAAATTGATGACGATGAGCGTGAAGCTACTTTGGCGCTGCTTAAACGATTGAAAATGGCCGATGACCGTACGAAAAATATGACAAAGGAAGAATATGTACATTGGTCCGAATGTAGACAGGCCTCATTTACTTTCAGAAAGGCGAAGAGATTCAGGGAATGGGCTCAGATCCCACAATTATGTGATTCCAGACCTAATGACGATGTTATAGACATTTTGGGATTTTTGACGTTTGAAATTGTATGCTCGTTGACCGAGGAAGCAATTGCGGTTCGAGGTGAGGAGGAAAGATTGTATCAGAAGCTGTTACAACTGGTAGGATTGAGTAAGGAAACGGTGAAACGGAAAAGAAAATATCTTTTCGATAAGCCCGACGAATTGGCCAAACCATTGATGCCATACCACATCGAAGAGGCCTGGCGCCGCTTACAAAACATAGACTTTAAGCATAAAGCTGTGCGAGCTTTTGGTGGAGGTATGTTACGTTCTCGTACTAAGGTGATATAATTCTGATGCATTTCAATTATTAAAAGCTGTAGTGTGGTTTTAAGAGCTCGGATCAAGTACAGATAGCCAATTCTAATAATAAATCCTTCAACTTATCATCTACCCATTTTCATGTGGTTCGTTTCAAATTACTCTGCATTAATTCAAAAATCTTTTCATATCTCTACAAATTCATTGAAATGCTATTCTATTATCAAACTCCTTTTCGTCGTTTATAATCTCCCAATTGTACTCAATGCTAATGAAGCGTCTTCTTGAAAGTCTCGATACTCTAGAAACTTTTTGACGCTTATGTTGTTCTTTGTCACAGAATCTTGCTCTACATGATCCAAAGATTGTTGGAATCGTGCCCAATCACGCACATGAGGTGCAAATTCCAGTATAAATGCTGTGCGGGCCAAATACTTGCACACAGAAACCTCGGGTATACCCGTGCGCTCTGGTCTCCACCAGTCTACTGGTGTCGGCGTTCTAAGGTACCCACTGCTGCTTAAGTCATCCATCAGCGACATCGCTGAAGATCGCGTGGTACGCCCGGAATATGCAAAGCTAGCCTCCAAGGCGACTTTTGTAAGCTTCCGCGTTCTTGACCCCACAAATGTATTGATATTCTCACGGATTTGATTGAAGCTTAATTTGTTGTTACTTTTATATGTGTCCGCCTTGAATTTCCCTTCATACTGCTTTTGAATGTATTGACCGATATTAAGCTCGAAGGGAAGCGTTCTTTGGCGTAATTGCTCACTGTCGTCGATAATGTATACGTCTATGATTTCGTTTGGCTGTCGATGGGTCTCAAGCAGCGACCAAGTATTTGATTCAATTACGTCAGCTTCGCTACGCATGTCGAGCTCACTAGCCAAACATGCAAGCAGCTTAAAAGATGCGACTTTGTTGTTTCCAGTCGAGTCTACCATATGTAACTGCTTTGGTCCCTCTAATTTACTTTGACATATAACTTGTAAAGAATTTAAAGCCTTTCTCATGTCGAATGAACCATTGCAACTGCAATGGGCTATTATCTCATCAATTATACTGGCACTGATTGAATAGTGTTGACTATATCCACACCACCAAAGATAGCAGGGAATTTCGATGGCCAATTGTGTGGAAATCGCGGCATCCATGTGTACTACTGCATCCTCCGACATTGCGTGTTGCAAGATACTTCTGGGGACCGTTGACAAATCGCTGCAAGTGATCACTATGGGCTTTCTCGATATGTTGATCATCTCTTGCACAACTGTCCAAAAGGTACGATCTTGCTCGAACAAAACATCAGCGTCTTCGAACAAAACAATCCCTTTTTGAAATTCACTCAGGCCGTTATTATGAACCAATTGTGTGGTACAAAATTCCTTAAGGGTTCCGTACAAGTCACGTCTGCTTCTAGCCTGGCCAGAATTGATTTCATGCACATATCCATGCATGGCATCAACGGCTGCATATACTGAAGCAGATTTACCACATCCATGATGGCCTTGAAGTATGAGTACCGGTACGAATACGTCAATAGGTTCCTCGTACGCCTCTTCCCAATCATCAGGTACTATGAAAGAGTCACTGTTTGTAATTCTCTTTTTCTGTTTCTTGAGCAACTCATTACGGGGAGCTGCATATGATTGAGCTTTGAGTCTGTCGAACGAGCCGGTCATCCAATTTTTAATTTTATTACTCGTCTCCACTGGAAGCATGAGATCCTCAGTTCTAGTAGGCTTGAAAAGCTGTGCCCAGGGAATGGCCTCTTTGGTACGAAATATTTGGGGCTCAATGAATCGATCGTAAATTCTACGACATTTTGCACTTGTTGGTGGTTCGGGGATATTGAAGGTCGTAGCCGGTACGATCTGATATTTAGATGGAAGTTCAGGTCCTACGGTAATAGGAAAATGGTAAACTCCAGATGTCTCAACATCTTTGGGGACCTTTCTTTGTAGAGGTATCTGAGTGCTTGACCTAGTACTTATCTTTGTAGACCCAGGTGGCTGGACTAGGAACATCTTATGCAGTATGTTTGGAGGCTCAAGATCTTTAAGCTTTTGTAGCGGAGTTAGTTTTGGAGCACTACTTTTGGCACTAGCCATCAAGGATGCAAATGCACTTGTCGTGGGAGCATCAGTATTAATTTTTGTAGACAGATTTGCTCCCTTTGTAAAAAATGGATTATCCAAGGTTTTTTGGACTTCTTCAAGTCTATGAGGGGCGATCTTGAGCACTACCTTCATTGATTGTGAGATTTGACGCTTGGATTTTGCCTTTTCTGTTGGTCTGAATGATTTAAGGACATCTCGCGCCGATGCTCGTTTAATGTTACGATCTTGATATAACTTCAGCTCATCGAAAGCCAAATCTGGAACAACCACGACTGGATTTGAGTCAAAAGTATCAACTTCAACTGGGTCAGATAACACTTCGATCACTTTCTGACGCTTGAAACCAGTCATAAAATCACTCGCGGATACACTGGGAGCATTTGAGAACATTCTTCGCTCCAAATCGTGAGTATTCGGCTTGATCTGCTCCATTGAATTCGGTTCTGAGGGCATCTGTGGGTCTATCATATGCAATTCTGGAACAATTTCCGGCTCTGATGGTTCTTTTTCACGTTTCTTGTCCTTGGTTTTCTTTTTAGAGCTCTGAGGACCCGATAAAAGACTCATAAGAGCATTTCTTGGTTTCTTTGGAGGACTTTCGAGTGAAGTCAAAGCCGGAAGTGGCTCATCCACGTCAGTCAAGTCGTCCAAACATGCCTCAGACCTACTCATCTCAAAGTCTAGTAGTGTTGCAGCGTCTGGTGAGCTAGTAACAGGATATCCAGGGCCACGTCTTGCTCCATGTAGCCCAAACTCCTCCATGCTGAGCTTACGCGTCTGTAAACAAAAGTAGAGACTATCGCCACGTGACTTGGATGGTTGGCTTTGGTTTATGTGCAGGTTAGTTGCTTTGTGGGTGTTGTATGCCGGAATTTCTTTTTGGAGATGGCGGGGGCCTAGCAAATGAATTCAGTCACGTGCGGATTCTTCCTCTCAAAAGAGATGGCAGGGTTCAAGCTCGAGATTAAGGGCAAAGGGTTGCGTAAGAACGGCTCAAAAGGTGTATTTGGTGGTGCTAGCAAACCAGTGGTGGCACTGGGACCGAAAAATAGTTCAAATCAGGGCCAAAAACGGCCGTTTGCCGGTCTTGATGACGATTCTGATGATGATGATAAAGGTCTGAAAAGGGAGATCACATCTTTTGGAACCAAGGGTGCCGTTATGAAAAATCTGGTTCAGACATCCAATTCTTCAGGGTCTAAAGGTCCACTTGTTATAAAAATGGCGCCATCTAGACGTCGGTTTGCGGCTAATGAAGATGATCGAGCACGAAAGGCTCTTCTTGGTGAAAAAATCGAGCATGATGAAAATGGACTTGCCATAAAAGTTGCCAATAAGCAATCTGGGATTTATTTGAGATCCAGGAACGATTCTAATGGAGCTAGAGATAATATAGAGGGGAGCGATGATGAAAATCCTGAAGATCTGTACGATTCTGTGCCGGTAGAATTGTTTGGAGCTGCTCTTCTTCGAGGAATGGGCTGGAAGCCGCTGGCGGCTCAGCTGGGAGCTCTGGATGGTCAAAAGGTAGAGAAAGAAGTGCAGCACCGTCAGAGAGGAGTCGTATTAGGTATTGGTGCTCAAGCTGTGGAAGAAAACTTGATGAACGAACTTATGGGACGAGGTAAAATAGAAGTCCCATTGAAGAGGAAGAAGGTTGAACGATAAGATCGTTTGGATATGATTATGAAGTAATTTTTGGAATTTTACAATATAAAGGGTTAAGCTCTCTTAACATTATGTCGGAAATTGGTTTGAAATGGTGAGCAGAGTATCATCAATTCAACCGGCTTCTACTTATGATTCTGTATGTTAAAGATATTGCATTTAATTTAGACTCTTGAGATGTAGCTGTGATCAATATCTTTACTCAAATCTTCGAAAAATACGTGAATAGAGAGTGTGATATCTTCATTGCTTATGTTATTAATGCTATTGATGCTATTTATATGCCACATGTTGTGTTTTCTTGTTAATTTATGCAATTACCCCGAGACCAAGCAACAAAAGGTGGCTGGCAAGGGAATGAGACCAAAGTGACTTTTCATTGATGATCCTTTTGTCTTCGACCTCAGCCATACGACGTAAATCATCGTAGATCTCACTGACGAGAACATTGAATAATGTTGTCTCAGTAATGCTACCCAAATTGCTCAAGTCGGACAATTTTTCGATAGCAGACGTCTTTATTATTAAAGGTGGTCGGGTTTCTCTCTCAAAGTAATCATTGACAAATCCAATGAGCTTTCGCAAGTCGTGGAGCGAAATGAATGGAGTACCAGCGCTAGTTGCTGGAAGTTCATGTGGTAGTGATGCCTGTAAATGCTTCAATTTGAGTCTCAAGTCCACCATTGCGTATTCCGATGCTGTAATTGAAGACCCATTTACCGACTCACCAGCGGAGAATGTATCATATATGGCAGCTAATGCTCCCTTGAGCAATTTCTTGTCGACTGCCCCGTCCTGTTCTTCTGGTCTAGGATCAGTTTTTAACCCTGACTCTGAGAAGAGAGAACTAAATGCATCGACAAACATCTTGGTGAAGCTCAGGTATTCCCATGAACCCTCGTTCGGGCTATCTTGAGGTAACAAGATGTCAGCTACCACCTCAGCTTTTCCCTGGACTATCCAGTTGAACTTCAGTGAAGCGTGTCTACGAGTAATTTCTCCCAAATCAAGTCCATCCAACTTAAATCTAACCATTCTATTGTTTTCTGATGAGTATCTTTGATGCTTGTGTATGGTGAACATGGAGTCGTTAATGGCTCCAGTCACGTTGTTTGAGCCGAAAAAGTCTACCAAAAGGCGGTCACCGTGGAGATCTGAGATGTCACAATTAAACACCAGTACTCTGACTGGGGCCTGTGTTGGATCCGAGTAGATATCAATAAATGAGTCTCGAATTTTGAAATTTGAGAGAACATAATTTGGATCTATAAACGGTTTCTCCAGTTGAACAGTCTCAACTGTTTGAGTCTGATCATCTTCATAATTGTGATGATGGAAGTTGGCCAGTTCGTTATGTCTGAGAGATGAGGTTGGGTTGTCGATGAGCCCAGAATCTGCTGTATTGGCATCTGAAGAACGCTGAGTACGATAAAGTGAGCCATTGACACCGAAAATTTCCAACTCATCGATTACCCCATTGCCTTCGTACCATTTTCTGAATGAAAGAGAAAGGTTAAGGTGCTCAGCGTTTGCTCGAAATCGAGAATCCTTTTTGGAAACAATTGTTACGTTCTTGAAGCGTAACATGCCGTCTTGAAGAACTGGAAGAACAGAGCCCTTTTCAAACTCAATTGTCACGTTGAGTCCGTTGGAAAGGATAGCGCTGGCCATGGAGCTAAGGAGACCATCATCGTGATGGTGCTCTGCAGGCTTCAGGGAAGATACAGAATTATCATTATCTTTGTTTTCAGTGGACATGTTGAACCCGATATAGTCACCTATTTGGCCAGCCAAACTAAGTATATACATCGATGCAAGCACAAACGTAGTGGTTCCCAATAAGAACCAAAGCAAATGGCCCATGAAAACCCACGAAGCGAACGCCAGAAAGTCATCAAGAGAAAACGGCCGGTTGTTACGGGTAAGCGGCCATTTAATATGGACTAAAAGTCTCAGAATTCTAGTTGATGCCTGTGCAAGTAGCGCATTTTTGGTTAAAGGTGTCACTTTCTCTGTATCAGTTTCTTTGGAAGTATTTGTATTAATTGAATCACCCTTTCCGGTTTGTGGGGTGATTATTGTTGCAGCCATTGCATGGTCCAGTTTTTTATCTCGAGTTTCTGACTGGTTATGCTGGGTTTGAAATGAGTCTGATGCTGTAACGTTATTCTTATGATGTTCTGGAAGTGTCAGCAACCAACGATGAGGGGTCTGTACTGCAGGAACTCTTACAGGGATTATGCTGGTCGTTTTTGCAATTTTCAAGGAGAGCAATCTTTGAGAGAGCAAAGTGTGATTTTGGGGTCGATATTGGATGAATTTTGTAAAGTTACGTAAACCCGTGTATACATGACGGCTTGAACGTCCACCGTCTACTCCTATAATGAGCCTGTACATCGCGTTGTACGGCAATAATTGTGCAAATTGGTGGTCAGGAGAGTGAAAAATGGTAAATTTTTATAATTTAAATTTATTCTGCTAATGCCGAGTGGGTCCGGATTTTGGCGTAGTGGGTGTATGGATGTATAGTGGGGAGATTTAAGCACTGTAAATAAGAGTTATGGTGTATTCGAGTTGATTAAAGGCTTTTGGGGATATGTAGAGTTGTTAGTAGAAGAGTATTATCATGATATTGTTTTAATTACCGATTATCATAATAAGTACCAATCAATATCCCATTCAGTAAAGGTAAGTAGGACCTTTTTTGATGTTCGGTCACGTGATTGGGATCTCTTCTTTCTTTTGCTCATCGCGTTAAATTATTCACCAAGCATGGCAGCTCCTACAGCGATTAAGAAGCAGGCCAACACGGCTCCGACCGTTGCTAAGAATGTCGAAGAAGCAGAAGATGAGGTTTTGATTGACGCCATTAATGTCGACGAGAAAAATGACGCTGTTAGCAGCGTTGCCGGCAACGGTGCTGCACAAGCAGGCTCATCGCATGAGCTGACAGAGATGGTTGTCGATGAGGACGGTAAACCACGTTTTTCTGCAGCAAATAAAAGTGGAATGAAGGTCAAGTTGGAAAGTAGAAAGGTACCTGTTCCTCCACACAGAATGACGCCATTGAAAAACACTTGGCCCAAGATTTACCCTCCCTTGGTGGACCACTTGAAGCTTCAAGTTCGGATGAATTTGGGTACTAAGACGGTTGAATTGAAAACCAATAAGCATACCGTTGACGAAGGAGCATTGCAAAAGGGTGCTGATTTTGTAAAGGCATTCACTTTGGGTTTCGATGTTGATGATGCTATAGCACTCTTGCGTTTAGATGATTTATATATCGAGACTTTTGAGATCAAAGACGTTAAGACTTTGCAAGGTGACCATTTACTGAGAGCTATTGGTCGTATTGCAGGTAAAGACGGAAAGACTAAATTTGCCATCGAAAATGCCACTCGTACTAGAATCGTGTTGGCTGACCTGAAGATCCACATATTGGGCGGGTTTACCCATATCAGAATGGCCAGAGAGGCAGTGGTGTCGTTGATCTTGGGATCCCCACCGGGCAAGGTTTACGGAAACTTGCGAACAGTTGCTTCGCGTATGAAGGAGAGATACTAGGGAATTGCATAGTGATTAATGAGGCGTTGTAGGCTGGTCTGAGGGTATAATATCATAATCTGAAGAAGTTAAATCAAATGATATAATCATCTGTAGAGATCCAGAATTTTAACAAAAGCTTGCACTTTTCCTTTCTTCAAATTTTGAGCTTGATGTCGTTGGGATTTAGGCTACGGTTAAGTTCTTACCTATGGTTAAATCTATGTGTCTATTTCACTCACTTCTTCTCTCTTTTGTTCGCTTCTTTGGACTATTTTACTATTGAGTTCTTGTTTGTCTTAGATTCTTGCACCCAGTCCATCATGAATTTCATCTCCTATCCGATTCCCTTTCATTTATCTTCTTAATCTATTCCTGTTTTCCAAATTTTTGCTTGGAATTTGGACTAGTTTCAGATGCTTCTTTATTACAATAAATCGCTAGTCAAGTCATCGATCTCAGTCGCTCCATGACGTCCCGGAACCAAATCTTCGAGCTTCATGGTCAACTTCATAGCATATGCATCTTCGCCATCTTGATAGTATGACTTCTCAATCGAAGTGACCTCGAACTTTAATGAATCACGATACAAATGCAAGGCTGCTCTGTTTGACTTTCTAACATGCAACGAGACGTATTCCGCATTAAAGGATTCACACATCGCATAGAGGGCTTGACGCATGAGCTTTTCAGCAATCCCCATTCTACGATACGTCCTCATCACTGAAAGCGACGTAACGTGACCATGTGGGGTCTTGTCTTCGGCTTCAGGATCGTCGTCCATTTTACCAAGCACGTAACCCACGATTTTCTCACCCCTGCGTACGTATGCCGAGTCACCTTTAGGGTCGACTGATTCTGAGCTGGATCCGGTAATTTCAGTGCTATTTCCGTTACTTGAAGGCCCATCACTACTCATTTCCAGTGGTTCGTCGTAAGTGGTGGCCACGAAAGAGGCTTGTGGCCAGGACAAAATGTGGTACATATAGTATTTCATGAGATAGTTTTCAGGGAGATTATGAAGATTGGCGTTTTGCATCGCCTGCACATCTTCGATGGTCGCCTGTCTAATAGTTATGCCCATGGTAGTGGCCCTTTTCACTTGCTTGGTCGAGTTGGTTGATGAAAAATGGGCTGCGGCCTGCACAGGGGGGTTATATGGCATAAATGGGAGACTTGGTCTTGCACAAGCGTTTTTTCCTGAAAGAGCTGAGAGAGAGAGAGAGAATCAGCTATGACAAGTTATGTTTTTGTTTTGGACCCTTAATGACGATGTTTCTTATATTTTATCTCTTTATTGTGACTTGACTCTTGGTTTATTTCATTTCTTCGTATTAGATACATATAATTCACTAATAGCTGTATTTATTATCATCACTCACATCTTTACTTTATCAAACCCAATTGATGTATGATTACTAGGTCCTCTGCTGTATGATACATTTATATATTTGTAATAATCTATTCCTTGCCATCCTTTAGACAGCCCAATTCCAATCATCTCCCAGTCAACTAAATTACCTTGATATGTTTAGCTTTTCTCTTTCCGAATAACGAGTTTTTTCCGCTTCAACTATGCTTTGGCTTCAAATCAATTCCCATATCATCTTTGAAATATCCTAATCACCTTGAAAATCTGATGCGTTCTCTTTCTAAGACACTCTCATCAAATTTTATGAGAAACACCGTCCTTAAAGGAAATCCGTCCTTAGCCACTGAATGAGCTGATACCTCTGCTGGAAAACTGGAACTGTCTAATGCACCCTCAATTATCCCCGCTACGAAGGCTGAAACGTTAAGGTTCCCATAATCTTTTGGAACGCTTATGAATTTAGAAATAAGTGGTACATTGTCAATTATCATGTACTCATTTTCAAGCTCTTGAGACTTCTCCAACTCGTTGGCTGTTTTCCCAAAAATAGTCTTCCAGAAAGGTCCATGAATATACTGTAAAAGCTCTATAATTTTGATTTCACGCTTCCCATACTTCAAACCTTCACGAAGTTTGGATAATTCTAAAAATCGTTGGCCCACTTGATATCCCAATCCGTTTAAGCGAGCCTCCAAATCCTGTACTCCTTTCAGTTTCAGTTGTACCCAGCTGACTATTTCACAAAATAAGAAGGAAAGTGATGATATATTAAGTTCCAGTCCCTTTTTGGTGATGTTGCGTTCATAATTGGCCACCGTTGCTGGAGGAGCCACGCTGATGGTCTTTTTGCCCAATAATAACGCGGCTGTTTCTTCAGTTATGCAATTTGATAAGGCTCCTGTGGCGGTATCGTATCCAAATCCTGTTTTAGATGATGCTGAGAGCGACATTGCACCCAAAGAGGGTACCAATATCTTATCTGCCATGATTGAAGCCGGAGAAGGTGATTAGTGATTTGAACATTTTGATTGAGAAGGACATACCTTTGATAAGTGGGAGAGTGCTGAGTTAACGGTGCTATTTTTTTTTTTCAGAGACAAACTTGGGAGAAATCTCAAGAGGTTACCAAGAGAATATTATGGAGTAGAGAGACATATTTAGTAGAGACGGCTTTTTTTTTTCAAGCAAGGTTTATTTCTGTCGAAAGTTAACAATGAGTCAATCTATGATCAGCCAATGTTTCTCCTTCAATTATTGGTCAAACTAAGGAACTTTTAAGATACTTTTGAAATTTCTCATTTTATTACACCTTTGAAAGAAGTCCCTTGAAATTGTAATGTTAGCCCTTTTTGGAAGAACGAAAGATTGAAGGACCAAGTTAAAGAAAAACATCCAGCAAAGGGAGATATAGTATATGACCAAGTATATGACCAAGTATATGACCAAGTATATGACCAAGTATATGACCAAGTATATGACCGAGTACATTATCAAGTACATTACCAAGTGAATGCCAATTCTGATTATTTCTTGTTCGGATCAAGTACACTGATACTTACTCTAATAATTGTATTAGATTCATGATTAATCAGAATACTCTCAAAATAGTTCGGTCTTATCATTCCATCTCATTGTAATCATACTCCTTCGTTATGAATCCCTTTGTGTGCCAAAAAGAACGGATAAAATTACTCCTAGCACTAATTTGACGTATTCGTATTCATCCGAGATGATTCTGAGTCGTCCGTATATAGAAAAACGTCAGTTCATGGTGTGTGCCTGTTTCGGAAAGAAATCGGTGTTATCAAGTCAATTGAATTAATTGAATTATTGTATAGATACTAATTTGGGAGAATTGCAGTTATCCATGAGACTAATCTCCAGTGGTAGACTTCATGGTGTAATCAAAAAGAAATGTTAGTACATGTGCGGTGACTAATGGTGACAAGATAAGATATCATATCATATCAGAGATAAGTCGATATGCGGTATGGAACTGACTCAAGTAACATGATTATGATAGTAAACCGAGGTTTTCATGGAACTACCGGATGATTGATGAGAATAGGGTTACGGATGAAGAAACGGAACGATCATTTGAACGATTTCTTTTGAGATGATATGCCGAGGTTAGGAATATTATAATGATTTGTGGTGAGACTTGACATATTGATCGGAAACGGATAGAAAGTTAAATACTGACCCGCTAAGCTTCAGAAATTATGGAAGATAGCGGGTGCGAAATGGTAAAAGAAATAACTTAGATGAACGGCATGTGAATTGGCTTGAATTATTATATCGGAAAAAAGCATGGAAGTTTATTGCTGCTGTAACCCTTTTGTAGAACTCCGGTCGTTATTGTTGCTTCAAGGCACCAATTGCCGATGCGAAACAGCAAAGATGATGATTCATGACGCCATAGTGGGGTTAGCCGTAGCCTATTTGGTGACTATCAATAAACCTCGTTTATAGTTGATGATTTATCACTTTTTGATTAAGTCAGCAGCAATAGAGCTGGTGATTAAATTTTAAAGTATCAATAGTCAACCTTTGAAACTTAGATCCTTCTTTCACATATAGTCCACGTGTAATAAGGAATATCCCGAACAAACGCACTCGCGATGACGGGCCTTAGCATTGGTTTTTAAGGTTTCAGTCCGGTGGGAAGGATTGATGCCCCCCACGCATAATCATTTGAGAGGAATTATTCCGAGAACAGTTTTTAATATTTAATGCTAGTATTTAAAAAATAGGATTAAAGTTACTGGGCGTTTATCGACATCTGATCTTAAAGTTGGAGACTGCGTTAGCGCTGACAAATTTAGTGAAAGTGGTTACTAGCACAGGTCCTGTTCCTAACTCCTTAATCGCTGTCACCATGTCGGCATTTCGCAGCCCCGATGAATCGATGTCTAAATTTGAACTATGCATAATGTTTGCATATTTTATGCTACGGCTTTCCGGTTGAGGCGTGCTGAGACACCAAATTATGTAGCGGTATTTCAAAAGTCCGCCTGCATACTGCCTCCTAGTATTGGCATTTATCCGTATATCGCAAGTAACGCCGAAATACCGGTTCTCGACGACGTCATCGAGGCTTTGCTACCTGCCATGGATGGCAATAAAATCTTGGTTGGCGCATAGCCCAGATACAGCGAAAATTAATACGAGAGACATCATAACCGTTATTTGTGACTAGCGGCTTATGTTTATTGAAATTGAACGTGACTGAACTTAATACTAATGGGCAGATTGAATAAAATTTTAGAAGTTAGCCGCTATACATGGTTGGCGACAGAGACGAAGAGGGGTGAGGAATCTTTGATCGCAGTTGAACAATCAATTTCATATCTTCTCTAGAATTCGCCCTATTTCATAGCTTCCTTCTTTCTCAGTATATTGATCCTGTGCGTTGGGTGACTATGCAGCTTGCAAACATATACGATGCGATCGGCACTATTCTTCTGTGTAAGGGATAATCGAAGATCGTTTGGAACGATGTTGAGTGGTCGCTGGTATTGCATAGCTTTGTGGGGAAGAGAAATTTGCAGATTCTTTTTGTTGTACTACCCACAGGTTTCTCACCCGCTTTGATCAAATATTGAAAAAGACTACCCCTCTAGCATCTCCGCTCAGCGCATTCTCAATAAATCTTCTGCTATTTTTGTACATCAACTCGTGTAATTTCATCATTTGATAACTCATCGTAAGCGGAAGATACTTCATTCGAAGCAAACTTTGTAATTAGGTTTCTCCGACTGTAAATATCTGCCATCTTATTATGTCACCATTTGCTGCTTTAACTTTTTCCGAATCCTGTCAATTAGGGCCTATTGACAGGCGGAAAAACTCAAAGTGGTACAAAATATTATCTGCTCTGCCCTTTTCGCACTATTACCTCAAATAGACGAATGCGCCAAAATGTTTTCGCGGCAAGGTCCCCGGGGCCGCAGAACCTTAATTGGGCGAATGCCGAAAACTATCTAGAATGAAATTCGATGTGTCAGAATCAACCTAATTTCGAATCAACATACTATTCAGGCAACACTTGTGGGGTTGAGTCAACGAACTTAGGGTCACACTGCGTAAACCTATGCATATTATACCTTTGGGGTATGGTCTGATCATAGGTCACGGGTTAATGTACTACCCCATACTATGCGCGGATAAATCGACGTGCAGTCAAGTACAGTCAATCTAGATAGTCGGAAAAACTATTGAGCATTGATTTTTAGAAAGCTACCAAAAGGAGATAGGTGTGCGCCAAGAACCAATAAAAGAAACATTTCTTTTTTTTGATTTTAACCTGACTTTTCCCATTTCTCTAACTAAAGTGCATCTTTAACTGAAACTCTCCCAGCACTCCACAATTGTGCAGATGGTGTTCCGAGATGGCAAATTATAGTCAACCTTAGCCTTGAGTCTCTAAGATCAAAGAATTAGGCATTACGTAGTTGTTTGGTCCTCAAGAAAAAATGTGAGCAAACTTTCCTCCACGCTATAGGAGGGGTGAGAGCAACTTAAAGAAACTCGACCCGTAAATGAGGAGATGGTTACTCCACACAATTATGACGAGTGAGGGGACTGAAACTCAGCGAAAATCATTTCGTAGCCTCCCATAAACGATATCATGCAAGAGAAAGATAAATAAAAAATATACATGTGAAAAAAATAAAATATTGGGGGGGCATTGCTGCAGAAAGGCCTTACCATGCACGCATGCGGCTCTTCCCTGCCGCCCTATTGATTATTCTCCTTGAATTCTAGTCGACCGTCATTTCACCCACTTCCGATGCATGAACTGTGCATTGGGGCGATTAGTATATATAAATTGCCTACATCCTTCTTCAATTTCATATCACATCGCATTAGTGTCTATTTACTTCATCATCATTTTAAAACTTTACATTCAATGGATGACTTGGCTATACTAGGGTTTAATACCCGCTTCGATCAAAATATCGATTATATGGAAAAGGATATCGATGTTTACAATTTATACCGCTGTTGGCGTATCAATAATTCGGTCACTATTAAACTGCACAACGAAGACATCTCCACCGTCATTCCTTCATCAGTCTCCAAGCGACTCGAAAACGTTTGTTGGAGACGTTGGTATCGTGATATGCATAAGTTACCAGTTATCTCTCCTAGTTGCATTAATTGGTACAAGGACCAAGACGTGACTTGGTTGTATGGACCCAAATTTTCTGATGAGCGGAGTTTTGAAGTTAATGCGGCACGGGTTGAAGGAGAAAATAAGCATATGCGTGGGGGAGCAAACCCGATCAATATCGCAACGCAAAAAGTAGCAAATGAAGCTCTCGGATCTCAGGGAGAGGAGTACCTTTCCTCTTCCCCGGAATCATGCATGTCCAACTTTAGTTTAGGGACTTCTCCATCTAGTTCATCGATTTCCAGCGAGTCCGATGAATTTGTCAGTGGTAATGAGTGTTACAGTTTGAAGCCGGCCTTCAAACTGATGAGCAACTGTAGCAAAAAAGTCAAATTCAATTACATAGTGAACTCCAGGGAGTTTGTTAATGGATTGAGTGTTGACTACTTGTTTTTAGATCATCAGTGCTTATAGAGATAGGGTTTACATTGATAGGATTAATTTACATTGGGACGGTTTAATAAAATGTGTAACAATTTTGGTTGGAAAAAAAAATTTGTAGTTAAAAAATCTTAAGCGCGCGGAAATACCCGGTAATTCCCTGCTTACTCAAAGACAGCTTCATGAATGGCTATAACCTACGGCAAGTGTTACCTTGTATATTACTTCCCACGGTGTTCTGTTTTCCATTACAGGATGAGCATAAAGGAATACGAGTGAACCCGGGGGTCACTGATTGTTCTTAATAATAGATTGTACGAGCGTCTTACAGCAATAGCGCCTTAGCTTTGTTCTATGCTGTTTATCAACACTCCAATTTGGGAACAAGTTTGGAGGTTGCATTTGTTACCCGTATAGGCTCTGTTGCCCATTTTTTTTTCCCGTGTCGCATTAAGGAATAAGGAAAAGGAGAGAAAAAACCCCGGGGAAAACAGAGATAGTTTAAAGACTTACCCCTCAAGTCAACACCGCGCACTATCTGCATGTCGATGTAATCAGGGAAAAAAAATTTAACTGATTAAACTGCTTTTGCCCGCCATCGTAAATTGGACCCAAATCTTTAAATTACAGTTGATCCGAGGTTGGTGATACTTCTAACTTGCTACACACTTACCAACCTCTCTCTTTTGTAGACCAGAATGCCCACATAGATAATTTTTTTATGCTCGTGCTTAACACCGGCATGCCCTCACGGTCAATATGCTTCTTTGTCTCCATGTTTTTGCTGAATTCTGCAGTACTTGCGTCTGTTCCCCCATGTCTTTGCAAATTTATCAATTTTTTATTTTTTTTGTTCATGTACATATTTGCGAACCGGCCTTGTCTCCGCAGAAGACTGTGGATTATTTTCGCGGCTTTTACAAGCTTATGCCCTAATTGAGGTTCCCCTATTATAGCATATTTATCTTTCTTGGTCCCGTAATCGCGTTTCTATTCAAACTTAATAAAGTCGTCCGCCTTAGGCATTTAATATGAGTATTGTAAACATGTATTATTCAGATTACACGGTATATGAAATAGTCTTTTGATACATATCGCTTACTATACTTGGTGATGAAATACGGGGAGAGAGGAGGAATAATCCCATTTGCCGTGGGTGTTCTTTTTGCCAAAACGGTTTTCCGAAATCGTCCGATCTTGAAATACCTCGGTAACAAAAGGCGACATGTGTGACGTCGCTTTAATTTCCCCAGGACTGAAATTCATCTGGACCTGCAGGCTTGAGGCATCAAGATACCGCCTTGTATTTTTGGCATGTGATTTTTATGTGGGAGCTTTTCCACGAGGCTAGTCTACCTGTATAAATGTGGGAAATCTCTCACCGCCAGAATTTTTGATCATGTGACCTTGGGCGCGTAAATCGAAATCAAATCAATCACAAGAGTACGAAACTTGTAAATACATGGCTTGAACCGCACAGAAGTCGATGTCTGATGATGATGATGCAGTTTTCGACGATACACTTGATGGTATTGAAATAGATTCACTCTTGGCATCACGTTCGACCACCAAAACTCCAAAACAGCGAGATCTTTTGGGTAATTTAGTCCCTCTGCAGTCTTCAAGCCAGGCATCTCCATTGCCACCGGTTCGAATATTTCCTGCAACACACCATAATATCGACTTTGAAAGCCTCGATACGTACCTTTACCCCACCAATTACGAATTGCGTGATTATCAATTTAACATTGTTCGTAATGCCTTCTTCAAAAACTTATTAGTGGCCCTCCCAACTGGTTTGGGAAAGACCTTCATCGCCTCGACTGTGATGCTCAATTTCCATCGATGGTTCCCGGAATCCAAAATAATATTTATGGCCCCAACAAGGCCGCTTGTTGCGCAGCAAATTCAGTCTTTTTGTCGAGATACGGGCATTCCAGCCACAAAAGTAGCTACTTTAGTGGACAAGACTCGTCGTAATAGAGGTGATATCTGGAACTCGGCGCAGATATTTTTCACGACACCCCAAGTGGTCGAAAATGATCTTTCAGCAGGTACCTTGGATCCCAAAAAAGTCGTTTTGCTTGTAGTAGATGAAGCCCATCGAGCCAAGGGAAACTATGCATATAGTAACGTTGCTAAATTTATTGACAGGTTCAATAAATCCTACCGGATTCTTGCACTTACAGCAACACCGGCTTCAGATGTGGAAGGTGTACAAGAAGTTATTGACAATTTGAGCATAACAAAGGCCGAAGTCAGGACAGAAAATTCGTTAGATATTTCTAAATATCTAAAGCGTAAAAAGGTTGAGCGAATAGCTATTGGGAACACCGAAGAAATCGATGAATGCATTGATTTAATTTCCACCGCTATTTCACCCGTTCTTCGATTGGCCAATGAGCGTAAAATTTATGATATCACAGATCCGCTGAAAATAAATGCCTTCCTGGCAATGGAAGCATCACAGAGAGTTATAAAAAACCCTACTATGCCTGAAGGACTAAAATGGCTGAACTATTTTATATTACAACTTTTGAATATAGTCGGTCAAAGTCTTAGGAGACTTATCATTTACGGAGTGAGATCTTTCTACAGCTATTTCTCCGAGAAGCACAACGAATTCTCTACAAAATACAACAATAAAAAGTCAACTAATCATCTAGCGGCTTCGTTCTATTTCCACGACAGTCTCAAGCTATTGATTAGCAAGTGTAAAGTCTGGATAGAAAATCCAAAATTTTGGGGCCACGAGAAGCTTCAGGTATTGCATGAAGAACTTGAATCATTCTTCAAAAACCCCCAGTACAAAAGCTCCAAAGTAATTATTTTTACCGAATTTCGGGAGTCTGCACTCAGTATAGTGAAAAGCCTTGAATCTTCTAATAATGACGATTTCAAGTCACATATTTTTATTGGACAAGCAAAAGAGAAAGATAAGTTCGACGAAGATAAGTTTTTGAAAAAAGGGAAAAAGAAGAAGGAAAAAGAGCCTCCAAAAAAACGTACCAATCGCTCTAAGGAAACAACCGTAAGTAGTGATTTTTCAAGCTCAGAGTTGGCCCAAGCACATGGAATGAATCAGAAAATGCAGAAAGAGTTGATCCAAAAATTCAAGGGTAACGAGTTCAACATTTTGGTTGCAACTTCAATCGGTGAAGAGGGTTTGGATATCGGTGAGGTTGACTTGATTGTATGCTTCGATTCTACCAGCTCACCAATTAAAAATATTCAAAGAATGGGAAGAACAGGCCGGAAAAGAGACGGTAAAGTTTTATTGTTGTTTTCCAGTAATGAAGAGCAAAAATTCGACAAAGCGATGGGGGGTTACGAATACATACAACAGCATATCATGAATGGCAATCTCATTACGTTATGTGCGAGTGACCGGATAATACCAAAGCAGTATACACCGATTGTGAAAAAAGTTTTCATTGAAATTCCCGATGAGAATAAAGAGATTGTTGAAGAGAACGATAACGACGAGATTCTTCGAATTGCAACACAATACATGACCAAGGCGGCCAAAAACCTGAAAAGGACTGTGACAGATCGCAAGGGTACAAAGAAGCAGAAAGTCACCAAACAATTCTTCATGCCGGATAACGTAGAGACGGGCTTCACTAAAGCCCGCAATTTAGTCGCGGCCAATGTATCCGGAGAGAAAGACATACTAGATTCTATTTTGGAGAGTGATAGCGAAAGCGAAGCTGGAGTTGAAACTGCAGAAGTTTTGAAAGATCTCGATCAAATTGAAGAAATGAGGGAAAACAAAAGGCCTTCGAACATTGGTATATCAGCAAAGGATTCACAAAAGATGAATGAAAAAAAGTTTGCCCCATCAACAGCTTCAACCGTTGTTGAAAATTCAGGAAAGAAGCATTTGGGTCTCAGGCGTAAACAACCCTCAATCCTAGATCAACTTAAACATCCTCTTAAGCGTCCGGCTTCTGATTATGATAAACAACTAGAAGCTGCTATTGAGGAAAGTAGAAAGTCGTTTGACCTGGGGGAAACGGAGAACCAAACAAGCATCCCTGTGGAGTCTTCTATCTCGATCAATTATCCATTAGCTCTGATAGATGCATCGGCGAACAAAAATGAAAAAACTTTTGGAGACTCTTCACTGAAATTACCCGTTGCTAAAGATATTACAATAGAGTACGACCAAAAAAAAGAGGAGAGTGAACTGCGCTCGGTTAATACTATAGATAAGACAAGAGGGTTTGACAAAAGGCAAAGTTTGAATCCTACAATCAAACAAGAAAAACAAGAGCAAGCTCAAATCCATCTTGAGGTGACACCCTCGAGACATCTGCCAGCAAAAGCGGTCAAACAAGAGCCTTTATCAGATACACAAGCTCTACTTCAGTATGAAGAGATCAATCCGAACATTTTTAGTGATGGTTCAGATGTCTTTGATGATGGTTTGGACGATGAACTTGGGGCGTTGGCCGATACAGATCCAACACACCCTATGAATTTTAACTCAGACGATGGTATGCTTGGCCCTGATCAAGAAGCTATGCTTTATTCGATGTACTATGTCCCAGCAGATTTAAAAGAAGTGGGTTCCTACTTCGATCCAGCATTAGGCTTACCAAAACTTGCTCGGTCTGGGTTTGGAGTTGGGCATAGTTCCAAGACTATCCGCATGCATCGAATTTACGAAAATTTCCAGAACACATCTGAAGAGTCAAAAAGACAAATAGAGTCATATAAAGGAAACAGGACATTATAGAATATAAAGATACAAAGCATCAATTGATGTGTAGAGTCTTCGAGCTGCGCCTGATATACGTCACGTGATTTTCTTTGGTTCCAGATGAGAATCGCAACTATATGCACGTCGTTACCCGGACATCACTCAGTCTATATAAAGACCTCGCTGCCCACATTTTGAAAGGGTATCTTTATGCAGGGGCATTACGTGTATCAGTGAGGATTCGTCCGAGATCATGTTTTTGCTGGTTGAAAACTATAACCTGACAGCTCCTGGGTGCTGCAGCTTGTCTGCGGTGGTCAGGGAATTTTTGGAATGCATCCGACACTTCTTTGAAGGTCATCTCGTTTCTGCTGTGAGGGCATAGTAGCAGCTGAGATGGCTTGTGAGAGAGATTTATGCCGAACTCATTACTCCGACGGTAATTTGATCGGACAGTAGAGTCTATTTAGACGCCTTGTGCCTCGCTCGGTTTGCTTTTTTAATGGTGGATCTTGAGCTGGATGCAGCTACCAGCAATGGTGCATGCAATGGGCCATAGAGATGGGATCTTTTTTGAGTGCGGCTCCGTCTTCCTGGTGGCGGAGTTGCAATTACCGATCCTGACAGATGTAGAAGGTAGCAAGTGTAATTATTCTTTTAGATGTTTTTTGATTTGAATAAAGAGGAGCTTTAATCTGTAAAGACGGGGATACGAATTTGTATGGTATACCATGGCATGGTTGCCATGGTATGGTACAAGTCTAAGTGGTTTGATTGAAAAGCTTGGTAACAAAAGAACCTTCTCATCTGAAAAATTTGAGGTTGTTAATATGGACACGTAACTGTGGAATTATTGACATCGAGATGAGAATTATTGACTTTGATGAGAGAAATGGTTTTTACAAGTCGGCTTGAAGGGTAGAATACTTCGGCTCTTTAAAGATGTAAAGGTCAACCAACGCCAAAAAAAAAATATAGGCGAGCAAAAGGCTGCTTCATATAATAGTTTTCCAGGTCAAACCCTTGATAATATCTTCCATTCATACAGCAACTAACATGTGTTCACTACACATAACTAAACCACACCTTATCTTCTATATCCTATAATTATATGCTAAATCCATCTCCTTCCTTCCCCTTCCTTCCCCACCGGTACCATCTCTCACTTTATTCTTTGCGGAAGCCGCATCGGGATGCGAAAATGCGCAAGTGAAAAACGATCGGCTGAAAAGATCAAACTTCAACCAAGTTCTAACCCAAAAAACCCTCGGTTATGTTCAAGAAATTCACCAAGGACGACGTTCACCTGCGCTCAAACATCAAGTCTTCAGTCCAGCGAGGCTTGAAGACCAAATTTGTGGCCCAACACCCTGCTACAGAGCCAATTATCGATGTATTGGTACCCAAAAAGTCCCAGCTCATCCACTTCAAATGTGAGGATAAGATTCAAATGTACTCAGTGGACGATGCTGTAGTCTTCTTCCAACAATTTGATGAACTCGTTCCTTCCTTAAGGGTTGTACACAAGTATCCAGAATTATTTCAGCGCGTTCAAGTCGATAGAGGTGCCGTTAAGTTCGTGTTGAGTGGCGCAAACATCATGTGTCCTGGTTTGACTTCTCCAGGAGCAAAGCTTCCCGAAGAAAACTTACCAGAAGATACAATTGTGGCCGTGTATGCCGAAGGAAAAGAACACGCTTTGGCTGTGGGTAAGTTGATTATGAGTACTGACGATATTAAGGAGAAGAACAAGGGAATTGGTATAGAATTGGTCCACTATTTGGGTGATGGTTTGTGGACCATGAAGGAGTAAAGTGGTTATATTTTACAGGGAATTGTTGTAAAGGATAGTTGTGAATAGCAAAGTAGTGATCGATAATCATAGAAGTCAATTGCGAAGGTTTATAGTTTGATGTGAATATGATGAATGTTGAATTCGTACGTTTTAAGAAATGGTAATGTATTATCGTCAGAGCATCAATAATGCTCTAAGATGTCTCTATTAAACTATTCTGTAAAAGTGTTCCCGTGGTATCCCAGATCTCCACCATATGGAGAATAATTCTATTTTATGTGCAAACACAGCTCAACTACTCCTTTGCTTCTTATTGATCTTCTTTCATTTCACCACAGCATGCAATGTATTTCCGGTTTCAAGCCCCAAAGAGTCCAAAAGCGCAAAGTTATCCTCGCAGTGTATAACAATAGGTTCACTTTCAATATCCGCTTCATTCATAACGAAGCTAAGACTCACTTGCAACGGAGAAACCCCGACCTTTCGAGATACAAAACCCTTCACGCTTAATACGGTTGCGTTGCGCAAAAATGTCCGCTCAAGCAACGTAGTTCTCCCATTATATTCTATCGAAGTACGGAGCGGAAGCCTGAGACTCGCCAAATGTGACACATTTTTCAGATCCACTTGCGATGTAACCACAATTTCATATTTTGTGGCTAATCTTCGCCATGATGGCCCATTCAAATCCACTCCGTCCAATTGATTTTGTTTCACTTTCAGAGTAAAGTACAATTCAGCGTTTGTAATCTCACTTTCAGTTAAAGGGGCTCCGTTTAATTTGTACAAATGATCTGTACCACAATGGAGACGGGCCATGAGTTGCTCAGTCATGTCTTCTACAGACATCTCATTAAATAGAGGGTTTCCATTGATTCTCAAGACTTTCAAATCAAGTTCATACAACGCATCAATATCACTCCAACGCTTCAATTGATTGTGTCGAATATCTAGCGAATTTATTTTGGACAAAGAAGACCACTTAGTTATCAGATTTATGTCCTGGATCTTGTTGTGCGCCAAATTGACTTCCTGAAAGATCTTTGAAAATTCCGGTACCTTCTTAAGATTGTTGCCCGATAAATCAACCTTCTTGAGATTTTTGAATAAAGCAGCATTCGAAAACATCAGCTCAACATCTTCATCACTAAGTCGATTATCTGCAAGCGCTAAGGACTCTAAATTGGGGAACTTGACTAGAATCTGTTGTACCTGCGTGCCACTAACAAGAGTGCTAGTGAGATTTAGCTCGGTGATGGTCTTTATTGGAGACAGACGACTCTCTTGACACTCACCTAAACTGTTTTCAAACCTATTACCGCTCAAATTTAGACTTCGTATCGAAATATGATCCACTATAGACCATACATCCGTGAGCAGGTCTAAGATATTGAAGCTGAGATCTAAGGTTCGTAAACCACGTAACAGTTTGGATACCTTTGCGATATCACCAGAACTCCCCACCGAACATCTGCTCAAAGATATAACCTCGAGATTGTTAAAGTTGGCCTGCAACTTTGATAATTTATCAAATCCCAATGTCTCGGTGATTTTGCTACCAAATGAGGTTTCCAGTTCCTCGTATTGTGATGCATACTTCCGATGTAATTGATCAACAAATGACAAATTAGTTAACGATATCTTTTGGCTAGTTTTTTTAATAAATGAGCCAGCACCTTCGACCTTTACATCGAAATATTGAACCCCACCAACGCCACCATTATTCTTTCCTCGAGCTGGATCGTCCCATTCGATACCCCAGGCCGCTTCGTTCCATTGCGGGATAATACCTTCGAATTTAATAGTCCCAAGGTCTCCATTAGACGACTGGATACGAACAAACATCTAAAATAGGCAGAATATTACTTATAATAACTTTTCCCCTCTCAACTAGACCGCTTCAACGCGATTTTGATCATTTTCGATCTGCTTTTAATCTTTCAAGTGCGATCTTTGAGTTGCAACATGCGTGTGTGGATCAATTGTGTAGAGAGGGTGTTCTTTTGGTAATGGTATCTTAATTGACTCTTTTGGGGGTAGAGGAAGTGCGACTTGAAACATTGTGTGAGAAAAATATAAGTGTCCCACTTGTGCAGTCAGAGATGGTAGAGGATTAAGATGACCATATGTCTCCAAGAAACCGATATCATATGGACTTTAGTTGGTACTTCGTAAGTATGCAATCATCCATCAAAATCTCGAATCTCTTTATCACCATTCAAAGAAATCTTCGATCCATTTATTACTATTTTAACGATAAATAGAAACTGATGCATAACGTCATTAGTTCAAATAATCTCAATAAAGCGGTTTTAGCTCAGTTGGGAGAGCGCCAGACTGAAGAACACTTCAGTCAAGAAATCTGGAGGTCCTGTGTTCGATCCACAGAAATCGCATTTTTTTTTCAAAAACTTTGTGCTCATCGGAACTGATATGAGAGTTATATCGATCCGTATAGTTACTTTTTTGCCCAGATTTACCCCATTTTCACATCCTTAAGTTCTGAGAATCTCTAAACTGACCAAAAGAAAAATTTCAATTCGACAATTAATCGTAAAAATCTACCTTTAAAAGAACTACATTCATCGCTTTCTTTGCTAACCTGTATTGTGCTAAATGTACATCTATTCAACTCCAAAGTTGTCACCCAACAAACCGTCCAAATCAAACTCCTTAGCCCACTCATTAACGATCTTAGTGTGCTCAACCTTTGGTGGCTCCTTTTCGCCCCTCATAGAGCTCTTTGGTGCATCCAAGTCTACTTCTGCAAGCTGCTCGGCTCCACCAGTAGCCTTCGATGCCTTTGGCAAAGTCCAGCCAGAAATCTTTCCATCTCTCCAGTCATTCAAAATCAGAAGAGCAGCAGATTCCAAGTTTGGAATACCGAACTTATTCAATCTTCCCTTTTGTCTGGCGATAAAAATCAAAAGTTGTTTACAGAATTCTTCAAGATCAGTAGATGGCAATGGTGGGAGTCCGTAATATTTCTTGAAGCTCTCAGACATCTCAGTATCCTTGGAGAGCTTCTTGACCAACAATTTGATGGCTCCAATTGGGTCTGAAATGCTCTTGGGAGGAAGGGCCAGCAAAAGTGCCAACTTGGCTTCCTTCTGTGCATTGGTAAGCTTCTTGCTACCACTGAACTCATCAGGGAAAACAATACCTGGCGAGTCCAAAATCTTCAAGCTGCTATCGATTTTCACTTCTCTCAACGAAGTCGTCACACCAGCTTGGTTTCCAACGGGACAGGCCTTACTGTTGTTGCCGTGTCTGTTGGTCAATGCATTGATAATGGACAGTTTTCCAACATTGGGGTACCCGATAACACCCACAATGATGGAACGCTTTAAGTTGGCCTTACTAGCGTATGATTTGAGCGCTTGAAGCAAAGTCTTGGCAGTGACAGTAGAAGTCATGTTCTTGTTATAAGTGCTTGCTCCAGCAGATCCCGGAAGAGCCTTGATTGGCACAGTAGGGAACTGAGATTTAAGAACGTTAAGCCATTGATTCAAAACTTCAGTTGGAACCAAATCGACCTTGTTGAGCACAAAGATCAAACGCTTACCTTGGTTTTGCAAAACAGCCTGTTCAACCTTTCTGGACCTGGTCAGTTCAGGGTCCCGTGCATCAAGCACATACAACACCACATCGGCATGGTCAACCACGGTCTTGAAAATCTTATCGTAGGCCTTTCTGGACTTGTCAAGAACAGCATTGTTCTCATCCTCGTTGGATTCCTCTTCGTTGAAATCAATATCATATTCAACGTCGGCATCTTCTTCATCCATCTCATCATCTTGCTCATCTTCCTCTCCCTCGTAATCACGTGCCGCACGTTGAGCAGATTCAAGAAGAGCAGCTAATCCACCCTCTTCTTCATCTTCTTCACCATCATCCATAGCATCTTCGACAGAATCACCTCTAGCAAGAGCTTCTTCACGTTCTTGTTGTCTTTGTAAACGTCTGGCTTCCTTTTTCTCCCGTTCTTCTTGCTTTTCCTGTTCCATCTGGGCAAGAATTTTTTCTTTGTAAGGGAATGAAGAAGGAATACCTGGATCCTTCTTGTTTCTCAGTTTCCAAGTAACGTCTTTCTTGGCAAGCTTACGATCCTTTCTCTCCTTAGCATTTGCCTTCTTTTTGATCCCCTCTCTCATCCGGGTAGACACCCTCTTAGAGGTAGGCTTCTTAACTCTCATGGCTGCGATGAGGAATATCAAAATAATTTTTGAAAATTATGCACACCTCATCGCGATTTGGCCCACTAATGAGATATGATATGAGCATTGTGAGTTGTGGGCTGGCTACCAGTTGTTACAATAAAATGGGGGGTCTGAAGGGGGCAATTAGCTTCGTTTCTAAATGTTCTATGAACAGTGTTCTTGTAATAATGTTTGTTTGATAAATATCAATTGTAATCAATCTTTATAGATCTTCTATATAGCTGAATGGTCCGTCCATTTTGTATGATATAAGCGATGAGAAAGTTTTAACAAAAAGGTCTATCAGAGTTAGAGTTCTTTGAGGTATGGCCCTCCAATGAAGAGCAATTGATTCTCTAGATTTCTCTAGTCCTTTTCTACCGGGAAGCATTTCAACCAGTTCCTCCTCGATTGTATCTACCGGCACTATTGTACCGTCCGACGGGAAATTCATCTGTGGTAGCATCCAACCTAGGGTTACTAGCATCATCACTGTTCAGGTAACCAATTCCTTCTTCATCATTTCCCTCTCCATCGCTATCGCCGTCACCATATCCAGGATCTTCAACAACAGAATCCCATACCTTTGGATCACGTAACAATCTTTCTGCAATGTTGTTTTTTACAGTGTTCTTCCATTCTTTAATTGTTTCCAAGTTTAACTCCCGCTTGTAGGTAATAGGAAAGCAAAATACATAGCTTAAGCCTAAAACAAATATAATTGCCCTCATATCAATAACAAACAAATAATTCCTGTCTTTGTGAGTTGATCATAAATCCACTCGTACACAAAAGCTCTAGTGTTCGCTTGCTTGCAGCAATTAGTCAATTGAATTTTTCCATGGTGAACCAGAACTTGTAGACCGCTGAATGTCTTTTCCAGCTTCACGATTCAACATCCCTAAATTTAAAGTTGAGGATGCTTTATTTGGAATAAAAGGCCGATTCAAAAAATTTGCAATTTTTGGAAACTCCTCATTCACGCTGCTAGTAGTCAAGCTGGCACTGGATCTGGTTCTCAACACCGAAGGGTAGGAATGATGTACATTAGAATTTCTGTCATCAGTTTGACCCACGCCAACATCTGGGCCCATTCCAAGACCTTCTTCCAAATTGTAGTCTGGGTCAACCAGTGGTCTCATGAATGAGTAACCTTCAATTTTGGACGAGCCAGGAATCTTTTGAATAACTTCCTTCACGTAGATCGGAAACCTTCTTGAGAAATTCTGAATCCAAGATCCATTAAAAATTGATTTCTTTCTTCTAAATAAAAACGCAAGCATGAAAAATATGAGGACGAAGACAAAAAAGAACTGGAAAGTGGTGATTTCGTTAGAGTCGTCATCTGAATCAGAGTCATAACCATTGGTTACCCTCCTAGACCCACCTCCAGCTATGAACTTACCTCCAGAAATGTCACTGGGTTGAATGCCTATATGAGAGTCTTTGTCGGACTTTGGCTCTATTTCACTCAGTGCGTAAAGGAGCATTTTACCAATGGTCCAAGACAACTCTTCGCCATTAACGGAGTTGGCAGATTTGAAAGGGACATGAGCTTTTGGGAGCTCTTCGGTTAATTTTTTGTCCTCTTCACTCGTGTCAATGGGGTCTATTCCTAATCTTGGTAATTCGAACCCCTCGTGCAAAACGTTCATTACCCAACTTGCCTTAAAGCAAGCGTCCTTTAAGAATGTTTCCGGGTCCAAATTTGAGTAATCCCCTTTGGCCAGATTCTCTAAAATCGTAGTCCAATCACTTTCACAATAGCTCACCACCTTTTCGTTGAAGGCGTGATAATTGTACTCTCCTCCCAGTTGGAAAATATCGTTGGCAGTATACCAATACTCAGAAATACCAACGAACTTATCCTTTTCGAAGTTAAGACGAGGGCCATGAATACCATTAAAGAGACATGGTTCAGATTTGCAAGGTATATTCTTGAGCAAGAGTGGGTATATGGATTTAATGCATTGTGGGTAGCTTCCTTTACCCTTAATTTTGAAAGTTTTACCAGAGCTTTCATGCAAAAATGACAATTCTGTACCCTTAGGCATACACGGGTCACTAACAGTGGAGCCTAGTTTGGTAGGGGCTTCAAGATTATTGTTTACAAGCTGGTTTAAATAACGTCTTCGAGCCTCGTTGGCACCAAAACCTAACCATGTCTCCACGAACACGCGCCACACTTGTGTTTCTCCGTTTACGTTACGGAGAGAAACTGTCAGCAAGTCTTCGTCATGAGCGGCTATGTCTTCAGGGAACAGCGGTACAAAAGCAATCTGGGTCAGAGCACCACCCATATCCATGAAACCAATCAGTTCATGAGCTTTAGAGGCGTCAGTATAACCATTAAATTGACCCATCAAATAATTGAGCCCAACCCAGCCATAAAGTCCCTCAGTTTCACCATCAATGGTTTGGACAAACTCTTGACAATTCCCAATATGAAATCGCGTATTATCTCGGATACTATTACAGGTTTGGTCACGGATAGCTTGCAGTTGTTTCTGAGGTAAAAGTCTCATACCGGCGGTCAGAAGCACAAACACCGGGGTAGATTCCCAGTGCAGCTCTGGAATAATGGTTTCAGCAAAAGCCATTAACGCTTGGTAATGTTCCAGCCATACTTTGTCAGGTTTAGTACCAAATTTAGACACTCCACCTTTGATCTTGTAGGTCCAGCCTTTTTGCTGGTGGATTTGTGGAGGGGACTCAAGTATTGCCGCATCACCGTTTTGCGAACTGGTCGTTTTGGGATCTTCCCAGCTGTAGATCTGTACTCTTGATCCAGAAGAGCCAGAATCAACAACAATCCCATATTTGGTGGCGTCCTGGCCTTGCATCGTGGCCCTTAGTGATTTTAAAAATGGCTGCGATTTTTCATCATTTTGAGACCTCCAAAGCCATCTTTTTTTACATTTTTTATTTTTTGCCTGGTAATTTGCGCCTTTGCGGCTGCACTTGGCGCGCGCCAAATTTCATCACTGTTTAAACTTCAAAACTGTTTCACTTGACTGCGATTTATTGAGTTTTGGTGGATGGTTTATTGAGTATTACGCTTTCAAAATTACCCTTAATCATAATAAAATAGATTTTAAGGAGACAATCCATAATTTCATCCTTATCGCCCTCGATTTCTTTGCCTTTCATCCATACTTACCTACTCCATATTGACCAAATTGACCCCACATTGATCAATTATTGAATCATGCTTGTTCTCCCCAACACACCACCATTTCCCATCCAATCTCAAGCGTCTTCCCTTGATTCAAAGCTAGCGTACGATCGTTCTTCACTCGCAGCCCAAAATACCACTTCCCATACAGATTTGGCCCGCTATATCACTTCCCTGCGGCTCTATCTCGATCGCTTGTTCGACTATTGTGCTCGTAATAACTCCTCTACCAAGGCTCTGGGATTGCTCCAGTATGCTCAAAGTCAGAAATTGGATTCGAAAACTTCCCTTCCATGGACAGGAATCAATAACTCAATGCCAGGCTCAAAAGATTGGACATTAGCGTCAGAAATACTGCTCTCTTTGGTCTCCACTGCCCTAGGTCATGCCCTGATAGCCTCATACGTAATTGATAATCTTTTGGAACTCAAAGAACTGAACCAAGAAACCGATCAGCAATGGAAAAGTGTGGTTGTATTCTACAAAAATTCTCTCAGTTTCGTAGAATTTGCTCAAAAGGAGTTGTCTCAAGAAAGCTCCTCGGCAACAACTGCTACTTACTCGTTCTTGATACAATATTTCAATGCTTGTCTTCAGCTATCCATACTCATAAAGCATTCTTGGCTAAATCGCCAGGAATACGATACTACCGAGACCTTCTCATCTCTGAATAATAGTGTACTTGCCAGAGTTGCAGTCTACGTCTTGAACGAACTTCAAAAATTGCGGTCTATTGCTACTTCCACTACTCTTGTGCTTGACTCAACAAATTGGGACGAATATTTGGAAGTGGCTATCAAGTATTCATCAGCTTACGCTAGTTATTTTTTGGCAATAGAAATGTACCAGCAAAATAAGATCGGAGGTGCTTTAGGGCTTACAAATTTTAGCATTCTTGCTCTTCAAAGAAAGAATGTTGAAGATCGACAACAGTCTGAAAGTAAAGATGGCAAGCTTTCAAAACTCAAGGGCAAGTTCAGCTCTAAACGGAATAATGCATATCTCGAGAAGGTACAATCTATTACGACTCTAAAAGTCAACAAACTGGCATTTCAAAACCTGCTGGGAGTATTGCTCAAGGATATAGAATATCTCTTTAGTCAATTGGTGTTGCTAAGAACAAAACTTGCAAAGGAGAACGATAATTTAGCATTTCAAGAAGTGGTCAGCTGGGCTGACATCCACACAGACTCTAAGTGGCCCATCGGTACCGCTATAAACACTACACCGGTAACTCCCTATGAACCTAGCTGCTTGTCCTCTAATTCAAGTGCGCCCATTACCCGTTCTGCCTATTATTAGGAGTATTTTAGGTAAGGCGGCCGCTATTATGATTAGAGTTACGGTGTGGGTGCACGGGTGTCACATCACGCGGGAGTACATATTCAATTAAACATCTCATTAAGCGATATAAATGTAAGATAACGTATAATAATGACATCTCATGAGTGTATATTGTTGGTTCTATGAGTATTGAAAAGGTATATCTAACAGTGTTATAATATGTAATCGATACATTTTTGTTAATTGATCAAATCTCTCATAATATTTTTGTTCATGAATATTGTAAAACCAGAAAAACTAAGTAAATAATCTTTACCTCCGTACACCAGAGTATATAAAGAACATCTATATACGATTACAATCACAATTCCACTGATACGAGCTACTTTCACTTTTACATGATAATATGTATTTTAAGCCTTTCCTACTTGGGTACAAATGCTGCGGATCTCTTGTTGAGAGATCGAAAATTCGACATCGCGGTCGTAATTGGCTTTAATGATCTTTGTAAACTTGTTGAAATATCCAGCAATAACGCTTTCAGAATCTCTCCAGAGTCTATCAACCAAGTCTTTCTCAAACATATCTCCTCCAGTGATGAAGTCCTTCTTGTATTTGTGGTAGATATCATTGAGTTTGCTCTGAATTTCCTTATGGGTATAGGCTGCTGCAACAGACTTTACTGATTTCTTGTTGTGCTTCTTAAATGCACTAGATACTTCACCACTGGCCGATTCAAAGGTCTCGACACATTCGATAATCTTACCAATGTGTTTAAGCATCACATGCTTGAAATATAAGGTCTCTATCTTTTTGAAGACGTCCTCTAACTCATTTCTCAGTTGTGCAGTACCAGGAGCAGAGAAAGTAGCGAACTGTTCGCTGAGGTAAAAGATATTTTGTAGAATACTAATTCTTCTATGATGTCTCTCCTTTTCGTCATATTCGCTATTCTTCAACAAGGGATCATCTCTCAAGAACAAGTGAATTGCAGCTTCGTTTAATTTTTTGTATGAGGTGTCCAATTTTGATCTCACTTGAGATTTCTCTAAAGTAATGGAATCGTTTTGCAAGGAAGATTCCGCAATTACAACCAACAGTCCAAAATCTTTCACAACAGGCAACAAACCACTCTTGGAAGTAATAGTTTGCAGATTGAAAGCATCAACTTTATGTTTGAGTGTTTTATCCCAATTAGCCTCGAACTTATCTATAGCTCTCTTCAAGAAATTGAACAGAAGGAAATCTTGATTGGTTGTTTTATTGTTATCAAGAATGTGTTGCAAATATGCCGTTATCAAAGGTATGTGTGACTCTGTAGGAGTCACTTTTTTCATAAAAGTATTAAGGTAGCCACCAAAAATAGTAGTCATGCTAGGAAGAATTTCGTTGGAGAAATTGCGTGAAGTTTTGAACTGAGGCGACTCAATCATACGACGGCGTTCGTTGAAAGACTTTGTGTTGGTATACTCAATATAATCAACCCTGGTCAAGTCGTAGTGAAATTCAGTGCCAACAAAATATTGGACAGCAGCAATTAAATCTGCTGAAAAGGTGATAAGCTCCATTAAAGAGTTTGAATCCTGCACTTCTAAAGTTGCAGACTCACTTCTGGAGTTACCATCATTATCAGTACTTTGAGCAGCGGAATGATCGGTACTTGACCTGAGTTTGAACTTACTTCTTGTAGAAAGACGAGTGGATTTCTTGCGCAAGTTTCCTTCACCAAGGTCAGCGACTGATGGAATTGATGTGTGCTTTATTTCGGACAATTGGAAGGCCAACAATTTGTCCATGAAAGAAGCAAGGGAGGCAAAAAAATTCTCCGAGATTTGATTGAATTCATTCAAGGCAACATCTTTAATAAAGCACATGACTCCAGAGTATATGAGACTTTCGTTCAATTCACGGATAATGTTGTTCACCGAAAGACGGCTCACCTCTTTTGTAAGGAGATTGATGCTGTTATGAAAGCGTTGTTCAATATATGATTTAAAATGGTAAACAAAAGAAGTTGAAACTTGTTCGTACAGTTCCCTGTACTGCTTCAAGGCTTTCATAGAGCTTATTTCATTGCTAGCATTTGGGAGATTAGATGCCGTCTCTGAGCGCATGGCACCTAGAGCATCATAGAGCGACCTAAGTTTTCCTTCAAGTTGCTCAAGGAGTTTGACGCGATCAAATTGTGAGAACCTCTCGATAAAGTCCAAATCAGAGTTGTCCATATTAACAGTTCCCAAAATAGATTTAAGATCATTGTACAAAATTCTTTTGTTCACCGACTTGACTTGCAATCCTCTAGAGTTATTTTCTATTTCATGCACGTCTGGAGCAACTTCTTGTAAATCGATTTCCATTTTCTTGAAGATGTGATTCAAGTTCTGTATTTCTGCGAGGGAGGTTGATATGTCTTCTGCAATATCATTACTTGAAAAGTCTAAGCCAATAACTTCTTTCACGTTTTTGTATTTTACTCTGTTCAATTCACCATTTAACTTTTTCAAAAGCGCGTCGCAGTCGTCAGTAGCCGTCCAGTTGACCTCATCGAGCCATTCTTCAATTTCCGGGTCCTTCTCTACTAGGTCCTCATCCTCATCTTGTATTTCATCATTGGTGATTTCGGTGGTGTTGGAGGAAATACCCAGGTACAGGCGGTTAATCATAGGACTAGCCATTTGTTCATCAAACAGTGACGTATCATCGTCCATTAATTGGACACGAGCGGTGCTATTAGGCAGTAAAACGCCACGTTGATGAGGTGGTGGTGGAAGAGCTGAAGTTTGAAGTTGGGCAGGGGTTTGAGGTGGTTGAATGGCCTCTGAAGGTCTGCGAGAAGAACCTGATTCAAGTTGGGTTTGCATGAAGGCTTCAATCTCTTGGATTGAGGACGATACTGGATCTGAAGCAAGCTCTGAATTAGGAAGGGAACCTCGGGAACCAAGGTCTCTTCTTGAAGGTACCTCCGAATCTTCAAGTGATGTCATCTGTTTTTGGCTGAGCGCCTTAAGATCTGGTGTCTGCTGATCATACAGTTGACGTGTTGAATTCCCTAAATTCAATGGCTGTTCTTCATAGTCACTTCCTTCATCACTCTCCGCTTCCTCGATACCGAAATCAGGAGATCCAATATCATGGGGTATCTTGTTTGAGGAGTTGGCTCTGCTATGGATACTCCTACTCCTGTCAGAGCCGCTACCATGTTCTATAGTTCTATCAGAGCGATTAGCTGACGCAAATACAAATGACAGGGAGTCTGTTGTGTCGTGAAATTCTTCCAGCTCGGTTGTCCCAGAAGTGTCTACGCTTATTCGCAGATATGGATGCGTCAGCTTGTGTACTGAAGTTTGCAGGTCATGACTAAAGTTCCTGCTGTGGCTTTTGGGCAGGTTACGGCCTAGATTTCTTTCTTGGACGACAGGCTTCTCCGAAACCGAACCAAAACGGTCTCTCGTGCTCTCTTTGATAGATTCAGAGGTCTCGACATTATCGTATGCCTTGGAGGAAGACTGCAGAGTTTGATTTGGAGTATTCAGGATCTCTCCAAAGACAGAGCCGAGAGGATCGACTGGCTCCGAACCCAGGTGGGCACCAGGACGAGCCACTTGCATCGCAACCATGGGCTTTTCTGGAAGCTTTCCATTGACGGTGAAATCCATGTCTTTGTAGAGATTTTGTGGGTTTTGGGAAATCTTTGGCAGCAGAGATTGAGGCATCAGCAGTACTTGTGGAAGTGGAGCCAGAGGTAACACTGGATTGGGAAGATGTTTTCGCTTCAACAGGCGCTTTTTGAGAAGCTGTGGATTTGGCAGAGGTTCATTGAGCAAAGGACTGTCGGTAGGATTTACCACGTTTGCTTTGGGAACCACTGGGTTCAAAGGAAGCTTGAGTTCTTCGAGATCATAGCCCTTTATTTGCGGGTACTTACCAGTAAACAGTCCATAAGTTTGGCAAAGAAAACGGGTAAATTTCCACAAACGTTCTATTGGTTCTTCTACGCGCCAGTAGTAGTCTTTGTTGAGCAGAAGCACAATTTCGCTCTCCAGCACTCGATCTACAACCCTAAGTTCATCTAAATCCCATGTTCGGCCAATTTGATAGGCGTTCTTTGCCGAATTGAATTTACCTTTTTGCATGAGGACTCTTCCACTACTTTTCACGCAAATAACGAGAACTCTATCCTTTACACTGCCAATTTGAGCTGGCGGCACATTTATAGGAGGTTGGGATGGGTACAGCAGGTATTCCTTGATACGAATATGGGTTTGATATGCAATTTCGGGAACCTTTTGACCGGAACGGTCGGTAACGTACTTGGAGTAGCAATCATGGATTAATTTATCGACCTCTTGCTTACGTCTTCTATCCGGATCTTGTTGGACTCTCTGAGTGGCGTTCATGGGTGGAGTTTGCGTTTGAAATTGACCCTGAGTACGCTCTTGAGGCGAGAAAGTTCTCTGCTGCTGTCCATTAAGGTGAGGTGATCCTCTCTGGGCGAATTGAGGACCTGATGGAGGTATGTTTTGAGTTGGTGCCCCGTACGCGGCACTGGGAACGGACAGGGTGCCATTGAGTGCATCAAGAGAAGCCAGATGCTGCTGTTGAGCGGCCATGGGCCGACGTGGAGGTCCTCCCGCACCGTTACCGGGCACATAAGCCTGGTTACCGTATCCTCGGGGCGGCTGGCGCTGGTAACTCATGAAGTGGTGTGTTGATGATTGAAATTCGTGGTGGTGACAAACGCAAAGTGGGAGCTAAGAGGAAAATTTTGGGGCGGTGGGGAATTTTGCGGGAGAGAATTTGGAATGGCCCATGATGCAAGAGAGGCAAAGACAGAGAGACAGAGTAAAGATACAGACTATTGTCATGATTTAGAAATACAGGTGGGAAACTTTATAAGCTGAATTTTTTGGACAACTTTTACTAAACCATGATGATTCAGATAAATTAAGATTGACTTTATTGAATTCTTATAATCATGTTCAAGTTTCGAAGGTAACTTGGTGAAAAAAAGTTAGTGTTAGACATGTTCGATTTGACTACGGTAAGCTTATAGTGCTTCTATTATCTCTGATCTAGTTGGTCTCGACCGTCTTCTCCTTTTCAACATTCTCAATTTGCCCCACGGACTGGCTTTTCTCGTTATTTTCACCCTTTTCACTCTTCTCCACGTAGTAATCCCATAACTCTGCAAGTTCCACCTCACGGGACTTCTCTGCATTCAAACGACGTCTCAAGGCTTCATTGAAACAAATTTCCTGAGCCACTGGGAAGAAGGTTTGGGCCCAACCCTTTTTGTAAGATTCAACTTCTTGAACAATCTCCTTCAATTCAAGTTCTTGAAACCGGGCCTGGAATTCAAAGTTCTTAAATACTTCCTCACCGATAAGACCTTCTTGGTAAAGCTTTGTAAAGGCTGGTTCGATTTCCTTTAACTTTAACAGTCTTCTGATAGCCTCCACTCCACGTCTCAAGAGTGCTGCTTTCAAAACTCGTTCGTGTGGTCTGGCTTCTTTAGGAACCTCTGTATTTGCCAGCTGGGCTTTTAAGAATTGGTAAAGCCATTGAGGGTAATTGGCTGGGAAGATGGGTTCCACTGCAGTGAGCTTTTGTAATCTTTTACGACGATAAATAATCAGGAAAGTGACAAAAGCGGCCATCAACACACCGACATAAATCAACGGCGTGAAGATGGACACCTTGACTATCTGCTCTTCTTCTCCGTCCATGTTGTTACGTGTTGGAAAATTATCGCGTGGAACATAATGAAGGCCTTGTAGTTTGTGTGCAGGGGGACTATCTCCCCACAAAATAGTGGCAATTTTCCCCCGCAAGCTACTTGCTATTTCGCAATGTTTGTCGCTATTTTTTACCGGTAGTCTCACGAATTTTTAGCGTAAATTCGCAAATTTTCACACTATTATTGGCGTCAATTCCCACCATCCTCAACCATATTACTGTCAATACAGTTAACCATCATAAAGACTGTCACTTTTTTATTGCTCCATGAATCCTCTACTCTATTAGACGAGAAGGTTTTTGATGAGATTCTTCAGAGAACTCAGTAGTTATAAATGAGCCAACAATCACTTCACTTTTATCATTTTGTTGAAATCTTACAATACACTTCAAAGGTCAAAAAAATACTACAGCATGTTTAAAATTTTAAATTCGATCTTCTCTTTACCTATCTTGCTCTACCCGATAACCATTAACTCAAAACTTCCCATTGATTTTATCTTCCTTTTTTAAAGATTCAAACCGAGATAACGTGCCAATGCCTGCTTGATCTCCGGCATGTTGGCCTTATTTTCCTCGAGGCGTTCTTCAAGAGTCTTGGTGGACTGGGCTGCATCAATCTCCTCAAGAGTCTTGCCCTTGGCCAATTCCGCCTCCACATCCACTTTAGGCAACACAATCTCGTAGAATTCACCCAAAACCAACACCTGCGATGGATCAAGGTTTAAGTATTCCTTAACGGTGGCTGGGAAGATCTCAGGGTCTGGCAGGTCTCCATCTTTATTGGTCAATGGTAAGATGTGAGCCGAATCGTCCTTAGTTTGACTCAATTGTCCATTAAAGGTTCTTTGAATACTTCTTTCCTCCAAATGGTCCAATTGAGATTGTAATTCACCCACAAGTTGTACGATATCTTCATTGGTAATGAAGTCGTCGAAATCAACATGCTTAGACTTGTCTTGAGTTGGTGGGCTGTTCATTTTAGATTTGACATCTTTAACTTGCATTTCCATCATACGCTGACCGGTTTGCGCCAATAGTTGCGTTTGTTTACTCACAATTGCCCGAAGTTGGGCAACTTCTTCTTGAAGTTCCTCGATCAGGGCCATGTTGATTTGCTGCAGAATCAAAAGATGGATTTGAGAAATACAAGCACGGTGCGGTAAACAAAAAATAAATAAATGAATGCCATTTATCAATAATAGATTACTGAGGAGAAATACTTGCGACAGAAAGATTACTGAGAATTTGTTTGCTATTTCCCAATAATTACTCACTATTTCTTAAATTTATCCCGCCAATTCTCGCTAATTCTTCACTATTTTCGTCCCCACTATTTCATCATTTCTCCCACTATTCTTTGTCTGTCGCTTTGACTGCCGCAAACCGCACCCACACAACACACGCCGTTTCGAGCCGTTCTCGTTCTCCACCTTTCACCTTCCATGCGCCCTCCTCGTCCGTGGTTCGTGCTCGTGCTTGGCGTGGGACTAGTATCCTTGCTCGGCATGGGCTTTCTATTCTTGAAACCGCCCTCAGACGACGCAGATGTAACTCATTGCAGACCCATTTATATGTATCCATCTTACGCAAGAATGACAAGCTTTGACGAGTCATACACTCCATTAGCATCCAAATATCTGCTTCATTTGTACCGTGAACAAAATGTTGACTATGATCCACAAGATCTAGACTATTTACGTGGAATTCCAGTCATATTTATCCCAGGAAATGCAGGCTCATTTAGACAAGTCCGACTGATCGCAGCAGAGGCAGCAAATATCTTTGTCGGATCATCTGGAACTTACAAGGCCCCACTTGATTTCTTTGCTGTCGATTTCAATGAAGACTTCACTGCATTCCATGGAAAAACTCTTATGGACCAGGCCGAATTTCTCAACCAAGCTATTGCCTACATCTTGCTGATCTATAAGCATCATGAAAACCCACCACGCTCTGTGATAATTCTAGCACACTCAATGGGTGGTTTGGTGGCCCGAGTTCTGGTCGCACTTGACTCTCATGTTCCTGGCACAATAAATACAATCGTCACTCTTTCCACGCCTCATTCGGCTGCCCCACTTACTTTTGATGGTGATATTCTCCGAGCATACTCGCTCGCTGATCGTTTCTGGTATGAAGCCTTCCATTCTGACACAAAGGAAAACGCTATAGTCGATGCATTCAAAGAAATTGCTCTCATATCTGTTACAGGAGGTGGCCCAGATACGACTCTTCCGGCCGACTACACCACTCTAGGCTTCTTAGTGCCACCAACGCATGGATTCACTGTATATACGAGCGGAATACCCGGCGTGTGGACTCCAATGGATCATTTGGCAATTGTATGGTGTGATCAGCTTCGTCGTAGCCTTGCCCGTGTACTTTTGGACGTGACAGATGCCTCAAGTCCAATGAGAGTAAAACCTTTGGTCACTAGAATGGAGATCTTCCGCAAGGCTTTGCTTTCCGGATTTGAAGAATCCAATAAGTTACTTCAACCAACGAATACAGTAATATTGGAAGATCCACAATTGGAACCTGTTACGGAGGTTAAGATAAATCTGAAGACTTTTCCCAATGCTAACAATGAGTTCTACGCCTTTGCTCTAACTGCCCGGTCCGAACAAGCAGAGTTCTTTATGTTGAGTGCCCTTCCTGTGGCAAAGTGGGACGAAAACGAGTCCTCGTTTCTGGTTCTTTTGTGTCTGAAAATTCAGGACTCAACCGGCTATAAGTGTATCGATGCATTTGACAAAGTAACGTTGGTTCCTCGACTGTCTTCACCACTTGAATCGTCATCATTTGGCGGAGAGAAGCTGGCCTATAATGTTGTTAAACTTGACCCCGATTCGATGGGCGACTATGAATTCGTCTTTGTCAGCAAATCCTCAAACGATTTTGATGCTACGTCAGAGAAGAATGAGTTTATGATAGATGCCCGCTTGGGTGTACCAAGCGAAGGCCTGACACTCGGAAATGAAAATTCTTTACACTTGTTGAGCGGAAGTATAAAAAAAGTGTTCCCAATTGCAAATTCGATTGTCCTGAAAGTTTACATACCAAATGCTTGGAGTAGTTTGTTTGCATATGATGTGCAAATAAAGATACCCAAATCTTCCTTGACCGAGGACTCTTTTACACCGTTCTTGAGGCAATACGTTACCGAGCCATACGAAACCAAGTGGCATACACAACTTGGTGCTAAAAATGACTTGGTTCTCACAATGCATGGAATCGCGCCCTATACACCCTTCCGAGTCGAAAAGAGACACGGCATGAGCCTCGAGCTTTGGTGTCCAACAAATCCAAGCGAAGCTGTGATATTAAATGTATCCATAAACTTCTTTGAAAGCTTCCGCTTACTTATGCTTAGATATCGTCTCGCACTTGCGGCATTCACGATCCTGGTGACATTGATGTCGTTCCTTGTTCAGATGACTCATTATGTTCAAAATGGGGTGTTCCCCAGCCTAATCTTTGGGCTTTCAAAGGTATGCAATTCTAGGACGTTGGGGGTCATCGTGGTAGTCACAGGTTTTCTCAATGCTGTGGTAAATAAACGTGTTATCCAAGTCTTATTGGATCACATGGATCCAGTAGTATTGCAAGATCCTAACGAAATAAACACCCTGATTAACCTGGAATTTAAGCTCAATTCATTTTATTTGGGACTTGAAGAGTCTCACATGATACTTTTGGGTCCAATTTTCTTTTCAATATCGGTGTTGTTTGTGTGGATAACTTATTACTTAATAATGTTGGTCTCTACGTTAGTTGCTACGGCTGCAAACATTTACACAAGAAAGTTCAGAAAGCCAAAAAGTGGTGATGTCCCACTCCACACAATGACAGACACAATTTCCAAAAGTCAAGCCGAAGAAACTGCCAATAGAATACCAAGAGAGGTCAACGAGAGTGGCCAGAATAGTGCTGGTGTTGCACCGGAAATAGTAAGCATTTCACCATTACGAGTCATTTTGAATATCGTCCTCATAATGGCAATTGTATTTAGCATCCCCTACCAATTTGCCTACGTGATTTGCTGCCTTGTTCAGATTTTCACTTGCATCAAGATTTCATGGCAACCCGCTACCACCAAGATACACAAGAATAACCTTAATTATATGGTAACGATGTTGATTTTAATGCTCTGGACGCTTCCGATTAACGTCCCTGTATTAATAGTTTACATTCATAATTTGGCAATTCGTTGGAACACGCCGTTCTCATCACATCACAACGTATTGGCGATCTTGCCGATATTGATGCTCGTGCAAGGTCATCTGATGGGACTGATGCTTCCTGGAGTTACCAGTAGCAAAAAATTCCACCTTGTTACCATTTCCTACATTTCCGTGTATATATTCTACTGCGTGATGTACGGAGTTCGTCATACATTCTGGTTGCATCATCTTTTCAATGTTTTAGCATGTTGGTTGTTGATACTCCGACAGTGATAATGCAATTTGAAGGCATTTTTTAATGTCCTTCTTTCGAGACTCAAGAATTTCGAACTCGTGTTTGTTGAGTTCCAATGCTACAAATAGGTTTGAGTTCAATCATCTGTCAAAAAAGAATGATCTATCGCCATGACGCTCAAGCTTTAAGTTAAGATGAGGAATATTCATAGGCCGAAATTAATATAAAATCAATAACACGATCAATCAGGTCATAATAAGTTGTAGATTATCAATAGGAAAAGAATTGATTCGAATCATTCCAAACTGTAGAATTGAAGAATTCATCGAACTACTACCCAATCTTACATTTATTTCAAACGTCTTCATATCATTAACACTAATATACAAACTAACTACAATACTAGACTTAGTTAGTGGCAGAAGAGTACTTGGTAACAGCTCTAGTACCTTCGGAAACAGCGTGCTTGGCCAATTCACCAGGCAAGATCAATCTGACAGCAGTCTGGATTTCTCTAGCAGAGATAGTAGACTTCTTGTTGTAAGCAGCCAACTTGGAAGCCTCAGAGGCAATTCTCTCGAAAATGTCGTTGACGAAAGAGTTCATGATAGACATAGCCTTTTGGGAGATACCAGTATCTGGGTGAGTTTGCTTCAAGACCTTGTAAATGTAAGAAGAGTAAGTTTCCTTTCTGGTCTTAGATCTCTTCTTTGGTTCAGAGGAAGCGGTCTTCTTAGCAGCTGGCTTCTTTTCAGCTGGAGCCTTGGAAGCTGGTTTCTTTTCTGCCTTTGGTGCCATTATTAACTAGTTGTAAATTATTTCAAATGGAAAAATTCCTTTACGCTTTAGTGGCAGGGGATAATCACTTTATATATAAATTTGCCTCCACTGCGGGTGTGCAGGACCCGCAAACAAAAACAAATGGTGGTTTCCACTGGGCGTTGCGAAATGGGTGCCCATGCGGGAGGATGCGGGAATTGTCTCTCACGTTGGTGTTATGAAAACACAGTATAATGATTACGCACTTGGTCGAGTAAAAACTGGACCCAAGTTTTATGTCGCGGTCGCGCGTATATGTTAGGACCTAAAATTACGCACTTCCTGCGTAAACAGCGTCGCGCCCCCCCCGACGCGAGTACTCCGCGCGCGCACCACGAAATTTTGTTTGTTTTGCCGCCCCCTATCGCACAGTACGGTACATCCTTTACTTAGTACCATGCAAGTATGGGCCACGAATTAAGTATAGAGGGATAATTATGCTGGCGTACTTCGTGTACTGACGCATACACAAACAAAAGAATAACTAAGGATTATTTTCTTGCTGTCCTGCACCATAATACTCACGGTTGTTGTTTTCATTTCAGGGCCCTTTGTTTTTCTACCGCCCTCACCGCGATCGAAAATCTGATTATATATATATTTAATTCAAACCCCTGGAGTTCTAGTTTTTTCTTACTTGCTTCCTTCTAGCAACTTATTTTTAATTAAACTATAACTACACAATGTCCGGAAAGGGAAAAGCTGGGTCCACTGAAAAGGCCTCCACCTCTAGATCTGCCAAGGCTGGTTTGTCATTCCCAGTCGGTAGAGTCCACAGACTCTTGAGAAAGGGTAACTACGCTCAAAGAGTTGGTTCTGGTGCTCCAGTCTACTTGACTGCTGTCCTTGAGTACTTGGCTGCTGAAATCTTGGAATTGGCCGGTAACGCCGCCAGAGACAACAAGAAGTCCAGAATTATCCCAAGACACTTGCAATTGGCCATCAGAAATGATGAAGAATTGAACAAGTTGCTTGGTCACGTCACCATCGCTCAAGGTGGTGTCTTGCCAAACATTCACCAATCCTTGCTTCCAGCTAAGAAGTCTGCCAAGCCAGGTGCTTCTCAAGAGTTGTAGTTGAACACTACAACGTGTATATTAGTTATGAACGGAGAATGATTTTGAATGTGTAGAGAATGGATACTCAATATAATATCATTTGTAGCTTTTTTTCCTATGAGGGGTGAATAATAGCGGGGGGCAAAACTTGATGCTTTCAACAGCCATATGTGATAACACACCTTGTCCTACAACATGGACTCTTTCACTATTCTTTTCTGCATATACCTCTCACTGGCTTACATTTTTCTTGCCACTAACCTCTCAAATACCTCCCACTTCAAAATCTTCGATATGACCTTTTCTTTACAATTTTTCATGTATTTCTCACACCTTTTTTTCCACCACTTCTTCATTTATTTCGATATGATTTACGCATTTATAATTTTCAAACTATTGATTTAATATAAATCTTTGTTATGGAAAAGTTCTCAAGATGGAGGGACAAGGGCACCGGTATTTCACCCTTTATGCCCATAGATGAACCATTGAACTCCTTGGCTTCCAAATCTATACATTACCTTCAAATTGCCTTCAAATTGCCCCTCTATTTCGTGGTAATCGGTCTTTATAAAACAGTCGCCCCAGCTAAGGCATTACTTTTATTCACGCTATCTTTCCTCTTTGGGCTTGGATCCTTGGAAGTAACAGTAGAGGGAGTGAAAAAGTCCAAGATTGACGAGATAGAAAGGGAAAAGCCTCGTCAAAACACTCTCGTCTTGGCGAACTATGTCTCTCCGTTAACACCACTTATCGTGAGGGCCGTTGCCGCCACAAGCAATATCGTATTTTTAATTCCTGATGCCTCTGGTCAAATTTTTGAGTACAACACGTGGGAAGCCTTTGACCATGCATTAGGTCAACACATAGGAGCTGCAACTTCGGCCAAAAAAGTGGGCCTGTCTTTAAATTTAGAAGCTTACCAGGGGAAATTGGTGGTTCTTCTTGCTGAGGGAACCCCATCAAACAACAGAGCAATTCTTCCGTTTGCCTGCGCATTGCCAACATTGCCAAAAGATTTTGCCTTCAAAGTGTTGCTGATAAAGTTGCTGCCAGCATCATTGGCCACACCGTTACCTTCATCCAGCACTTTCAGTTACATAATGAAACTTCTTGGCAACCGTAGTAATAAAAGTCTGGTAAAGGTCAAGATCTTCGATACTACGCCACAGAAAGCAGTTTCTTGCTTTGAATCTAATCAGTTGACACCGGTTGGGAAAGACTTGAATATTTCTGAGAAGCGCAAGTTTTTTCAAGAGTATTTGAAGGTCAAGCATTAACCAATATAGGCTTAATAGTTTATCAACCCAATTGTTATTAATTTCATACTTGAATTGTACATTCTTCCGGGGGGAGGGAGGGTGGGGGCGTTTATGGGTTTTTTTGATCACCACAATCATTGTTGTCTTTGCTGTCTTCAACGGTACCACTTATTACTTCTCCCTCATTTTCCTTCCTCTTCTTTCTTTCGCTGCCATCTTTCCGTCTCTTGCGACTATCCCTATCCCTCCGATGTTTTCGTTCCCGTTTGTAGTCAAATTCTGGGATCATTTCATATTGTCCTTGAGGATCAGTTGCTGCAAAGTCAGCCATCGGGTCTCTAAATTCATCATTTTCTTCTTCCTTAGTCACGATCTCACTGGGCTTGTCTTTCAAAAGCCTACTAGGTCTCTTCTCTGGCATTTTATTGCTCTTGGCCTTAAGAAGAGCGGATTCAGCAGCACTATAATCTACCAAAAAGTCATCTTCATGTTGGCCATCTCGAAGTTGATAATAAACATGGTCTACCTTGATTCTTTTGTCCATCAACTTGATACCATTGAGGTTATCGACAGCCAAGACACACAGTCGATGATCTTCGTATTTAAGATATCCAAAGCCACGACTTTTGCCGGTATCTCGGTCTCTAATGAGGTTGAAGTGGGTTGGAATACCGTATTGTGAAAAGATTTTGACCACGTCTAATTCTTGTAATTCAAAGGGAAGGAAGCCAATGTATATATAAGGTGTATCACTATAGTCTGCATGCCATGAAGCTGCATCGGAGACATTCTGTTTTAGCTCCTGCTGATTAATACGATTGATCTTCTCAATAGCGTTCATCTTCGAGGTGTGCCTTTTTTTTTGAAATGTGGAGTAGAAATGTGATGGGAAAACAAAAAATCGAGGGCGATTTTTCTTCAAATTTACAAATCTGAGAAGTAAATAATGATGGGAAAACTGATATGATCTAAGTGTTTACGATTATTTCTGAAAGATTGAGTATCATACAAACGTCTTTTCAAATCCGAAAGTAACTTAATTGTTAACGCATATTCATTTTTGCTCAAATTTAAAGAACCTACAAGAATACTTTTAAACCAAAAGCTTTTTTTATTACTCCATATTTAACTTACAAGTCCAAGCCAAGAGCCTGTCTTTGGGACTTAGAAGATGGATCAAAGTGTGGCACATCAGCCAAGGATGTCACTCTGGTACCATGTCTTGGTTCCTTGCCTTCGTGGTCGAATACTGCAAAGTGTTGAGAGATTCTGTTATCCCAGATAGCAGAAGTACCCAAGCCAGACTTGTTCTTCCAGTTGAATCTGACTTGAATATCCAAGTTTCTTTCGAAAACACTAAACAAGTATTGAAGAATGGCATCTGATTCACCCTTTTCTAATCCAACAATTCTAACAGTCATGGCTCTGTTGACTGCCAAAGTCTTCCATCCAGTAGCAGGATGTGTTCTGATAATTGGGTGCTCCCTTTCGATATACTTTGGTCCGCTCAATGGGTTTGCGCGGTCAATGTATCCGTGAGCTGAGCGGTAAACTGCCTTCTTACCGTCCAAAAATTGTTGGAGAGCTGGGGACAATTTGTCGTAAGCAGCATATCCCGATACCCACACAGTGTCACCACCAACTTCAGGAATGGCATCATTGTGCAAATGGGTAATACCAGCAGGTTGGAATTCGTGCACCAAGTCGGTGTGCCATTGAGAGTTACCACCAATAGCGTTTTTGAAGTTCAAGTTCAATCCAAAAACTTCCTTGACATATTCTTGCCAGATTACTGAGATACCGTTCAAGTTTTCCCCGTTCAAGGCGTTAGGTACTCGAGGCACTTGAGGGTGTACTTCGACTTGACCCCAGTATTTACCGAGCTCTAATTGCTTTTGTGGCGACAAGTCTTGGTCCTTGAAAAAGACGACAACTCTTTCGGCGATCAAAAGAGCCAATTCATCCTTTTGCTTATCATTCAAGTCCTGTAATTGCAAGCCGACAATCTCAGTTCCAATGTGCTTGGTCAAGTGGTTTACCTCTTTGGCGGCACCGAACAAGGCTTTCTTCTCTGGATCAGCATTAGCACCACGCTCAATGTATGGAACCTCTTTGTTTCTGAGCTGGAAGGCATCATCAACAAATTTGGGGATCTCTTCATTTCTTGGTGCAATTGGATAACCGTTGGTCAAATCGATTCCGTACTTCTCGAAACGCGTTTTGGTTGGAGCTGGAATTCTTTCAATCCATGAAGCATCAGTACCGGTCTTGACCGATTTACTGAAGCCCTGACCGATAGGTTTAAGGGCTGCAAGCTTCTCAACAGTTTCTTGGAAGTCAGCGTTCAGCTGGGATGGAGTAGCAATAGGGGCCATTCGAAATCAGATAGGTGATGAAGTCACTTTAACGAGTTTTCAGTGATATCAAGCACCGGCTTATATACCCTTGAGCCCGTGCTTACTAATTAGCGGGCAGCCACATTTGCTCAGCGGCCGCAGAATGGTGTATTTGGTGTGGCTGCAACTGCATCGGGGAATAATGCGGTTCCCCGAGCGAAGCTGGTTCAACCACCAGCCGCTGAGGCTCAAAAAAAGTGGTTAGGTGGAAAGATAGAACACTGTCTGTACTATCATGGTTAGCCCCAACTTCAACTAACTTAGCTAGAAGTTATTGAGTGAAAAGGGTAACGTTCTTTGACGGCTCACTATCAGTGTGTTATCTTGGTGCAGCTAGTCACGTGCGTAGCCGCTAACTGTAGCCAACCGGGAGTAATCTCCTTGCGTCTAAATCAAGATTTCACGGCAAAACCTTGTTAAATGATTAATGATATCCAACCAGGTTTCAACAAATCAGCCAATAGTGGTCGTTTTTATGCCCGCCTCGGCTGCTATCTCGGCTCACATAGCTGTGGCTCATCTACTCTACAATAGAATTTGTGCCTGCACACACTCGGGGTATGAGATATATTGCGATATTTTTTGTTCCAAGCTCCAAATGGGGAAAAGTAATGAAGACGAGTTTTCTTGTAGAGGGTGGGCAAAGCTGACTTTGAGCTACTGAAATTGCACCTGCAATTTGCCAATATATATAAAGGGGAAGCCATCATAGGCGGTTAAACTTCAAGGATTCCGAGAATGGCCTTGTAAATCTGGGTGGCCCCTTGAGGATTGGAAAGTGGGGACTATAGTGATATTTCATGAATATCATGACACTCATTCAGATCAATGCAAACGGGTGATTGCATAAGTTGCGTCATTCCCTGTCGATTGTATTTTGAGAATTTCTAATAGATTTTGTTGGGATCATCCATCAGATACTTGACCCAGGTAGCCATACAATTTTGATCTTCAAGATGCTCCCATCTCAGAAATTTACCTGAAACACAATTTCCTGTCTTTAAAGGACTTGTTGGACAGTTGAAGTATGGATCGTGGAAGTAACCAATATCTCTAAACCAATGAACTTGGCTAGCGTCAGCAAAAAGCGCAAGTCCGATCAGGTGCACTGGAGCATCACCCCAGCGCTCGTAGTAAAAGCCACCGGCCTTATCCAAATGACGGAACCAACTATCGTAAGCTTCACCACGGTAAAAGTCCATGTCGGCGATCTCGAAGTTCAGCCAAAAGTGACAGGTACTGTAACCGTGAGTGACATCCTTAAATTTCTTATTGTGCTGAACGTCCGTTTTAAGCCACTGAAATGCTCCGTTAGGATTAACGTATTTGTAGTTATCACCTTGATTGAGAAACTTTAAAGTTTCGGGCCACAAGCTGCGCACAGTTTCGTGGATATCATAAAGGTTGATAGCAAAACCGTAAATTTTTTTAGTACCTTGCAAATACTTGAATACATCGTAGTTGACGTCCGAGTAAAATTCAACATCTGGCTCAATACGCCAGTAATATTTGTATTTTTGGAGTTCGGGTACCCGGTAGAAATTTCCCAGGTAAAACCGGCACATATTGTGATACAGAGCCTTATCAGCGTATGCAACATTTTCAGCCTTCATACTAGCAACAGCTTTCAGTTCTTTATCGGGATCAATATGATCTGGCTTATTCCAGAGATTTTCTGGAATCACCACAAAATTCATTTCAGCCTTCAGCAACCGTTGCATCTTCTGCTTAAATCTTTCGGTGAATGGTTGATCATTGATAAAAGTGTATGGGTAATTAAATTTAGAGTTGAAACGTTTTTCGAAACGTTTGATGGACCGGGAGATATGATTAGCTTCATGGTTACGGACTAATGACAAGATGGTTGCATTAGCTCTTTGATATTTGCTTGGATCTTCAGGAGGTCTAATCAGTTCGATGTCAAAATCTTTGGGTTCTTTAATTTCCTTCGAAAGCAAATCCAGGTATATCTTGCCATTTTCCGTCATATCTTCTTCTGGAGTCTTAAGACCACTTTCAAGGAACTTGAATTTGACATTTTGTGGCTCTAATTGGTATCCAAATAAGTCCAAAGTAGAGTTCGACGATACCACAGGGGGTTGATTCTTAAGGTACAGGAAGTCTATCTTCTCTGTAAGCTCTTTGATACCTTCTACGGAACGGGCTCTGGGCTCAGCGAAGATCAAAACAACCAACGCAAGTACAGGGATTGCAAAGAGCAACCGTTTGGGGGTAAACCGAATGCTCATGGTGTTGTTGAGAACGCGTAGAAGAAGAAGAAGAAGAATAAATATTCAAGAATACGATTTCGCACTGCCTGGCCAAAGCCTCGTGGAGATGGTAAGGGGGGCTGATGCTAGACAATTAAGACGGTTTTTGAGATAAATTGAAAGTCAAATTGGTTTCTGAGATAATAGAGAATATGCCTTTTACTTTTACAAGAAGAAAACTCTATTATAATGAGTAATAAACCGGTCAATTATCATCAAGCTCGGCCAAAACTTTGCGATAAATCAATCCCAATTAGGCTCTTAATGCTTTTGAGCGCTGCCGCAACCGGATTGACACCTGCATACCGCTAATCATCATATTGAGTTAAAACACACCCATACACCCACATACCACCTGCATATGAGCTGTTTTTCACTGTAGCGAACCATCAAAGCTTTATCCTGATGCTTCGAATTGTAGCTCTCCGACGCCAAGGGTTATTAGCAAATGTTGTGAACCATCCCAAGATACTGAAGCGCTTTTTATCTTATAGCAGGACCCTTTCAAGCGCTCTTCCAGACCCAGAAGTGCTCTCTAAGTTTAATTTTCCTGCAGCCACGGCATCCATAGACCATGTGTCTCGTCATATCGACTCATTGCTCGATACTGAAGTGACAATGCATGGTCATCTCAACCGAAAGCCCCGGATTATGTCTGTTAATGCATTTGCCGAGCTTCGTGATCAGACGGGGCTTACTCAATTAGCATTGACCCTGCAAACTCCACCAGAAATGATTCAGCGGATCAAGCAGGCTGGTCCAGAAGACGCCGTAGTTGTCACGGGAAAAATCCAATTAAAGCATCCAAAACCAGGAGAAGAGCATTTAAAGCGCTGGGAAGTTTTGGTCTCGTCGTTTCAGATCCTCAATCTGGCTGGTCGTCGAGCTGCAGAGCTTGATAAGCTTAAGCATTCAAACCCGGCTCTGCTTCCTCCACATTTACGCTATTTGCAATTAAGAATGCCCACTCTCCAACAAGCCTTGCGTAAAAGATCGCAAGCCGCTCAAAGTGTAAGGTCAACCTTATCCAGTCATGGTTTTGTGGACATAGAAACCCCACTTTTGTTTAAACTGACCCCAGAAGGTGCTCGTGAATTCTTGGTTCCTACGAGGGTTCGTGACCGGTTTTATGCTCTTCCACAGTCTCCACAACAGTATAAGCAAATATTGATGAGCTCTGGTTTTACAAGATACTTCCAAATTGCTCGTTGTTTCCGTGATGAAGATTTGCGTGCCGACCGCCAGCCTGAGTTCACTCAAATCGACATGGAAATGGCCTTTATTTCGTCACCAGATCAAGTCATGGCAGTTGTTGGCGATGTTGTAAGCAATATGTGGAATAACGTCGGAGGAAAGCCAATATATCATCCTGTAGATAATCATTTGGAGGAAAAGCAACCAGGAGTTCCCTTTCCCAAAATGCTGTACCATGAAGCATTATCCAAGTATGGAATTGACAAGCCCGATTTACGATCTACATTGAAAATAGAAGATGTCTCCTCCATATTGACTCCTAAAAGAGCAGATTTCCCAGTTGTGGAGGCTTTAGTGCTTAAAAATGCTGCTCAAAACCCCAAAAAGCCCAAGGTTCCCGAGGATTTTGTGGCCCAGAAGTCGTACCTGGGCCGTATTCCATCAGTTTTTGCATATCACCGAAAAATGGACTTGGGTAGATACCTCGACGATGCAGGATATAAAGGGTCTTCTGACACTACTGAAAAGCTTGTGAAGTATCTCAACTTAGAACAAGGAGATATTGTAGCCTTTGCAGATAGGGCAGAAACTCCATACGAAAATCCGACCCCTCTTGGAAAATTCCGGCAACTAGCCATCGAAGCGTACCCCGAGAAATGGAGGCGCCAGCTCAAGAAGTCAGATGGCTCCTCACAAAGTGTTGACCATGAAAACGTGTTTGTGGCTCACTGGGTGGTTGATTTCCCTCTTTTCAATCCCAAAGAAAAAGAGATTGAAAGTTCCGTTTACCCAGAGTACGATTTCCTGCTGCTCGAGGCCACTCATCATCCTTTTACCATGGTGCAAACGAGGGACTACGAACTTTTGGCTACAGATCCGTTGAAAGCAAGAGGAGAGCATTATGATCTTGTGCTTAATGGAGTAGAAATAGGCGGAGGTTCCCGAAGAATCCACGACTCCGAGCTCCAGAAGTATGTCTTTGAGTCGCTTTTGAAAATCAATAATTACCGAGATCTTTTTGGCCATTTGCTTGACGCTTTGGCCTTAGGGTGTCCACCTCACGCAGGCCTTGCACTTGGATTTGATCGTCTCTGTGCACTTTTGGTGAGAAGTACTTCAATCAGAGATGTTATTGCATTTCCCAAGAACCAACTGGGCATTGATCCTATGGTTGAAAGTCCAACTCTGGTACCAGAAGATACCTTGGATACCTACCACATAAAGCTCGACGACAGCTGAAGAACATTCAGAGTCTATGCAGCATCTGTACATATGTAAATAGATAATTCATCCTTGAAAATAGTGAATTTAGAGTACAAATCTAGTAAAAGTCTTTTAGAGAAACTCTTCATTTTAGGATTCAATCTACAGCTAATTGATAATCATTCTATGTTACATTCGTGGCTAGAATCTGTTACGTCCACGCTTTTGTCTTTTGGTGGAGTCGAAACTCAGTTCAAGCTTACGCTTGACATACCCTTCTTCAGCCTTCCTGGCACGTTCTTCGTCCTCCTGTTTCTTTTGAGCCAATTGCTCCATTTTGAGCTCAATAGGCTTCTTCTTGACTTCTCCTCTAAACTCCTCTTCTTGAGTCTTAATGGTGGCCTTCCAGTCGTACTTTCTTCGCAAAAATTGTTCCATACCCCAATTCTTCCACACAAGTTTACCGTATATACTTTCCTTTACCTGTTTAGAAGATGCAGCAAGCTCACTGGCAACTCTATCCTTGTACATAGGAAGGAAGACTGTGAATTCCCAAAGTTTATCGACAACATGCAGCCCATAAGAGTTCAAAGCCAACTTAACGATAGAGCCTTGGAAGCGATTAAGAAGACGCTTACGAAGGACCATCTCTGGTTTACTTTCTTCTGGATTAACAACAAGAGAGTTCTCGACAACATGTGAAAACACCCCGTGAAGACACATTTGCTCGAATCTTCTGTCTGGAAGAGACAAAAGGGACATCCATGAGCATTGAACGAACACATTGTCATACTCGAGAAGTTTTTCCAAGAAAAGGGCTCTTCTACGCTCTTCAGCAGTGGGCCAATCGTCTCTGGTGTTTCCCAAAGTTGAACCTTCGAGCTGAAGAGTATTTTCGAAAAACTCTGGAAGCAAGTCTGGCGCTCTGGCATTATAAGAAGGTGCAAATCTGGTCAAAAGTTGATCAATTAACTCCTCACGACGATAATTACCACGGGAGAGCGATGCATCGATCACAGCACGACCCAAATCTAAATTCTGTTTGTCTTCAACGAAAACAAGTTCGGAAAGGGCTGGAATCAAGCTGTCAAGGATCAGCTCAATATCACGGGGCTTAAGCTTCTGCAAGAGAGCCTGAATAATGTAGACACCAGTAGTTGATCTCTTGGCGAGTTTAAGTACACGGTCTTGCATATATATTTGGTAGAGACGCTCGATGTATTTCAAACGGGCTCCACCTGAAATGATGACACCTTGAAGGAAATGAGATCCAACTGGGTCTGAGAGGAGGAACTCGACAAATGCACGTTCCTTGTCGTCTTCTGGACCATCACGACAAAACAACTTACTCCATGCACTTCTTTCCTTGTCTACAAGTCCTTCGACCAGTACCACGAGCTGAAGAACAGGCGATGCAATCTTATGGGAAACAAGCTCCCGCAATTTCTGGGTCTCGTATCCCTTCAATATGCTTTGAATAATTTCACGTAATGAATCTTTAAAGGATGGAGGAGTTTGGAATGAACGGTTGAAATCTTCGTTGTCCTTAATTTCAATCATTTTACGAGCAATCTTGGATTTTTTGGAACGAAGGGTCAGATGAGCTGTTGTGGACAGAGGAAGCTCCCTACCGGCCAAAACAAGGATGAGCAATCTCAAAGTGTGTGAAGCATACTGATGGTCTAACATCTCTTGAATATGAGGGTTCAATTCGGCAATGATCTGGCCAAAGCTGGCCTCGATGGTAACATCTTCCTCAGAATCGGCTCCTTCCTCTTCTTCTTCTTCATCATCATCATCATCATCATCATCATCTTCCTCCTTGCTATCGAGAAATTCCTTCTCGGCTAATGCAGCTCCACGTACCAAGAGGGTTTCCAAAACATGCAGCGCATACTTATGGTGTGATAATGCAACGTAGAAGCCTTTGAAAGCTTTGAAAATGCGCTTTAATTGGCGGTCGGTGGCCCCAAGAATGAGACGCTCGAACAACTTTGAGCAAATTTGGTTGGTAACAAGCTTCAACTCTTTTCCTCTAGACTCTTCAAGAACAGATCTGACAAAGCCAGCCTTCTCCTGTGGAGTTTCGAAAGCATTTATGTTAAGAGTAGACTCTGCCAGTTTGAAATAATCGATATCATTGGCATCGACAAGACCGAAAAAGGTATTGATCCGCAGCGACTCACTGGAATTAGATTCTTCCTTGCCTTCGAGAGGCTTTACCTCATCGAGAGACTCGGCGTCCCTTTCTCTGGCCCTATCCTGGGTTTGTTGAGCCCTTCTTCCTCTCTGTTTAGCCATTACTGTGGAAAATAAATTCTGGCCGCGATGAGATAAAGTGATGTATCACGTGCAAATCACTCACGTGACCAAGTAATTGTAGCAAGAAGTATTGAAGAAGCCACTGATAAGTCCAACTTCACTACGAACTCTTCGGTAAATATGGTTTATCAGGTATATAATGCTTTTGGGTACTTAAAGAAGTGATCAGAATATTAATTGTACCATCTGATCCCGGATTAAAGTCGTAAAGCTTCTAATTGCTCTTTGTAGCGACCTTCACGCAATGGGTCCCGCTCGATTAATCGTTCCACAAGTCCTACCTCTTCTTTTGTAACTGAGGTTTTACTTTCCTCACGTATCCTTTGCTGTAGGAATATCATACCTTTTAAACACCATACATTATCACGGCTTTGTGGGTCATCGTCCTTCTCTAAATCATTCAATTCATCGACAATTTTGAGTTGTTCTAAAAGGAGTTCATGGAAGACCTCCTTGTCGCCCTCCTCACGGAAAAATGGATCAGTTAAAAGCCACTCCAGATAAAGCCATACTGAAGAGTCATCGGCGTCAACATACATTCCAGTTTTAATTAATTCCAACTCATGAGCCAAAATCGATTTTGGTGAGGCGAATTGGACCAATTGCGCCAGATGCTTGGATGACGGTTCTGATGATATTAATTGAGCAAGTCGTGGAATCAACTTCAGTCTCTGGTGCCATGCCGAAAAGTTCAGAATGTTCTTGTTAATTTGCATAGTAGTGTAGGCAAATTCAGATGCGACGCTGTCCAATAATGCTGATGGCAGATCAACAAACGCCTTCTCTTTCATCAGCACAACCCACCGCCTATACTGCCAACCGTGAAAGTTTCGTGAATCTGCTTCAAGTAATTTCAGCACTATAGCCAACTCATAGTCCCAATTGGCAAGCAGGTGTTCATTGAGCTGTAAAAGGCACCAAATACGATGATTCCATACCCAATAGCATTTGGGGTGCCTTTTAAGATAAAACATCACCAACTTCAATTCCTCCTCGAGGGATTCTTTGCGGTCCAACAGCGACGGGATAAGAGCCAACAAGATTTCTCTTCTATAGTTCCATGCAACATAAAGTTCTGGGTTCAATGCAAGGACCTCACCGGTAAGTTTTAAGGTTGTTTCATTATATTTTTGTTGATGTTTGTTGGCAAGAAGTGCATCCACCAGCAGTTTATAAGTGGCAATTTTATGTTGATCCTTCTCGCGCTTGAGTCGTTTTGCCTCTTGCGAGAGACTTACCTTCTTGATTCCGTGTTGCATGAATGAAACAATAGGGTTATTCTATCTGTACAGGGTGTATTCAAATGATGGAGGTGAATCCTTTGGTGATTTTTGGTGTTGCTGCAAAAAATCAAAACTTCAAAAGGACGAGTGAAAGCGCGCTTCAATTTTGAAAAATCAGTGTTGTTAAACAAAGCAAATCTATCTTTAAACAAGATCAATGCCCGATAAATTAGCCCTTAAGGGTTCCGCTAAGACGGTAGCTGACTATTTTGAATTTGCTATCAATAACATTCTCTTCCAAAGAGGAATTTATCCCTCGGAAGACTTCAGAACCGTACGCAAATATGATCTCCCAATGCTTGTGACTAACGATCCCGAAGTCAAAGCTTATATCGATGCCATTATGACTGCTCTTCGAAAGTGGATCTATGGAGGTGCTATTCGTAAACTCATAGTGGTGCTTATTTCCAAACTGACCACCGAGGCTGTCGAAAAATGGGAGTTTGAAGTGGAGAAAACGACTGATATAATTCTTGATGAAACACCTGCTAAGGATAGAATGGAAACTCAACGCGAAATCCAAGGTCTCATACGTCAAATCACTCTGCTGGTACTGTATCTACCTGTGCTTTCTGATGATGAATACACATTCAATGTTTTGGTGCATACAGATCCAGCACATACGACCGTCCCTAGCGAATGGTGCGACGGCCAAGACCACCAAATTGAAGGAAATAACGTAGATCTGGTTCAATTCCGAACATTCCTGACAAATATTCATCAAATTGGAACGGCAGTGACCTATAAGTACCGAGAATAGAGAAAGACAGGATTTTTCGTGCATTTTTTTGGGTAGGTATGGGAGCTTGCATTCACCATGAGAGTTGGACGGCAGGAATAAGGATAAGGATAAACATGAGGTAAAGGAGAAGACAACATAATGACTGTCAGTTTGAGAAAAATCGGTTGGTGGTTCTTACACTTATAGTAAATCGAATAGAGTCTGCTCTTTTGAAAATATAATTATAATGCATCTATCATGGACTAGCTTGATCGCTAGCTTAACTATTAACTTAATTAGTAGCCTGACTGGCTTGGTTATTGGACTGACTGGGCAGGTTATTGGACTGTGTCTTCTTCTTCGCCCTTTGACGCCTTTGACGTTTCTCTTCTCGTACGACCATGAGTTCCTCTTCAAAACGAGGCCTCTTAGTGCCCAACATAAACCTCACCCCACCTTTCTGACCAGCTGTATAATCCCACGGTTGTAAATAAGCATCTTGTCTAAGCCATTCTTTGTCATTACACAGCGCTTGCAGGACAATACGCAAGTCATTGAAACGCAGTTTGAGATCCATGAATTTGAAAACTTCCTCCTTACCAGTCTCTGCATCTACTGGTGGCATATAGTTGTTGAGAACCAGGTAATTGATATTATGCACGTAGTAATCCAAGATGTACAAAATACCTTCATTCACCAACGGTTCAGGAGCTCGGAATACCTCGAAACAGTCGAAGTTGTCTAATTTAGATGCCAAGTTTTCGACTGCTACATCACGATGATATTTATGAAGCAAGCCCTCAGGTTTGATGTTCAAGGTGATGATCAAAATTGCCACTGCAATGGCATGAGGAGGAATCATGAGAGGTAATGGAGTCAGTATAATATCAAATGCCACAAGCCACGCATAGAACGTGTGGACGTAATCTAACTGTAATTTACTGGCGAAATTAACCACCAATTTATCGAGATGTAAGGCGCTCAAACCGGTTCCGTTCAGAAGATCAAACTTTAACACTTGCAAAAGTTTAAATTCTATAGCCATAAGTTGTTTACGTTGTGCTTCCAACAGACGTTGATCCATTTCCTCATTAGTATCTTTCAATTTATGAACAGTGAGTTGGATGTCTCTTAATTTTTTCACGGTATCTTCGTTTTTCAGTGCCAAGAATAGACAGGTCACAGCTATAAGCATCGGGTCCTCTGAGAATTCTTCATCGAATTTATTAAAAAGCCAATATCTTTGGTAATAATTCATAGTAGTAGCGAGAACTCTTAATGGGAATTTAAGTTGTTTGCAGGCTTCAAACAGAAGCTGAAATATCTGGTGCTTCTTTTGGGTGTATGGAATTTTTCTCGATTCTGCAATGGTTTGGCTATGAAAGTGTTTAATTTCTGCTGCGGCGAAATACGGACGACTTACTTGAGTGATACTGGGTGTAAGAGAAGCCAAAGACTCTTCTTTGCTCTGAGTTGAGGCCTCTACTTCTGCGGCCATGGTGAGTTTGAAGGAAGGAAACGAATGCAAAATGGGTTTGATTAAAGTGGGAGAGGTTTCTAAAGTTGAGACTTGATCGGGATTGAGATGGGAGAGTAAACGAGTATATGCAGACCCGGCTCAGCTACCATTAGTGAGCGGAAAATCGCTGTAGCTTAGGAGAAAAATTGAGAAGTGAACACGCTTGGAAGGTTATTACGGTTGAGAGATTGAAATTAGTTTGTAAAAAGGAACAACAATATTCCGAAAGTAAGGAAATTCTATTGGATGGTCAACTTCACATTAATTTCCTTGCAACAATGTTGCGTGGAATGTTACTAGGAAAATGTAAGTGTCTTCTATATGCTCTTATTACCTGCTTCTCCACACCAAATAATTGAACCGTTTTTTCATGCATGGCAAAAATGAGTCGCCCCGGAGCAGAGAGGCTGCACGAGGTACTTCCAGGGTATTAAAGCTTCATAAGTTTAAGAAATTTCCGGGCATATCATTAGAAAATATCCATACGGGTGCGTTGGTGGGGAAACTCCGAACTATTGTTGGCTCCGAGAGAATTGATTAATACTGCCCCTTTATGCTTCATCTCCGGGAAAAGCTCGGAGTTTTTCCCTTGTGGGGCACCAATTGAATAATTAGATAACGAAAACATTGAAAGTCAATTGCTGAGAAACAATCAAACCATAATCATGGTTCAAATTATTATCATCGGACAAGGCCAACAAAAATTTTCTTTATGAACAGCCAAGCCAAACAAAGTTAAGAGATTCACAATTGCATCAACAAACTTAACAAGCAATCATGGCTTCCTGCAGCAATAATAAACGCATCAACAACTGAACCTATATCGTATGAGTAAAATATAAAGAAATACGTAATTCCGTAATTCTGATGTAGAATGTTGTAAATAGAAGATGCGATATCAGCAAGATTACCACTCGTAAAAATAACTACTATTCTAGAGAAACGACAAGTAGTGATGGAAGGCCGAAGATTATTAAGCGATGAAACAGCTGGAACTGGTAAAAAAAAGAAAAGTGAAGCACAACAGTTCATCACTGGCCACTGGCCGAACAAAACGGTAAAAAATAAAAATAAAAATGAAAATAAAAATTCAAAGTTTAAGGTAGGATGAGAGTGTGGAAATTTTAGTGAGGCCTGATATCGGACGGAAATAAACTGAAAACAGAGTAGACGATGATGAAGGAGGAAGACCGAAACCGAAAAAAAAGCAAATTACAGCAGGCTTCTAAATCCGTATAGAATATCCAGAAGTATCTAGAAAAGCACATGGCCACTAGTATCTACTTATCGAATCTGACGCATGGTATCCCTATCACTATGTAATAAAGATCTTGACAGACGTAATCAGTCCCGCCAATGGCCGCTTGAGATGCCCCCACAGCCGCCCGTGGTAGTAATTTTAGCCCGGAGTCTACTCCGACGCTCATAATGCAGTCGATACCGACAACGCTCTTTGACGTAATTTCTTTGAGCAACGGGGGTATAGTGCATGAGACATGCAGGTGCTCCGGCAGAGCCTGGGCCCGCTGAGAATCAACTACTCAAACACCCCCTGTCTACCAACTTGTAAGCCAGTTTACCGTCTAATTATCACCAAGAAATACTCTAAAATTACCTTCAAACACCTCGGAATTACTTACAAACCGTCATCTGTACCCCCACCTTATTTTTCGGCCCGCCTGATCGGTCCCCTCTCTTTTGTTTCCAGTGGGTGACCCCCAATCAGCCCGCCTCTTCCCGATCGGTGCGAAAAAGAAAAGCGACCGCGCTATATAAACACGGCCTTCCCCAGCCGTTTCAACTCATTAACTTAAACATCATGTCAGACTATTCTATTGACAACGTGGTTCCAAACTTCCGTCTTGACGGTAGACTCGCTATCATCACTGGTGGTTCCGGTGGTATGGCATCCGTTTTATCTAGAGCTCTTCTTGCTCAGGGAGCCGAGGTCGCTCTTGTGGACATGCTGGAGGAAAGAACTCTTGCAGCAGCTAACGAAATCACCAAATGGGGTGAAGAGACCTTGAAGGGTCAGACTTTGGGTCTTGTTTCCGGATGGGTTTGTAACATCGGAGACGCTGCACATGTTGATGAGGTCTTCGCCCTGATCAACGAACGTCACGGTAAGATTGCTGATGTGTTGATTAATACCGCAGGATACTGTGAGAACTTCCCAGCTGAGGAATATCCAGCAAACAACGCCGAGGGCCTCATGAAGGTCAATGCTTTGGGTGCCTTTTACGTTTCTCAACTGTTCGCTAGACCATTGATTGCCGCCAACAAACCAGGCTCGGTTATCCTTATTGGACTGATGAGTGGAACAATTGTTAATGACCCACAACCACAAGCCTTGTACAACATGCTGAAGGCTGCAGTCATTCACTTGGGCCGCTCTTTAGCTTGTGAATGGGCTAAATACAACATCAGAGTCAACGTGCTCTCTCCAGGTTACATCTTGACCCCATTGACCCGTAACGTCATCCTGGGTCACAGCGAAATGAAGGACGCTTGGGAATCTAAAATCCCAATGCACCGTATGGCTGAACCAAAGGAATTTGTGGGGCTGATTCTTTACCTCGCCCTGCATACCGCCTCGCTGTACACCACGGGCCACAACTTGGTGGTAGACGGAGGCTACGAATGCTGGTAGAGGAAAATAGAAGAATAAATGAAGGTATGATTTTTAAAAGAAAACACTTATTGAATTATATCATAACGTTGAACCCAGTAAATGGGGAAGTTTACCGCATTCGAGCTATAGACGGGGATACAACTGATAAATGCAGCAATGGTACAAGCTGATGGGTAGGGAAGCACGTTTATTATAGAGTGGCCGGGAAGACTGGCCTTGTACACACAAAATACTTGATATACATATACATTGATTAAATGATTGATTTTTAGTAATATAATTGTAGTAGCATATGATCATTCTAGGATTACGAAGTTCGACACACAGTATCTCATGGTTTAATCCTCAGGCTTTCCCACATGTGCTTTAACAGTTGTTTAAATTTTTCCACATTGTAGTCTACCACCGCCAACGTTGCCTCGGCTTCCACCCCTGGTTCTATCCTTACTAATGCCACCAATGCCAACCCTCTGATCATTTGCTTCAAATAAAGGGTCAGTCCGTTAGCCAAATGACTTACCAGCTTTAAATCTGAACGGGTGCGGCCTTCGTATAGATCTTCCAAGTCAATAGTAATATCGATGAATTCGGCACATACCTCGTAAGTAGGGATATCAACAGGCAGGGAGTCTGTGGCCACATAAATTTTCAGATTAACGTCAAATAAAAACACTTTATCAATAGCCGAATGTTCGACCAAGTTATCCAACATATTCTCCAACAGTGGCAATTCCGGGATAAGTTTTTGTACAATTCTACTGAAAGCTTCATAAATCAGATGATCGAAAATGGATGTCAAATAGAAGGAGACTTGTACACCTTCAAGACCTAAATCGAGAAGTTCATCACCTGTACGTTGCATTATATCACGTTGAGCGTCAATACGATAATCCTCACTAAGTCCATCAATCTTATGAATAAGCACTTCAATATGAATTTTAGGATTGACTTTGTAAGCAAACTCAATGATCATCAGTAAATTTGTAAGCGCGTTAAGGTACTCGTCCTGCGAGTCGATCACGTAAACGAGCGCACCCACTGACAGGAACAACCGTTCAGAATCATAATTGGGTTCGAAATAGTTGAACTGACCTGGCAATTCCATCACCAGAAGGTCGATGAGCGAAGTGAAATGCTCTGCTGTGGGTTTCAGCGTCAGTTCAAGGTAAAGAGTGTCAAGCGGTTGCATATTGTGGAATACTACCTTACAGATGGATGACTTACCGCCTCGGCGAAGTCCCATAAGGAGGATGGTAGCGCTGGAGTCGGCCATGCTGTTGCTGCTTGTCTCGTCTCCGCGGTCTGATACTGAAAAATGATAAGAGTGTGCGCGACGCTTATGGGTTGCACTAGTTAAGTGGGAGACTTCGATTGCGATGTTAAAGAAGATTAAAAGATTATTGAAGAGATGGGAGATGTTGGGGAAATGGTCAGGAGATGTAAGACAGATATTGGAGAAAGCTTTTAGTAGTTATGAGAATGAAGCAGGATTCATAGAAATTGATAATTGAAAATTGCTGGAAGATTTTTATAAGAAAATGTCTTAAGATCCTAAGTGGAATTATGTCTATAGAGTATTGCCTCTTCTTAGTATTCACTTGTATCTACATTCAACGAGAAAAATGATACTGCTATATTTTCTATCACCTCTATTATATTTATGGTCTCAATCTTCTTGGGTCTCTTGGGAAAAGAGATGCTCTTCTGATGTTCTTCAATCCGAGATAGAACATAACAACTCTCTCCAAACCAATACCACCACCTCCGTGTGGGGCACATCCATATCTCATCGAGTCAATGTAGTCGGAAACACCTTCCATCAGTGTATCAACTCCATGGTGCTTCATACGCTCGTCCAACAACTCAGGGTCGTGCACTCTTTGGGCTCCTGACAAAATTTCCTCACCTCTCATGAAGAAATCGTAAGAGTTGGAATAGTTAGGGTCTTCTGGGTCAGGCATAGTGTAGAATGGACGCACGCTCAATGGGAATTTGTCCAAGATGTAGAAATCGGTGTCGTACTTTTCTCTAACAAGAGATCCCAAAAACTTTTCGTTTTCAGTAGACAAGTCCTCGTATTCTCCGACATCCTTACCAGCAGCACGCAACATAGCAATTCCCTCCTTGAATGGAATTCTTACCATCTTACCATCTTCTGGAACCTTGAATTCCTCGACTGGGAATTGTCTACGCACGGTGGCAATCTCGCTGGCATATCTCTTCTTTAATTCAGTGAAAATGAATACGAAGAGCTCGGCCAAGTGCTCAACAACTTCGTCATAGTGCTCTTCGAAGGCCATTTCCAAGTCCAACCCGGTGAACTCGGTCATGTGACGATGGGTGTTGGAGTTTTCAGCACGGAAGACAGGAGCGATTTCGAAAACACGCTCAAAGTCGGCACTGATAAGCTGTTCCTTGTAGAACTGAGGAGATTGAGCCAAGTAAGCATCTCTCTTGAAGTAAGAGACCTTGAAAACATTCAGTCCTCCTTCAGAAGCAGCAGCAATCAATTTTGGAGTGTGAACCTCAGTAAAGCCCTTCAGCATCAAAAATTCACGGAAAAGGGCACAAACACCGGCTTGGATCTTGAAAATAGCCTGGTTGGTTGGAGTACGCAAGTCAATCACACGGGCATCAAGTCTGGTGTCCAAGTTGACCACAGCTCCTTCGGCATCCAGTCTTAAGGCATCCTCAATCAAAATTGGGAGTTGTTCTGGAGTTTCACAGATTGTGTATAACTTGGAGATGTGAATCTCAACGTCCTTGACGGAGGCGGATTTGACTTCTTCTTCGACCTTCTTGACGGTACCGTGAACCAAGACGATGGATTCCAAGTTGATCAGGCCAGCCCATTTAACGAACTGCTTAGAAACTGAGTCGCCGTTGGCCTTAAGCAAAGCTTGAATAGTGGCGGCTTGTTGTCTCAATTGGAGGAACACCATGGTGGCACCTTGTTGTCTAGAGTTATGGAGACGGGCACGGAAGACGACTTCTTTGCCTTCATCGGCAGCGGTAAAGTCACCAAACTTGACTCTTGGAATACCAGTCTTGGACTGAGACTGATTAAGTGGGAGCTTACCGTAGTTCTCCTTGGCTGGGTCATTAGCAAGTCTAGCTTCCTTTTCAGCCTTTTCCTTAGCGAGTTGGGCCTCTCTTTCAGCCTTCTTACGGGCCTTTTCCTTTTCCTTTTCGAGCTTTTTTAAGGCTTTTTTGGAAAGAGGTTGACCATCCTCACCAAGAATAACTTCTTCGTTGGTGGCTGGAGCTGGGGTGGTTTCTTCGAGCTTCAACTGCTCTAATTTTTCCGATTCAGACATGTTAAAGAATGATTTGGGAGTCAGAAAAGTGAAAAGTTGAGTTCGGAAAAAAGGCGCGGCACGACCCTTTATGACTAACCATGCGATAATTGTAGTGCTTAATTCGTTAGTGAGGGATGATGGTAAAAAATTCGAAGCGGTTCCACTAATTTCCACTAAGACGTCACTAAATTTTTCAAATCTGCGCGAAGTTGCTAGTAATCGATAGTGGACTGCTGGTGATCGCTAATGATTGGTATTTATCGATATAATTCTGGATACTGGTTTCAACTCCTATCGCTATCATATACTATTCTGCTATATGTCGTATGTATTAAAATTTCCACCCTGCTATCTATTTACCTGCCTCACTAACCTCCACTTTGCCCTCTTCCATTGCCCTTTTGCGGTCCCTCTTTTCCTGCTTTTCGCGCAAAACCGCATCGCGCCGTTGCATGCCTTCGCTAATCTTACGAGCTCTACGCTCTTCCTTGGTCTCTTTCCTTTCCGCAACTACCACCAGTTCTTGACCAAACATTTCCTTCTCTATACGCTGCTGCAATCCTTGATATTTACGCTCGTTTTCTTCGAATCTTGCATGCGCTAAACGAGTAATCACTGCAAGATAATCTGCACTCACATACAGTTGCAATTCCTGATTCGCACCAAGCTGTCCGATGGGCACATCCAACCGAATCGAAGTCCGCACCGCCACGAGATGGTTACTTCCTATGCCTGATTCTCTATACCCAGAAGCCATGGCAACTGTGTACAATTGTCGGGCTGTTTCTGCATCCCTGCACTTCACATGCAAGATAAATGGCTCATACTTAAAGAGAATATATCTGGTTGCATCTTGAGAGCCTTGCGATGACCCATCAGTAATCAGAGTACCATTGTCAAATTGAAGACCAACTTGGGTCCACCAGCCATCAAGATCTTCTTGATCATGTGTGACAAACAACCATCGACCTTCGTGGCCTTTTGCTCCAATTTGAGGACCCAGCTTCACTCCTTCAAGAAACACCGACACTCTTCCTGAGCACGATGAGGTACTAACCATGTCCTGATGAGCGTTTATTACTTCCATCAATGGGACACATTTCGTGTCAATGGATCCCTTAGGAGATGCATCTGTCTTTGAGCTAGCGATCTCTCGCAATATGTACTCCTTTTTCTGGTCAAAAGCATTCATATTGCCTTGTAGATGCTTCTATTTTTTGAATTTTTCAAGTGCTGCACCTCATTTAATAGAGATCGCCGAAAAAGGAAACTATGAAGAAGGTTGCAGAGAAAGTCAATTATGATGATCCCAGAGAATAAATAATGCAATGGTTCTACATGATTCAATGACGATACAATTTTTGTTCTACTTAAGGGCCTGTGCAAATTTGCTCTCGTCTTCGGGTGTAAATTGAAATAACATCCGAAGCACAGGCAATAAACTATCTCGCTGGTCTTTATGCTCAAAGTACCCAAGCAACACGTTTTTTAAATATGCAATACTTTCCTCTTGTGAGTTCAGTGATGAGCTCACATTACTATCAACGGGAGTGGGCGTAGCAGGTCGCTTTTTCATGTTTTCGGATGCATCTTCTTTGGCCTTGTTATATTGTTGCAGCACGATTTTGTAATTTTTCTGCAACCGTTCAAACTTCTGGTTAGCCTCCTCGTTCAACCGCTTCAATACACTGTTAAGGTTCTCAAATTCTTTTGATCTCTTGGTTTGTGTCTGGAGCAGCTCCTGGAGCGTTTCAATCGTCTTGTAAGCTTCCTTCAACTGTCCGTCGCCACCAGATATATTCTCTTCGTCCCCTTCCTTAATATCGTGTTTAGACCGCATATCAGCAAGAACACCTTCAAGTTCTTGGATCTTGAGCAAATAGTTCGAAGTTATCAGCCTGGCCTCGTCAACTTCTCTTTGCTTCTTCTTCAACAAAACCTGTGTCTGCTTTTCGTATTCGATTCTATCTTCGTTGATTTTGTTCATCTCAGATTTAATCTCAGAAGCTCTAAGTGAAGCCTGATCTTCTGCATCTAAAAGAACTCTTCGCAATTGCAGCAGCTCGCGAGTTCGCTCTTGAAGCAAATTTCTTGCTTCATTGAGATCATCCTCAAGCGATTCAATACGTTGAACTTGTTCTCTAGTTTTCATTTGAAGTTCATCAAATTGTTGGCGAAGAGTTTGAGCTTCATCGGTCGTGCTAGCCCTTTGCTTCGACAAAATGTCAAAACGATTTCTGATTCCTTCAAGCTCAGTGACAACGGCGTTTTTGTCGGTCTGGAGCTTCAGTATTTCTTCGCTTAGACGTTTCTCTCTCTCGAAGGCAAGCTCCTGTTTTGTTACCAATTGCGACTTTTCGTTCACCAAATTCTTATTCATTTCATTAGTTTGCAGAAGCTTCTCTTCGAGGCTAGATTTCAATTCCTTTAACTTGTTCCCTTCTTGCGTTAACATTTCGATTTTTCCACTCAACTCTTTTATGGTCCCATCTTTTTTGGCCTGTGTGCTTTTCATATTCGAGATCTCGAGTTTCAAAGATGCATCATTGCTCTTGAACTTCTGAAGTTCTGCAATACGTGCTTCAAAAGATGCTCTCTCAGATTTGAGTGTGTCCAACTCTTTGTTAAGAGCTGAGACACTTTCTTGCACTTTCTTAGCATCAGATTGAAGCTTTTCGTGCTCCCCTGCTAAAGTAATATGCAAGGATTTGGAGCTTTTTATTTCTTCATGCTTCTCGGCAACGTCCTTTTCGAGCTGCGAGACATTGTTGACAAGGCTAGTAATTTTCGATTCATTAGCTTCAACAGTCGATGTAAGTCTTTTGATTTCTGATTCTTTCTCCTCTATTGTTGACTCGAGAACATTGATTTTATCAAGTTGTTCCTGGTATTCCTTATTATCTGGCTCCGAGCTCTTCTCCTTTTTGGCATATTCCTTTAATTTGTCTTTGGCTACAACCAATTCGTCTCCAAGATCTCGCAACAGATCTCGAAGTTCTTCCACGTCGTCGGTTTTCTGTGTCAACTGCTCCTTGACTTGACGAAGCTCTTGTCTTGTTTCATCGAGCAATTGTTTATCGTTTTGATTATCCCCGGATTGCACCTCGACGGCAGATTCTTGTTTTCCGGTAGCCTTCTTTTTCTTCTTATTCTTTTTGGAAGATTGTGGAGCTGGAGTAGCAGGTGGCTTTTCAGTATTTTCCACTGCTTTATCAGATTTCTCCGAAAGCGTGGCTACTTTAGTCTCTAATTGCTTGATAATGTTCTCGTATTCTTTTTTACTCTCAGATGTCTCCTTCTCTATCAGACTGATGCGTGAGTCTTTGTCGGCCAACTCAGCGTCTTTGTTGGCCAATTGGTCATCTTTTTCAGATACTTTAAGGATTGTTTCTTCAGACGACCTTGTTAAAGAAGCTTCCAATTCCTCAATTTTAGAGGTGGCCTTTGCTAGGTCCTCCTTCAATTTCTTAGATTCATCCGAATCTTTGGCTTTCTGAAGAGACTCTTGTGCTTCTTTAAGGGATTTGGCTTTAAACTTCACATCCTCCAATGCATTAGTTTTCTCTTTCTCGGCTTCCTCTAGTTTTTGATTCAAATCATCGACTTTAGCTTTCAAAGTTTCCACTTCGGCCTCCAATTCTTGTATTTTAGACAAGTTTGTCGTATCCTCTGGGCGAGTTTCATTAAGTTCTTTATGCTCATCTTGGGCACTCAATTGCTGTAACTCTGTTTGGATCAGCGCCAATTTTTTCTCTGATTCTGCCTTGTCATCTTCTAGTTGTCGAACTTTACTTTTAAGTTCAATTTCGCTTCTTTCTATCTCCCCAACCCGGCGTTCAAGCTTGCCCCTTTCTCCTGTTACTCTTCTCAATTCACTGTTCAACATGGATGCCTTCTCTGTCAAGCCGTTCAAATACTCAACCAAGGCCCCTGCCTCCAGAATACTTGAAACTGGAGTACTTTCACGAAGAATTTTCTCGAACATGACTATAAGTTCAGACTTGCGTTTCTCCACTTTGTACGCCTCGAGTAAAACTGGATATTTCTCCTCATATTTGGCGAACTTCTTCATTTTCAGTCTAATGTCCACGGGCAATTCTTCAATTGGGGTTGAAGAACGATCACTTGCCGCAGGAGACTCTGATTTAGATACATTTGATTCTGATTCAGTCTGATTTTCATCTTGTGGCTGGGTGAGATCAGTCGGTGCAGGGGTTGATTTGTGAAGAATCTCTTCGCCATTTTTCAATACTTTAGCGGCATCTGTCGCTCGTCTTGGCCCTCCTGGTACTCCTTCCCCAGCAAACTCCAGGTTTATACTCTTGGCGAGGTCTTCCGAGAGGTTTCGTAGCTTGGAGAACATACTTCGATTTGGTGGAGAAACAAAGATTGAACGCGGATTTATGCAGCAACGATGCAGGATGGGGCGTTGGGAGGTAGTAGTATATCAATAAGAAAAAGAGTATGATATCTTTAGAGATATATTATACTTAATTCGAGAAATGGATCTGACATATCTCAATTCAAAGTTAATTATTGTAGTCGGTGAATAATTCAATAGTGATGTAATCGTAATACTTCGTTGGTTTATCTCGTTAAAAAAAAGAGCCTTCTTTATCGAAAAATTACTTTTACCTTTGCCGATAACCTTCCATGCATATATTTTATACCGCCGAAGTTACCAAAACTTCTTCTTATAATAAACTACTTGAACTATTATTATACATTCTATTATTTTAGTGCCTATACCATTTACATTTTCCCTGAAGGACGTTGGGGACGGGTGGTTTTAGGGGCCACCGGCTCTCGAGGCTCTAAGGCTAAAGATATTTGGTATTGCTGATCAATAGTAGGACATTTGTCAAACCAATTATCCAAATAGCTCTGAATCTCTTTTACTACTAGCAAATTGTATCCAGTACGTCTGAATTGATCCATTGCCAGAACAATTTCATAAGTCTTGGCTCGCTTCAGGAAATTTACCATCCAAGGACGATTCATCAAATGGTCCAGATTTCCGTGTAATACAAACGTCAAATCTGAGAGAACAACTCCGAAAAACGGTACACAAGGCTCTTGGCCAACAAATTTGAGCACATCTCTGTACTCGTTGAAATTTCTCAGCGAATTCATCAATTTGTTCATGTTTTTAAGTCTGGTAAATGTATCAGCAGTCACCATCTTCCACGTCTTTTTCAAACGGTGAATTGGAGAACTATACAATGCCAGAATGATAGCTGTCATCAGACTGTAATTGTTAAGTTGACGTGATTTTTCGGCAACTTGAACGAAATAACGGATAAGCTGGACACGCTTCTTCACCTCTTGTTTACGTAAAATCATGTATGCGACCCAATTAGTAAGTTGATTCAGCGTGCGAATAAATTTAGTAATTGATTCAAATGAGTCTTGAAGACCCAGCTTGCGTCCCCAAACTTTAGCAATACATGCATGCATTGAAATTTCCAGGAAAAGACCAAATTCTTTTATGGCCAATTGCCGAGCCAATTCAACATAATCGATGTCTAAAAGTTTCAACTTTTTGACAAATGACTTGTTCACAAGTGGGGCAGGCGTCCGGGTATTCAAATAAATAGGGACTCTCGCCTTACACACAGTTTCTCCGGCAACCACTTTTTTTAAATCCTCTCTAACATCCTTAGCTATTTCGAGATTCATAACCTGTGGCAGCTCTGCAAACCTGAGCCATTTTTCAAGAATAGATTTTTTATCGAACAGAGGCGTCCAAAATTTCTCAAGCAATAGTCTCATTACCATCAAAACACGTTTTCTTATAGGAGCTTGTTTCTTAGCAATCCATGTATTGTATTCATCGTAGTTCAATCCTTCTGGTGCTTCAATATTAAATCTTTGAATAAGCAATAATAATAATTCATTCAAAGGCATGATTGTACTGAAAGTGAGTAAGAAGGAATTATCGAAAGCAGTATCGTAAATTTCATGATGAGTCAAATGTGCGACTAAAGCTTCCCTCAGTCCACCTTTGATGCTGCCCTTGATATCCATCAACAAATCATATTCGTCATCCCCCTCCAAATACCAAGGAGTATCACTTCTCTTTTTTCCTGAGAAATAGTGCTCTTCACGTTCAACTTGCAGGGCTACAGTGTTGTTTCTTTCGATTACCAATAATTGAACATTCCAATCATCGTGCATAACTCTGGTCGCGTAATTGATGATCATCTCTCGTTCGTCAATGAGTCGTTGAATCAAATGCAAGGAAGTATCAATCTTAGACATCCCATCCAAAAGAATTTGCCGCAATAATGCGTCCAGATTTTGCGAAATTGGATCGCCAGACTTTGGTAAACTACTTTTACAAAGCATGTTTACTACCAATTTGCTGGTCTTTTCGAAAGGGTCCTTCATAACCTCGCGATTATAGAGAATATCATCTTCTTTCATACTTTTGAAGACCTCTTGGTCTTCCAAAGTCAAAGCCTGTGTGTTCATGAGTAAATCGGCAATGTAGTCATGCAATTCTTGCTTATACTCGAAGAACTCGAGTACCACAGGATAGTCAAAGTTAAGGTGCGACTTAAGATTGTTATCCGAATGTTGCAGTGCAGAATCATCTTCTACTTCTTTTTCTTCTTCTTCTTCTCCAAATTCTTCTTCTTTATCTCTGCTTCCTCTTTCTTTTTCTTCAACTTCGTTTTTCTTAATATCTTCCTCTTTCTTGGAAGCCAGGTCTTTAGAGACTTTATCGGACTCGCTATCGATCGATGACTTTTTAATCAAACAGAAAACTGTGAAGTCAAAGGCTTCAATGGTATCTATAAACAGCAGTGAGTAATACAATAACTTGTAAACCAAACGCAATATTTGCACATTACGATCGTTTCGTAAGCTTTCGTTGTAATATTTGTGTTGAACATCAGGATTAAGGTATCCCAACACATCGACGGAAATGTTTTTGATACTATCCGAAAGACTTGAGGCCTGATTAAGAGCATCTTGGTCCAAAATTATTTTGGAATGACGTCCATTTTTCAACTCATTCCCACTTGCATTCAAAATGGGATTACTTTGTATGAAAAATGGATTACACCAATTGCCACCATTGAACTCACCTTGTATGAATCTAGAATACAATTGCGGTAAAACTCCCAGGCGTTCAACACCTTCGTCCTCTGAAGTATCTGACCCGTCGTAGTCCTTCCTTTTGACCACCTTATTGCTAGTTATTTTTTTAAACTTAGAGACGAGCTTTTGCAAGCACGATTTAAGCTTCAAAATATCGAATTCGAGCTGGTCCAAGTACGTGATATCTGATGCAAGCAATTCTGACACCTTCTCCGCAACGTTCAGCTGCTGCGGACTGAAATCAACCGAGCCTTTCGCCCTTAATATTGCATGGTCAGGACTCATTGGCGAGTTTGCTCCCAGACTTAATGGTGCAGTAGCCAAACTCAGTTGTAAGCTCAGAGGTTGCGAGGTGCTTTTATTCAACTTGTCCAAACTCATTCTTAATATGTTGCCCGCCAGCGGGTGCAGGTAGTGCATCATACTGAGATGCAATAACCCGTTAGTATGAATTCTAGAGTAGGCGCTTGCTAACAGGTTGAGTCTTTTTCTGATGGCGTGGTTGTATTTCGTTTTGGTGAAGTCATGTTGAGCTAGATTGCATGCGAGAAATATGAATTGGACGTAGTTGTTGAGTTCCAGAATGTAACTCAGGAAAAGCTGCTTATTAGACACTTGTAAACACTTAAGCAAAAGTTCAAGTAAATAGGTAACCTGATTTTCTAAGTCCTCCCATGACCTCAAGTCGAGAGAATTACGGTAAAACAAGTTTTCGATAGCATATAATGGCTGTGAGAAGTGGTGATAAAGCTGACCACTATTATTAGAACTTAAGGACAGTGCATTGGATGGTCGTTTCATGTCCATATTGTCGCCGTTTGTACCGCCTGAAACCAGTGGTTGCATGTTGGAACCGACCTCATCATAGCCAAAACCCAAGTCCACCACCAGCATATCCTCCAATGTGTGCTGCAGAGGTAATACCATGTTGAGCCTTTTTTCTCCTGGTGGAGGTGAATAAACAGTCATTGGGATTTGCTGGGCGTATACATTGAGCTGCTCATTGTAAAATACATACAGACCGTTGGTGGCGACCTTAGCGACCCATGTGAGGGTTGTATTATGGGTTTGGCGATAATTTTCTGCTAGCTGTTCTACTATGGAAATGTCAAGCACATTAGGCTCCAGACTGCTGTTATTATGAGTTCCCAGGAGAGTAGAGATTGAACCACCATTGTGGGTAACAATCAGCAGAGCGTGTGTCAGAGGGATGTAGGTTGAGACCGATGTCAGATGGTAATAAGATTCCGAAGAATCGGGATTCACATCATTTTTGTACAAAAGCGATTCATGTGAGCCCAGAGGGCTTAACAGTGGGTTCCGCAGTGACGGTTCCGTATCAACCACTTTTGAACCACCAGAGCTTGATTTATTTTGGCTCTTCTCCTTCTTCGACTCTTCGTGATCATCACTGAACAGAACCACGGAATTTTTCCGCAGGTTAGAATTCAGGCGCTCTCCTGTATTCAATTTGCCTTGAAGAAGGCTGGCAAACAGTGGAATCAATACATTGGCCGCGGTGTTGGCGGCAGTAATCAGGTCGACTTCCCTACCTTGAAGCTGATTTAAAAGTGGTTGAACATAGTTCACCAGGCGTACGTATGGACTAGGAAACCAACCTCGTAATATTTCACCTTCCTGAGTTGAAACTACACCATCCCACCATCCAGAGGGGTCCTTAACAAGGACATAGATAGTATCACCCAAATTGAGCGGTAAATGCAGAGGTTGAGTTCCAGGAAAGTCATAAAGTGCTACCACTGTGTCTAGATGTTTAAGCGGTGCCGCATTTGGCGACATGTTTGGTGATTCAGGGCCAGATTGATGTGCCTCTAAGGTCGGCTTTGGCGTGGGTATGGACTCGATGCCCGCCGGAGACGCTTCCATTGACAAAGGGTGCGTTATAGGCGGAATTGAAGAGTTATTTGAATTAATTAAAGGAAGCAATGCACACTGCACGCTATAAGGGCTGGACAAGGGCCGAGGGGGTGGCGAGTCGTTCACTGCTGTAATGGTGCAACCAGTGGGGGTGAAGACAAAATCTGTCAAGCGTTGAGAAAAGTGGGAGTGGGATGGGGACAAAGCGCGGACATGATAGCGCGATGGGAGGCATCCGCAGAAGAAATTAGTGCAATATGGGGATAAAAAAGCGAAGAAATGCGGTGCGTGTGAAAGGGAAAATCGATTAGGGGTGAGTTACTTAGTAAAGAAATAGGGTATGAGTTATATAATAAATGATTGCAATAGATGAATAGATGGAATGTTGAAAATCCATAGGATTTAATTGATGTATAAGGTATTGTGCATGTGAATATTTTCGAATTATCCTTAAACTTGTCTCACTAAAGTGTAAATGTGAAGGTTTTACCTTGTTGAAATTTTCATTATTCCGCCTTTGTTCATTCCGCCCTTCCCTGGTTCCGCCGTGTTTAGAATTTAGTGCCAGATTTAGTCGCAGAATTAGTGAGAAAATCGGCGCGCATCTTACACGCACGCAGTTGTAAGCAACAACGAATAAACTTGAAATACGCATTGACAAGACTACATAGCCGCTAGGTTTGGGCGGGCGGACGAAAGAAAGACCGGAGGTTTACTTGATTTTGTTCCAAAAATACTCGGCAATAACCGGGCCACAGATATCCATCTTTGCTTATTAAATCAGGTGCTATGTGCCCTTATCTAACTGGTACATCTGAGATACATCTGGGACAATTTAGATGGGGGAGGTCCGGGCGAACCTCGCATCAATGCAGAAAATATGAACGGCTTGCATGTAAGAAGGGGTTGGGGGTGCCAAGCTGGATGATTTTGAGCCGTCCCCTTGGACCTTATAGATCAATCAAAATAGCTGATGACAGGTCAATTGCAGTGAGACTAGAACAGGTAGATTCATTATTCGGGTACGCTGTTGATTCAAGGGTATACATCGGAGAAACTCGCGGCTTCTCTTTTTGATTCTCGCTCTAAATCCGCGTGTGCGCTTTAAGGTTAATTTTTTACGAACCCTGCACACTATCCCCTAGCTCACTTGAATAATACTTACGAAATAGTAAATTACTTAATCAAGAACCCACTTTTCTTGTTGTTACTTCGATCAATTCTTTTTTCAAAAATGTTGCATACTAGAGCTCGTAAGTTTAAAAAGGATCCATGATTTCTTCCCTTGTAAAAAACGGCGGCTTTCATATAAATTTAATTAATTTTCCTAGTTTCTAGGTATTAAAAGTATCAATTCAATTTTCGAAATAGACATCTTCCACGAGTCTTCAAAGCAGCATACTATCTCGGACTTGTGATTTTTCTTACCAAGTTTATTCTACTTTCTTTAAAATCGAATGTGGAACTCAATTTGTTGCTTCGGTCATTTCTCTTTCTCTCCGATGCCGTGCATATTCACCCCCAATACTTTAAATTTGCTTAAAAAATGACAGGCAGCTTTCTATTTTCTCTTTGACTTAAATGAATTTAATATCAAAGACACAATCATGAACAAAACATATTTCCTCCATTTTCAATCAATGCTTTCATTTCAATTCGATTCCACATTTCATTTGTTACTAACTTCTTATCCTCTCCCTATGGCGTTCATCTGCATAAGGATCTGAGAGAAGTATCCGTGCATTGCGAAAAAAAACCTTAATATTATAAGGTTCAATTTAACCAATTCATTTACGCCACGGGTACTCATTTTTATCCAAATCATAAACTTATAAATTTGTGATGTTACATTAAACACTTAACAACATATTACGAGCTCTTTCTTACATTTATCTCTTTTGAACTTGTCTTATTTACGGATATTTGAGACTTGTGAGACACTAAATGCCCTTAGAAGCGACGTACTCTAACAAGTCAACCACTCTAGTAGAGTACCCGTACTCGTTATCGTACCAGGCGATCAACTTGACGAATTGAGGCGAAAGAAGGATACCAGCCTTGGAGTCGAAAATGGACGAGTAAGATGAGGTGATGAAATCACTGGAGACAACGGCCTCGTCAGTGAAACCCAAAACACCCTTAAGCTTACCTTCAGCTGCTTTTTTGACGGCAGCTGAGATTTCTTCGTAAGTGGCAGCATTCTTAAGCTTGACAGTCAAATCGACCACGGAAACATCAACGGTTGGTACTCTCAAGGCCATACCAGTCAACTTGCCGTTCAATTCTGGGATAACCTTTCCGACAGCCTTGGCAGCACCAGTGGAGGATGGAATGATGTTACCGGAAGCGGTTCTACCACCTCTCCAGTCCTTGTGGGATGGACCATCAACAGTCTTTTGGGTTGCAGTGATGGAGTGGACAGTGGTCATCAAACCTTCTTCGATACCGAATTCATCATTGATAACCTTGGCCAATGGAGCCAAACAGTTGGTGGTACAAGAAGCATTAGAAATAATGTTTAAATCTTTGGTGTACTTTTCTTCGTTAACACCAACGACAAACATTGGAGCATCAGCAGATGGTGCAGTAATAAGGACCTTCTTGGCACCAGCATCGATGTGTTTTTGAGCGCCATCAAGCTTGGTGAAGACACCAGTGGATTCAATTACCACATCGACGCCTTCTTTGCCCCAAGGAATGGAGGCTGGGTCTCTTTCTTGGAACACCTTGATGGTCTTTCCATCGATGATCAATTCGTCACCCTTACCTTCAACAGTTCCTTGGAAACGACCGTGAGTGGAGTCATATTTGAACATGTAGGCTGCGTATTCAGCAGCAATGAATGGATCGTTGACGGCAACGACCTTGATGTCTGGTCTGGTGAGAGCGATTCTCAAAACGAGACGACCGATACGGCCGAAACCATTAATTCCGATAGTGACCATTGCAATTGAGTTGTAGAAGTGTTGTTTAGCAGGTAAAGCTGTAGTGAGTTTAATTCGGCCATGGGGGGGTTATTATATAGTTTTGCGGCCAAAAGGTTGCAAAATTGTCACCCGATGCGTCGGGTGATTGTGGTTGCGAGCGCAGGGATTTTCGGAGTGCTAAAGATCGAGAGCTTAAGAGTTGAAACAGATTAATGAAATCGGTGAAAAATACTTTAGAAGCCATGATCGGAGGTATGCAATTGAAGGTCAGAATGGAATTAAAAGGATCCCATTACTTGAAGAATTTTAGAGCAATTGACTTTGTAAATCTCAATCCACAATAAATCTTTTAGAACATTCAATTGAGGCTTTTAGTTTGGGGGGATATTTTTCTCACCTCAGAAGGTGCGGGTTGCATAAAAGCATACGTTGTCACAGTTGGACCGCTGCACAAGAGCATAGTAAGGTTGGGCTATGACGCGCCGTAAGAGCATAAAATTTACATAGAATAGGCCATGACACCTATTAACCTGTAATTAAGAGGTAGGGGTATGTCGCTGGAAAGTATTAATTACTGTATCAATTGGGTTTCTTTTGTTCGATGGGATTGAATGAATCGCTAACAACCGATCAAATTCACTTCAATTAGTCAATTGGTCCACTCACCGACACCACTACGAGTTAGTTCTAAGTTGAAATTTTCAGAAAAGGTCTAAAATTATTCGAGAAATAAAGATTGCCCTCTTAATACAGATTAATCTCCTGCCACTATTTCGGATTAATTAATTTAATTTGGTAATAATCTCGGTAGCAATATCGGTTTTTGATATATACTTTGAGACGCTTAATAATTGCGGTGATAGAATTGTTATTAATATGGGCAAATATGTTGCCATTTACATCAAAATCTCTTTATCTCTTTATTTTCTGTAATAAATCTCGATTCCACCACGGCAATGTTTTATCGATACTAGCCACGGAAAATTCAAATCAGAAAAATATATTTACCTCGAAACCCCTAATTTACCGTCAAATACTAAAATTTTTGACCATGGGGCCTAAATTAACAATTACTTTCAATTTCAATCTTATCTTTACCATCCCTATCCTTTTCATCCTCTCCTCTACTTCGTTATCAGTTTTCCTGCACATAAATGTACTAAGAAGGCGCTCGAGTTTCTCCAGCCACAATCACTGGCTACACCCTAATAAAGGCTTCATAATGTCGCTATTCTTCAAAGCGCCACTTGAAATCGAGATCAGACTCGACAACGAGGAAAGCAGGCGCCATGTTGACGTCAAATGCCCTCAGGGTCGATTAGAACGTCTCCCAGTATTCCTAGATGGAGAGTCCGTCAAAGGCTCCGTCACGGTCAGAACCCGAGATGGTCGTAGAGTGGAGCATTTGGGCATCAAAGTACAACTTTTTGGATCCATTGAGACCAATGTAGACGGTGTTGTTAGTGATAGCTTCCTTTCCATGGCTACAGAGTTGGCAGCGCCGGCGCAGTTGACCCATCCTGAAACGTATCCGTTTGAGTTTAGGAATGTGGAGAAGCAATATGAAAGTTATCGTGGTAAGTCTGCTAAGTTGAAATACTACGTGCGTGCGGTGGTACAGCGTAAGCTGGGGCTGGATATAACTCGAGAAAAGGAATTGTGGGTTTTCCAGTATGTGGGGAAAAGCACCAGTCCCGCCGAGGCACCGGCTAGCTTAGGTCAACCCACTCTGGTAACAATGGATGTGGGTATAGAAGACTGTTTACACATTGAGTTCGAATATCTGAAAAGTCGGTTTTCGTTAAGTGATGTCATTGTGGGCCGTATCTGTTTCCTCTTAGTAAGACTCAAAATTAAGCATATGGAACTCCTGTTGATTCGTCGAGAAACGGTCGGAGCAGCACCAAACCAGATTACTGATCTGGAGACGGTTGTACGTTTTGAAATCATGGATGGTGCACCAGTTCGAGGTGAAACTATTCCAATCAGACTTTTTTTGGCTGGATATGATCTCACGCCAACCTACAAAGATGTGAATAAAAAGTTTCTGGCTCGCACATATCTTCTGTTGGTATTAATCGACGAAGACTCTCGGAGATACTTCAAGCAAAGTGAGATCATTTTGGTCCGCGAAAGCGAGTAGAGGGCAAAGCTGCATTCACAAGGCGATTTTACAATGTTGGATAAGAGGGGTTGGAGTTAGAGTTGGACGAATTAGAATGAAATTTTTGGGGCTTTTAGGCTTCCAATGAATGAATAAAACGAATTTGAATCAGTAGAATGGTTTGATGTGAATTGATACCCTCATCTGTAATCAACTCTTTATTTATCAAAATCTTGTTAACTTTACTCTCTTTGTCTGTTTGCGTTAGATAGAAGTTGAGATGAGGAAAAACGTATATGAATTACATATGAAATACGTATAAAATACATATAAAATACATGTGAACTACATAATAATTACATGTGTATCATATGACATTTACGTTAAGGAGTTTCAAAATAACTCCCATAAAACACTTGCAACAAACTCTAGTTTTAAGGCAAAATTGCCAACATTAGAACCCATTTTTTAAGTTGTATAAAACGGACTTCTTCACTCTAAGCAAACCACCACGATGATTTAACATAAGTCCACCATTAAAATCTTCCGGAAATTTCACAATTCAACCCACACAAACCAATTCCTTCCGCACAATATTCTCCATCATCGTAAACATCACCAACTCCCCTCAACTACCACACTTTCTCATCCATACATAGATGTCCCACGACTCATAAACTTAAATATTTTGGCATCTCTACCAAATTTTGCGACTTTCTCCACACTCTTAGGCAAAACGCACCGAAAAATCTCAATCCACTAGCGACCATGCCTGAGGACGACACTGTGCGTCAGTCCCAGACGTCCCAAGTGTCCATTCTGTCGGCAGGTATGCGTGCATTGGTTTATCAACTTCAAGCTTTATATTTGAGAACACCAGTCAAGCTTTTCCGTCCACTGCGTTTCGATTACTTGGCCCATGTCCGAGCCGTTGCAACTCGTCACGGTAATCTTGATACCAAACCATATCGATTTTGGACTCACAGTCTGATCGGTATGCTTGTTAATGTTCTTCGTAAGGAAGGATGGCAATTTATACCGGAAAAGGTGCTACCTCCACTTATTGCAAACCTGGCAACGGGTGTGATCTTATACGCCACCTATTTAACCACGCTTGATTATTTTACCAAAGACCGTGCTAAAAGAACTAAAGAAGCGAAAAACAAGCTGCCACCAAAAGAAAATCCCTACTGGTCGGCTTACCGAGATAAAATCGCTACCCGTGAAGATATGTCCAAACCATCTGCTTCCCTGAAACCGACTACAAATCCGACTCCTCTGCTTGGTCAAGCCACCCGTGCCAGAGCTCAACAAATCATCGATACTCATCCACTCTTTGCCGATACCTTCAGAGCGGGTTTCTTGGCGGGTGCAGTCCAGCTGCTTGCTGCTGCACCTGTAGATGCCATATATACTCGTCTGACAGTGGCTGAAGTTCTCAGCGGTAATCATAATAATTTATGGAGCTATGGGTTATCTAAGCTTCGAGAAATTGGTCTCGTTGGAGTATTTGCTGGGTATTCGTTCCTGCTTGTTAAGGACCTGTTGGGATTTGCGGCTTATTTCCTGACGTTCGAAGTTATAAAGACTCAGGGCTACAGCTTAACTTACCGTATGATCTCGGCGTACCGCAACTTTAGATGGGCATCGGGACCACAAATGGATCCTCGAACAGTTCAGAACGAACAAGCAAAACTGACGAAGCTTCTAAAGACACTGTTTGTGCTTTTGGCCGGTGCATCGGCTGCTCTTATGCTCTTGGCAGTTCAATACCCAATCGATAAGATCCACAAGATTCATTTGCTGCGATTAGAGTTCCTCGATGTGTATCTGGCTGCAACTTTGGGCAAACGTCCGTTCATTAAACTATACTACAACCTGTACCTTGAGACATTTCATCAATTAGTAAAATATCAGCAGCGTCTGGGGCTAGGTTGGGGTGGCTTTCTCTACAACGGGTTTGTTAGGAACGCTGTTACTACTATTCCAGCTACTTCGGTAGCTTTGTTGGTGTTTGAGATGATGCGGACAGAATTAGGTGAAAAGTTGGAACAAGAATTACTCTTGGATGCATAAACGGGAGGATCAAAGCAAACCAAAGAAGGCCATTGACCTCAGGGCCATCCTGAACCGTAAACTATAACTTATAGGTAGCATACCAGCCTCGGTGGGCTGGCTTATTTATTGGAAATTTAATAGATAGATGTATATAGAACCCGTCTAATTACTTTGGACACGCTCCTGGTAGGCCTTCCATCCAGCATCACGATATCTCTTACCCTCTACTTCAGGGTCACGACCCTTACCAAATAATCCACGGCCGACAATGATGACATCCGTACCAGTGGAGACCACTTCTTGCACGGTACGGTATTGTTGACCAAGGGCGTCGCCCTTGTCATCCAAACCGACACCTGGTGTCATGATAAGCCAGTCAAAACCCTCGGATTGACCTCCCATTTCCCTCTGAGCAATGAATCCCACCACAAAGTCCTTGTCGGTACGCGCTATGTCCACGGTTTCCTCGGTGTATTTGCCATGAGCCAACAGCCCCTTCAGAGAGAGTTCTGCAAGCATGAGTAAACCTCTTGGCTCTTCAGTGACTTCTGCAGCTGCAGCCTTCAATCCAGCTACAACACCAGCACCAGTAACTCCATGGGCATTGGTAATATCAGCCCATTTGGCAATCTGATACACTCCGCCACTGTATTGAGCCTTGACAGTGTTGCCGATGTCAGCAAACTTACGGTCCTCAAACACCAAAAACTCGTGCTTTTTTGCAAGAGCAAGAAGTGGCAATACTGTTCCCTCGTAGGAGAAGTCATTGACTGTGTCTATATGGGTCTTGACGAGACAAATGTAGGGACCTAATTTGTCAACGAGCTCGAGAAGCTCGGCGGTCGAGTAGACATCAACAGAGGCACAAAGGTTGGTCTTTTTGCGATCCATAAGGCGCAAGAGACGGGCAGCCACTGGGGCTGGGTGCTTCTCCGCACGAGCTGTGTATGAAAGATTAGAAACCATGTTGTGGGTAGCAGATTGATCCTCTTGATGATCTTGGAATCGACAATTTTTTTATTCGCGATGAGCAAAAACTGGGGTAGATAAGAGAGAAAAATGAATTGATTAGTAGATTGTGAAGCACTCAACAGTGCTAGGATAAAGATATTATCTTGCTGGTATCTACATACAAGCCATTAATGATGATCTACATTAACCTCTTATTGTCTATGATTTGTCTATTTGTCAAACTCATGTTTACGTCTCTTTCTCTCCCTCTTCCTCTTTACCGTTCTCTTCTTCTATTTCAGCCTTGGACTCTGTTGATGCTTCTTCTTTAGATTCCTCCTTTTTCTCCTTTTTCTCATCAATGTTCTTTGGGGTAACAGTCACTTCTTGTTGAATGCGTTTATCCAAAATATTAACTCGTTTCCAGGTCTCCAGCCAGAGTTCCTGCTTGTCCTGCTGCAAGACCTCGGTGGTTTGCAAAACTAACACCGTATTTTTCAACGCTTCCAGTCCTGTCTCATGGAACACCTTATCAAAAACTGCTGCTTGTTTGCTACGGAATGAAACCAGATGCTCAAGAATTGCCAACCAGAATGACTCGAGACTGTCCTTGAGGTCGTGATGGACATGAAGGAAAACCTTGTAGACCAACGTTACCGTATCGACCTGTGTATTGGTGAAACCATCAGTATCAGTCGACACAACCTCTTCCTTCTCAAGTTCCAGAAGAAGCGGGAACAATACAAGATTGAAAATACCCTGACCATCAAGGCCTGAGCTCAATAATGCCTGTTGAAGAACAGAGATGGCGTAACCTCTAATTCCTCGGCAAGGGTTGAAACATTGGTGGGCAAGCGCCTGGTACAAGGAAAACTTCACTTCCGACTCATTAGAAATATTATTATTCTTCGCAATCGCCGCCAAATCTGATGTAAGCAGGATTGATCGTTTGGACATTTCAATGATTTTATCAGGTTCCTCACATTCAGGTTGACTAGCGATAGCAGATAAGGACGAAAGTTCATCCAATAACCCAAGGAAAGACATATAAATGGCGTCGGAAATCTTGTCCGAATTATGCTTGATTATACGATCCACAATTTCAATTATTTCAAATGCTTGCGCTGGCTGGTGTGCTAATTGCCTTAAAATTTTCCAATAGTTGTCTTCGCCAATAATAATTTCACCGTACTCTGAAGATTGACCTAAATTAGAAAGTGATTTGAGAACTGGTTGCTTCCGCACGTCCAAACCGGCCAATTCATTGACAATTGATACAACAAGCTCTTTGTCTTCGGAAGTTCCGATTTGACTCAATATAGTGAGCTTGATACTAAGAACCCTCATGAGACCCTTCTTGGTCAAATGTTCCGTAGAAAGCGATAAAACTTTCTTTTCTAAATCAAAGAGTTCCTTCAGACGGTTCTCATCGGGCCAGGCAGACACCAACTCAGCAATAAAAAGTAATTCACCCTCGTAAAATCTTTTAGTCTCTAGCTGCCACTCCGGCAAAGACTCAAGGAAATACTGTGCTAAAAGAATCTTACCTTCACCTTTTACGCCACCGTCAAAAATGGCTTTAACGTTCAACAGCTTGACACAGTCCATGGTGCTCAAAGTCAGCTCCACTTCCTGGTCCGTTGGCTCAGGGGCGGCATCGGCGTAACCCTTAAGGAAACTAGAGAACGTCAGAAGCAAACCAGCATCTCTCAAAGGCTTGGATCTCAGGATAGCATACCTAGGTTTGATCTTGGGTAAGTCTCCGAAACCGAACTTCTTTTGAAGCTTTGCCAGTGGAATGAACGAGTTCACGTCAAGAAGACAATTTTCAATTAACACCAAAATGATCTTGACAATTTTTTTCCATGCTTTAGTAACACGGAATCCAGTTTTTTTGGTGAGTCTAAAGAGGACCACAGTCAGAATCTGGGCTTTGAAGTCACGGCCAAACCAGACAGCAGTCTCCGATACAGTAATATCGTCGCGGCCATCAACCTGGATTTGCGTCACAGGAATGGCCTCACGATTTGAATTTTGTGTAGATGCAACCAGAGAAGTGGAAAGATTAGTTTTTTCGGTGGCAGAATCATCCGACAGAATCGTCTGCGTAATAAGTGAGGTCTGGTCGGCTAAGTTCAGCAAAAGAGAGTCTACTGCATCGAAAAGTCCAAATTCAACACAGATCAAGGCACACTTATCTACCAGCAGCATCAATCTCGTGATTATATGGTCATCAGACGCCAGGCGGAACACCTCAATAAGAGTTGAGATGATATCGTCGGCTAGAAGGGTAAAAAGAGCCTTATCAATTTGTGGGAGTTCTTTAAGATTTGGCTTTTCGAAATTGCCCTTCTTAGAAGCAATGGTGTTCATCCAGGTGTCATTGAACCAGCTATCAGTCCCATGATGTTCTTCTGGCATAATAATTTCACGGTCTTTGATAGACTGGTAAATTCTAGCCAAGTACCATTCAGGATAGTCCTTTCCGTTACACTGACCACGGAGTTGTCTCTGATATGACAAAAAGTCCATCTGCTTCTTCACCTGAGGATTATGAAGATCAGTATTGAGCATGATGATAGAGTAGGCGAGTAAAAAGACATCGCTTGGAGACGGAATGACTCTTTCCTCATGCTCAAGATCGATGGCGGCTTTACTACCTTCTCTTTTATGAGTCTTTTTGGGGCTGACTTGAGTCGACTCTTTAGGTGATTCTGTTTGAGTTTCCACCCATCTTGCTGCAAATGTTTCAACGATACGTTCAATCATTTGGGATTCTCCAGGTAATCTGAAACTTCTCAAAAGCAATCTTAAAGCCTCGTCGACTCTCAAACCATCAAATTCAAACTGATTCATAAATTCAGTCAATACACCCTTATTGTTTGGTTTACTGAGATGCTCTCCGACAATCTTTTTGTTCAAACGGCCACCTTTATTGTATAAGAACCTTGCAATGGCTGCGTCGTCTTCCGACTCTATAAATCCGCGCTCAATAAGCAATTTCAAGCCATCTTTGGGCTTCTTATCGAATGCGGAGGCAGCCTCTATAAAAGAGGTCTTCTGGTCTTTTTTGCCGAGCGCTTCCACTGCACTGTCATATCTTTTATTGCATCGATCATTAACTGACAGAATGAATTGTAAGATTGCCTCCAAGCAAACTGGGGGCACGGCATCCGTGGTTTCACGTGCAGCTTCAGGAAGCAGTAATTGGCATAATTCTTTCAAAAACTTTACAGCCACATCAGAGCTGTCAAAATCGCAATCAAAGTTGACAAAAAGAGAACTGAAAAATGAGGGAGTCCTGGTCCAGAGTAAAGATATAGCTTCAATCAAAGACTCCTTTGATTGTGGGGTTCTCGACTTAGAAACAAGCTCATTAAGAATGAGGGATATCAGAAGTTCTAATTGAGCTTTTAAGCTATCACCCAATACCACTACCAACGTGGTGAACAACTGTAACGCTTCAGTAAGCAAAACAGGAGAGTCCAGAGTTATAATTATATGAAGTACATGCTTGAAACCTGCGTCCTCGATAAGTCTCATGAGCAGCGGATGCTTAGCGATTTCGTGACCCGCGCTTTCTACGGCAGTATTGATGAGATTAAGAGCAAAAACTCTAGTGCTCTCCGTGTGTTGAAATTGGTTTTCTGGGGAAATCATCAGAACCAAGATGCCCAAAAATTCGTTTATGCATAGGATGCCAAAAGTGACTGTTTCCGGTGGAGAGTGCGGATGTTCTGAGATTGGATGTTCTGGGGCTGGGGTGTCCTCCTTGGATTGGTCACCCACGAGCAGAGTTGTAGATTCGCTGAAATCAGTAGTGAGACGGGCACCAATATCCTGGGCGCCATCAAGGTTGCCTGGGAAGCTCATACGCAAATTGGATTCACCTTCTATGCGACCCACAATCTCGAGTTGACGGAAAATGCGTTTCAGGATGTCGGACATACTCATTTCGGCGGCTCTACGTAAGACCTCAGATCGTTTCTTGTTACAGGCGAGCCTTAAAAAAGTCTGTACTACTTCCAGTACTGTCTCATCGGGAAGGAGCAGCAGAAGTTCCAGGGACATTACGGTTTCCACGAGCCTTAACACGTGGAGTAATACCGCGTCGTCAGTGGCTTGATCGCCAGCCTCAAAACGGCAGTGAGTCAACAGGGCCATGATCTGTATGACTGAGTTCTGGATATTAATCAGATGTTTGCCAATCACGTTGTATTGAAGGAATTTAGCAATTGCCACAAGCGCAAGGGAGGTGATATGGCCCAGAGTCAGCAGCAGCTTGATCGCGAGTAAAAATGGCTGCAACACCGTAAGGGAGTCGATTTGAGAAAGGTCTTCCAGGTCAACAAGCATAGCACGGAGCTGGAAAAACAGTGAAAGTAATGGTGAGTCTTCACTGACAGATCTTTCGCTTCTTACTGGGAAAGGAACCCTATCTTCATCATCATCAAAGAGATCGCCTGCGCCTAAAATGGCGGCCACGCCTGATGAAGCCCAGCGGGCCAGCTTTCGCATTGCCGCCAGCAAAACCATACATTCATGGATCACGAGCGTCGCCGGCTCGATTGCAGCTCTTGGAGGCCTCAGACCTGACCAAACGGTCGCGATCCCGTCGTCAAAAGTGGACATAGCTACGTGTTAGTATCAGAAAGAAAGAAAGCAACAAAACGCGACGATGATGTGGGAGCACCCGCACACCCACATAAGGCAGGAGAGGTTGGGGGATCAATAATATGGGGACTTTAAGCGTGATTATGATATTCATTTGAATCTAGTAGTTTATAGATGATCTGGATAGTATTACTGCTAGTCAAACTTTGCAATTGTATAGATATACAACAGAAAAAGGTGATCCTATCATTAGCTTTAAACACGTTAAATTTTGCAGCTTACGTTAAAATATTTAGAGATGCTGCACAGAGATGCGTGAGAATCAAGAGAGATAATGATGGGGGCTAGTTTCATAATTGTTGAAATAGATGAAAATGGGATAGAGTGTGTACGAAGTTTTATTACACCAGTGAATTACCTCATCAATTTAGATCATAGGTTTATTTATTACACAGGAAATTCCCCAAGAGTACTGGCCATTTGCTTACACTTAATCAAGTTTTCTAAATAGATTTGTTCTCTCGGCTGTAGACTGCTGTTTCGGGAACCGCGTATGATCTCCAAATGAGATCAATGTCAACCACCTACCCTCTATATCGAAACCCATACAAAAAGCAACTACATTTAAGCTTTTAAATTCATGCAAAGCGTTTGACGGCTAAGCAATTTGACTATGTACATTAAGTATCGGTAGGTTTCATGATACCAAAAATTTTATTAGTTCCCCAGAGAACGCAAGGTTTCAACACAAAATAGAAGACCGTTGTTGGAATCAATAACGTTTGAAATTAGATGATCCGACGATGATAGTCCCAGTAACTTCGCCAAGCCAATCTCCACTCCTTACGCTCCAATTTTGGACTCATCAAGTCAAAGTCTGCAGACTCTAATCGACGAAGGTACAATTTCGTAGGAATACCAGTCATCAAGGGAACAAAGAGCACATCTGGAACACCTCCACGCCACTTTCTAGCAAATCGATTCAAATATTCGTCCAGCTGATTTTCACTGATTATCTGTTTAATCAATTCACGAGCTTGACTAAATTTTTGTCTTGCGGTGAGAATATGATCGTTGGCCACGACTGCAGTATCGAAAACCACATCCTTCAAACCAGACTGCAATGAATTATCGGCACCATGCCCCTGAGCAAATCTCAAGAAGTCTTCTTGTGACACATTGTGCTTAGTCATTAAATCCTCGGGTAAAACTACCAAATTCTGATTTTGACCATAGTATTTGGCACCCAAAAGCATTGCCAGTACCGCTGTTGCTTGACCCAAATGAGCTGCTATTTCCAGTACAATTTGCTGAAGTTCAGGTGAGTACTCAAGTAACAGAATTACCAGGGGACTGATGTGATCCAGTAAAAGAGCTGCTTGAACGACATAACTCATCTGAGAATAAGTTCCCTCACCGTATCCACAAATCGCTGATGTTGACGCAAAACGTCTAGTGTCCACGAAATGTTTACGGGTTTGCAAATATTGGTGGAATTGGGCAATATCAAGCACGACACCGTCTCGCAAACAATTCCGCATAAGAAATGCTATTGGCTCATTAATGGCTCTATCCAGCTCTGGATCAGCAAAGACTTGGGCTACTTGATCGCTCCAGAATTTGAATTTGAGATCACTTGTGGTCACTCCAAGGGAGGAGTTGAGCTGTGCCAGAGCTCGAGATGCACGTCCACTATTTGAAGGCGAAATTTTCAGCACTTCAAGGGCAAATCCTCTTGCTGCTAAAAAGGCATCTCGACCAGGTTCAGGCACATATTGCGCTAAAAGAAACGAGGATCGATCGTGCTGCTCTAGAAGCAGTGCCACATTTGTTCGAGCAGCCGCAAGCTGTGCTGAGTAGCCCATACTGGAGGCATATCGTACCAGCAAAGCCTTGTTGCCGAACTTCATCATGCTTCGAAACCATTGAAAAAGATGCACCACACTAATCAGATATGGAGGACACTCACACGTGACTAGTCACGTGTACGAACCAATCAGCATACCAACAAACTGGGCATACCATTCTTTCAGTGATTTAAGACAAAAGTGATTATAGATTACTAGATTTCAATTTCATTCTGATTCAGATACTACTTGAAACCATTCTTTTGGTATCTTTATCAAATTCGAAGGTCATTCAAGGTATAACTTCTACCCCACAAATTCGTTGAAGTCTAATGCACCTGCCATATTATGAAATGTACCAATTGGACTTACTTTCTTCACCATTCGATCCCTTTGACACTGTGATCGAGCTGTCACAAGTGTGTAAATCAGGTACCATTATGCTGCTCTTAGACGAATATCTACTTTGTTCGACCGGTTGTCAGTCGGTGTTTTCTGCTGCAACTAGTAAGTCTGATAGCAAGGTACGGAGCCATTTTCGACCTAAACTCCAAGATTCTAACAGTCAGACTGACTCAGAATTGGAATCGGAAAGATTTAATTTGGAACTCCATGGACCTACAAGTTCTCAATGGTCATTCAACCACGACCTCAACTCTTTCGTTCAGTTCCAGGAGAACCTCTTTAGGCCAAGACATACATTCCGTAGAGACTCGACCCAAAGGGCAAAACGATTGGGCGATTTACTTTTAAAGTCTATATTCAGAACTCATTAGATATGAAAATGAACAATTCTACATACTATTTTGTAAAATTATAAGCCACTCGATCTCGTCTCTGAAACTTTTCTCGTATCTTCGGATTAATCAAATATATGTTCGCTGCAGCTCATCTGCAGCAGTCCGAAAAATTATTCCGCTCAGCAATGATTATCGAAGAAGAAAAACCACGCAAGTACCTCGATATAAGTATCGATGGTAAACCTTCAGGCCGATTGGTATTAGAGTTATATACTAATGTTGCCCCACTTGCATGCGACCGCTTTTCAACCGTTTTTGGCCGTCTCCCACACACCTACTTCCATCGGGTCATCAAAAATTTTGTGATTCAAGCTGGAGACGTCGAACACGGATCGGTAAGCTCAAATGTTTACCCTCCTGAAGATCTTGGAACGGGGAATGTAGGTGAGGAGTATGCAGATGAAAATACTATCGACCTTGATAAGCTGTTTTTGCTTTGTCTGGCCAATTTTGGTCGAAAGGACTCCAATGGGCTGCAATTTTTCATCACAACTGGTCCCCAGCCTCATCTCAGTGGCAAACATTCAGTGTTTGGTCGCCTTTTACACGGAAAATCGATTGTTAGAGATATAGAGAAGGTGAAGACCTCACAAGAGGGAGTTCCAGAGGTTCCAGTTGAGATTACAGGTGTTGGTGAATGGATCGAAGGAGAACTGGAATTGCCAAATTTTAACGCCTGCTATGATCAAATTGGGGGAGATGTTTACGAGGAATACCCAGATGACGACACAAATATTGATCATGAACTGCTGGAAAGTGTATACAATGCATCAACCATCATAAAAGAGAGTGGAACCATGCTTTTCAAAGCCGGTAGGCTTAGAGATGCCGAGTTGAAATGGAGAAAGTGCATTAGGTACGTAATGGAGTATATACCCGATCCTGACCAGGAACCCGAGTGGTTCGTCAAATACAACGCATTGCGGGCCAAGTTGTACTTGAACTTGTCCATGGTGTATTTAAAACAAGGAGAAGCAGGTAAGGCGGTCGACTTTGCTGAGTATTTATTAGATTCGGATTACCCCGTGCTGATACCAGACAAGGCCAAGGCTCTTTTCCGCAAAGGGAATGCCTTGATTACCTTGAAAAAGTATGATGATGCTATTCAAGCATTGAAAGAGGCAGACAAAACGGTGCCAGCGGATAAGGCGATTGAAAGAGAATTGGCCAGAGCAGAGACATTGAAGGCGGAAAAGAAGGAGAAAGAAAAGGCCAAATATGCTAAGTTCTTTGCATAAGACGGTTCTCTTGTATTTATAAACAGTCTATAAAGAATCCCCCATAATTACTATGTATCCTTTTCATGTAAATTAGCCTATCTATCCATATATCCTACGCCATGTGATGAACTAGTTTATCATCATTTAATGCAGTGGGCAGCGCCCGGGTATCATCATTCTTTAGCTGTGATCTATTGTAGATCATTGGAGCCTTCATTTGGGTTGGAGTCTGCAGATCTGGGTGTCCTCCTAGAGTCTTGGTCAGAGCTGCGATCATTAGAGCCCAGGGTAGAATTTTCTGAATTTCCGAACTCATCCCAGTCCGTTTGACGACTCTCTACACCATCCTGAGTACGTCTGGAGGAAACCCCTGAAGGAAGAAGGTTCTCCCCAACATCATTTTGGCGTCTCAAGAAGGAAAAAATCAGCGAGAGTACCCCGTCGGAGGACGAAGAAGGCAGCGGTGTTGGCCGGGGTGCCGATCCTGCGGGCGTTCGTGAGTAAAGTCGACGCCAATTGGTTGTGGGTCCCGCCCCAGCAGTAGCAGTAGAGGGGTTGAAAGTTGGCGGAGCATGCAAGACCGGGCCGAGCCCGCCGATTCTGAGCGGAAGATCGTCAGCCAAGATGGGACGGGCCGCCTGAGGGGCTCCGCTGGTGCCGGCGGCACCGCTAGTATCAGCATTACCATCAGGGGAAGCAGAGAACATCAATAACAGCCGGCTAGCGGCACTTTGGGTCATGCCTCCTGAAGGCCAATTTCTGGTATCGGCCAAATTAATGAAATTGGTCGGAAGTCCATTTGCCAAATGTGAGCCTCCGGCAGCAGCGTCTCCGGCAGTGGCGGCTTCGGCTACAGAAGCACGGCATAAGGGACACGAGGTGTGGTCCTTAAGCCATTCGAAGAGACAAGACTTACCGAACACATGGCCACAAGGCATCTCCATTGGAGTGTGAACCTCTGGGGCCTTAGTCTCACTCAAAAGCACCTTTTGCAGATCGGCAGATGCTGCTGGACGGGGTGAAGACCCTGAACGTTCATTATCCGGTGCAGCAGAGCTTTCCCGGCGAAGTTGAGCCACTCTCTCCGCCACCGGCGGGCGCTCGCTTGGGTTTGGCGTCGAGTCTTGAGGTTGTTCGGGCAGGATTTTACGCCGCTTTGCGGGATTATTATTCGATGTCTTCGAGTCTTCATCACATTCTCCGGTTGATTCATCGCACGGGGCGGAACGCTTGGCTGAGGGCTCTTCAGCTGGAGTATCATAATTCTCGAAGCAAATGGAACAGCTGTGACCTGCGAGCAGCTCGAGTGATGGAGTTGGGAACAGGTTAAATTTATCCAAAGTGACGCTTTGAGACTTTTTGAAACCATTAAGAATGGTCAGATATGCAACCTGTGTGGCCAAGGCTATTATTTCTTGGATGGTGTCGGGTTCTCTATTTTCGGGAGTGTTAGGGAGAGACATGACGAGCGAGCCCGATCGGTTTGGCAGGTCTGGATCATTATCATCGCTAAAAACGTAGCTTACAGTAATAATTATGGCACCACCGTCTTGTGAACGTTCGATGGGAGAACTGCGGCTACTGAACATGTCCATAAACAGCTGGTAGATCGAAGACGGGCGTGGCGGGGCTGGAGACAGGGTCAGATCTTCTTCTACGGGGTCCAAAACTGGGCTAGGAACAGGCTGATTGTGGGAATTTTCGTCTGTAGATGAGTCTCGATCACCTGAAGGTGTTTCTCCCGAACCGGGAGGTCGACTAGGCGAGTTGGGTGGTGGCATTATGGCGTACCTCCTTGGTCTGGGGGAGCTTTAGAGCAGATATTTTTTGCATTCAATACCTGACAAATCATGACAGGTATGCAGGACACGACAAGATCAGTACTAATCATGGAAGGGTGTGAGAGAAAAGACAAGGAACTAATTTATTTGGCCCATGACATATATTTATGATTATTCATGATAAATGTATAGAAGATAAAGGAGAATTTCTTAAAGTAGTCCGGAAATTATTCGGGTCTATAATACCTCATTTGAACTTTTAAAAGGTATCTTAACTTTTTAAAGGCTATCGTATTTGCTCGCTTCTTTGCCCTGAATTTGTCCCGGATAAGCGGCCGATTGCGTCGGCTAAAGTATGATTGGGCTTCCGGTTAAAAGCCGACCACCGCGAGTTGCTGCGAAGTTGCTGGCGGGGCCAGTTGATGTTTTAAGGTGTTAATGTGCTAATTTCTCAAAGATAAGGATCATTGACAGTATATGGGATGATCATTCATTGAGAAGCACGAGTTGTTGTAAGAATGTTGAAAGAATGTTGAAAGAATGTTGAAGGGATGGTTGAAAGAATGGTTGCAACAGATTTCTTAAATGTGCGACCTTCGGTGGGACTCACAAAATCTTTGCTAGGGCTTATGCTGAGCATCTTGCCCAAGAGGCTGGACTTTTCTATTGTAGACATTTGTTTTTGAGATCTTAAGCAAAAATTTACAGTTTGTTTATCACGTATATGTGATCTCTTTGTCTGAATATCACCTTCTTATTTCTTCCATTTCTTTATTGGAAAATAATAACTTTATCTGCAATGATTTGAAATTTCTTTCATCATATTTTGTAAAGAAAGATCAAAATGTCAATCTCTCATAAATCAATAAGTGTGTTATAATATTTTCTCTTTCGTTATCGCTGCAATTCTAATTCAAAGCAGTCGTTAATTTGTATCATTTTTTTAATCATTTAACCGACTGAAGTCTGATTTTTTTTGACCTCTCCTCGCCTCCTGGTCATGAACTTAATTAACTTTCCTGTAATTCGGCTCCGCCGAACATTGCTTAAAACCTACAAGAAATGCCACGATGCTCGTCTTCTTAAATCCCTTCCACATATTCTGTCATCTACCCCTCTACTTCTACTTCAACTTTAAATAATGTACAACACAACTAATGTGTCCTTGGTGCTTATGCGTCCCTAAATTTCACCTTATGTCGATTGGACGAAGCACATTTGATCCCCGGGAATTCTGTACCACGTCGGTAATATACTGTGAAATCAACTCAGGAGAAAGGTCGATTCCACAACATTTGTCCATATACAGCTCTATCAATTTCCCGTCGAAGATAAGATCATTGGTTACAGCGAGATCCGACTCACTGTTCACAATATACCCGAATATGTCGAAAAGCTTCTCCATGTAATCAAGAAAACCGTCCAGCAGCCCAAATATCGTGAGAACTAAAACGCTATCGTTGGGAATTTTTTGCTCCATCTTTTCCATCATTTGGTCAAATTGAAAATCCTTTGGGTCTATCAATTCTTCTTCCAACTCCATCAATGATTTTATCATTCTCATTGAAGAAGCAAAAAATGGTATTTTACTCAAAACCGTTTGATAGATGCTCAGATCATAAAATGTTTTATATACAGCAGTTAAGTCATGTTTGATCTTATCAAAGAGCTTTTTAAGGTCAAAAGCCCGTGCTTTACGGTCGAGAAATGTTCTAAGTGCAACTAAGAATACTCCTTGAAGAATCATGCTGTAAATATTGTGCTTGAGTGCCAACAATCCACATTTTTCGTTAATAATGTCAACAGGGTTTCCTTTCCACTTGAAGGATAAATAAAGATTAAACAACGAAACCTGAGTACTTAAAAAAGAAGCATATCTTAATGAGGGAAAATATGCCGTCTCTACTCTTATGAACAGAAGCCACCTTAAAAACACCAACATGGTCAATTGATGACGAGCCAATGTTTGAATGTCTTCTTCAGTAACCTCTGAAGCGATACCAGATGAGAACTTAGCTGAAACTTGTCTTGCCTCTTCAAATGTCAATTCTCCAATGGCACCATAGAGCAGCAAATAACGTCTAACTAGCTCATCAAGTCGTATTGTTGGTGGGAGTTCTTGATAATAAGTACCCCATGCATTGATTAAATAGCCGGTTAAGTCTTTACGACGAAAAACCTCTTCTTCAAATGCCGTTTTGAGGATGCGGTTATGCGGGATTACCGAATCTTTCAATTTTGAAGTGGAGAATAAAGTCCCATTGACTTCAAATTGCAAGTATTCGATCAAATATCCCGGAACTCGAAGCCAAAGCCTCAAAGCCTGCAGATTTCCCAAATCGTCTCTGTTCTGAATAGCATGCAAAAAATCAGGCGAATTTAAAACATCTGCCAACATTCGATTGAACTCTAAATAACATTCCTTGATCTTTTGAGTCCACAGGTAGTATGTTTCTAACCCAAAATAAAAACGGACCCCAAACGATGTATCTTCAACACTCGAAGTTGTCGGAATCGAGTCTCGAATCCTTAAAGCACACTTTACTCGTTTATCAGCCATGACGAGATCTGCGTTAGCAAGCATTTCGCCCACAGCAAGCATGACTAGCATAATTGCTAAGTTTTTTGCTGCCTCTTTTGTTATGGATGCAAACAATTGTAAAAGGTGCACTGTCTGCAACATCAGGTCGACGGATAATTCTGGACCATCATACAAACAAGCAAGTGAATCTGCCTTGAAGTAAAGGCCAAAAAGAATACGACAACGAGCTTCCGGGGGCAAGTTTTGGAGAATCTGCTGGATGTCAATTTGAGAAAATTCCACGAGTTCTTGCTTATTCTGCGTAAGGGCATTACTTCCCTCTGAAATGTTTGCTGTTGAACTCGCCGAGTTATTATCTGTCATTGATGTAGAAATTGTTGATTTCAGCAAATCAACGTTGGTGGACAAATTAGCCGGATCTTGTTTTATCGTGATGGTGGATTCCGAAGCCAGAATATCTTGATCGGAAAGCTCTGGGTTAGCTCTATTCACTACAGGGGGAAGAGCCATAGAAGGAGACTGATTGATCACTTGAGAAGATATCGGCAGTTGTGAAGGTACTGGTTTCATCGAGATCATTTGCTGAATCTGTGGCAGTTTAGAAGCCACAGATGATGAGGTATCGGCAAAAGGAGTAGATCTTTGAACCATGGGGATCAGAGACATTAATGGCTGTACCAAAGGCAAGGACAGGGCTCCTTGTAATGTAGGGGGGACATAGGATGCCACAGATGAAGTATGGGGACCTAAAAGTTGGCTTGGAGTGTTGATTTGCAGCTGAGCGGAAAAGGCCGGTGAAGGAGGATATTGAGCCACGTAACGGGGCTGTAAAAACAGCAGTGCAAGAGATGGGTACCCAGATAGTGGCAGTGGTTGCAGAGGCATCTGAGCTAGTCCATGGTTTAATTGAGGTGGGATTTGGGCAGATATTGGTGCCATTTGTGCCGAGGGTTGCGGGAGCAGATTGTGGGGTGCGAGATGTGAAGGCTGCGCGGGAATAGGTTGTGATTGTATAGGCCTAGAGGGCATAATATGCAAAGATGAGGGTGATTCATAGCCTGTAGAGTGTCTTTGGGCATCTTGGGACTTTTTAAGCCGTAATTTTCGACGTCGTTCATCTGCTTTCTGACGTTCTTCTTGTGATGGTGGTTGAGCCGGGTCGACAAGACATTGGGAAGCTCGATTGAACTTGATACATGGGGTACAAGGACCGGCTAAGTCACATTTGATCTTGTGAAGTTTACAAGGACCACACAGGTAGCTTCTACGCAGCCGCTTAGGCTTTGGATTGACCATGGGCAGCAACGGGGGCTGGAACTTGAGCAAAGAGAAGCAGGTCGGCGGAAAATTGTTCGATTTGACGCGAGTGACGATTCGGGCGATGCCGCGCAGGAGAATCGGAGAATAACAAGAGGAAAGATTGAAGATACGTATCAGTGAAATTAAGCTTGAAACGGTAGAAATTAACCGAGGAAGAAATAGATACACTATTGGATCATAATAAAATTGAATCATAATTGTTCTGATCTAAGAGAAATCAGTCCAGTTCAGCGGTAATCATGCGCATCATAGTGAAAACTCGGCCGTAAGGTACGCTGCGAAGGTACGCACCGAGCGTCGAACTTTGGCGCGGAGGAAAAACGGTCTGAGATTTGGACCAGTTGGTGACAATAAGTGGTTTAAGTTTTGAAATCTGAGAGGTCGTGGGAAAGAATAAGGAGTAAATAACGCTAAATCATCAAAAATCGCAATCAATGCACCACTTTTTTTCGGTTACTTCAGGAATCCATGTTTCATGGCTATGGTACACTGGCGATTTTTAGCCACCGCACCGTGTGTCAAGCTCGCATCCTGATGATTGCAGCCAAGTGAGACTAGCGTGCGGCGCAGGGTCTCGCGCGAGCAAATTCAAATGCTTATGAGAAAAAGATATCTTTGTCGAAGGAGCAGGAGCCACGAAGAAAGCTATGGTTTGTAGGATTAAGTTAGTATAAGGACGTCTATCTTATTAGAGTATTTATCAAAGTAAATATCAACTATCTACACAAAATTTTAAAATAAACTATCTTTAAAAAATAACAAACTATCAACCCACAATTGTTTTGCTATAGGCCTTTTCACAGTAAGCTCGGTCTCAAGTGCTAGACTTCCAAAAAAAAAAAAAGGCCTCACCGGCAGATGCCGCAGCGAAATCAAAGACAAATCGTTCTTTACAAGGATAAAAGTCTACAATAAGATAGCTCCCACATCTCACTCCACCAAAACAAGGAAAAGACCGTTAAACGGTTGACATGTAGACATCTGCGACACCCAACGCGGTCGACATGAAAAACTCAATGTCCGTTTGTTGTGCTCACCAGCTTTGCTCATCCGTTGCACTGCGTTTGACGTATAATTTGCTGTCCGGCGGTCGGCCCGACATGAGGTAACTGCAGCCGTGATTTCTGCCGCTTCGACCCGGGCACCCACACCAAGCCTAAAAAGTACCGTGAAACTGGGTTTTTTTGGAGGTTAAAAAGGGGTTATCGAATACGTTGAGAGCCTATTTTTTCTATTCCTTATTGGTTCTTCTTTACCAGTAGGTTAGAGCCCCGGTAATATCTATTCCTCTCAAACTGGAACGTGCCGAATATTCAACGTACACCACAGTTACTTTTTGCCTCATATTTGATTGCTTCTTTTTCTAAAAGGCGTTGAGCCGTACATAAGTCTATCGTATTGCATTACATTAGGTGATTAATAGTCCACATTCCCTTGCAGAAGTGGTAATATTGATACCTACCTTTTAATTAATCGAGTGGTAAAATTTAGATTTCTTTCGAACAATTTTATTTTTCAAACGTGCGTTCTTTCAATATTTTTAAGTTTCTATTATCAATTGTTTCCAGCGTTAGTAACTCAGAAAGCTTATTTGATGAGACGAGATAGATAAACCAATTAATAATAAAAGCGGGGGATAAATTGAGGTTGATTTATTGCAAATTGAATCATTCAACCTTGAAATTTTGCGTTTTTGTTCAATCATTACAACCGGACCAATCTGGACTGGACCAAAGAGGCTTTCATGCCGTGAAGATGCAATTACTAAGCCCGGGTCTCTTCTGTTGCCGTCGCCTTATTTATTTTTATTTTTATAATTATTTTTTGACCAGCACTAACCACAAAAAAGTACTACAGTAGAGACTAAAGCATTAGGCACACCCCTCATAAGCGAAATGGCATTGTCGTGAAATTCAGTTCGCGGAGGTCGAAAAGTGAAATGTTGCAGTGCCTTGTTGACGGTTTCTATAGTATAAGTCTCGAGGTCAACTTCGGTCCAGAAACTTGATGCACCCAATTCCTACACATCGCCCTGGCCATACAAAAATACCATTTTTGCGTGTAATGCTCCGAATCCCACATCGTTAGTGCCGGTGCTCCACAGCGTATACACCTTCTTTGAACCGTCCACTTCATACTCAAGTGTCGTTGGATGGAACTCTGCATACGTTTTTATATTGTTTGAGTCCTGTACGATCATCAGAAAACTGTTCATGCTCCAATCGATGATGTCGTTGAATTGTCTGAACAAGCTAAACTGGTCATCACTCAACAGTCTCTTTTAACTGTGGGTCTCACGCTACTAGTATTATTCCATAATTGGCGCCCTTTCTTTTGTAGGATTCTTACCCCGTTTTATAGATCTTAAGGTGTTCCCACCCTATTTGTTGCCCGTTATAATGTACAAGCACACTCTACCTTATCGGGATATTTACTGGGAAGAATCCCGATTTTCCTCGTAACACTTTCTTTCTTACACTATTCAAAATCAATCATTTTACATACTGTACCATTAATTATAGGGTGATACCGCAATATCACTCTTTTACACTGTGTAAACTCAGTTTTTACCAAGCGCCAACTCGAGATTATTTAGCGCCAAAGGCACTCGAAGGCACTGCGACATTTCACTATTCGACCTCCGCGAACTGAATTTCACGACAATGCCATTTCGCTTATGAGGGGTGTGCCTCATAATGCTCAGGAAATACTGTATCATCTGTGGTCCACCGATATTTTATTCTGGGTCCAGGGCCGACCTTGCCTTTTTTTATTAGTCACAAATTTCAACCAGGTACTACTGTGAAGTTATATAATATAGTTTAAATCAATAAAAATACCGTATTTGTATAGCTTCCTTCCACACTCGGACCTCCTATTTGTGCATTAATTTGGTAGTCATCTCTAATACAATATTGTACCACTGGTGAACAATTATTGTTTTATGAAGTTAGCTTTCGTGCTTAAACAGTCGCTGAGTTTTTTATGAGTATCTGAGTGCGTCAAGCCCCAAAAGGTCAAAAAAAAAGGGTGTGGGATGTAGGCGTATTTTGTAAAAAAAAACGGACTTACTGCTTGATTGTAATAATTTACAGGGCCGTTTGCATGAGTGGTGGATAATGCAATTCCGGTGGACCCCTGAACTTTACCATTTCTCCCTGGTACCGCTTAACCATATATCAGCTGATTTTTAAGAGGTTATGCGCTCTTTAAGCGAGGTATTTCTGCGGGAACTCAATCGATTACATATGGGAATCTTCGCACAATTTAATAATCTAATATAATAGTAATAATAGTAATAATAATAATAAAAATAATAGTAATAATAATAATAAAAATGATAATAATAATAATACGGAAGCCTCCGAATTGAGAAACCCACCGCGGATAGCCTCCCACGCTCTACTTATTAGTGAAAGAAAAGAGTAGAGAAGACAAACTTTACCCCGTTTAAAGAGCAAGCGTCTTCATTGTGAACCTGAATTATTAAATCATACTAAAATAGATGAAGCAACCGGGTGCAATTGCACTCTTTTTACGCGGGGACTCTAAGCGAGCTGACTTGCAATGGCCCCGGCTCGAGTTAACGCGATGCAGAAATCCGCAAAGGACAAGGTGACTTGAGAATAAGTACGCCAAAGGATCGATATTATCACCTTAGACTATAAAATCGTTCTAGGCTTAAAACTGACTAATTTCGCTATAATTGTTGCTCTACTAAATAATTTTCAAATGTGCCTATTTATACTCATTTCTTGGCTTCTCAGCATAAATTCGTTTCAACGATTGTCTATTTTGTCTAAGATAAAATTATCGACATGAGGGCTTTTTACACTTGTTCGATCAAAAGGTAATTTCATTTTAGTTTGCCAAGTATAGTAACTCGTTTCATTTATGATGTTTTGATTACATTGATGCGTTAAGTTGGAGCCTTGTCGTGGTTCTTTCGTAATTGCTGGGGAATCGTAAATTTCGTTTTGACTCTGCCCTGCCTCTTATCAGCACCCTATCGATCTAAATTTTATTTTACTTGCTATCAATTGATCTGTCTATTATGCTCTATTCGACTTCATAGGTTACAATCTTTGTTACATGTCTTCAGTTCATTTAGTCTTCGTCATCTTCTTATCATCCAATTTCTCTTTGTCCACCTTGTAGTGTGATAATGTTTGTTCTTTTAATGGTGAATTTCATCTTTCTTCCATATGCTACTTCACATGCGCCTAGCATCCATATGAGGATCATAAGCAACAAGTCCACCCTGTACAGGCATATATTGTCCATATCCATATGGAGCTGGTGGAGGGAAATAGTCTGCGCGCATAGGTGGAGCTTGTGCTCTTGGATGAGGTCCATTAAAGTAATATGGCTCAGGTGCTCGAGGAAGCATCAGAGGTCCAGCCGCTGCTGGTTGACCTTGTGGTGACAGTTTGGCGTATGCTTCAGCTTGAGCTTGGGCTTGGGCTTGAGCTTGGGCATGGGCTTGAGCTTGAGCCTGAGCCTGTTGCTGCTGAAGAGCTTGGGATCTTTGTTGATCCTCTTGCTCTCCTTCTTCACGACGACCAGAGACGTATGCAATGCGCTCGTGGGGCAAAAGTGCCACCAAATCACGTAAAAGTGCTACGGGAACATCCGGGGCATCACGCAGAGATGGTGCAGTTGCCAGTACAAGTTGTGCTGCGCGTGCTTCCATGTCCGCTGCCTTAGAGTCATCTCCAACTTGCTTGTAGCACGCAGCCGCCCGGCGGCATGCATCCAGGGCGTCGACCATTTGGTCGTCACAACGTTCGTATACACAGGAAAGACCTTCCCAAGCCACAGCAGCGGCAGGCAGGCCTTCCTCAGCCTGGAACCGAAGCGCTTGCAGGTATGCTGCCAATGCATCTGGGAGTTGCTTAAACTCAAAGTAAAGCTTACCCACAGCGAGCCAGGTAATGGGCAGCCCAACGGCACGACGGAGAGCAACCTGATAGGAGTCGTAAGCCGCCCGCGGCTGGTCAAGTATCAGGTATACCTTGCCTAAAAGATACCAAGGGAGAAAATCGCCACTGGTAGAGTCTTGCTGTTGTGGTTCGTGAGACAAAACGCATTGGATGAGGGCAGCAGCCTTATGGGCAGCCTCAATCTCATCATGTGGGCGCTGTTTATTAGCAGAAGGTGAATTTGGGCCACTGCGGTCGGCTTGGTTGCTGGAATTGGTGGCAGCAGGCTTGAGTGGTTGAAGAAGCAAATGAGCGTGAGTCATCAAAATGCGAGGAGAGGCTCCTACAGCTCTCTCGGCACCTTCACAGGCGGCCAAAGCGCCTTGGAGATCACCGGCACGCTCTTTAGCGGTGGCCAAAGCACACCAGAGGGCAACGTGCTCTTCTAAACGTGACAATGGTGGTGGAGGGAGTGACAAAGTAGCGGTGAGTTCGGCGATCAGAAGGTCGATATTACCGTCAGCGGCCAGAATGGCAGCCAACTCTGCATGGGCGGCACGAGCGGTCTCGATATCATCGCTGGAGAAACGGCTCAATTGATCTGGCAAGATTGAAAGGCAGTGAGAAAGTGAAGCAGCTGCATGAGCTCTAGCACCGGCTCTTATTAAAGTCTGGGCCGATAAAAGCCAAAGAGATGGGTCCTGTGGTGCCAACAGTACTGCATTTTGTACTGCTTGATGGGCTTGATCATTCAATCCAACCAATAAATAACATTCTGCCAATTCTTTGAAAAGGCGTGGGTGTTTTTGTAAAGCTGAGTGAAGCTCTAATGCCCGCTGGAGTCGATCGATGGCCAGCTGAGATCCTAAAGTTTCATTACGACTCACATCAGATGCCCTAAGAGCTGCTGCAAGTCCGCAAAGCAGATCTACCAGCTCAGGTGAATGTTGGACGGCGGCTTCAAAAGCATGGACTGCTGCGACTACTAAGCCAAGCAGAATAGCGCATTGTCCGACCGCATTCCAAGTGAGGCCAGCGGCCAGACCGAAACCAGCGGCACCCGAAGAAATAGCAATATCGGGAGCAGTCATGGAGATTATGGGCAGCAACTGAAGAGTAGTTGATTGTAAAAAAAACAGGGGCGGGTTTTGTGCGGTAAAAAAAGGCAATGCGCCGTGGTTTAGCGATTGACGACACATGATCGATGGAGATTTTTTGCACGAAGCTAATATGCAGCTGTAAGTTGCAATGCAGCAAGTATGGATAAACTGCATGCGCATGTCGATGCAAGGGCGCGCGCGATGTCTGTACAGAAACTTTGGAGCGGGATAGATGGCGGATGCGAATGCATATTACGCCGGGTGGAGGAGGGGAGATGAAATAAGTAAGAAGATGTATTTATGATTGTGATGATGACGAGAGGTTGAAGTTTTAATTAGATAAGAATTGAGATATTTGTATACAATATGGCGGCGATAGTTGGAAAGCCGAGTTGAATAAAATAAAAGGTTGATAACAAAATCGAAACAAAACCGTCGATATATCGTAGCGAAGATGACTGTTGTTAATAATAATAGTAATTCTTCAGATTATCAACTTCACTAAGTCAACTGGAATGGCCAACCTGATAGAATATTTTACTCTGTGTTTTTCAACGTCATCCCTGTTTTCATTAATCTTTAAAGTGTTAAGAATCAAATGTGTATTTATTGTCTTATCCATCTCAACCGTAGCCACCGGGTATTGGCCTGTCTCTTCTTGTCTCTTCTTGTCTCTTCTGTTTTAGCTTTTAAAGAAAAAAACAATCCACGACGCATGATGTATGTTCTGAGTTCCTATTCATGCATGCATGATTTCTCCACCTTCCCTCAAACTGTGTCACCGCCACTTGGCGGCGATCCACTGAGATTTTATCGTATGTTTTTCAGGTTTTATCAAGACCAACGAAAACCTTTCCAGAAGAGGATTTAGATCTATGTAAATGTTTTACAATACCTGAAATCAACAAAGGTTTCCAAATCACGGTATTATAGCCAGTGTCGCCGAGTTTTCGCTTCTAATTGTAACTAAATGCAATGCATACTGCACCCTTCGCATCCAAGCACGTTTACGCAAGATTCTGTATGGTTACATATTAGTTTTCGTATTTATATATTCTTTGGCGCCGCATTAACCTATTACCTACTCTTTTCCGGACGAAATTTCAAAACAATTGCTACCCTGATGCCCACATATTGGAGTGCAAAAAATTGTCGCCATAGTTTTTGTTTCATGGTCGATCTCCCACATACCGCATATTAGTCGATCATTAAACTAAAACTAGCCTCAATTGTCTGTACCCTGCATTACCCAATTTCAAGGATTAAGGATCGAGCTTTCGGTGCCCGATGCAATAGAACAAGAAATAAAAACTAGCATGAAACAGTCCAGCTTGCAATATTTTCATGAAAGACCCTCCCTCGCGTTCCATCGGTAGCTTGTTGACGTTCCGGGGTCTAAAATTCTACTAGTTCCGTTTCATGCTTCTATGAAAATTCTTGTAGTATACTTCAACTCGCCTAAGGTTATTTCCAAGACAGGTTGAGGAACAATATGCGTGACCTGCATAAACTGTTGGATATCGGATGATAATAGCATCAACACTCCTTTCTAGATTGTCACATTAGTGGGCATTCCTTTGTACATTGTTCTATTTCCGTTGCCAATAATTTTAAGCCCGTAATTAAATTGATTTCGATGATCTAAGCTTTCATTCGCTACGATCATAAAACCAATTCTCTAACCTGCTCCCTTAAAATTAACGAGTTATATTTGGAACGAAATTCATTGAGTATATTTTACCAATTTGGGGTATAATCAGATTGATATTATTGTGTCAAATACTGTGCCCCAGTCCGCAAACGTGTAAACTCCACTTCTTTAGGCATGAAACAGTGCCTCCTAATTAATTACGTTTTATGCACACTTGACCGGCGCAACAATTCGATGCTCGCTATTGCTCTCGCACACACGCGCGCCGAAGATAATCCTGGATATATTATCTGCTACCCAAAGAATTATACGAGAACGGCGATGCCGACCGAAGCTGGAAAAGTTTATATTTTTAACGCATCGGATTTAGACTTCTACAATTGTAAACAAGTGGGCATTCTTGATTACTAACTAGGTATACTGACCCATTTTTAGAAAAAACCATCAATATCAGCATGGATATTGAAACACAGGTATTCAACTCAAATTATATTTCAGCAAGTGTTGCGTGGCTCTGCACTACCATTTACTCACCCCAAAACAATCTTTTAACGCTCACAGAAAAAATAGAAAAGTCGAAGCACTTAATCTAAGCATTGTATATGCAGCTATTGCATATCTTTTTTGTTTTAAAAATAAAATTCAAAACCCTACTTCTCTATATTCGCCTAAAGAGTTAAAAGTTAGGTGAAACAAATCAGTCACGTGACGAAAGATCCAATTTAATTTTTTTTCATTTTCAACCATTAGAAAGGCAACCACTTTCTTAATATAGATGAGTTTAACGAGTGCGTTAAGATCATGGGCTAGAAGGCCACCTCTTCCGAAAATAGTGGCATCAAATCTATGGACCCGGACCTATGGTTTAGCCGCTATTTTGGCCAACCAAACCCCGCATTGTAAGGCATGTGGTACTGAACTTCAGACCTCATCACCAGAAAAATTTGGATTCTATCAGCTTCCAAAACCAAGGATTAACTTTGCCGATAATAAATATGATAACGTTTACGATCTTTTGTCTCCTGAAGACAGAAAACTTTTATTAGTTCAAGATGCTAAAACCACAAAAACCAGAAGGTTACCCAAAGTGGAAGCCCCTGTTCTCGACCCCAATGCGGTGCGATGTACCAAGTGTCACGATGCCATATATCATGATATTTTTGATGAAAAGTTAATGATAGAGCGAAAGTTTGAAGAAGTTATGTCCACCATTCCTGCTATTGCTCCTATAGTTCACGTTGTATCCGCCATAGACTTCCCTCTTACCGTGAACCCTCAAGTATTCCAATTTAGAGACCCTAACACCGTTCATGTCGTGGTGACGAAGATGGACTTATTCTTTAATTCAGGTTCCAGTTGCACTAATATGGGTAAATTCTTCAAGCAGTATATCAACAAGAAATTTGGGGTACCCATAGACAACGTTCACATTGTTCTGGGAACTCGAAACTGGAACATAGCACAACTTCTTAGTGCAATCCCCGATGATGCTTATTTACTTGGAGAGGCCAATACCGGTAAATCCACATTGATAGGCAGTCTTCATTACATTGATGACAAAATGAAGCGTAGATCTGAGTATTTGGAACAAATGAGAGAGCGCAATATGCGCCATGTACAAGAGGTTCCTGATGATATCAATATGGATTTCACTGAGGTCAATGAATTTGGTAAAGCCATTCCGTTGAAAAATGTTAGAATGAGGGAGGCAGTATATCAAACTCAATTCAAGAATAAAAATAGTCCTGCAATTTCTTACATGCCTGGATATACCCAAAAGCCTATCAAGTATGACTTCCCAACATCTCAGAAAACTGTCTTTGATGTACCAGGATTCGAAGTGGTGACAAAACATGGAATTCTCCAGTGGATGAGAAATCAACGACTGCTTAAGGAGTCCGTGGCTGGAACATCTTTCCAAAAGCATGGGACTTATGCATCGAAGTATGAGTCTTACCACGGACCATGTACCATTTCTCTAGGTGGATTTTATTACTTACAGGTTCCAGATAGAGCTTTGCTTCAAATAAGAAATAATACCAACGCTGCTTTGTTTAAATTTGGCACCATGAAACGTGCTAGGGAAGTGATTTCTAAGGCCGGCAAAAATGAAGCCTTTGTAAACAGATTGAAGGTTTTACCAGAGCTGGTTGAAAAAGTGGTGGAGTATGGAATCCCACCATTTTTTGGTTCCATCGACTTGGTTTTGAAAGGGGTTGGTCATATTAATATCAAACCTGTTGGTGTCAAGCGTAACACTGAGCCATTTTTGGTAAAAGCTTTACCGGAAGCAGAATTATTAATCAGAAAACCCATAGAGCACTATATAACAAAGTTCTTATCCGGTCGTGACTCGAAGGGTAAATTATTGCCTAAAGCTCAGTGGATGGAGAGTGTTAAAGAGGCAAAGAGATATGCGGGTGAAGTATTCACATCAAAGCTCATTCGTATACCTGAAGATGTTGAAGATAAAGGAGAATATATAAAGCTGTACTGTAAAGAGTACAACCACATTGACCCTGAGGAGGGACCCGTTAAGCAAGACCAGCTAGCTGAAAGATACTGGTTGGAGCTTCATAGAAACTGTAAATAGACAATACCTTGACTTTAATCGCGTAGCTTTTATGCGCTCAAACAGAAAACTTAATTTTGTATCTTATGTCCCCATGATCATAAGCGTTAGGATACTTTTCCATGAGAAATTAACACCACAAAATAGACATAACCAACTGGTGACTGTCGTTTGAAGACGGTTTATGCTGGCTGAATATTTCTTGATCATCTCTTCTTTAATTCTCCTTCGTAATGAACCGCGGCCCGATTATAAAAAAAATACTTCTTAAATTATTTTATCTGCATAGCGTACGTAAGCATAAAGCCTAAAAGCTTCAATTGATGGTAAGATATTCGTTGCAGAAAGACGTGCATGACAAAAGCCGCCGAGGGAATACCGCAAAAGCGTCTGACGTTTCAATCGACTAATCACCCACTTTTAATCTTTAACAATAGACAAGCTTTTTGGGTTTAAAATAATTTTCTTCCTTGAATTTCTCCTGATTTAACCGTTCCCTTCCCAGCCAACCGGAAAGAGATCTCAAATAGATCAAGTCGATAACCTCCTCTCTCAACTGGCGAATCGATAGTTAGTGAAGATGCTCAGGGACTGCGAGAAATTTCGGCTTAATTAAGCGCCAGCATTTATTTATTGGGTTAAATCATTCCGGAAAAACTTTGCTACATGACATTTCTATTGTTACGTACCTTGCTATCAATTAAAAAAGCTCGTAAATCTGCCCTCTCCATGCATGAGACGACAGGCCACAGCAGACATTAGGTTACAAACACTGTTGCTGATTGGAATTCAGGGCGTCATGCGAATTACATCCATCTTGATATTCTCCGACATGGAAATCTCCAAATAACCATCGATTAGTCCGCAATTTTATGGGAATTTTCTAACAACTGCGTGCGCACAATTTCCTAATTTAGATTGATTTCCTTTGAATGTCTCAACTATCATTTCTACTAGCTTGTCCGTAATATTCGTTTAAATATATATATGATGACCTTGTCTCCGATTGACGGACGTCATCGCAATAGAAAGTTTTCGTCGTTTTTATGACATGCTTCTCGAAGTTCTCGAAGGGCCGTTTGGAAAAACCGAAGATCTGCAAGTATTGGCATTTAGAGTGATAGTAGAAAAAAAATTACGTAGATGAAATTAGATTTTGAAATAACCTTAATACCGGCTACTCTTTTACCTACAAATCGACATGTAGTTTTTAGACTTGAAATTAGTTCGGGTTCAACTGCCAATTATTGTACTTAATGCAACATTTGTAATGTTGACGCCCTTTAACAGGAAATCACGGGAAGTGACCAATTCTTGGTCCGAAGTACCCATCAGGAGCATTAGTGACGTTTTTTATTGGGACTGGCCCATTGTAGTCGACACCAGCATAAGAAACACTGTTTCCCCACCAGTTGATATCTTTTGCAGTGTATTGTACTGCGAAGAAAATGATCACAGCTGAAAAGGCAAGGCCGGCATCCAAACCACCAGACAACACATAATTGTACTTGTGCCACCAAGTAATGTAATTGTTTTTGAGGTAATACATAAAGATTGCCGAGACGTAAAGACCCATAGTGTAGTAGGAAAGATTGTATGGAGCATAAATGAGCATTCCTCCAATGATCAATGTTGGTTGGAAGTACTTGAGTGGTCTTGGGAAGTATAATTTCAAGGCCCACATAATTGGTGCCAAAACAGCACCGATTAAGAAGCACCATTGTAAAATTGGATAAAGACCACCGAAAACCTTCTTTGGACCAATGACACCCCAAATAACCGAAGCAACATAGAAGGTAGTTGTTCCAGGACATGAAAATTTATCCTTTTGTTTTGGAGAACAATAATCTTCGATGGAATCCAATTGCCAGTTAACAATTGCCAAAGTGATAAATGAAGACATTATAACGGAGATAAGTTGACCTCTAAAAATCGCTCTTGGAGGAATCTTAGCATAGTGGGCCATTTTTTGGTCTGAAATATATGTTTGAGCCTGACCATCGATATTGTAACCAAATGCCTTGACGAGCATCAATGCTTGACCGTTATTAGGAATGGCATAACCAATGATCAATTCAACAAGGACATTCAAACCAAAGCTGAATCCTGTAACGGAAAAAATCATGGTCAATGGAATTAAGAAAACAAAATTGATAGCAACGGCGAAGAATAACGACCAGACTGGAGTCTCAGTCTTGGGGAAGACCTCAACCATGATGATAGCCAAAACAAGAGAAATAACCAAAACAACAACGAAGCACCAGTCTGGTACTTCTTTGTAACGAGCCATCATGGTAGAATGAGGATCGTGCTGATCTTCATAGACAGAAGTGTTTTTTCTGATATCTTTGATACTTTTAAAAATGGATTTGAATGAGGCATAGTAAGTCTTGTAATTGTTCAAGACTTCGTAAATAATTGAAAATGGGTAGATAGCAAAGAATGCACCATAAACAACAAGGTTAGCTGCAGTGTAGAAAGGAGGACCATAGGCTTGGTACTTATCGTTGTCAAGCAATCCATTTTCATTCAAAATTTCACTAATAGAGTACGAATCACCAGTATTGGAAAAAGCATCATTTGAGTTGATAGGAAGGTACCCCGACCATTTATAATTGGAGTAGTAAACTCCAACGATACAGAAAAAGGCAATAATAGAACCAATGTACTGGTTCATTTGTGAGTAGAAAGGAACCCACAAAGCAGAATTGTAATTGATAACGTTCCAATCAAATGAGGTGATTGGGTTCATTCCTAAACCGGACAAAGATCCTGTGATATTTGCCAAAGTACTGTTGTTTGGTGAAATCCAGGTGATCCAATTGAAAGTGGAAAGGGCTTGAAAGATATAATCTGGGAACCATAAGTAAAGAAAAGAACTAGTAACGACTATGATGAAGAACCAGTATCTCGAAATGGTCCATCCATGAATATTTTCCTTCTTGGAAGGTGTCGTCAAAGCTCTATTCAAAGCCAATGTTGGAAGAAGACTTGGCCACATAGCTTTGATTGGGTATACACTAAACCTTCTTAAAATTCCAGCGAACCCAAAACCAAGGAAGTTGGTTGAAAGGATAAGCAAAATTTGATATCCCCAACTAATCCACTGATTGTTGTAAAAAAGTGGAGACTTTTGAGCAATAATATTCGATTCAACGTAAGATGTCGTACTTCCAGCCACATTGAAGATGATTGATGCAAAGACCTGCTCCTTGTAATTCCATTTTCCTGGATTAAGATCGACAGTAATGCTAAAAATTTTAAAGCTCCAGTGAGGGAGAATGAAGGCCAAAAGTTCACCACTTGGGTAGATGAAAAGTTGAGCAACTGCAGAAGTAAAGTTAATTGAAGGTTGTCTTTCAACGAAGAATTGATTGATAAATGTACCAATTGCACACCAAACAAGACCAATAATGTACGCTCTTAAAGTTTCACATGACTGCTCTGGGTCATCGAAAGGATCGGTCACAGCTCTGACTTCAGGATATGGGGAATGGTAAGCGATGAGTCCTGCTTCAACTTTGGCTTGTAAACTCCAGTCGAATATGACGTGGTAGTCAAATTTGGTAGCTTCAAGTACGGAGTTTAAACTGCCGTCGACATTCTGGACCTGTTTTTCAGAGCTGTTAATTTCTGCTGAAGAAGCTTTTTCAGCAATTACACTGTTATGAATGGCAGGAGTGAAGTTTGCTGGCATACCTTCAGCGAGAGTTCGAAACAACTCAAGATCTTCGCTGCTTACATTAACATCATCTTTGTGATCCTCGTAAGCCTCCTTGAGAATTTTGACGGCTTCTTCCAAGGGTAACGCCTGAATTTTTTCGATCATGAATGAAACTTCCACCGGCAAATTGTCCAAAGATACAAGACCTTCGTAGTTCAACCTTTTAAGGATGAAGAACTTTTGTTCAGAAGTAAATTCGGCACCAATGTCGCCGATGGAAATTGCTTGAGATGCGACTGCTTTGAGATCAACTTCATGATCATTAATCTCAGTATGACTTCCTACAGAAGTCACATTAAGCAACTCATTTACAACTTTTGACATTTTAAAGTTGTGAAAAGAGAGGAATCAAGTTTTGCACCGAATCAAAAGAATTAGGCTTAATTCTTGGTTTCCACTTTATGATTTTTGAATTTATCAGAAAATAGGCAAATATATAGATTAATAATTCGTATTTGGAACCACATTAGATCATCGATAAGGTGCAATAATTTATTGGTACATTGCAGCATTTTCATGCGGCACAAATAATAAATTAGAAGAAGAATTACTGAAGTGAATCATTTATAAAATGATTTAGGTCGAACTTAGCGCCAAAAGAAGACAATTTAATTAGATAAGAGTTGTTCATGTTCTTTCGAATTATTCTCGGACTTCTATCCGATCAGCACATTTAGCCCAGTGTACATCTTCATTTTGAGGTGGAAGTCAAGGATGATCAATAGCAGTTTAATTTTTGATGCCGTGCGTCAAAATTCGTTAGTATTTCCGGTTTCCGTAACCGGAAATCCGGGGGGGTGAGACAGCCCTTCGAGCGTTATCAGCACGGGAAGGGACCGAAACTATTTCGCCAAGACATTATCGAACAATTTAAGCAGCCGAAGGTTGTTTAAATACGTTTAACGATCTGTCAAAGTATTGTTGTTGTTGCAGCAGTCAGATTTATGGTGTTTTAAATCTCGGTTTATTTCGAAAATCCATATATGTTGAATCATAGTTTGCGTGCTATATCGTGTGAGGTGTGGCACGACTGATAAAGACCTAAAATGGATTCGATGCCTTTCCAAAAATTCTCTAAAAAAAAAAAAGTCGTTTACTATTTGCAAGCATTCGTATTTGATAAAGGTGCTACGGCATTTTGATTGGGGCCTGAAATCCCATTGATTTCCCCACAAAGTATTTCTTTTGAACTGGGAGTATTTTATCTTTAATCGCTATTATAGACTACCACTTAAAATATAATTGCCGCCAATGGTTGATATTGTTAAGAAAGGCATACCTATTGGATACAAACGGTTTGCTTTATTACATCTCTATGCCACTCCGAAATTACAATAGTGGCTTCGTAATTAAAGAATGCCACAGCTATGGCCGAGGCTTGAGTGAGACTCGATACACAAAAAAGAATGCATAACTAGTGGATGTATACCTTGTAAAGAAGGAAATCTCGGATATCTTGTGAGTAAAGCAAATTAAAATGGGAAAAAATTAGGATATGATAAAAAGAATAATATGATTCTTGAGGAAAAAAATTCAAAGTAATAAGCGAGTAATTATCCAAAAGGATTATAGTGAGCACGAAAAAAACTTATGACATCAGACATTGAATTAGAGAAATCCATTCTTATGAACGGCTTCAAAGAGGTTCTTCGGAAGTCTAAAAATCGTGCGACAAAATAATAGAGACATAAGAAAGAGCAACATTAGAGAAATATTTGATAACTGTCCGTAACAGGAATTGGATAATGTAACAAGCGAAGAAAGTAGTATTCAAGAATTGTATAGGCTTGATAGTGAAATAAGTTTTGGGATCAAAGTGCACTTGAACGTTTCGTAATTGGTGTGCTACTGAAAGTGAGTGCTTGATAAGAGATATAAGTAGAAATCGATGTATCGAAAAATCATCTTGGTGTGTTGGTAAATGCTTGATTGTACTACCAAGGCTTCAAGTTTGTACTCTTTTACACTCGCTGGGGACATTTAAGCTGGCATTTCAGTAAGTATTTTGCCGCAAAGCACGTGATTAATTAATACCTCACAAGAGTTTCAGACCATCACGATTATTATTATGTATCAAAATCATAGTATATTATAAATTCGAACTCAAAAACTAGAGAGACCTCATCAAGCCGCACAGAACTTAGCTCAAATAGGTTCTTATTGAAGAGAACAAGAAGAACGCATAAACATGTACAAGAATCTCCTATTACAATAGTGGCACAATATTGTCACAAAATTACTACAATAGAGGCTTATTAAAAATGCCTTGCTCGTCACAGTACCCCAACGGATAGTAATTAATTAATTGTACATTGCTTTATTTCAAACGCGGAGCCGAAATAATTTGACAATGAAATTATTTCTATCAAGTCGCGACGGGTTTCTATATTTCGCCGTTATATGGATAACTCATCACTTAATTAAACTTATAAATATCATTCTATACAGATAAATCGCGGCCATATTTTATACATGCGTAAATATTGCTTGTCTAATGCACTTTTAATTGCGCCTATATTAGGCGACCTTTGTTTTCGCATGGCTTTGAATTTAGCTATTCAACTCAACATGAACTAAGTTCTTTGTCATTACCTCACCCTATTGTCTATTCTTCGAAATAGAACATTGATTTCCTTTACCCATCAGCAGCCAAATACACATAATCATCATTTTATTCAAATGAAGTCCCCCATTATTTATTGAAATTGTATCTTCCATTAACCGTTCCAGCATTAGCGCGCCCAGTCTCTTTCAGTAAGATAAATTCTCCCACTTCTTCCCCCTGTGAGGAGCGTAAGCGCGCCAACAAACGCGTTCTTTTTTGATTTGCTCCAGATCGGGAACCCTTTGTTATGCAATTGCCTGTTCGGTGCACGATGGACCCCCTTTGCAGGCATCCTAAGCACTTTTGCTCCACAGATGGTTCTGTGAGATGAATTTGCTGAAAAATATCTGTACGCAGTTGTGAGGGTCTCTTTCCGTTTATATCTGGGCCGTTCCATCGCCAAAACAAACATTACACATTTAAAATTTATACCTTAATTCAACCCCAAAATTTAATCATTCATAGCTAGCTAATCCTACAATGCTTCGAAGTCTGAGTCTGTTCAGTATAAGCTCAGATCGTAAACTGATGCTTGGTTCATTTCGCAAAGAAAAAAAGAAGCTTCGACCGCTTTCTCGTCTGAGCCTGACTCTTAATCTAGGACATGTCAGAGACGTAAACACTTCATCCTTTGATCAAAAAAGGTTTGAAAATGAGGATAATAAAGAGAATGTGACTCAAGTCTCGAAATTGAAAGGTAAAGCCGTTTTAAGCAAGCCTCAAATACTAAACTCCACCCCCATCACTCCAAATAGCGCCGATGCCCCAAATGCTCCGGCCCTTAGAACTCGTCAATCACTCCCACTGCTCAATAAGAGCCGTCGTCATACCGTATTATATGCTCTGGGTCTTCATTTGGGCCTTCCAATGGGTAATTCGAGTCCTAAACCAACCATTGACATCGCCGCTGATGATGCTCGTTCAATTTACAGTGAACTTCATGAGGAACATTTCGTAACCAGTCCCCTTCTGCCCTACACTCCTGACACCGTGTATAGTGGTGGAGAAGATTTCTTAGATACACTGCCAATTACTTATGATGATGAGCCCGTTATTACGAAAACACAACAAAGACTGAGTGATATAGCCCTGATTATGAAATTTATGGAACAAACGTCACCTGGATTTGACAAATGTATCCGATTTCTGATGGAAGGTGAAGAAAATGAATACAGTCTGATAAGGAAATCGCTTCAGGCAAGTATGGAGAAAGAGGAAGCTAATTACAGATCAATTATGAAGGTAATAGGAAGTGCAGTGATGATAGGAGTTGAGCTGGATCGAGAGACAGAAGATGGTATATTGGCAGAAGATTGGCTGAGAGAGGCCTTTTCTGAGCCTTACAATAATACCAACGAGGATTTTTACCTTATGATTTAATGAATACCTGAAACTTTAATTGTTAAAACTTTTCAGTATGTAGTTAATTAGTACCAGAGCAACATAATCATGATTGACGCGTGGGGGGTTTGAAGTGGTAACTAAGCGCTATAGAGTAAGTAAGTGCTGCGAAGCCATGCAATATAAAAAAATTCAAATTTTTGAAACGAAGAGTAACAGAGAAACAAAAAAGGAATAAGACAATAGAGACAAAGCATAAAATAACAAAAACATGAAAAAAGGACAAGTGGCGGAGTACAGGAAAATAACAGTGAAAGTAAGGGGTTTTCATTATTCGGTTAAGAGAGCGAATAATCAATTAGAAAGATTAAGCCATATGGAAAGTTGAAAATTAGACTTCTAGTTTGGGGAATTGAAATGAGTTGCTAAGTAAAGAATCTTTGACGCGAAATATTTAAAACTCGGAATTGGATAAAGCGTTTCAGAAAGGTTTAAAGAGAAGGAGCAAACAACTGAAATCTCAAACAAGAGCAAACAAAAGCTATTCATTATTGAAACATGGGGAAAGAATAAAAAAATCGGCATGCCAATAACACACATAGTTGCATTTCTCTATTGAACTGGTCCCACATCAATAACGCTGGTGCCCTGAAATTTTCAATTGTGCTCAAGTGGGACAATCGTCAAATTTCTCTCGCTTAGATAATCACTAGTCTATCTGATCTAAAAGAGATGCAACAACAAACATAGAAGTCTTTGTTTAAAATTTTTTTATAATAAGTGATTACAAACATGCACCAGCCCACACAAAAACAAAACTCAAGCAATCTTATGGTTCGATCAATATAATTCCCCGATAATTCTCTCCTTGCATAAGGTCGTTGAACAATTTAATTGGTCAAACTTTCCTCTTCCCTAATCTCCTACTTTGAAAAAAGACTAGCCAATTAATCACTATGCTACGTAAACAGAATTCTTTCACAAAATCGTCTCAGAGCCCAGTTCAACAATAAACTAGTAAGACCCTATTGAATTTTATGTATTAAATATTGATTTCAATTCCTTCAATAGTCAACGAATTAAACTTTGTGTCATACTAAAGCACCTAGCCAATTCTTTCCCATTTGTCTTGCATAGTGATACGATGGCCGAGTGGTTAAGGCGGTGGATGCAGGTTCCATTGGGATTTCCCGCGCAGGTTCGAACCCTGCTCGTGTCGGTATTTTTTTGCTTCCGATATAAAAGTGAGATCTCTTTCACACACTTCCCACTTATAGACGCGCTCTAATCACTATCGGACTATGCCTGCACACAATTATGACTAACCGTGGCTTCACACGTGACATTTGATATATCAACTTATCAATCAAATTGATCATAGTGACACCAATATGCTCCCAAGGCTCTTTAAAGCTAGCGTTAGACGACATCAGTCAATACGCTGGCTCAAAACATCACTGAAACGTTTTCAACAACATGGGAGCCCACTGGGTCCTTCAAAACAATCAGGATCATCTCTTATTCTCGCAGCTCTGGCAGCTGCCGTGTTGGGATCGGGCCTTTATTGGCTAGGACGTCAACAATTTGTGGCCAATCCACCGGCAGATGTTTTCCCACTAGGATCTACTACACCTTTGGACCAAATTCAGCCACCCAATTACGCATCTCCAGCTGAAATAAATGCTGCTATTGATGAAATACGTCAGTTTCTAGCCGCAGAGAACATTGTAAATGACCCAGTTAGTCGTATTGCGCATTCTAATAGTGACTTTTCTACCCATCAAGCCCACCCTGATGACATACCACTTTACGTTCTTTATCCAACTTCCACAGAGGAGGTTTCAAAAATCCTAAAAGTTTGTCACCAAAGATCAGTACCAGTTGTTCCCTATGGAGCAGGAAGCGCTTTAGAGGGCCATTTCTACTCAACTAGAAGAGGTCTCGTCATAGATATGCTGAAGATGGATAAAGTTTTGCTGGTAAATCACCAAGATCAAGATGCTGTTGTACAAAGTGGAGTCAATTGGGTCAAATTGAACGAAGAATTGCAAGGATATGGCCTTCTCATGGGCTGTGATTGTGGGCCGCTGGCTAAGATTGGCGGGATGGTCGCCACGAACGCGCTGGGGATTAATGCTACAAATTATGGTTCCATGAATAGCAATGTCATCTCAGTAACGGCGGTGATGGCAGACGGTACAGTTGTCAAAACCAGACAGCGACCTCGGAAATCATCGGCGGGCTATAATTTGACTCAGCTTTTTATTGGTAGCGAAGGTACTCTTGGAATTGTAACCGAGGTGACCGTGAAACTTCATGTACTTCCTCAATATGAAACAGTTGTGGTAACTCAATTTGAAACTATCCAAGAAGCTACCGATACTGTTACCCAGTTATTTCAACTGGGTGTTCGTCCTGGCGCCATTGAATTGCTTGATGAACGCTCGATCCACTGTTTGAATTACCTGGGCTATTTTTCACGCCCATGGCTTGAAGTTCCAACGCTTTTTTTCAAACTCGGTGGTTTGAACTCCACAGTAGTTCAAGAGCATTCTAAGGAACTTTCCCGAATCGCTAAAATTAATGGAGCGAAGTCTATTATTGTTGCTAAGGATGGAGCTGAGGGCACTGAATTATTCTCAGCACGCAAGAACATTTTTTATCTGATGATCGACTATGGTAAAAATGAAATTGACGAAAACGTCAGGATTTGGGTTACCGACATAGCGGTTCCAATCTCGAAATTACTGCCAGTTTTAGGTCAGGTACACCAATTGATTGTGGACCTGGGGTTTGAATATGTTATATTAGGGCATGTTGGCGATGGAAATTTCCACGCAGATATTTATTACACTGACGATCAGCTTGCAAAAGTCGAAAGCGTCGTTGACAAGATGATGGAGTTGGGGTTGCAAAATGAAGGAACATCACTGGGAGAACATGGAATTGGTAACGGGAAGCGTCATTATCTTCGTAAGGAATTAGGCGAAAATGCTGTGGATTTAATGCGTAAATTGAAATTTGCAGTTGATCCCAAACGAATTTTAAATCCGGACAAAGTGTTTAAGATTGACCCTAATGATCCAAATCCATGAGTGTAATGGTGAAAAGTGTTGCACCAGATGTTACGAGCAAGGTAAGCCTACATTGCTTGGAATATTTCTTATAACTCTTAGATTATCTCTATAATCATCTGCATATTATCTGCATGTTATCTGTGTGGTTTTCTGCATAAAAATAAGCGTGATGATATATGTGGTATCACAACAAGGAATAATGATTTACCGAAGTTTAATGATTGGCCTCCCTTCCACAAAAAAAAATTAACCAAATGACGAGGAATTGCACATTGAACCGGTATAGAGAGTTGAGTAAAGAGTAAATCTTTGCAAACACAAGTTGATGAGAATATAGATACGGACAATAGAATTCCTTATTTTGAAGAATTACATCAAGTGTAGACACTAATGTATATGTGATTTATTCAATCCCAAAATTATTCAGATGAGTGAAGCTTGAAAAATTTGCCAATAACAATAGGCGGTGAGTTTATTAATCATATTTCGTGCTGCAGATGTTCCCAAATATAAGACATAAATGAGAAGATGTCAATAATAGAATTATAATAGCGATAAGAAGGAGACTGGTTGTGGCTAACAGTGATTGTGATTGCAAATTTTACTGTAATTTGACTGAATTATATCTGATCCACCACCTTATTTGCTGTTAAACACGCCCGTTACCCAGTAAAATTAAATCTTCATGACCCTTCTTACTGTCTCTCCACCAATTTATGTAGGCGGTGGATTTACCGCGCATACATAAAAATTTGCTGCTGAATCTCTTATCAATTTCTGAAAGCGCATTTTTTTTGTTGCACTTTCCTATCCTGCACTTAAGCGTTGATTGTTCTCTGTGTGTTTTATGTGTGTTGTTTTTTTGTTTGCTTTGTTACAATCTTTTCGCTTTTTCGGTTTTTGCTCTCAGTTTTTTTTTTTTTAAAAGCTTTGGCACTAAATCACTTAAATTTTCAACCTCTGCTAACTCACCACAATTTACAATTTACATGTACTATCTTTTCAGTCTCCTATTAGTAAGTAAGCAATTCTCTTTTCTCTTTTCTCTACAAAAAATACCTTTAATCACTTCGTTGCATAGTGCTACATAGCGCTACAAAGCGCTACTAAGCTTCCACCTTCTTAAAATCTTCTTATAACCTTCTTCTAACACTGATTTATTTTTCCAATTGCTTTCGTCAAAAATGAAAAATAATCCTCGACCAACCCCAGTTTTATCGCTCGCACCGACCTTTTTTTTCGCACCAAAACGGTTGCGCTCGTGTGGGCCCACCCCCTTTCTTCTTCGTCGTTAAGGCGAACGCACCTCATACTGGAACGCTATACGAAAAACTTCTTAGGTCCTGAAACAGCGAGACCAAGAAATTTTTCAAACATACGTTTCGGAGTCTTAGATTTACATCTCTTTGACTTTCGTAAAATGAATAACAACCCATTAAACATATGCACCGACTGGCCTTCACTTCTTAAATATATGCTACCTCTCCACTTCTTCTTCCCCCCCTTTCCTTTATCATGCTCGTCCCGTTTGCTGCTCACCTATCAAACTTGCCGCTTCCCCCCCTCCTCCGCACCACTAATGATCTGCCGCAGCAGCCCAGTGAAAATCTTTTATCTCGCGCGATAAGCGGAGAAGCGCAAATCTGATTTTCTTTTCTTTTCTTTATCTGACAACAACCGCTTGCCTCTCCGAAGCCCCGTCTGCTTGTACCAAAACCCAATATTCAAGCACTTTGAGCCCCATAGCACACGAATACTTGTTCATTCCACGCTAAAGATTTCAATCTTGATACTTCATCGGTGATATAAACGACAGGCCCCAGCGCCCAATCCTCCCCTTCTCCGAATCCCCTCCCTCTCTTTGTTGCTTCGTCAAAAGTATTGTCCGTTCCCATCTAATTCGGACACAAACCCGTCAAAATGAGTAGTTTGGACCGCCAGTTCGACGATATGTCGATTCACGAGCCACGTCCAACCCCCCTTAAATCTCTTCTTCTGTCGGGTCTCGCCGAAGGTCAAGAAGCCGCTTTTATCATAGGTGACTCGACCCCCAACGCTCAACAAATGACGTTCCAAGGCCATCCCACAGCCCTGAACCCGGTAAACATCGCTAGCATCCCTCCAGGCGCAATCCCAGTTGACGCCTCTCGCATATATACCGACGAACATCCAGAACCGTCGCTTTTAGCCCTGTCCGTGGGCAAGGAAATGAACGGACATTTAATACCGCTGCTGCTGACGATATCGCTTTTACTGTTACAAGATGGACCCTCCATGGGTCAAGGTCGTGCTTTCGGTGCCCCTACTGTGGTCACCGGATTTACTCCAGCAATTCTGCCCCCAAACAGTGCATCCACGCACTACGGGAAGGGCCAATACAATAATATAGCACTGCGTCATTCTCATACGCAGTTGTATCAGAAGCGAGCACCCGGAATCACGCCGACGTCGGTCGTTCTGGGACATGCCACCTCACTGAGTATTCCAATTAATGGCCGCCCTGCTATGGTACCTGATCTGCCTAATTTGGATCCGGTTCTGTTGGGAGGTCTGCCAAGTCGTTTTTGGTTACTGCTGCAGACTCCACCAAGACTGTTGGGACTGCTGCTCAATCAAACCTACAAAAGAGAGCAGCTGTACGAAGAAAACTACGAGGAATGATATAGAGGACGATAATATGATATTGAAAACAGTGTAGGATGTTGACGATGAAGAGATAGAAAGTTACCTGGAAGCTTGCGATTATGCAATTGCGAAAATATATCGATTTTGTAAAAGGACCACCCAAAGATAGCGGAGAGCAGTCAGACTATGGAAACAGCATAATGATTATATTTAGATTATCAAAGAGAAAGCGAGATTCATATGTTAAGACCTTAGGAAGAAATGATCAGGATTAAAAAATGGTAATTAGTATAAAAAGACATTGTATGATTTACCTGTTCATCAAGATTTAAAGCACGTGAAATATGTAAAACAGTACATAAAGAATTCTTAAATGCAGTAAATTCAGTTGAAGTTAGATGTAATTATAGATCTATAAATAATTATTTAGATATTAAGCCATAATAATCCATTTAGTTTGATCTATTCAGAAAGTCTCTTTTGTTACCGGCTCTTCATTTGTACTTTTTTTTTTTCAAAGTATTTATCAGCTTGGTATTCTTTGCAATATGGTCACACAAATTCTGCAAGACTTCAGCTGGATAATCAATCCATGACTCTTCTGAGCCCTGTAATATTAAATTAGAGTACGCAAAGAAGTCAGATACTAAAAAACTATGTACAAACCCGACCGAAACTGTCCCAAACACACATTTCTTCACTCCCGTTACCCCATATTTCGGACAAGATTCAATTTTTCACGCTTATCTGAAAATCAAAATAGTTTAACGCCACCATGTCTACCTACGAGGGTACGTTTTTCTGTTGCCACAACCTTGCAATTATGGAAACAACTATTCATTGAATTCATCTTAGTCGACTTATTACTAACGTAGACGATCATAACATTACAACAACACAGAGCAGACGGACTCGGCCACGCGAGCTCCCCGATCTTGAACTGGGTTCCAGAACGGTAGCCAATTCTGCTACTGATAACGCCATCGCTAATAACCCCAATGATATTCAGGCTGCACATAGAATGTTGGCTCAAGCATACGAGCTTCTAGGTCAAAACGATCTTGATCTGGCCTTTGAAATTTACGATGAATTCAAGCAAAATCATAGTGATCCAGTATCAGATCAGTTTTTAGAAAGCCTCGATCGTGTTTCGGTAAAGGAAGCATCTAAAGAGATTACAGACTGTCCGATTTGCACAACTCCCTTTACTGAGCAGAAACATCCACTTATTGTACGTCTTCCTTGTGAAGCTCAGCATAAATTTGGTCTGAAGTTCAGGGGCCATCTCTTTGATTACGAATGTGTCGCTCCGTGGCTCAAAGAACATCTGACCTGCCCCATGTGCCGTTTCGATGTATTAACAGCATCAGAAAAGAGACGGAAGCGACTTGAAGCCGAGTTAGCCAAAGCTAGGGAAGAAGACGACGAGGAAGAAGAAGAGGAAGGCTGGGAGGTCTATGGCTAAGAGAAGCTTCTCTTTACTTGTTGATTGGCATACTAGGTTTGTTTTGATACTAAATTCCATCAAACAAACAAGGCAATAAGGGAAATGGGTGGCTGCGAAGGAGAAAGATAAAGCGGCAAATTAACACATCTAACTAATCTCCAAGAGCAGTTGATAAAGTTGATGTGCATTAGTTTCCTTCATAATGAATTAAACATGCATCATAAGTATAACGTTCTGGGAATGTCCCCCCTCTTAATTGAATCAACTCATCAAATTTTTCTGCTATTTTATTGTACGTAATACCATCAAATACAATATTACTACAATTTTCATATCCGGCTAAAATTTTACTGTCATTGCAGCTATATATACATGCTCTATTCGTCAAAGTACTTCTTGAATTCCTTACTTTGCAACAACTCCTTAACCTTCAGTGAAACAGGGTCGTCTGTTTCAGCGTAAGCGGCAGAGAAGTCCAAGTCTTCACCAGAAATGTTTTCCAATTCCTTTGCAAAACCAAGTCCTTCTCTAACGAACACATTGGCCTTGTATGCTACACCTTCGTGCTTGTGCTTATTCAAAAAAGTTAACCAGACATCCACAACTTCAGAGTCAGCGTCAAATGCTATCATTTTACGGCCATATGTGTATCTTTTGAAATTTTCCTTCAGTTTAGCTTGAGCGAATGGTGATCTAATTACTGTGTAAAGTTGTTCTTTCACCCGTAAATTAGTAATACCTCCACAAGGGATACCCAAGTAAAATGCAGCTCTGGCAGCAAATTCAACGGCGGCGTCAAGAGTTTTACGGTCGTATCCAGTCAAGGTGATCAGGGCTACTTCATGACCATGAGTCTTTGGGAGTCTGATGGGCTGGTATTGTAAAAGCTCAACATTCAACGGCACGGGACGTCCAGTACTTTCATGTACGGCTTCTTTCAGTAAAACTTTAGGAGAGTATTGAAACTCGGCGGCCAAGAGTTCATTCTTATACTCGGCTTCTGCAGCTGCTTGTTGCTGTTTCTGGGCCACGAGTTGATCTGGAGTAAGGAATTTTGTAGCCTTAGGGGCGGATTTAGGAGTTGGTACAGCAGCGGTAGACGAAGATGACCAACGAACCGCCAAACGGACTGTAGGGCGCAAGGATCTGAGCCCGAACATGATGATTGTTGAAAGAAAAATGGAGGGTTGATTTTTTTTGGTGAAAAATTCAGGCTTAAGTGGGAGTCTTTTTTTTTGAGGGGTTACTAAACATCTGAAAAAGTGGGACAATTTGAAAAAATGTATCGCCCATACCCTGCACACAGTCCAATATTAGTAGCTCATCGCAAATGCTCAAACTCATCACTCAGCATGGGGAAGTCGAGCAAGGACAAGCGGGACTTGTACTATCGCCGGGCCAAAGAAGAAGGCTGGCGTGCGCGCTCTGCATTCAAGTTACTCCAACTTAATAGTCAGTTTCGTCTTTTCGATGATATTCATCGCGTGGTCGACCTTTGTGCTGCACCTGGATCTTGGTCTCAAGTGTTAGCTCGTGAGTTGAAGGATCGTCCTGATGCCAAAATTGTACTGGTTGATTTACAACCAATGACCCCAATCGATGGAGTAACTACCATTCAAGCAGATATTACTCATCCAAAAACACTTCAGAACATTACCGACATATTTGACGGCCAACCAGCCGATTTTATCTGCTCTGATGGAGCACCCGACGTGACAGGGTTGCATGATTTGGATGAATATTTACAAGCTCAACTTATTTTGCTGGCTTTACAGCTTTCAGTATGTCTTTTGAAGCCAGGTGGAAATTTTGTAGCCAAGATTTTCCGAGGAAGAGATATTGATCTCCTTTATGCTCAACTTGGGTACCTTTTTGAACGAGTTGTATGTGCTAAACCTAGATCTCTGCGAGGAACATCGCTTGAAGCCTTCATTGTATGTTTAGGTTATCGTCCAAGACCAAATTGGACCCCTAAACTCGACCCTCTGAAACTGACGGAAGAGTTCTTTGAGAATTCTGGTATAGGTAGAGCCGTAGATGTTGAGCACCTCGAGCTTCCAAACGAGGAAAGAGTTATTGCTGATTTTGTTGCCTGTGGAGGACTTGAAGAGCCAGACAGTGATGCTACTTATGGTTTGGATGCAGCACGTGTGGCTTTGGAGCCCGTTCAAATGCCCACTGCACCACCATATAAGAAGGCTCTTGAAATGAGAAGAAACAAGGCGTGATCACTATAGAATAACGCATTATATTAGCAACTAGTAATGCTTTGGTAAAAATAGACTCAATTCATAGAGAAAGAATAGATCAAATTAGGGTTATCAAAAAAATCAACAACATTATTGGAAGATGTATCTCAATTTCCGAACTCTATACTGTAAAATTAAATGGCACTACAATTTTATTATTATCAGTTGTGTAATAATTCAATAGAATCCAGATATACTAGGATAAATCTACTCTGGCTTCAAAGTTGGGAAAAGCAAAACTTCTCTGATAGTGTTAGAGTCGGTAAGGAACATGGCCAAACGGTCAATTCCGCAACCCCAACCAGCAGTAGGTGGCAAACCGTATTCCAAAGCATTACAGAAAGTCTCATCAACCATCTGAGCTTCGTCATCACCTTGAGCCTTCTGTCTGGCCTGCTCCTCGAAACGAGCACGTTGGTCAAATGGATCGTTCAATTCGGTGTAGGCGTTACAGATTTCCTTGGTAGCAACGAAAACTTCGAAACGTTCACACAAACCAGGAATCTTTCTGTCCTTCTTGGCCAATGGAGACATCATTTGTGGGTGACCAAAGATGAAAGTTGGGTTGATCAGAGCATCTTCCAATTCACCAACAAGCTTGTCGAGCATACGAGCGTTGGTCAATGGTGGAGAGCATTCCAATTTGTTGTCAGACAACAATTTCTTCAAGAACTCACCGGTTTCAGCAGTGTGAAGTTCCTCTCCTGGTGGGAAGGTAACATTGAAGATCTTTTCCAATTCTTCAATCATGTTGATTCTCTTCCAAGGACGAGCGAAGTCCAAGGTCATGGCCTTACCTTCTGGACCTTCAGGGTGGTAAGTAAGCTTGTAAGTACCGGTGATCTCCTTGACCATTTCAGAGAAAAGAAGTTCAGTCATGTCCATAAGATCATAAACATCAGCGTAAGCTTGATAGAACTCACAAGTGGTGAACTCTGGGTTGTGAGTCATATCGATACCTTCGTTACGGAATTGACGTCCAATTTCGTAGACACGGTCCATACCACCAACAACCAATTCCTTAAGGAAAAGTTCTGGAGCAATACGCATGAACATGTCCATGTCCAAGTCATTGTGGTGGGTAATGAATGGCTTGGCGGTGGCACCTCCAGCAATAACGTTCATCATTGGAGTCTCGACTTCGGTGAAATCACGGTTGTCCAAGAACTTACGGATGTACAGAATAATCTTGGAACGAACCTTGAAACGGTCTCTGACGGACTCGTTCATGATGAGATCCAAGTATCTCTTACGGTAACGAGCTTCTTGATCCTTGAAACCGTAACGTTCAGTTGGAAGCATGTGCAAACATGGAGTCAAGAGTTGAACAGAGGTAGCAAACACAGAGACTTCACCTTCACCACCCTTAGCTGGGCTAGTACGACCTGGGTAACCGATAACACCAATAACATCACCTCTACGCAAGTATTCGTGCATCTTCTCGTACAAGCCATCCTCCTTAACGTCTTGAGCCTGGGCCATGATTTGAATTTCAACACCGTCACCCTTGACAGTGTAGAACTTGAGCTTTTGACCACTTTCACGCTTTCTCATAATACGACCGGTGACTCTAACTTCAGTTTCTGGGTGAGTTTCTCCCTTAGTCAAACCTTCGTACTTGCTGATAAATTCAGGCAAGGTCAAGTTACGGTCAAACTTGTGTGGGTAAGGGTTGAAAGCCTTAGGATCCTTCAAGTTGGCGGCACGGAGTTCCTCAATTTGCGAAGATCTGATCTCAAAGTACTGGTTTGGAGTTAAGTCAGCCATGTCATCATTCTTCTTAGAGACCTTTGGAGCGGTGGCAGCAGCCTTGCTGGCCTTTTCAGCCCTCTTGGCATCGAGCTGACGTTGCTTTTGACGACGCTTGAGTTCAGTCTTGGACACCTGCTCCCCGGTGACATCATCAAGGTAGGTTTTCTGCACTTGTTCTGCTACTTTATCAACTTCAGACATGTTTGACGGACAAATTTTGAAAAAAATGTTCAAAATGCGTCGGCACTAAGAAAGAGTTGAGTTGATGAATTGAGACACGGAAACGTTATTTAGTTAATTCTGAAGGTCAAAAACAACTATAACAAGATTGAGAGGTCAATTCTTACAAGATTGAAGTGAAAACCCCCATCAGGGGGTAACTTTTATAGAGACTTATCTACTTCTAAATCACGTGACCCGATGAGCCATCGACCGGCTTCAGTTTAATGAGATTGATTTGTTCTCTGTTTCAAGAAAAAAAAAATAGTTGGCGTTTAAAGATTGGTGATGACTCAGATAGTACTTTATTCTAGTGAATTTTTGGTGTCGTATGAATGGATTATGTATAAATGATGTTTTTTGGTTGAATTTACTTTACAGTGCTTACTCAATGGACTATAGTATTCATCAACTCATCAATTAATGACACCTTATAACTGTTCTTATCATGACTCTTCTATATTTTTTTTTTATTATCATCATAATTATTCTTTCATCCTTTTCTCCCACTTCTGAACCACCCCCCTCTCCCCCTTTCGAGCTAGAGAAAAAGCCTCCCACATATTCTGCCATTTCTCAATGAAGCCTCCCACTTTAGACCGCTTCGGAAATCATCGACTGAAAATTTGCTGAACTCCAACATGGCTACGAAAGGGTATGTTACTACCGCATAGAGCAAGGTTTACGGATATGATTTAGATATAGAGGTCGACTGAAATCTATAAGTACTATGGATCTGTATATTTGAACGCGCTAATACCGCACATAAGATCGCTCCAAAGATTTTTCACCCTCGCGGTACCATTACACAAGATGGTCTTGAAGGATCTCTGGCACCCTACTTGGCATGTTAGAAACGTCGAATTTCCCTCAAGCTTGCACTTTTACACGTTGAGACTATACATGTGCTGATCAAAATCCGAAAACACCGTTCAGGGGACTGCTGATATGCGTCTTCCTCACTTCACTAAACCCAGTACTAACAATAGAAAAACCTACCAGGAGCCCACTGCTCACTCTATTGAGATCGAAGCTTCCGTACTTCTCTCTTTGGTTCGTCACACCTCCGAAAACTATCCAGCACTTTACTCCGGAGCTCTTCTCGGTTTTGAAGACGATGAAGGTCACGTAGATGTCACTCATGCCTACCCTTACCCATACCCAGACCAATACGAAGGAGGATCTCTTCGTAGTAAGTCTGGTGCCAAGTACCAGCAAGATATCCTTGAGCAATTGCGCGCTTTAGGTTATGGTATTGACTTCCAAGGTTGGTTTCAACTGACCGTCAGTGGTAACTTTGTTACTACTCAATTTGTTGAATCCTTGGTACAACAACAATTGATTAACAAGAACGCATTCATTTTGGTTCACAACATGGCCAGTTTGGGCAAAGAACTCGACATCAAGGCTTTAAGACTCTCTGAGAACTTCGTCAACACCTACTTGTCTGGTAAGTGGAAGCTGAAGAACTTGGAAGAACAAAAATTGCTGTACTTGAACATTTTCGAAGAAATAGAGATTGTCATCCACAACCAGCAATTGGTTCAATTATACCTCGCTGATGCCGAGCAATCTTCTGTGCAACTGAAGGAATATGACGTGTTGAACTTGCAACTGAACCAGAGTGCTGTTTCCCAACTTTTGGAGCTGCTTTATTCTCAAGTTGACCAGTACAACTACGACCAGAACAACTTCAACTACTACCAAAGAAACTTGCAGAAGGAGAACAGTAAAATTCAGCAATGGAAGCAAATGCGTAAAGTTCAAAACATTGAGAGAGCCAAGAAGGGTGAATCTGAGTTGAATGTCAACGAATGGGAGACTCTTTTCAAGCTTCCAGCTGAGCCTCTGAGATATAACAACATGTTGCACCTGTACGCTATTGATGTTTTGGCTGATGACATTTTGAAGAGATGTGATGAGGAGTTGACTAAGAGTTCTGCTATCGAGAGAAAGTTGGTGGGAACCAGCGATTAGATGCAGAAAAATAGATGACAGAGAGAGATTGGAAGAGAGAATTCAACAAGGTTAAGAAATCGAGTTAATACACACGAAGAGAAGATAGCGTAGACTTATTTGAATTTGGAGTTAAATCTGGATAGTATTAAACGAATTTTAATGGTTCTCTCTAGAAATTTCTCAGTAAAGGTATTAAGATTTCTTCCTCAGACAAGGAGAGGGTCAGGCATCTTACAACCGAAGAGGATTCAAAAAAAGATACTTTTTGAATCATTAAATAATTTATTTTCGTCTCTCTCTAAATCCATTTGAACCACCGTTATTATCATTTTATATATGACTTAAAAATCATCCGTTTTATGTAAACAAATCCTAACTTTTTTTCAACTTTTGACGTAGTTTTAATAATGATAATTCATAAAAAGTCACGCGACCAGTATCGGATATTAGTACTTTATACATCTCTAATGTGATTAATTTTAGAGTCTACTATATTAACTTCACACATCATAGGCAAGATATTAGAAATCCCAATAGACAATAAAATAAACGTAAAATACCCATAACTTTTAACTCGGGCCAACGAATTTCGTTGGTGTTTATCGCCGACGGTCCATGCTACAGCCCTGCACGGTCTTATGAGAATAGCAAGATTAGAGAAGGTTCATTTTTTGAAAGGATACTCTAAATGATTGAAGTGGGGTGGGGCAATGCTTTTTTTTTGCAGAAGCTTTACAATGTTAAGATAAAAATCAATCAAATAATGAACATACGTATTTCTCCCTTATTCACTACACCTATGAAACGTATCACACAATTGTTCCTTTAAATGATCTGATAGTCATCGTCACATCGGCCAAATGGAGCCACTCGGATGCGCGCCAAAGTCAGCGGCACGTGACCGAAACCCTTTAGATATATTCCAAAATGTTTAGCTCAAGAACATCTACACATGGGTAAACCAAAGGTATGTAGACCCTCAATAAGAGTGAATGAGTTCTTGACTAACAACAGTACATTTTACTCGTGCGACACGGAGAGTCGGAAGCCAACTATGACAAATCCGTTAATCGATATACTCCAAATCACTTAGTGACTCTTACTAGGCACGGCGAAGAGCAGGCAAGCCAGGCCGGCTTGGTGCTTCAGGAGTTTTTAAAAGCAGCATGTTTCGATGAAAGTAACCGTAGTCTTTTGTTTTATGAGCTGCCATATACAAGAGCTCGTGAAACAACCCATCAGATTATTCAAGGAATCAAAGATATTCCTGGAGTTGCTTATAAAGTGCAAGAAGAACCTCGAATGAGAGAACAAGATTTCGGTAATTTCCAAAGTACCGCTGAAGAAATGGAAACTATTTGGCAAGAGCGTGCTCATTATGGTCATTTCTTTTATCGGATACCTCATGGAGAGCTGGCAGCTGACGTTTATGACCGGGTAGCCCTGTTTAATGAGACACTTTGGCGACAATTTGAGCTGGACGATTTCCCTAATGTCCTTGTTCTTGTGACTCATGGAATTTGGGCTCGAGTTTTTCTTATGAAATGGTTCCGATGGAGCTATGAGAAATTTGAGTCTCTCCGTAATATCCCCAATTGTCAGTACTTGATTATGAAGAAAAATTTAGATGACAGATACGAGCTCAAGACTCCCTTGAAGACTTGGGATGATTTAGATGAAGGTGAACTTGATGAAGCCGTGCGTGAGGAAACGCAAAATGAGGTACGTTTTAATCTGAAGGGTAAAGTTACGGATATGGAAGATTTCGAAGTACGTGGTATTATTTTGGCACAGCAAAAGGCCGTGAGGCAGCAGCGTCAAAAAGATATGGAGACAAAGCAAAGGTATCAACAAGAGCAGCAAAATACTCTGAATGTTGCCTCTGGTCAATGAAGTGATTGATTTTGAGGATAACATTGATGCATGGAAGTGAAAGGTGATTTGCAGAGAGGCCTACACCCCTCTCTTTCTCTCCTCTCATTGGAGATCAGAGAAGTAAATTTCAGAAACGAAAAAGAACCCAGGAAGCGAAAATGAAAGACAATCTTGGGAAAAGAAATTATTCCACTTTTAGGTGAATCGTGTTATGAGGTATTATTAGATAGAATATTATATAGTGTGAGCATAATCTAGTTAAATTATTGTGAAGTGAGCCGTAACAACGATTTGTAGTAAAATTCAAGAAATAGACGTAGCAGATCTTCTTCAAAAGTTCATCAGAATATCACTTTTAAAACGTCTCTAGCTGTTTGATATAACTCATTAGATCCACCACATCATTTCCATTGTTATTATAAAATCTTAATCATGTCTGATATGTTGCAATTTCCGAAAGTTACGGTCAAGTCTATACGAATGCCGTCGAAATTTAAGCATATGAACAACCCAAAATTTAGCACATTTAACTTTACGCATGCTCAACTAAATAAGAAGTCTCAAACCCAATTGATTAAAAATGAGAATATAGGACCTAAAAAAGTTTTCATTAATGTTGCAATTGAGCCTCAATTGCTATATGATCACTATTTGAAAGTTATAAGTCTCATCATATGCAAATCTGACCTCGGCTGCAACTCAATTTCTAGTGATTCCGAGACAGAGAAATAAATTTTGCAATTGAATTAGACATTCCAAATGGTGCGATCGTCTTTATTCTCAACTTTTGGAATGCAATGAATTCCTTAACGTTGCTTAATAAAGGGATTGTGTCTGCTGTTAGAGAAAATGCTTTACCATTACCCTCAACCTCGTGATGCGCTTGTGGGGGGTTTGAAAGTATGCGCATAAGCCGCTCGCCCACCCGCCTAGCCTCGGGGTTATGCACCCCGGAGCGGTCCGCGTGCAGGATAGAGAACCGCTATAAATTCCCCACGATTCCGACAATTTTCGTCCATCGCTAGCAGCATCTAAATCGCTAAAACCCACACATATATACGCCATGGCACGCACATTCTTCGTCGGAGGTAACTTCAAGATGAACGGGACCAAGGAGTCTCTCACCAAGCTCATTGGAAACCTCAATTCCGCCGATCTCCCAGCCAATGTTGAGGTCGTCATTGCTCCTCCAGCCCCTTACTTGGCTCTTGCAGTCGCTGAGAACAAGCAAAAGACCGTTGAAGTCTCCGCTCAAAACGTCTACGTTAAGGACTCCGGTGCTTACACCGGTGAGATCTCTCCAAGCCAAATCCTCGATGTTGGTGCCACCTGGACTTTAACCGGACACTCCGAAAGAAGAACCCTTATTAAGGAGTCTAACGAATTTGTCGCTGAAAAGACCAAGTTCGCCTTGGACCAAGGTCTTTCCGTTATCTTATGTATCGGTGAAACTTTGGAAGAGAGAAAGTCTGGTGTCACTCTCGAAGTCACTGCTGCTCAATTGGACGCTGTTTCCAAGATCGTTAAGGACTGGTCCAAGATCGTGGTTGCTTACGAACCAGTCTGGGCTATCGGAACCGGTCTTGCTGCCACTTCTGAAGATGCTCAAGAAACTCACAAGGGTATCAGAGACCACTTGGTTAAGACCATTGGTGCTGAACAAGCTGCCAACGTCCGTATCTTGTACGGTGGTTCTGTCAACGGAAAGAACGCTCCAGACTTTAAGGACAAGGTTGATGTTGACGGTTTCTTGGTTGGTGGTGCTTCTTTGAAGCCTGAATTTGTCGACATTATCAAGTCCAGATTGTAAGTAGAATGTATGTAACGACATGATGGAGATGTAGTCTGATGAATTTTTAATTTCTAATCATCAGTATTTTAAAGATAATTTGTGGGTTTGTTAAACGATTACTTCTTTACCGAATGTTCAAAATACTATTGATTTAATTACACGTGGTTATATTGACAAGACGAACTAATTTTTTTGGTCTGTTTAAATTGAAATACATAATTTTATTATTGGCATCATATGTGTTTGTGAAGTTACTCATGTGATAATGTTGTTCAGAATGGATCCCATTGATCCGATACTTGAAAAATGTGTTGTTAAATCTCATCGTTTAGAGTAGCAAATAGTGTTCAATTGCATTCGATGGATCCACATTGAAATTGAACTTGAATTTGAATTTGAATTTGAATTTGAATTTGAAATACTTGTGTTCCCATTCATCTTGCAGCATTACTCGTGCAACTTATTCATTTGATCTCCTGTTTGGCAAAACGTTTGCAATTGTCTTTAAATGTACGGTAATCATATCTTGTAATTAAACCCTTATATGATCCATGCGTATAATTTATTCTCTTGACCGTCGTTCAAGATAAAGTAGCCACATAAGTATGGCTGAATTAGTTCTAATCTGAAGCTATTAGGCGGTTCCAATTACGCATTAATATTTTAGCACCTTCTTCGCGACTCCAGCCACGAATTTCGCACAATTGTGAGAAAATGCCCTCTAAATGTTTACCGTGTTCAGCACACAGCATTTTATCAACCGATATATCTGTCTCAGTAAGCACTTGATCATCGGTCAACTGTTGTACCAACTGTCGTAACTTAGCTTCATCAGCCCCATTTATCCAGTGAGATAATGAAATTGACAAAACATTGGTCCCTAATGCACGATTCCATTGACCAACTCCCTCTGGAGATCCTGAAAATGAGTGAAGAACAACTTTTGCTAGTGAGAACTTTCGCACAAGATCAAGCAATTTTCCTTGAGCTTTGACACAGTGAAGCAGTACTGGAAGATTCAATTCTTGTGCAACTTGAAGCATGGCGGCAATGATGTTTTCTTGATGCTCCATTGATACTCTACAAGGTGATAATTGTGGCCCGGAATTATTGGAATCAGTAGGAGCTCCAAAATATCCATTATTAGGTACACGGAATGGCTTATCAAGTCCAATCTCGCCAATACCAACTGGTATACCTTTAGCGCGCATTTGAATTGCGATTTTCTTTAAGGCTGCAGCATGAGTTTTGATTGAAATTGGCTCGGGCAATACCTCAATCAATTGGTCCAGAGGTTCGGGGTATAGTACCAGTCGATAGTGTTCATCTTTGGAAACAGATTTTGTGGAATACAAGTGTGAATACCATGGATGAATTCCAATAAACGGCACTATTACCTGAGGATTAATTTTAGCGAGCAGCATTACCAGAGCAAGATCAAGATGACTGGTAGACATCACCGCATATCGACGGTTGAAGTCTATTTGGAATGCAGTTTCTAGTATTTCAGGTGTAGAATCAAGTGTAATATGACAATGTGCATCTGGTAGCACTTCAGGCGTTGACATCGGCGTATAAATGATAGATAGTTCAGATTTAGGGTATTTATGTTCTTGTGATATAAAATTTAGTGAGAAACACATATTTGTAAGTACGATTTAGTGTGGGACAGCGTACAAAAATAGCGACAAAAAAAAGCTTACCACGCTTTCCCTGCACACACGTGCTTGCGCCTGCACACGGCCTCCTTGAAATTTCATTTCGTGTAGGATAAGAGACAGTGCCATGACAGTAATCATCGCTGCACTGTATGTATACGAACATTGACGACTTCAATAACTGCAATTAAAGGTTTTGAGACTGCACGAATCAATTGGTAGAATTTGGGTTGAGTTTCTGCCGACGAATAAAGCTCAATATCTGTATAACAGACTAGCAACCTAAAATCATCAGTCACAAAGGGCGGTTTATCAGGTTTTAATCCACCCAAGTGACTCAGGATTGATACAACAAGATGACCCAATGGTACTATGAATACCACAGAGATCACCAGTTGTTCAATTTTTTCCGAAATCATACCTTGAAGTCCATTATAAGTAGTTATCTTTGCTTTAATTGCGACATGCCATACATAATAATGGCCTGATGTATTACTTTGCCCCAAATATATCGTTCCCATACCCCTTAAAGTTTACAATCGTTGAAATATTTAATACTAACATAGTTTCTTACCATACACGGTCAAATTTGAGGTCGATGTTAAGTCCCCGACCCCTGAGATCGCAGAGCAGCCATTAGTACTGAACCCTGACCCAGGATCGACTAAACTGATTCTTCCACTGCTTAAAAATGCTACCGCTACACCTGCTGTGCCTCAAAGAACTAGGAAGGGCTCTGAAGATGAGTTTTTCCGGAGAAGACTTAAAAGTTCTACTAATCTCAACGAAGAACGTTTCATTCAACCGAAACCACGGCTGCAAAAACAGCCCAATGCCTCTGTTGTGGATGTCAGAGTACCAAGGGATTTACACAGTACACCATCACTTAAAGTCAGTCTTTCGTCTACAAATTTGGCTAGTGGTGGCCATCTGTCTCACCCCTTGAGAGCCGGAAGAGGCTCTACCTCTGGACCACTGGGTCAGTGGCCTATATTCTCACTTTCAAACAACAGCAATTCGTCCTTGAACGACAATTCTTCAACAGGATCGCTTCCCAATACTGCTCTGGTAAACAGAAATGCTCCTCTGGCTCCTCCATCATTTTCTGCACCAATTAATAGTGTTGCGCTGAAGACATCAACACAAGTTGCTGATTCAGCACCTGAAATTGTCACACCGGCCACTTTGAGCACCTCAGAATCTACGACAACTATTGTACCACCAGACACTTTTCAAGAAATTGATGCAGACGACTGGCAACACCAATTCAACGACTTGGTCCACGGTCGTAGCGCCCAAAAACTTACACCCTTTGGTGGATTTTCAAAAGATGTCAATATGCTCAATTCAAATTCAATATTTGACAATGCTCCATGGAAAATTGTTTACAACGAATCAGGTAATGGCCTGTTAATTAAAGCAGTCAGACTTGCTAGTGAAAGCAAACTCATCGAGAAAAGAAAGTGGGTGGGGACATTGGCAATGCCAGCAGATGTTGTTCTGGATAACGTTAAACAATCGATCGGCGAAGAGCTCCAAAGCCTGTACAACTGTGAGCCAGTTTTTCCCAAAGACTCTATATTTGAAGGGCATTACAAACTGTTCTGTAAACAGATTTTATGGCCTACATTCCACTACCAAATTCCGGATGATCCCAAAAGTAAGGCTTTCGAAGATCACTCATGGGGCCAATACTACGCCTTAAATCAAATGATAGCAGACAGAGTTGTTGATGTGTATTTACAGGAGAAGAAGATGACCCCAGATGTAGATCATGTCATTTGGGTGCATGATTATCATCTACTTCTTGTGCCACAAATGATCCGTGAAAAAGTTCCTGATGCCCGAATTGGTTTTTTCTTGCACATTTCATTTCCATCATCAGAAGTCTTCAAAGTTTTTGCAACCAGAAAGGAACTTTTGAGAGGAATGTTGGGTGCAAATTGTATCACTTTCCAAACCACAGAGTATGTGCGCCACTTTTTGCAGACAGCATCGCGGCTTCTTCTTGCTGACTCAAGCTCCACTGGTATTACCTTTGAAGGCAGGTCTATCATGGTCAATACCATTCCTGTTGGTATTGACACACCGACCCTTGAGACTCAGATTGCATCTCTGGAAGTAAAGGAATGGCGCTCACAACTTCGTGAACGGTGGAGTAGTCAAAAATTGATATTTTCCCGTGATCAGCTTGACAAATTCAGAGGTATCAAACAAAAGCTTTTGGCATTTGAGAAATTTCTCAAAGCAAACCCGGAGAGAGCTTCGGATACCGTTTTAATCCAGCTTTGCATCGGAAAAAGTGACGCCAATTACGAAGCTGAAGTCATGCAGATTGTAACTCGAATCAACGCAATTCCAGACAGCTTTCAAGCGCAGCCTGTTATTTTCATTCAGCATGATATCGAATTCGAACAATACTTGGCATTGCTCTGCGAAGCTGATGTATTTGCTGTGACCAGCATGCGTGAAGGCCTTAACTTAACTTGCCATGAATCTATCGTGGCTGCACAATTTAAAAAGAGTCCACTCATTCTTTCTGAATTTACTGGGAGTAGCCCCTTATTGTACAATGGTGGCAAGGGCGCACTCTTAGTAAATCCTTGGGATTTAAAGAAAGTGGCCGAGGCTTTCCATTCGGCCCTTTTTATGTCTCCCGAAGAAAAGGAAGAAAGGTGGACTAATTGTTATAACACAGTTCAAAAGCACGATTCTAAGCATTGGATCGAAAACTGCTTAAACCTGATTCAAGAAGCCTGGAATCGGGAACGACTGCGCGTGGACAAACAGCTCTTCAAACAGAATGTTTTAGATGATTTTTTCATCTCGAAAGCCCCAAGACTCTTGATTTTGAATTTAGAGACCCAAACTTGGGGTAAAATCGATTCATTTGCGGAGCCACGTATTTTGCAACCATTCAAGGACTTATTAAATGGCCCCCTCAATCATGTGTTCTTGTTGCTGTACCTTCGTCGTTCAGATTTGGACATGATGTACGAAAGAAGTCCAAGTTTGGGATTAATTGCGGAAAATGGTGGTTACATCAAATTTCCTGGTTCCAATGGCTGGCTTCTGCACGCCAAAAGTGTCGATGACGACTCGTGGATGTATGAGGTAAAGAAATTGGTCCAGCTGAAAGTTGATAGACTCCCTGGCCTGTCAATGGAGGTTGAAGATTGCACAATTAGATTCCATCCAGGTCGAGCATTTGAAGAAGATAGTGCTAGAGCTTTAGACGTTATCGGAGACCTTATTGAATATGTCAATGAATCTTCAGAGGAGGTGCACGCAACGTTAATCCGTACAGTTGTGGTGATTCAAAAGAAAGATATGACTCTCTCAGCTGTCAAAGGATTGCTCAAATATTATACAGGCCGTTCGCAGGAAGTTGCTGACGATTTCTCAATGCAGAAAGTAGATCTGCTAGATAATTGCATACTGGAGCCAGTCGCTCAAACCTCGGACGGTGTTGAACTGCTTCTCATTGCCGGAGGTAGTACTGCGATCGATGAACCAGCATACCGATATGCTGAAAATATAAAGGATCTCAACGTCCTTACAGTCGCAGTTGTAGGGCCCAATGAGAACACAAGTGCCAGATACACTGTTGGAGGCAAAAACGAGCTCCTTGGGATGTTTGCCCATCACAGCCGAAGTAATAAAGAAATTATATAGAAGATATCGAATGAGAAGTTCATTTCTTGATTAACTTTCGTAACTAATTACAATATGCCCAACGTGGTCTTAATGTAACTCCGATCTTCTACAAGAATTCAACGTGATTCATACGTTAATGTGGTTTTTTTCCATCTAGCTCGTGATCCTTGTTCATTATAATCTATTTAGTATATTTGGTCCTGACCTCAGAATTCATTTTTCTGATCTCTTCTATAATACCTTTCAGCGTTTGTCAAAATTTGACTCACTCTTCCATCATCATCAACGTTTTTAATCACAACTGACTATCCTTGTAACTCAATGCCACTAAGCGGTTCAAGTCATCTAAATCTGCCATAAGTGATTGCTCTTCGTCTGCAGTCAACTGAGAACTCTTACTCCAGTAATAATGCAAAAATTCGTCTTCAGTGGCAGCGTGAGCATCTCTTGCTCTTTGTACCATCCAAAGTGTTTCTTTAGATCTTTTATGTGACTCTCTGTCATCCTCCATACGTGCTAATACTTGACGTTTCAGAAGAAGCATTGCTGGGTCCTCTTTATCCTTCTTTATGCTAAACATCACATCGTCTCCGACAGATTTTGCCGTCACTAACGGTTGATGCTGTAACTGTCTGAGTCTTTCATATTGGCTTTGCTTTTTCTTCAATATTAACAACTTCCAAGTTGTTACCATGTGGTCTTGGTCTGGCAAAATGTCGTCTTCAGTTATTGATGGAAAAGCAACGTCATTTGCAATATTTTGGATATCTTCGGGAGAAAATTGATCACGAACTGCGTGGAATTCTGATAAATAATCTGAACAGTTAAATTTTAGCGTCTTCAGCATATTTTTGAGCGAAACATAAACATTATGAAGAGCCAGACAATTTGAGCCGGGAAGGGTTTGAAGAAGTACACGAGGGAGTTGTAATGTGAGTGTTTGAACGTATGGATAATTGTAGCTTGATTTTGCTTGCTCCAGAACCAAGAACAGTTCGTGAATTAAGACTTCTATGAATTGAAAGATAGTAGATTTGGCGTTCAATGCCACTTTGGGATCTTGAACCACATCTAAGATTGCCTGGGTTAAATAATCCTCTGAAGCAGTATTTTTGAGGGCAAAATGAGCTGCACGCATCAAGTTCTGCATCTGCGGCGTCAACAGCCTTAAGATTTGTGAAAACTGAGTGCTTGCTTCGAAGGAATCCATGCTGCTAGTCTTTAGAAAGTTGATGCTTTTGATTGTATAGTTATAAATGGAGTGCACACGAACATCGTGTACTGCAGATAACAAGAGAGAGAGAGAGAGAGAGAAAGAAAGAAAGATTCTGTCTATGTGCAGGTATCAGAAATAGTACTCATCCGCCACAAAAGTTTTCGGTGAAAACGGGAGAAAGCTGATAAAAGTTCAAGGTTATTTGGGGACAAAAATGGGAAGACCAAAGTTTCATATAATGTATTTATTTTTTTTATTTGAAAGGACATCATCAATACTAGATATATGATTATGTTTAGTTTTGTTATTTGTAAGTGAAAGAATCGATGGCGAAAATTAAAGATGCTCTAGGTACCGAATAGTTACTTTCAACCGAAAAAAGAATCTATACAAATATCAATGAATTGTGGATTGGTTCTCTAAGCACTGGTATTATTTCATGACAAATATGGTGGCCCTGGTTTGTTCCGTTAGAGAAGATATTCTGCACATAGCAATCATAACCAAAAAAAAAAGAGAAGAGTGTCTTGCAGATAGTTATCGGTCGGGATAGAAGTCACGTGACGTGAAAAGTTTAGAAAAGAGACTTATTTAGTCAATATTGACCTAAAAGGAGTCCTAAAAATGTTGTTAGTAAGTATATGTTCATTCAATGATGATGATGTAGTTATCCCCTTTCAAATATATCAAAATTTGGACCCTTTTTTGCACTCACCATTACCCTCTACTTAATAATTTTTTCATCGCCAAAACTTTTTTTCCTATTTTCATTAACCACACGAGCCAACAAGATGGGTAAAACTGGTAAAGGAAAGGGCGGAAGAAACAGAAGAAGAGGAAAGAACGACAACGGTGGGCAGAAGAGAGAGCTCATATACAAGGATGAAGGTCAAGAGTATGCTCAAATCACCAAGATGTTGGGTAACGGTCGTCTCGAAGTGTCGTGCTTCGATGGCATCAAAAGACTGGGACACATTCGTGGAAAGTTGAGAAAGAAGGTCTGGATGGGTCAAGGTGATATCATCTTGGTTTCCTTGAGAGATTTCCAAGACGAGCAATGTGATGTGGTGCACAAGTACAACGCTGATGAGGCCAGAACCTTGAAGAATGTTGGAGAATTGCCAGAGAACGCCAAGATCAACGAAACTGACACCTTTGGAGCTGATGAAGATGAGGATGTTAACTTCGAGTTCGGTGCTGAAGATGACAGCGATGATGACGAAGATGACAACGACTTGGATATCGACGACATTTGATAGACTTCTAGAGGATACAAGTATTGAATATCGAATTGTAGTGTAGAAATTCTCGAGTAAAATAAGAAGATCACTTAAGGTGTTTCAAAAGAAAAGTTACATTAACGGAATTGTATTAAAGAGTGATGTTGGTATCAACACCTTAGAGATTAACCAAAATGGGGGCCAGAAACTAGCAGTAGTAATGTGATCCACAGTGATATGTGTCCATGTATAAAGGCTGGTTGATGAAGGTATCGTATTGTGGTGTTTGAGGTGGCAAATAACCCTTGTTGATTGGTGACTCTTTCAGAAAAGTTTCAGGAAAGTTTAAAAATAGTTCTCGTGTCAGTTTTCTACTTTCAAATCCTTAAAAGTTTGACGACTCTTACTTCTACAAAGTTCTCGCTAGACATCAGCATTCATTCTATAAATTTCTTCTTTCCTCTTCTTCGCTTCCGATTTCAAAGCTATCAAATCGTCTCAAACCAACCGTCTCTTCATGATCATACTCGTTACGGTTCATCTGCATCGATCTCCGCAATGAAAATCCGCCCACGCCATTGTCCATTGGAGCCATGTCCTTGTCCTGGTGTAACCCAAATAATTCTCTTTCCCTTCCATCATTTTCCTTACGCAGAATGTTCAACAAATACACACCGCTAAAAATAATAAGGAAACCAATCAAAAGTGAAATGATGTTGACTGCCAGAGCAGTGTTAAATCCACGGAACATAATGAACAGCGCGAGCAAAGTACAGGTGGTGAAAGTCACGTAGTACAATGGATTCACAATAGAGGTATCAAATTGATCCAAAGCCTTGTTGAAATAATTCATTTGAGTCAAGATACAAAGTACAACCACTGCAATGAAAAGATAGGTTGATAAGTGAGTAAATTGATTATTACCGGAAAGAGTCAATTTCAAGGCAATGCCGAAAGCTTTAATGGACATCACCAGGATCAGGCCTACCAGCAGGCAGATCAGAATGTAGATCATTGGGTTGGTGTGGCCATATTTTGGAACAATCTTATAGATCATGAAAAGGGCATACAAAAGAACCACAAGACAGTAGAACATGAATCCTGGTTTAGTTGCATATCCCAAAATCTCGTCAACTGTCTCGATTTCCTTGTCTGGAGGAGCGTGTAAGACGATGATCACTGCACCCATAAGACAAATAGCACAACCCATTTTACCTAAGGTGCCCAATTCTTCTTTAAGAAAGATAGCAGCCAAGACAGCACCGATAATCACCGAAAGTGCTCCCAATGGAGTCACGAGAATGGCCGGAGCGAACGTATAAGCCGCAAAATTGGCGATTTCACCAACAGCCATGGTGATAATACCAGCCCACCATATAGGATTTCTAAGGTATTCGTGTCCCGTTGTACCCGACGAGTTACCTGAGCGATTCAGGGTATCGATCAAACCTTTTTTAGTGATAATAAAAGAGGTACCGATCGCTAGCGACAGCGACATCGCTAACGCCAACCCTATATACTTGTCGTCGACGCTAGACATCATCTTGAGTAGTGTTCTGTTGATATTATTTCAATTTGCGATTTGTCAATTCGCGTTCCTGGTTAGGAAAAAAAGGCTTAGAGTGGGAGCATTGAGTTGCAGGGTGCTAAATACAGGCGATGGGCGATCTGATCTGAAAAAATGCGGAAAACAGCACTTAAATTGGTCAATCGTGGTTGCCGGAGGTGGGTTACTGACGGGATTTAAATTAGATTTGGGGTATTTTTGGTACTTTTTGGTACTTTATGGGATTATTAGAGATCAAATATAGAAACTGTTATGTTTGTGATGTATATAAATTTGTATGTGCCCTTTTTCACGTGTTCTTTCCAACTGTTTGTTATCTAAATACTTAGATTTCGTTTCTTTTATTTCCCGTAAATATTACCCTGTATTTTCAGCCTCTCACTGCCTCGACTGCCCGCCGTCTCACGCATACTTCTGCACGACTCGGCGCAGTATTTTAATATGTGATCACCAATTGTCTATGAAAACCCTGATAATATCGGTCAACTTTTGGAAATTTGGAGATAATATAAACCTGGGATGTACTCTTTTGAAGTGATTCAATCTCTTTTAGTTGTATACTGGTTTAAGTTTGGTTCTATGAAACTACTTCCACTCCCAAAACCGTTGCTGTCAATCTGCAACTTTTTGTTCGATGCGTGAGATCAGTGCGCACTTGATTAGCGCTATTCATCACTAATGTAGCATTGTTAAGCATCATTAAAAACTGCATTAAAAGTCACTATACTTTAAGCCTCAAGCCATTTACACTTGTTCAATTATTGAATAAAAGTTTGAATTTCTCTCTATATTCTATCTATTTTATATTTAAATAGGAGGAGGAGAAATGGAGTAAAGAAGAAGGGCAGGGTAGAAGTCTATTATTTCATATCTTCCTTCATCGTCTCCAACTGTTCCCAACCTTCGCTTCCCTCCCACATTGACTTACCTTTCGACATAAGCGAACGAATTGTAGTCCTTGACTTGTACTTCCAGTCTTTGCAGATAAGATCGTCAGCTCCATGCTTTCCTGGAAGTTCTCCAAACAGTTCATAAGCTGCAACCAAATCAGAACATGCCTCTACTGCATCAGTCCAAATGGCTTCATCTGTAACCAATTCAGGCTGATGTGCAACTGCTCTATAAGCCTTTTCGTAGCACTGCAATGCTGCCCATGGGCGCTTTCTCCAGACTTCCACCTTAGCAATCAACCTCCAACATCTGGCAGAGCTGGTAATTACCTTCGGTAACACATTACAAATGAAGTCTATGCAAGAAGTTTGAAAGTGAGTTAAACGTCCTTCCTCACTAGGATAATCTCCAGCCATTAAAACTTGGGCAAGCTTTTCAACAACGGGTATATCGATAGATCCTTCTCCAGAACCATCACGCTTGAGGAAAAGTAACTCTCTTGTGGCAATAAGAACATCATTCCATTCACCTAATTTGGCAGCCACAATTAAGTAATTCTCGTAGATTCTCCATGATTTATTCTCTCCGGCCATTCTGACTGCTTTTTGGAGTGCATTAAATGCTTGTCTAGTTTTCTCCATTTGCAAAAGAGCCAGTGCTAAATTGGACCACGCGTGTGAGTTAGTGTCATCTAAGGCCACACATCGAGTAAAGGCTTCTGAGGCGAGTTCATATTGTTGGTTTTCGAGCCCACAACAGCCGTAGAAAAACCAGTTTTCATAATTCAAGGGATTGGCGGAAAGACAAAGATTCATGTGCTTGATTGCCAACTCAACCTTTCTTTGGCCGTAGAAGTATTTGGAAAGAGAGGCTTGGGCATTGGCATATTTCCCGACTTCCCATGCTTTTAACCAAAGATTTGGGTCTTGCTTAACATCACCCAAGATAGAGATGGCTCTGGCGTCACGCGGGTATTCCTCAATACGCTTCACCAAAATTCTTTCAGCCGTCTTTTCTTCTCCGACGGCAGCATAGCACAAAGCAGCATCACTGACCAAGTTAAGTCTCTCATAAATCTCTACAGCAGACTTCAACAGTCCAATACTCATGTACTTTTCCGCCAACTTCACATCCATTTGCCATTGAGATAAAAGTGGAAGTTGGTGAATAAATCTTAATCTTCCAGAAACGAAGTTATTAGACTCTTTGGCCTCAGGAATTATTCTTGTTTTGATCTTTACACCAAGCTCTTCGACCAAAGAAGTCATTTGTAAAATTCCTCTCTCGATCGTCTTGGCTTTTGTCGTTTCAAGTATAGATCTTTCCCAAAGGGATCTTGAAAAGATAGACCAGTTTACATTTTTGGCGGAAAACAAAATTCTGCCAACCAAAGCTGCAAGTTCCTCCGCAACAAGAACATCACCTGATGGTGTTGTCTGTTTAATAGTGGTAAGTCTCAAAAGTAATTGAATGTTATCCAAATCAGTCAAGCTGGGTTGATCGTTTGGGTCTAAGGCCAGAAGCTCTGCAGGAATATCCTCCTTGCGGATAGCAATTGGAAGAAGTCTAGCTTCTCCAGCATCGATGCCCCCACTGAAATCAAGCTTTATCCTCTTCGAATCGCTTTCATTTAAATCTTCTATTGTTGAGTACTCTGGTTTTTCCAAAAGTAATTCCGAATTCAAGTCATGACTTTCGGGTGTCTCTTCGTTAGTACTTGTGTACAACGAGTTTTCCTTCGATTTGGCAAGAACAACGAGGGAAGAGGTGTAAAAATTTTGGTATTTAGTTCTCTTGGCCTTTGCACCACTTAATATGAAATCAAACTGGCTGACGTTTTTGGCCTTATTCAATAAAGGTAAAGCCAAATGTTCAGTTTGAGCATGAATATTGATTCTTGCCAGTTCAAGATAAAAGATCATTTGGATATTTTTTTGGACTTCTGTATTGGTAGGATCAGCGGATGGAACCAAAGCATTTGGTACCTTAGCATTGAGAAGAATAGAAGACACCGTTGACAAAAGACTTTCGGGTTCTGGCAAGATTGATGCCCTGACTTGTAAAGCTCGGACAGCCCACCAATTGATGGAGGCATTTAAAGCAGTTTTTGGGGCAGCAATAGATAAATAATACAGACTTATATCTTCAATTGATGTCTGTTGATTAATGGAGGCTTCACCGAAGAGTGAAGCAGACTCGGGAACCTCCATTTGAGCTTCGAATATGAGAAGGGCTACTATTAAATAAATTGGCCCTTCCATGAGCTCATAAGCCAGTTGACCAGAAATGGATAATAGTTCCACAAGTTGCTGATGTAATGCCTTGGAGTCAAAGTCTACCAAGAGCTGTGTATCTATATTTGGGCCAGTGAAGTTCAATTGTATGAACAGTTGAAGAAAGGCAATTGCGACCAAATGTAAGTGAACTGGAGCGTCTTCATCGCTAAACTTCATTGTCATTCCATCCAGAACTTTGCTAACAAACAGTCTTAAATGTTTTAAAAGTGTATGTGTATCGTTATCGTCATTAGATACCTCGTTTTGAAGCTCAGAGCTCATCTTTGGGTTCGAGAGTACATCGGCGTAGGTCTCAAAAACCCGAGTGTATTCGCCCTCAAGAAGTGCATTCACACTCTCATAAAAGTGGCCATGTGGAAGTTTTGCATTCTTAGATGGTAACAAAAGTACCAACCGTGCCAAAGTATCTCTTAAAGACAAATCGTCGCCGTCCATCTCTGATATATTTGCCTTTTCGTGTGGTGGCTGCTGAAAAATCAACCCAAAAATGCGATGATCTTGATGCGATGATTTGAAATTTCGCTGCAACCGAAAAAATCTGAGACGAGTATGAGGTGAATGAATATCTTTTGAGTTTGCCTTAGAGAGTTTGAAAGAAATGTGTGTCTATCTCCACATCTTATAGATTTGACTACTGCCCTGCTACATTTATTTTTTAGACATATCCATTTTTATTCAGTAAATCATTCCTTTGGTCATGGTAAAAACATTGATAGCCTATTCTTACCCTCTCCACTAGAACTTTCGCTTCTTTTAAACTCTCCAGATCTACGATCACTAGACTTTCTCTCTCCGGGCTTCCTGTCACTGGTCCATCTATCAGTTTTTTTGACTGTTTTAAGTGAATTTCGAATTGCTAAACGACTCATAGATGACTTATTATCGGGATTTTCATCATCAGAATCGAAATCAATCACTTCTTCTTCAAAGTTGAGAGACGACGGAATTTGCAGACCCAGAGCAACCCGGTTCTTCACAAACTTCGGCTTCGCTTTGGTGTCTCCAGTGTTTTGTTGTGAGTTACTATCTTCTAAATCAATAAGCTTTCCAGGATCTTTCTCAGGAACTGATGGCCCATGAACAGGAGTTGACGATGCAGAAGATGATTCGAGTCCTACTTCGAGATTGATCAAGCTCATGGCATTACCATTACCCCATTTGTTATTCAGTTTCAGTTGTAAGTCAAGGAGATCGTCGCCATTAAAATCGACAGTCTCCTCCTTAACTGAAAGTAAATCTGAGGAGCTGGATCTGTTATAGGTATACTGAGGCTGTTGAACACCTTTTGAATCAATCTTATAAGCCAATTGTGGGTACCTTGGTTGTTCTGTAGCAATTTGCTCAGGAGATTGAGAATTATGGTACTCGTTGGTCTTGGTAGACGGCGTCCGTTTTATTGACATTGGTTTCAATTCCGGTGAGATTCCAACCTGCTGATAATTTGTGCTTTCCATCAGGTTAGAATATTGATGTGTGGATGAAGAGTTGCTTTGCATCCTGGAATGTGATGGCTTAGAATGATGGCTTTGATACCTGGAACCATTTTCATCTGTTTGAGATGTAATGTAGTTGTTTTCAGATGATAACAGAAGGTTAGACAATCCATTTGTGGCATCATTCAAAGAATGAGGCTTAAAATCTAAATTTGCCAGCTTTGGAATATCTTTCGCAGAGCTAGATTGAACTAAAGGTGGAGCATTCGATGTATTGAGTTTTGCGTCCTTAGGTCTGAAATCACCCCAAGGATTATGATCCCCAATTTTTTCTGACCTCTTCTTACCCATAGTAGTATCAGACTTTTCTACATTAGAATCTAACTTTTGGGCAATCGTGTTCCCCATAGGAAATGGATTGCTTGTCCCCTCTCTTTCAGAGTTTTTGTTTTCAGATGTTTTGACCAAAGGATTTTGTGTGTTCAAATCATCGAATTCTAGCGCTTTAGGGAACTGTTGCTCAAATTGGATAAGATCATCGTCGTCTTTGTCCACCACGTCCTGAATGCCAGATATATCAACCTTGATGTCATCGTTTGATTCTGCTTCGTGAATGCTGGCCTCCAAGTTCGAAATATCTTTCGAGATATCAGTAGAAGGAACTTTTATGTCTTGAGGAGTAGAATTCGAAGACAATTTTCCCGCCTCCAGTGTGGTGTTATCCACCGAGTGTGCTGAGTGAGATCTCCCAGGATTAGATGTAACTGGTGTGATTCCCAGATGTGAGCCATAAATATCAGTCGCTACTTGAGGCACATCAGACACGTGAGAATTCTCACTTCTACCATCAATGCTTTTGGCACTCTGGAGGGATCTAGACTTGGTCAATTTGTTCTCTTCGCCGCCAACAGTAGACCCGGCCCCACCAATTCCGAAAATATCACTCACCAACTTTTCAGTCTGATTATCGATACTACTAGCCTTGTTCGATTCCCAAGCTTCCTTGCGGGCCAAGCGTTGTGTTTCTTGGCTTGTGTTAGGTGGATGAGCATGGTTGGGTTGTTGAGATTGTAAATTGGCATGATGTTGGTTGCCTTGCTGTTGCTGATATTGTTGGATATACTGCTGATGATAAAGCTCGTATTGCTTTTGATATTCCTGTTGTTGCTGTTGAATAAGTGCAACATCGTACTGGTACTTTTGATGCGTATAGTTGTAATGGCTGAGCTGATCACGCAGAAGTTTCAGGAGCTCTTGAGGGCTTAACATAGCAGGTGGTTGTGGGTAATTGACAACAGGAGGTGGTGGCATCGTGAAGGATTCAATTCTTGCAATCGGCTGCGGTGGATTGGCATATTGCGAATTGGCTTGATATTGAGGCTCAGTCGCTTGCTGATGTTGAGCGTTGGTATGCAGTTTTGGTTTAGAAAGATCCATCTCATCAAGCAGTGGAAATCTTTCAGCTATACCATCTAAATCATCGGCATCAGACCCCACAGAGATGGGAGAATGGACGGAGCTCTTGTTTGCATAATCACTAGAGGCATTAGAATGAGACCGCCCGCTCATGGGAACAGCCAAATGCTCAGCTCCAGGTTGGGCTGCTGGCAGACGACCCTGGCGAGTAGGGGAGCTGTATTTTGAAGTTTGGGTGCTACGTGGTTGTTGATGCTGAAGGTGTTGCTGTTGTACATGGGAAGCAACAGTGTTACGATTCTGAAGCGCACTCATTGCGTATTGTCTTTCTGCTTGATATTGCTGTAAGAGTTGGAAGTTATAGGGTCCCTGGCGATAGAAATCTTCAACATTAAGGTCGGAAAATTTTTCCTTTGTGAGCTCACATAAAAGCATTATAATCTGAACGATATTTGGTCGCATATTTGGATTTTCCTGAAGCATGATGATGATGAGATTCTTGAGGTCTGAAGAGTACTCAGGTTGAGGTGGAATCACGTACAGCGCACTAAGAATTGCCACATCACCTTGACCCTGGGCCTCAAATGGGGTCGTATAGTAACACAACTTGTAGAGGAAGCAACCGAGAGCCCAAATATCGGCCTTATCATTTATAGGGAACCCCCTATTTAAGTCAAGCATTTCGGGGGCTCTATACTGCGGGGTGGTTTGGTATAACAAATCGTGCAGTATGGTATCAAATTCTTGCTGGTTGGTTGGTGGTGGAATTGGGGCCGAAGTGGAGCCAAAATCACATAATATGAAGTTGTCCTTAGAATCTAATAAAACGTTTTCGATTTTGATATCACGATGAATCAATGAAAGTCGATGCATTTCAAGAACTCCTAACAGAATATCACGCATTATCTTGAGAATCTGTTTTTCCAGAAGCTTTGTTTTAATGTTGGCGTTCATATAATCCAACAATGATCCATTAGGATACAAGGCCATAAGCACCAACACTTCGTAAGTTCCATCCAGTTTACGCTCCGCATTGGAGTCATAGTAGCGAGCAATGTTGCGGCCATGACGCAAGACTTTCATAGCATCTACTTCCTTGCGTAAGGTGTTCAATCCAGCTTTATCGGGGACAAGAACTCGTTTCAAACAAGCAATGTTCAGATCGTCCTGGATAGGCTCTATCGAAACCTTATAGATATGGGCAAACCCTCCCTCCAGTAGGAATTTAAGCACCGTAGCTTCGTGCGTGCCCACGGTGAGCTTGGTTCCGGGAGCCAATTTGGAGGAATTGGCCATGGTAAGCTGTTATGTGACTCGTGGGGGCGATGTGGTTTGAGTGAGGGCAACTATCTTACGGGTTAATTTTGAAATTCGATCGGCCTGGGCTGTGGGAAAAACAAATTTTTGGGCCCGGCCATGGCAAATGATTTAGGTGTAGGAGATGGTGATTCTGCGATTGAGCATTGTGCAATTGGGGTTTTTTGGGTTGTATATCTTTGATAAGACTTTAGTTATATACTTGGACTGGTTTTCATTGAATTATTAGTGTTTTTTGACTGAAGGTTCCGTGTTAAATGGTTCCAAATGTTGGTCCTCTATTGAATTTTTATTTAGTCGTGGCGCAGAATTAGCGACAATTTCTGCCCGATCACGGTATCATCGCGAAATGTATGAGAGATGCAGCAGAAGGACACTAGACATAGTAGACAAATATAAAATGAGTGACAGTATGAGTGTTGGGGTGAAGTATTTTTCGAAAAGGTACTCTCTATGTATAACTCTAGAATAATGACGGTGGTCTTCACAAAAACCCGAATGAGATATGAGGTATCAGTCAATAGTACATCATAATCCTTCTTATTCTCGAAATTCTACTCTGACGTCATTCCCCTGCTACTTAAGTTTCTGCTTACATTTTCGCGCTTGATTTAGCGTCTTTTTCAGCGCTCATTTATCCTATTCGGCAAAAAAATAATTAAACGCGCCAATAATTTTGATATTGCTGCAGATTTATTTGGTCCCATGCACCACACGCCGAGAAACACATTAATCAATTTTATGTTTACCTATTCTATCGTGAAATATCTACAGTTTGAATTTTTTTGGTGTAGTTCGTTCTATTAACCTTCTTCATTTTAATTGACTTCTCCGATTCGTTCTCTTTTATTCTAATGTTTTCTTTCAACTAATATACCTATTATTTTTATTTATGATTTCTGAGCCTTCGTTGCTTTACTTTGGCTCAGTATGCTTGATGATCTTTTGCATCTCCCCATACAGAAATGGAATATAGACGTATTCTGTACCCAGATCGTCTTTGTTCAAATTACACATCTTATGTTCCATAAATTCACCTAAAACAGTCCGGAAACTGATCATATTGGATGTAATAAAAGCTTCTAAACATGCCTCGTAAAGTCGCTTCAACTCTATCCAATTCTTAGGGCTTCCCTTAACGCTGCTTCGGGCTGATTTCAGAGTACCAACCTTGTCAATAGCATCCATTTGAAGTTTCAAAAGCTCTCTGTACAAACTCTTAGCATTCTGAGTCAAATTACTCAAAACGTATTTGGCACCACGATCACCACTAAACTTCTTCAGTCTACCCATACTCAATATATCTTTAAACAGTACCTCTGTACTGTGCAGAGTGTATGATGCAGTACAATGGAAGACGAAGTTAAAGTTCTTCAAAATATGCAAATTCCAAAGTAAAGATACATTAAGGTCATCAGAGGAGCATACAAGCCATATCTCCGGAATCAGACACAACTGTGACAAAAGCATCTGGGTCTTTTCATCTCGGAGCGCTTGGCCATCGATGTTATGAATGGCCAAAACAATTCGTGGCAATGCACGTTTATTGTTTTGTCTTTTGCTTTCCAAGTATTTGAGTAAAAAGGGCACAGTTTCCAGAACGTGCTTGGGGAATTTGACGTGAGAATCTTCCTTTGAAACAAAAATGGAAACCACATCGTTGACAATTTGCTTCATTTTGACTGCTGGATTGTAGCCGTTGACTACCAATACATGAGGTTCGATCTTTGAACCGTAGCATCGTTCAAACCATTCAAAAAAGTACTCCTGCAAAAAGCGATTAATAATTGGAATTTTGGTACCAATACCATAAAAATGTAAGTTGAATCCCTGCAGCATTTCGAAACACCATTGTGGATACATAACTTGGTAAAGGTCCTGAAGAGCTTTTATTTCCTGATGTTGGAATTTTTGGCCGAGCTGAACCATGGGTATGAACTCCAGATACTCTAACGATGGGGCCTTTTCTGAAAGTGAATTTCCACTAGTCCGTGGACGAACCGAATGTTGCTCAAAGTATCCCTCCGTCCCTTCGAGAAAAATGGCACCATCATCCGAAAGTTTAGGATGAAGCGAGCCCACTTTTAGGTACTTGTCAATAAACAGCTGATCGGTTACTTCTCCCAGCTCAGTAACTTTCGGGATAGGCATTGGGACAAATGTCGCAGCTTTGATTTCATTCCCAGCATCATCATCCTCTTTGCGCCCACTAAACAAATTTCTAGTACTTTTTACTGGCAATAGATCCACTGTTTCTTCCTTCTGTGGAAGGGCATCTGGGTCGAGAAAAATGCTCTGGATACTTCCAAGAATAACACTAGCCCTGCTAGGTCGTCCAACTTTACGTTTAGGTGTATCAGCCTCTTTGACACGTGGTCTACCTGGTTTTTTTGGTGTGGGTGATTGTGCTTCAATGTTTTCTTTATCTCCTTCATCCAACTTGTCATCTTGCTTCAAATCTTTGGGGTCTAATTCTGGATCTTTTTTAACAAGATCTGCCTTTTTAGATTTGGTTTTCGATTTTTGTGGTGATGGTTTTTTCTCCTTCTGAGTCTTGCTTTTTTTTGATGCTGGTGTGGTTCTTTGAGAGCGACTCTGTGATCTCTTTCTATCATTATGTAATTGCACAAAGTCATCGTCGAGAGCTGAGTCATCAGAAGACTCTTCATTCCCTGAGTTAACATCTTCCCTAAGCGTAAGATCTTCTTCAAACTCAACGTCGCTACCGTAATTAGGACCTCCACGAGATTGTCTGATGATAGCCTCTGCAAGGTGACGATCCTGTGCATGCAAAGGGTCTTCGTCATCTATATCTTCGTCTTCCCCCATTAAACGGGCCCAATTGCGCGTAGATGTGTAAGCACGTTTTCTAGCTGAACTTTCAAGTTCTTCAGCAGTCTTTCTCCTCGGAGAAGGGAGTCCAGCTCGTCCAGTTGGGGTTTTGACTGGCGACGCGCCAGGAATGATTCCTCTGCGGACAGGCGAATCTAAGGCACCGGGCTTTAAGGGCAGAAGATTGAGCATCCCATGTCTTTTCTTAGATGGAGTAGTGAATATTGGCAGCTGTGCTGCATCATAGAAGTGCTCCGGCAGCGGAGAATCCATTAGGCGTCTGCTCGATCTTCTTAGGTAGACCCTCTGGAAATTTATTTGTCTCACCCAAACGGCTGTACTCGTGATCCAGAAAAGCCTCCCACTTTTTCGCGATGAACTTGAGATTTTTCAGCTAAGGCACAGATTGTGATCTCATCGCAAGGGCCATGTTGTCGTTTTGCCCTTATTGTTCCAACATGTTGGTGATTGCCCCTGGTGATGATGGAAGAAATGAATTTCGTTGTTCAACATGTCCATATGATTTTAAAATTGACGGCTTCCTGATGTACGATAGAAAGCGTTTGTCACGGAAGCAGGTTGATGATGTCCTAGGAGGAGATGGAGCTTGGGATCTCGTTGATCAAACTGCTGCACAATGTCCTGTGGACTCTTGTGGTGGAGATAAAGCCTACTTCTTCCAGTTGCAGATTAGATCTGCGGATGAGCCGATGACAACATTTTACAAGTGTGTTCTGTGTGGCCATCAATGGAGAGAAAATTAACACATGGGGTTTCAAATTCAAATGACTATACCTCGTAACTACTCGTTACTTGGTAACTTTTTATGTACCAGCAGGTATATGGGTAATTTTCGAATTAGGGATTACCCACAACTTCTCCGCATACCACCACCATTGCATCTCGAAAGCAGTCCGGTCTTGCTATAATCAAAAGTAAATGCAGCACGAGCAAGCCGATTATCAGACTAGTGTACTATAGTTCTCAATAAAATGTGTTGATGAAGTTTGTTGTAGATAAAGCCCTTTGGGTCTTGAACATCTACATGTTAACATGATTTTGGATCTTGTTTATTGTTCTTTGTGTTGAGATGTCTTCTTTCCAACCAGAAAGTAGATCGAAAGTTCAAAAGATCCACCCGGTGATTCGATACTGACAGTCCTTTCAATTTTTCGTTTTTTACGTCTAATTTCATTTGATCTTTTCTTAATAATTTGAGTCGTTGGAGCCTGTGAATTACTAGATAAAGTTAATTGTGTGGTAGATTCTGTTTGTTGTAGGCAATGAACTTTCTCTTTATGCTCTTGAACTATGCAATTGATTTCCTCGTCTACGTCCGTTTCCTCGATCTCTGTATCTCTATCATATATGGAATCGTTTTCCATTTTTACGAGAGTATCGGTATTCGGAACCATGTTGGAGCCTCTGTCCGTCAGTTCGAGTTCTTGGGATATCTCCGAATTTAGCTGGGACAGTTCACTGCAGCTCCCTTGATCATAATTGTATTCATCGGTACTCCCAAGTTTGAGAACTCTTCTGTTGTAGCCTTGGATAACATCGTCATTTTTGACTTTGTCTTTGATGAATTCCTTTCCTTGATCAATATTGCGGTAAATGTAAACTTTTTGTAATTCTTCTATAATTTTCCGATAAGCTCTTTCACCACGTCCTATAACAAGGTCCTGTAACTTCATGTCCTTTTTTCGACTCATATCGCTCACGGCGTCGATTTCGCTGTAATCAGGGTCACTAAACTTTGAAACCCATTGCTGTCCCTTGAATTGAAACAGTGGTTTGCTGGCTTCTTGCAAAAACTTTCGTGCTATCTCATATTCTGCCTTACAGGACTCCAAGTCCCATCTATTTACTGCCTTTACTGGTCTGTCTCGTACTTCACCCAGGGGCGGTCCCCATTTGGAAAGCCCAAATCTGTCATAATTAAAATCTCTAGGTGATGGTGGTTGCGGGCAGTCGCAAAATCTACCAAACAATCTACTCATCTGGAATCCCAGAAGCCATGCTGCTTTCAGATCTGCGCAGGGGTAAACCTGCTTTGGTCTCAATTTTGCAATCATTTTGCAGCATTCGCTATAAGTCGAATGCCTAGAAAAGACCATTTTTATTGTTGCCGGGAGGAGTTGTGAACCACCTCTAGGTAAAAGCCATTTGTAACCATTAAGATCATATATCTTATTTCCTTTTTCCGTTGTAAAAGTTAGGGTTAGCTTCTCTGTTGATACTGTAGCAAGCAGTATTGGAAAAAAGTTGCCAATATAATCTACGGCATTGAAATCAATACACTGCTTAATTCGCACAATAAACGGCGTTTCGGGGCATTTGCAGCCAACATGGAAGCACGGTTGCACGTCATTTTCCAGTGAGGACAACATTTCAGACTGGCCAGTTGCAACTAATCTTTCACGAAGGAATTCACCCATATGCACGGTCCCGGCGAAGCTATTTGCTACATTTACCCAAGCTTCTTCGAACCCCAGCACGGTGTCTGCAAATAAAAATTTTATTTCTGGATCGTCTTTCGGGTAGCTCAGTAATATCAGTACAACCATTTGTATACCATCATTATTTGAAGGAAGCTCGATATAAGGTTCCATCCTGTATTCAAAAGTAGAATCCAAATAAATATTATCCAAGGTTTTAAGGTTAGTTGTGTAAGGGAATATAAACGGATTTCTAGTCAAAGAGTTGATCCAGCTGATCTCTGCTCGGACATCTCCAGTGCAGAATATGTTTGCAGCTGAAGATTCCACTAGAAAACAAACGGCTCCTTCGCAGTGGTAAGCTGGAATTAGTGAAAGCTTAAGTTCAAGGGTACCACTAATCAATATCGAATGTTGTTTCAGATGATCAAGCGCTCGAATAAACTTTACTACATGGCAGTAACGAGGGTCGCGTTTGAGAAGTGCCTTAGTTACTTCCAGGCAATAGACAGTTCCCAGAAAGGACTTAGCATCTAGGCCGACTAGGTGATCGGAATGAAAATGGGAAAGCAAAAAAATAGATGCTCCATTATTAAATCTATCAATACTAAGTCCTGGAATCTCTTCTATGAGCCCATTAAATGTGGATCCTGTCATGGTCAAGCGCAGAATAAAAATGATGTTGCAAGATATTTTGCAGCATTTTTTTTCGCCAACTTGCAAAGGTAAACAAAGGTGGCAATCAGGCGTTATGAATAGCAGCAGTGCATAGTGACGGAGTTTCGTAATAGTTATGAGCCGCTTTGGAACTCCAATAGGAAGTGATGATGAAATTATATATCCTTTTACCTTTTTAGTGGAACAACTCTTTAATTAAATGTAATCATATATCTACAATTTATTTAAAAGGACATCCTCAATTTATGCCTTATCCTTCATTTATTGATGCGCTACCCGATTAAACCAAAATTCCATGACACTCAGCCCTTCTGTAATCCCGCAGGAGCTGTGGCCATTGAACAATAAATCGATCTGCTATTGGCATCACTAAGCGACCCAGAACACTGAGCAGACCAACTCGAGCCAAACTCTCCACATAGATAATTCTGGTCCGACAGAGACCCAAAAACTTGAGGAAAAAAAGAATGTAAGCCAAGGGTACACATGTACCTGGACCATTAACAAGTAGCACCTCTGGTTTTTCCATAACCATTAATTGCTTAGCGGTGTCTAAAAATGATACTAGAGTACTAATCACCGACAGTGGTAAAGATTCGCCAACCCTGCGCGCTCTTTTGAGACTCATATAGTGGGCACTTTGGGAAGAATCTTTTCTCTTTGAGAGTGCCAATTCAAACTCCTTGGCTTTGATAAGCGATGTTTCATCTCCAGATGATGCAACCCATGTTCTCTGATATTGACTGATATCGACTTTGCCCAACATCAGTAACATTTCACCAGTATGGCCCCCAGATCCCAATAACACAAGAAGTGACGCCCCACGTTTCTCAAGAGGAAAATGCGCCTGCAGCTTCTTTGAATCGGGTTCTGAACGTACAGAGGGGAGAATTTGTATCAATCGTAATGCTAAAACGATGAAAGGGGCCAAAAAGAGCCCCATTTGGAGAAGCATGGTGGTTTCTTTAGCCATGAATGCTGATCAAAGTACCCCAAATTGTGCGCGATTCTTAAACTCCCATCGCGATTTTGCGTCTCTCGATTTATGTAGAGATCAAATTATGCTTGAATCATATCGGCAGAGGTTGCAATTTTTCATATATTCCTCGTAAACCCAGTAGATAATGGTCAATTTACAACACAAAAGTTGATACTACACTTAGTTATGTATGCTATTATTGGTTTCAAAGCTCAAAGTCATCACTTATAGCCTTGTATGCATTATCTACCGCCTTTTTGGACTTGGGGGCTCGTTTGAGATCACTTTTCTGTGCTTCATGTTCCGGCTTTCTCTTTTTGCTTTCCCTATCACGTTCAGCTAATTGTTTCATTACTTTCGCTACTACCATGCTCAACTTCGTCTGCTCATCCCTATTAACTGGTAATGGTTTTATAGCGCTCCAGCTTACTCTAACTGGAAATTTTTCAAGAATAACCAATCCAGCGGTATTGATATTAGAATTGAGCCCGTTTTGGCTCACTGCTCGTGCAAAATCCTCGGCATCGCTACGATTTTTGAAACTAACAAACCCACATCCAGCACGATGAATTACGGTTATGTTATTCAAAGGTCCGAATTTCTGACAATAATCGGATATGACATATTGTGGAGTATTAGGATCTAAACCAAAAACAAAAAAGGAAGATATCTTTTCATCTTCAGGTACTGGGCTTATCACTCCACTGAATGGAAGTTGGTTGACATATTTTGATATATCCACTTTGGAAGAACCAGCACTGGTTCCAACACTTTTCTTTCGATTTGCAACTTGATTTTCCAAGTCCAGTGAACCAAACTTCTGTGCAAGTTTTGCTAAAATGTCCTTAGCACGCTCAGTTCGTTCTGAATCGTTCTGCTTCTGTTGTTTCTTCTCTTCTTTGTCTGCCCGCAGCGCTCTGATCTCATCGTTTTTAGAGGACGAAAGGGTCGTTAAATACAGTGCATCTACACCGGCCATTTTGAGGGCTGCATCCCTGACGTCAAGTGGAATTCCGTAATGTATGTCTAGCATGCAACTTTGGCAACAATTCTTTGCTTTGGAGCACGTTTGACACACAATCGTCTTGAGATGCCTTTGAGATCTCACAGGCTTCCACATAAACACGGTAAAAGGTCGTCCACAAAGCTTGCAAGCAGCACCATTTGCATTGCGTAGCATCTTGACATTAGATTCGGGACCTAAACACTTGTCACAGACTGCTGGAAGTTCCGTTTCGGTATCCATGGTAATTGATGTGAGGTATGATTATCTTGAACTGATTAGAGTCTACTGTCTGAACTTAACATGCAGGTGCCGCGATGAGGTGGTCCAAGTGGGACTTCGTTCGGTCAAATGATTTTACCAGGGTACCCAAACGAGAATAAAAGGAAGTTCTGGATTCAATTTATTGCGTCGTGGGTTACAAAGGGGAGGTTAGAAGTGGAAATAGAAGCAGAGGTAGAAGCGTATTAGGATGATATTACAGATGGCTTAAAACATCTTGCAAAGCACCCTGCGTAAATACGAAGACAATTCAATTATATACAATAGCCAAAGACAAAGTACTCGGTTGATGGGCAAGGTATATGAAGCCAGTGTCTCGAACACAAAACACAACCTTTTTATCCATAACCCCCGATTTGATCTTCCGTGGCCAACAAAAAGTCAACAGACAAAGATTTGTATCTTAAGCTAATTGTTAGTAAATATTCATGTAATAGAATTGGATTTCTCAGGGTTAAAAAGCTCTGTAATAGTTTGCTCAACATGGAGATTCAGTTGAAGAAATTCGTTGTAGTGTATTATTGTTCATCAGCGAAATCCAGCCATTAAAACATACCTTTAGGTAAAATCGATGCTAGTATTAATTTGGAGAAAAGATTATATTAAAATTTTCCATCTATAAATGCAATAAAATTTACCCGGAAACAAGCGCGACTGCATACGAGCTTCAGCTAGGGCTTAAATTTGCAGCAATTCAATTTTGTTGCAACTCAACCAAAGCCTTTTTAAAGTAAGGATGCATATTGTGAGTCCTTGAAAGCTTTTCCAAGTATGAAATACGTTCCAGCCAGTCAAATTTATCTTGGAGATATTTAATATCCATCAATAACTGCGAAATACTTTCAAAAACCAACTCATTCCGAGTCCAACCAATGAGACCATCCACACCGCTCAGATCAACAAATTGCTTGACCGTCTCATAGTAGTTACGGACACACAGGTCAAGTCTGGTTACCTGCTCCTCGGTAGGGTTTGACCTACTCAACATTTTCAAGAGACATCCGTGAACCTGTGTAGCGTTTTTGTACAAATTGGTGCTTTCGATGTCAAAAAGCGCATCTTCATTGGCATCGACATCTCTAACTTGTTGTAATGACAAGACGGCTGTACTCGAATTTCTAAGTATCTCATCAACTAAAACTTCGGCAAAGTGAGGTATGTTAGTGGGCAAGACGTTCACAAATTCATTGCTGATTACTTCGCCGGTAGAAATAAACTCCAATTTTAGATAGTGTGACAAGAAAGTCTCAGAGATGTTCCGGATTTCGCTATCGTCATCATTGAGGGCATTGTAAAGGATAAGTAACATTTCACCGCTTTCCTTGGTGACGGTGTTGCTGCAGTTGATGAAAGCTACACCGGAACGTACCGCTGCCATCCTAACGTTTTCTGGTTGATCGTCGTGAGCGAATGCTCGTACTGTAGTAATGAACTTTTTCCTATCTGACACATCAAATACAGATGCCAAAGCTCCAAGTGCCTCTAAAGCCGTCGAATTCATATCCTCACTGTATAAATCAGATTTTGTAAAGTCAAAGAACACCTTGATAGATCTCAAACTCTGCTCTTTGGTGAGTTTCTTATGGCCCCTGCTTAATAAGATCTGAATTAAGCTTAATGAGTGGGCCTTGATCAAACTCCACGAATCGATCTCAACAGTATGCCATAAATCATCGTAAAGATTTTCCAAATCCACCTTGCTTTCCAAGTCCTTGAGGTAGGTTTGAGTGAATTTGATCGCGCACAACTGAGCTTCATATGCAGCGGGAGACAAAATACATAAAGATGCCAAATCCACGAAGTCTTGATATTCACTCGCTTTGAGGTGCTGTTTGAACACGAACTTGCACAAACTTTCTATCAAAAGCTGCCAAGAGCCTTCAAGTATATCGCTTCTTTCGAGAAGCAGTACTAAGTAGTTGGAGAAAAATTGAGAAACGGCTTTCAAATTATTTACCGAATCTTGGATTTCCAAAAGAATATCAACGTATACCTTGGAGACAGACCAAGAAAAGCTTGATTTTATGAAAAATAAGTTTGTCTGTTCTAAAAGCAATTTTTCGGTGGCTTTCATGCTAACATCGAGACAATTAAGCTTGATTCTTTTGATGATCTCCAACACCGCAAGCATGTTACCCTGTTTTCTATTTAAGCCTGTACTTCCTGTGTTACACTTGTCGATCAATGTCAGACAATATTGATCCAATCTGTTGGGTTTTATTATAGCAGCTAACGTTCTTGCGGACATTTCTCTGACTTTCCACAATTTATGGCTCAAAAGTTGATACACAGACAACTCGAAAGTGTCTTGCAATAAACTTTCTTCGACTGAGGTGTCTTCGAGGCGACACAAAATATTGAGAAGTGGAAAAATAGATTCGGTGGTTCCCTTATTCAGAATGGCTTGGTCTAATCCATCTTGCAAAACTTCTTTCATTCCTTTATACTTCACAAAAAATGCAGTTGCACTGACTGTTGGTAAAATCTCACCAAGTTTTTTATTTCCAAACAATCTGTTTTGTAAAGAAGTAAAAAGCATGACAGCACAGTTTCTAATTGCCCACGTTTTAGAGTTACAATTTGTCAAGGCCAAGCTCAAAGAGTCCTTAACATAAATAATACAATCATTTGCAAGATTCGTATCAATAAAGATATGCTTGATACTGTTGAAAGCATGAACTTGGGGAATATCCATTTTTTGGTCTGCATCGTAAACGTAACTTGCGCGGGCTATACGGAGCAATTCAATCATTGCATAGTCCATTAATTGCTTCCTAGTAGCTCCCTTGCTTGCTGATAGGATACCTGTTATAAGATATGGCAAACCTCCGGATCTTCTACTAATAAATTGAGTCTTCAGCTCTATAACAGAAATGTTGCCTTCAAGCCACTTGACTGGTAGTTCCGCATCTAAGTCCAGTTTGAAACACCACTCACAACAGTCAACGAATGTTGGATATACTGAGGAAAATGCACCTCTGTGATACACTGAAGATAACTGATCAATTACAATATCAACCGAATTAAGAAAATCGCCTCTTTCGAGAAGTTGTGGCAATTTGTATGACAACCTTAAAATAGTCTGTAAAAAGGCAGCAGATTCTTTGACCAATTTCCAACTGAGTGTCAATGATATTCTATCGTTGTCTTCGTTGAGGTCCTCTTTGTCATTGGACAAAATTGGACGGACATTTTGCCAGAGTCGGGGGTATTGTGCCAAAACCCGAGAAACAAAAGTAACCCAAAATGTATCTTTCAATTCATCAAGGTTTATGGTCAGGAAAATCAAACGCAAAGCAGTGAAGAATCCTTGAACTCTATCCTTAATCGGTGGACTCAAAATGTCCTTCGTAAGCGGCGTTTCGAATGCGCCCTCGATATGCTGAAGCAATATGTCACACATCTTTTGAACCCCATTTTGATCAAATTTGGAAACAGCTTGAGCAATGAATTGTACAAGCCTAGCTCCTCCTTCACTCTTTCTTCCCTTCAATTCGTAAAGAATTGGGATTGAGCTTTGAAGTAAGAATTCTTTTTGGTTCACAATATGATGGAGTTTCTCATTTGGACATGAAAGCAATATATTGACACTTGCTTCTCTAATATCCTCATAGTTGTTGGAAACATTGTTAATGAGTAATTGAATCATCATTTCGGAATAAATGGTGATGTTGAATGGGTATACCGTCTTCGAATTAACCTCTTTAATCATTGTCTTGGAATTAAGTAAGTTTGAAGTGTTAGTAACTTGCTTATCTAAACCGCTGGCGACTAGAACATCCAAGAAATGATAACTCAATTGAAGTTGTGGGTACTTGGAGCCTGGTTTTATGGATTCGCAGACAAGATTTAAGAAATAATTCAAAAAATTCAAATTTCTTTCCAATGCAGATTCGTAATCTTGAATTTTCCCTTCATTCTCATTTGGTTTCAGTCTGAGTTTCTTCAATTGTGTATTCGTCGAATATGAGGAATCCTTGACCCTGAGCAAAAATTGTCTCATTATACCTAAGAATTCATTTCTTATATCAGTATCATCACTATCTTTGAAGAAATTTCCAAGCACATCATTATTAATTAATTCATCAAATACAAATTGTGGAATGGGCAAAGAATTTTTTGGAGAGCCCACCAAAAACCCAAATGATCTTATTCTGTATTTTGGACTTTGATGACCCAAAAATGCTGAAAAGGTTTCCAATGACATAAATTGTGATATACCTTGCATGGGAGATTCAATGAGTGCCAAATTTTGTCCGATTTTGGCGACACCAATATAAACATCGATCTCCTCGTCTGAAATTGTCTGCATTTCCCCGATTTCGAAAAATGGAAAAGATTTAGGAGCCACCGAGAACAAGTGAACGAGGACATACTTTAAAATATTTGGTCTCAATTCTGCATCGCGGAGACCTTCAATGATGAGTGGGCTCCATTCTGCGACCCATTCTTTCTCATTTTTTGGTTTATATATACCCTTGTACAATGTGGAAAATGTTTTACTTGCTTGATTGGCAAGAACATCCGACCACATCATGGAAATGCATTGCTTAGGATATTTGGGATATTTTTCAAAGATAAAGCGAGTGTCGATAATTTTGGCAAGAGTATCCACGAGGAAATACTGGGTGGCGGATGATGAGGACAAGCTCATCACCAAAGACAACCATTCTTGTAAAATGATAGCAGGTTGATCGAAAATATTCACAAGATCAAGTAACTTGGTCAATAAGCCCTTGAGTGCATTGACAAAAGGTCCAGTTCTGTTGCCTAGGAATTCTGCAATATACCAGAAAAGCTCTTTAGCCTGAATTTCTGTGACAATATTGGTGGGGTTAGATCCCTGGACTTGTTTTGTTGCTCTTGTTGCCCTTAAAATCCAAATAGAAATCACATCGCAGGCTAGTATCCTTACCTTGTCTACGCCTTCGATGGCTATTAAAGTATTGAAGAGAGCATCAAATGGCGGTATAGATCCATCGGCAACAGCATCAAAGAATTGGTTTGGTGGTGTAGAAATTAACCTTTTCTTGACCTCATTCAATTCATCCGCGGGAATGCTCATTGAGAATCTATAAGATAGCAGCTAGGCCCGAATAGAGTGACAGGCTACTTGATTGGATCTAGAAAATGGTGAGTCCTGTACACAAGCCTCATCGCCCATCTTTGGTCACGTGATGTAATTCTGCACGCGACTTTCTTTTTTTTTCTCATCTTGATATTTTTTATTTTTTGTGCAGAAGCGCGCGAGGTAGGCTGAGCCTTTTCCGCAGGAGATTACGACGATGATGGGAGATTATAATCAAGTCTGTAAAACTATAGCATCATAATCTTGAGTGATGTTCAATGAAAGGAGTTATCTATTCGGATATCTCATGAGATATAATTCCGAGAATTAGGATTCGACAAGACAGATATCGGTACTGATTTTCCCTTCTCCTAACTCCGCGTAGTTGCTCGTAAAACTTTACAGTAATTCCCTTATAAGCAACCACGGAATTCTTATTCTTGTAACTGAAATTTCCCATTTATATATTTCAGCAGAGCATCCTCGTTTATCAAAGTCCTCATAACTACACTCATCAGAATATCATCATCAAAAATGGCTAACTCCGTCCTGAATGTATACCACGCATACTACCACCATCTCCCATACTATATGTTAACTAAAACTGAGGGTTTATTGCTTCGTATGTGAATTTTATTGGGCCCTTTCTTCAACGCAGCAAAGATAGGAGCCATCAATAGACGACTAAACTAAGCTAAGCTAAGCTAAGGTTTAAAATATATCAAAATCATTTTAAAGTACTACAATTTGAAGGCAAAAAATTGGTATCTTGATGTCTTTTTGAACCACTGTCGTCTTCGGCTTATCTGCGTTATTCTTCTATGCGTATCTTACTAACATTAAAGACCTTTTCCTCTGTTCATTTGCCATTTTTGTCGGCTACGGATTGGTAAGCTACTTCCCTGCTCAGCTTAACTTTATTGGTTCTAGAGGATATTACTACTTATTTGGTCCTGAAAGTGCTTAATTTTTACCTTATCCATTCATGTTTCCCACAATATTCCCCTGGTAGTACCGCTTCCTACCCTGTACATTATATAGCCTTACACCATTTTAATATAGGCTATTTTCTAATCCTTTGCGCGCGCTGTTTACTTTTCGCGGCGCGACTGTAAATATTCTCTCTGTGCTCTATCGAAATGTCAAGAGTGAGAGCTCCATTCAAGCCTCCACGTCCCCTAACGGCTTCTAATGGTGAGTCCAGGGTAAACTTGAGTAAACCTGTGTCTAGATCAACTGGAGCGGCTACTTCGAAAATCATACAACAGCAAATAGAGCCCATAGAACCAGATCAAAAGCGTCAGAAGCCGTGCAACACTATAAGACTAGAAGCTCAGTGGCGAAGGAAAACCACCAAAAAGAACAAAACTTGGGATGGAGATGGAATAGTAGAATTTGATGGATCTACAGCAATTCTCAAGATCGAAAAACCGGATGGAAAGCATGTTATTGTGGGCAGGGCCCAACGTAAATCCTTGGAGGGATTGATTTCTTTTAGTAAGTATGAGGCCGAAGTTGATGAAAATCTGTGCATGAGCAGTGATCTTCCAAAGACCTCCACAAAAGATAAAAGTACAGTCTCCGAAACAAAATCCCTTCTCACAACTCAAAAATCGTTTCCCAATATCACAGCATCCACAAAATTGCACTCACAGTATGTGTCTCCAAAGTCTACAAGGGCCATAACACCACCTACTCTAAAACTGGAAGCTACCTCTTCAGAAGAGAACAACTCGAGTCAAAATGATCAATTGGTCTTAAATTCGAAGCCATTTCCCGTTGTGGTAGATCCTCTTCTTTCAGATATTTTGCGTCCTCATCAACAAGAAGGCGTTAAGTTTCTTTATGATAGTGTCATGGGTATGCGCAATGATCCTGGCCACTCCAAAACTTTCGGTGCTCTACTCGCAGACGAAATGGGTTTGGGAAAAACACTCATGACCATTACCTTGATACATACCCTACTCAAGCAAAATCCAGAATCTAAAACCACTCCAATCTGTAACAAGATCTTAATTGTATGCCCGGTAACTTTAATTGCCAATTGGAGGAAAGAGTTCAAAAAGTGGCTTGGGGAAAGAGTTAGTGTTTTGACTTTAAACGCTAAACAAACAGGCATCAAAGACAAACAAGACATTCGAAACTTTGGCAAGAACAAGGTGTATCAGGTGATCATATTAAACTACGAAAAAGTAATTGCGGCTCATGAAGAGCTCAGTGGTGTACAATTTGATCTTTTAGTGTGTGATGAAGCACATCGACTCAAAAATACTTCCAGTAAAGTGGTGAAATGCTTGAGTGATTTGAAAATCAAAAGAAAGGTTTTGTTGACCGGCACCCCAATTCAAAATGACCTCACTGAATTTTACAACCTCATAGATTTTGTCAACCCAGGTGTCTTGGGAACACCTCAATCATTCCAAAAAGATTTCGTTCGACCAATATCGAGAGCAAGAGAGGTTAATTGTATGGACCAGAGCATTATTAAATTTGGAGAGTCGAAATCTTTGGAATTGATGCAGTTGACTCAATGCTTTACTCTTCGCCGTACTAGCGACATTTTAAAGAAATATCTCACTCCCAAGACTGACATCATCTTATTTTGTCCTCCAACCGAGCAGCAGTCTCAATTATTTCGCTATGTTTTGCTGACTAACAAATTTACTCACTTGTCTGAGAATTTGAATGATTCCCTAGCCATGATTCTACTTTTCAAAAAAATCTGCAATTCTCCTCTGCTTTTAGCATCGGATCGTATCTTTCAAAGTCTAGCCTATCTGGGATCTCCTCTCGAGAAAAACAGTAGCAAGATAAATGTATTGATTCCATTGCTCATTGAAATTCGGGGACTTGGAGAAAAAACGGTTATCATTTCTAACTACACCCAAGTTTTAGAGTTATTGGAAGATGTTCTTCAGAAGTTAAACATTAGCTTTTTGAGATTAGACGGTCAGACTCCGAAGAAAGATAGAGATCGACTTGTCCGTTTATTCAATTCTACACCGCATTCCGAGAATTCGGTTTTCTTGTTGTCTGCCAAATCTGGAGGCGTGGGCTTGAACTTGATAGGTGCTTCTAGATTAGTTCTATTTGATAATGACTGGAATCCCTCTGTTGATATTCAAGCTATGGCGCGTATTCATCGTGATGGGCAGAAAAGGCCCGTTTTCGTCTATAGGTTGTTCACCACTGGGTGCATAGATGAGAAAGTATTTCAAAGACAATTGATGAAAATAAGTTTGAGTGATAAGTTTATCGATAACAAAGCTGATTCATCAAACGATGTTTTCGGCGCCGAAGACTTAAAAGATTTATTTACGGTGATAAATGATACTAATAGCAACACGCATGACTTGCTCGACTGTCAATGCTCCGGACGTGGGGAGAAGGTGGAGCCACCACAAATTGAAGAAGAACCCAGTAACGAAGAAAATTCACAAGAATCTGACAATCTATCGTCTCAAGCAAGTGGATGGATGACAGCCTTGGACTATAATAAACTTAGTCAATCTGATTCAAAGAAAGCAGCAACATTTAGATACGCATTACTGGAATATTGTCATTTTAATCCGAAAGCTTCAAATCGAGACCTAGGGGATCTGGTGCTTAATCTGATTATAAAGAATTCGCCCAATTGCATATCATACTCGTTTTTAAAAAAAACCGAGAATACTCTAGATTGAGTTATTTATAAATACATTTAATTAGCATGACCTATATCTATTAATTATTTCCCATTCTAGCCAAAGCTGCTCTTGCACGTTGCTCTCTCATAATCCGCATCTTCTGTTCATTAGAGAGATTCTTGATCTCTGATTGTAATGACGGACGACTGTTAATCGTTCCTGATCCAGAAAATTTAGGAGTCTTTAATTCCAACTCCGTTTTCTTTGCCAATTCCTCCTCTATCAATTTCTTCTTCTCTAATGCCAACCTTTCTTGTTCAACCTTTTCTTCAGCCTCCACCTCATCTTTTGATTTAGCGGGTCCAACTTTGGCTGCCTTCCAATCAAAAGCTTCCTCTCCCAAAATGCTTCTCGCTATTTGGAAAGTTTTTCTTGTGGTCGGATTCGCAGATAACTCCGCTGGTGTCCTCTTCGAATTACTCAAACTCGTTGGATCTGCTTTCAAATTGACAAGCAAGATTTGAACCATATGGCTAAGACCATTTGCAGCAGCAAAATGGAGCATCGTAGGGTTGTGGATGTATTGCTGCTGGGGTTGCAACATAAAATCCGATGCGATATTGTTCTTTCTCAAGTAACTTAACAAAAGTGGAGCCTTAGACTTTTTCAACAAGTTGACAAGCTCAATTGTATGTTTTTCTTCTATGCTTTCTTGTGGTTTCTTTTGAGCTTGTTGTTGTTCTTGTTGTCTTTGAAGTTGTTGCTTGAGTGATTGCTGTTGCTCTATTTTCTTCTTCTCCCTTGCATCAACAGATGGCATTTTCAAAAGTTTCATGTAAAAGAGCTCGGCCCATGCTCTTTTAAGTTCTCCTGCAGTAGCTCTTTTGGTTGTGAAAGGGAATGATCTTATACGACTATCGTTATTGGCTAAAGGTGCATTTTCATAACCAACTAAAATCTTTCTGTTCGATGGACCATTTGCCCTTATAAATACAAATGCACAGTCTTTCAAATGACTCCTCCATTCTTCAAGCAAATTGTGAATGTCGTGAATTAAGGCTTGCTCGTTGTATCTACGGATAGAGGAACCAGCCGAGTTGGCCTTACCCTTGGAGTTGTCGCTGGCGCTTTGTGAACCACCCTGCTTTTTTCTAGTAGTATATCTGTGGAAAGTCTTCGAAACTATGATATTAACTGCTTGGACTTGTCTAGATTCCTTAGGATTGAATGCATTTCCCTTGGTGCTCTTTGGTGTGTGGGAAATAATGGCACCAGCAAAATGACCACCTCCAATCATGAACAAAGCCAGCTTCGAATTCTTTAAAGTCGACAAATTTTTCATAGAGTCCAGAGGAGAGTCCTGAAGCTCCTTTTGCGAGAAAAGGCACTTGTAAACCCCAAAAACTGAATTCTCTTGCAATAATGAGGACTTGAAATAAATGAATGGAGACTTCGTATTCAAGTGGCTGACGGTATTTTCAGAGTCTTCTTCACCGTCAGCTTCCAACTTAAGATCATCTATAGCCGATTGAAGCTTTGAATTCACTTCCAGATTAGATTCATCTTCTGATTCGCTATCCTCTGATCCCGATAAACTCTCCAACGAGCTTTGTTCAACCAACTTGTCGAATTCTGCTTCCGTCACAGGATTCAAATTTTGCAAGGAACGCTTGAGATTGTAGCGGTGTAGATCAGTTTTATAGTGAGATCTTCCCTCTGAATTGATGTTAGCTGCACAAATGGTACAATTATTGCCATCATTATTCACATCTTGATTTACTGCACTTGGTACGGGCGATGGCAGCTTTATCCTTTCAGTTGGCACTACCGAAACGGTGTTATCGAAGTATAAGAGTTCCAAGCTATTTTTAACCCGATTTTCGAGCCCCAAAAGGTACAAATCGTCACCTTTGAGCTCTTTTGCCATAGCGATACTAGTTGCTATCATTAAAATTTTGTGGCCGCAAATCTGTGCGGGCCCACACCAAATAAATAATCGAATTCGCAGCAGAAAATGAGTACGAAATTCGTCATAGTGAGGATACTGTAAATGATGAACGTTTTAAAGTGCCATCAATGCAGAGGTATTTTTTGGAGATAATGATTCATCAAAACTTATTTTTGTTCATCATTGACTCATCTGCCAAATGTAACTGTTAATCCGTCACTTTCTTCCTAATGTGATCATTGGCCTAATCTTTCCTCGTAATTATTCGTAATTCTCCACGGAAAAAAGTACTTCACTTTAAAACTTTTCGATAACACTTGATAAAGATGATCATATTGGGAAAGAAGTCTGTCGGTAATGGTTTCTTTTACTCAAACTCTTTTCTCTTCATTTTGTTATCTTCTCCGTTTCATTCTCCAATATTCTAAAATATCAACTATTTTAGCTCCTACATGATTGTAGCCATTGTCATAATCATCTTGACGAACCTCATATCTTAATCACCTACTATATACAGTTTTTACGTATTCAATCGTTATCTATTTAAAAATCAGTAACAGATCATGGACATAACTGTTCTATTGCAAACCGAAACGATGACACTCCTTCAAAAAGTGACCAACCTTTTCTGGCTTCATAAATGGGTGAGTTCCATGGCCAAAGTTTACAATATAATTTTGCTTTCCTCCACCGAAACCCTTAATCATGCGTTCCACCTGTTGAGTGATCTCTTCATCAGTACCGTACATAATTCCTGGGTCCAAGTTACCTTGTAAAGTGATACGACGTCCATTGACTACCTTGACGGCGTCTTCTGGACGGTAAAGCCAGTCCAAAGAAATGGTGTCATAACCAGCTTCACACAAAGAATCCAAAGCATACCAAGCACCCTTAGCGAAAACTGTCATAGGAATACGGTCACTGATTCCCAATTCACGCAATCTCTTTGGTAATTTAGCCGAGATTTGCTTCAAGTATGGTAATGAGAACTCATCGAATTCGTGAGGTGCCAATTCGCCGGCCCAAGACTCGAAAATCTGCACAATCTGGGCACCAGCAACAACCTGTTGAGCCAAGAACTCGATACAGGCATCAGTGGTAGCTTGCAAAAGCTTGTGAGCGTGTTCCTTGTATTCAAAGAGCCACTGCTTGGCAAATCTGAACATCTTGGAACCTTGGCCTTCAGTCATGTAGACTAAGAGAGTCCAAGGAGCACCAACGAATCCAAAAAGTGGTACACGGCCATTCAATCTCTTACGAGTCAAAGTGATAGCCTTGAAAGCCCAGTCGAGTTCCTTAAGAATATCAGGTTGCAAGTTAATCTTTTCGAGATCAGCAGGCAGACGCAATGGGTCTCTGAAAACAGGGCCCTTACCGTCTACCATATCGATTTCAAATCCAAAAGCTTGTGGAATAACCAAGATATCACTAAAGATGATAGCAGCATCAAGAAGTCCATCGTATCTGTCGACAGGTTGAATGGTAATTTCAGCAGCGATTTCTGGGTCACGGCAGGTCTCGAAAAAATCTCTTGAGCCCTTAACCTTATGATATTCTGGGAGATAACGGCCAGCCTGTCTCATGATCCAGATTGGAGGACGCTCCACCTTCTCACCTAAGGCTGCACGAAGCATCAAGTCGTTCTTCAATGGGGCAAACTCAGACATATCTCTCTGTTGCATGCTCTGTGGAGAAATTTCGATCGGAGATTTAGATTTCGCGGAAAAGGCAGCAAGCGACGAGCAAAGGCGGCTGGAAGAGCAGCGAGTAGAACGGCGGTAAGTGGGACCAAGGCGATGCGCGAGACAGTGTGATGCGCCAGAGAGGGCAATGCGCGAGAAAGTGTGTGAGAAAAGCTAAGGGGAAATAAATTCTCAATAGGGATGCTATTGAGCTTAATGCGGGAGATGAGATGGGAACAGTATTGAGGGAAGGAAGAAAAAAAAAATGCTCGCTAAATAGAAGCTTTGAATAGTATACTTGAGTTTCACATGCCAGGAGATGTGGTAATGTTTAATATAGACAGGCTGATTTAGTTACAATTGGTATTACTTAAGGCACAGCTGAGGAGAAAGAAAAGACAAACTTATATATATAGAAGTTGAACATTATTTCTATTTAGTTGACAATTCATTCAATCAAGTGTACCTCCTCTCAAATATTTTTCTATCGTCTATTTTGTTTTACTTACCCTTTTTACTTACTTTATCTCGCCGTATCGCTCTATGCCGCACCATTTATTTCGCAGTGACCGGAGATATTGACATTTAATATTTACATTATTTTATTTGTATTTGTTGTACATAATCTTACACTAATTTTGCCGTCTGACGCCATAATGCCCAATCACCAGCCCAAACCTGGCCATTCTGGTCATGAAGAGGGAAATAGTGACCAATTGGACTCTCATAATTCCTCAAGTGGTATTTTCCGTGCTCTTTTCGGCTACAGGAAAACCTCCCTTACCTTCTTCTCAGTTATTGTGGTGCTCTTGTCAATTGCTATCGGATTGTATGAACCAAACCTTGAACTCACTATCCCATTACCCTCATCAAAGAACGAGCAGACCTTGTTGGATGCCTCCTGGTCCCATTTACAGAAAATTGCCATCACCCCACACCCTTATGCCCTGTCCGAAAATGATAAAGCCAGAGCCTATTTGTTTAAAGAAGCTCTGCTCTTAGCCCTGAAACAATCATTCATCGAGGTTAACAATGATACCAATAATAATGTTTTGTATGGTTGGGATCCTAAACCAAAGACCGGTCGTATTTTAACCTACTATGAATCCAATAATGTCCTTGTACGTATCAACGGAACCGACCCATCCCTCCCCGGTTTGCTTTTGAGTGCCCATTTCGACCTGGTTCCAACTGCAGATGGTGTTACTGATGACGGGATGGGAACGGTTTCCTTATTGGGTGTTTTACAGGCTTATGCCTCCGGCTACTTCAAGCAGCCCAAGCGTACAATTATTTTCAATATTAATAATGATGAGGAAGCTGGACTCCATGGTGCAGAGGCATTCTTGTCCCACCCGTGGAGTAAACAAGTTAGTTACTTCTTGAATTTAGAGGGTACTGGTGCAGGAGGAAAGGCCATTTTGTTCAGAGGTACAGATTACGGAATTGCTAAATTTTTTGGCAAAGTAAGATACCCCTTCGCTTCATCCATTTTCCAGATGGGTTTTAACGGTGGATTGATTCACTCAGAGACTGATTACAAGGTTTACAAGGAATTTGGTGGTTTGAGGGGCCTCGACTTGGCTTTTTACAAGCCCAGAGATGTCTATCACACCCTTGGGGATAACATCAAAAATATCAACCAAAAATCTTTGTGGCATATGCTTAGTAACACCCTTGACTTTGTTGCTGCCATTGTGAACGAAAAAATTGACTTAGATGAAGACACAATTAAGTCGATAAGTGAGCCTGTGGACAAGCCACTTGACTACCCAGTCTATGGTACTTTGTTCAACCGCTTCTTCATTGTGCCTCAGTCCTCGATTATGATTTTGAACATTGTACTTCTTATTGCATTTCCTCTTATTTCCCTTCCCTTTTTTGTGGGTGTTTTATGCAGAAGTGGTTGGAAGCTCACCTTCGTCAATATCGCCAAATTCCCGGTGGCTTTCTTACTTTCTAGTTCAATTTTGCAATTGGCCAGTAAGATTTTTGCATTCTGGAACGAATTTTTGCCTAACTCGCGACCTTTGACCCTTGCTTTCACTTACTCGGCTATCTTCATCTTACTGAATTATTTCATTTTGAACTTTATCAACGTGATTTTTCAAAATAAGAAAGTTATTAATCATGACGAGAAATTGGTTGCCATTTTGGAAATCGCTGCTTTGAATTGGTTTATTCTTCTCTTTTATACTATCTATGGACACGTTTCGAAGGAAGATGTCTCCGGAAGCTATTCGGCAACTATTGCTTATGCGTTACAAGCATCTGCTGGACTTTTAGGATTAATCGCTTGGTATTTCACGCCAGTACCCAAAAAATACGACGTGAGTATCATACATGAAAATGCAACTAATGCTGAACAAGAGCCATTGATTGGATCATCAGATAATGGCGATTTTGGATCAACTACTGCCTCTGAGCAACAAAATGGCTCCGCTTCTTCGTCAATTTCATTGACTTCATCAGTTTTGGATGGTACTAGGCAGGAGACAAAGTCTGCAGCTTATGGATGGTGGCTCCAATTCTTCATAATCGTACCGATCACTTCGTTGTTAATCTTTAAAGATGGATATTTGATCTTGACGGGATTGAATAAAACTGTTCAAGAATCATTAAATTCGGAAATTTTTGTCTACTTTGTCCTTCAACAATTTGCCGTAACTTGGGTTACAGCTTTCCTTCCATTCGTGGTCAAGTTGAACCGTTTTGCAGTTTTCTTCCTTATATTTGTTGTTTTGCAAGGTGTCTACGTTATCACATTCCACGATGGGTTCGATCCAGAAAATCCGCTCAAATTACGCTTCATTCAAACAGTTGATCAACTTCTGGCTGGCTCGGGTTCCTCTAGTACGGTGACAGTTCAAGGTCGTATCGGCGCAGGTATCGAAGATATGTTGAAAAGCTTGAGAGCAGTTGAAGGTTCGATTGACACTTTACATTGCGTGGACCAAGGAGATGGTGTTGAGCAATGCTCCTTTACGGCTTTAAAGCCGCTGTTGCAACCTAATGTGATCGCCAAAGGCTCTAATTACATTGATGTCGATGTCATAAGAAATTCACTGAACGATAAAATACCTTTTGGACTTTTGACAGGGGAAATTGAGATTGCAGCCCCCGAGAACAGAATTTGTAATTTAAAGTTCACCTTGCCTGAATCTGCCGCCAACTACGCTCCCGTCAAGACAGTGATAATTTTTAACGATGCCGGTAAAAATTCAACCACTCATCCAGGACGTTATCCTGATGTTAAGACGATTCCTAAAGGGTTCTCTAAGGATAAGGACGGTAATTTTATCTTCAAGGACTTGGACGGAATTAGTGCGTTGAAGTTGAATAAGTTGGATTGGCATAAAAATTATCGAATCGGATTCCAGTGGGTTCCAGACTTCATTAGCATGGAAGAAGACGCTGGCGTGAAGGACAAACTTCTGATTGAAATAGAGTGCTTATGGGCTGGTTTGAGCGATAATCGAGTTCCAGTATTCCTGGAATTTTATGCCGAAGCACCTAATCACATTTCATGGTCGAATTTGGAGATGGGACTCGTAGCATCGACCCATACCATCGAAGTTTGATATTTTTTAAGGTATGTATGTAATAATAGTTTGAAATAAGTGACCTCAGTAGTAATAATAGTATGAAACAAGATCACAGTAGTAAAAATTTAGATCTTCAGAGCAAAAAAAAGTATGCGATTTCTGTGGATCGAACACAGGACCTCCAGATTTCTTGACTGAAGTCTTCTTCAGTCTGGCGCTCTCCCAACTGAGCTAAAACCGCAAACAAACCCACGGCGGGAGTCGAACCCGCAATCTTTTGATTAGAAGTCAAACGCGTTAACCATTACGCTACGCAGGCGATTGTTGTCTTCTAATTTCCCGGTTCTTTTCTCACCATGCTCTGGCAAAATGTGGTGTATGGTTGTAGGCTAACAAATACTTCTGTGCTAATGATTTATCAAAGTTTATCAGTGATTTCTGAAGTCCTGATATCTGATCAAGTTGACTGTAGGAACATAATGATTCATTCAAAACCAGAACACTATTGGTTTCCAATTGAGTAAAAAACCGTTTCTAGTTACTTTCTTTGCATAATCAGTCATATATATGCATTATCTGTCAAAAATATTAAGCTGCATCTGTACACTTGTACTCAACATTTTGAAACCATTATCATAAAATACCTTTTGCTTATATTTCATTTTGGCAACATCAGCAACATCAGCAAGATCAATGAGAAACTTCATCTTTATTTCCATGATAGCGTTCATGTTAACACCAGTTCTCACAGAGGTGGATCCAATATCTGTGCGAGGCCGCCACTTTGTTTACAGCACTTCGAACGAACCAGTACGTAAAGATGCCGCAGTCATTTAAAGATATACTAACCACAGTTCATAATAAAGGGGCTTGACTATCAACCAGGAGGGTCCAGTGGTGTTACAGAGCTTTCCGATCCTCTTTCAGACCCTAAAACATGCGCTCGGGATATTGTGCTATTCCAAGATTTGGGCATTAATGTATGTATTGCCTACAAACTACAACACAATTATTAACATCACTAACCTTTAAGACTATAAGAGTGTACTCGGTAAATCCCGACTTGAATCACGACGTTTGCATGTCCCTCTTGGCGGCTGCCCAAATTTATTTAATTCTTGATGTTAATTCACCACAACCAAATCAACACTTAAATAGATATGAGCCTCATACTACTTACACCGAAGCATACTTGACTCATATATTCCGGGTTATTGAGCAATTTTCTTATTATAACAACACTTTGGGGTTTTTCGCTGGTAACGAAATAGTAAATGATAGAGCTTCAGCTAAATCTTCACTGGTTTACATAAAGGCAGTGATTAGAGACATGAAAAAATACATTAGCTTCAATTCTCCGAGGTTAATACCAGTGGGCTATTCTGCCGCCGATGATCTCATGTTCCGTACGTCTTTATCGGAGTACCTAGAATGTGAGGGCAAAAGCCCATACGAGTCAGTTGATTTCTATGGTGTAAATTCCTATCAATGGTGTGGGGAACAGTCTTTCTATTCCAGTGGTTATAATGTCTTGGTTGACGATTACTCTACATATACCAGACCAGTATTTTTTTCCGAGTATGTATTTGATTATTCTGATCACTTGATTTTTACTAACCACAGGTTCGGTTGTAACGAAGTAGTCCCGCGTACTTTTGGTGAAGTCATGTCCATATACTCTGATGATATGATTGACGTCTTCAGCGGTGGCCTAGTGTATGAATACTCTCAAGAGCCCAATAATTATGGCCTTGTAGAAATTAAGCAAGATGGATCCGTTATCCTTCAAGAAGATTACTTTCAGCTTAAAGCGAAGTACCAATACGTACCGGAAGTAGACATAGTTAGAATCAAAGCAAATATGAGAAACTTTGACAGGGATATTCGGGCCAGGACCAAAGGTGAGAAAGGGGCACAACCCAGCTGTGCTACAAATTATGCAAACCTCGACATCTCTCAAAGTATTCCAGAAGGTCTTGCTGATTCCATCATTACTGAAAAAGCACAAGCTAATATAGGGCGCCATGTGGTTTTGGAAGACGAAGACTTGCAATCAAATTTCCAGTATTCTTTGGATGATGGATCAAAGTATGAAATTTCGCCATACATCATAGCATTACCGTCTAAACAAAGCGAAATAAATCACCCACTGTTTTTAAGATTTCAGAGTCGTAAGTAAAACCTTTGAATATCACGAAAATAATACTAACGATAGTAAGCCCGAAGCTTCTGGTAACGATGTATAATGCGTTTCAAGCTGTTTTATTCATGCTCATGCTTTGGATCCACTGTCCTCTCTACTGAAAAGAAGACTTTTTTCGCTGTTGAAAACCCTAAGTGAACAGTAAGGATTTGCTTCTATGAGAGGTCTGAAAACATTATTCCACATTTGTAAATTGGTTAGACGAGTTTCGCATGTCATGATAGAGGCACCATTTATCCATTGTTTGCTTTCTTGCTTCCTGAATCTTAAATTCATATCAATCTTCTTCATAGGAGCTATAAATGATAGGAACGCTTTGAAAGTATCGTTCGATGGGGCTACCCAGTCATCCTCTTCTTCCTCTTCAACTTTTCCTATATAATGCATTTGTCCATATTCGTCTATCATATCGACCTTCACCAATTCAAGCTCTGTTATCGTGCCGTAGGAACCAGTCCCTGAGCAAAGTAATTTGAAAAAAAGATTGTAGCGCTTAAAATTAAACTCCTTCTCGTCTTGATGATTTTCAAAGAAAATCAGAGAACCCAAATCTATGGTGAGTTTTGACAAGATGTTATTGGCTTTTATAAAATCGATAGCAGAAAGATCGTTACCTGAATGAATTTTCAATAATGATAAATGGGATGTGGCTCTGAATAAAGGGGAAGGCTCTCGGGGTCCCTTCCTGGGCTTATTTATGTATGTACATGAAACCAAAGTCAATTTATCAATCAGGAAATTCTTACTCAAGTGGGGCGGCGTTGTAAATATCTTTGTTTCGTCGATGATGAAATTATGAAGCTCCAACTCTCCGATTTTCTCGAATATTGATATTATTGAGGTCAAAAGTTCGATCTTAAATGGTATTGACCAACCGCTTTGAGCTCTAAGGACCAATTTCTTTAAATAACGCTTGGGTTTTTCACGTTTGAATCCCAGAAAAAATACGAATGATGAGGATGAATTCAGAGATTCCAGTAGACATTGTGGGAACGCAAAATTTGGCAGTATTTCTGAGAGAATCAAAGTCTCAAGTTGTGGGCATTCGCAAAGAATATTAGTAAATGCCTTGACAAAGAGCTCGTAATCGGAATCTTGACTTCTACGTTCAGTGGATTCGATTTCATAAGTCCCAGCAATCTTCGATTTGCTGTATGGATTGGTATATTTGACCGGATTCTCTATACTGAGACTATGAATGCAATTAGTGAAGGGTTTTGAATTGGAGTTTCCCCGCAACTGAGGCACGGTCAACTTTTTAGAAAGACTGATTGGGGGCATATGGGCGTTATAGAACTTGAAGAAATTACCACCAGTTACTTTAAGACGGATATCACGATATAAGAAACGTTCACAGACAATTTCGTTGAATCCACGGCATACAAGGGCTATTTGTAGAAGCTGGCGAACATCGTGAGCGAATACAGCAAAGATAGCGTCCAAAATTTCAATTGGAAGCAGGAGTATATGTGCTGGTGGGTAATATGAAGCCTTGATTGTACTGGATTTAGTACCAGTCTTGCGTCGGGCAAGCAGATAGCGCTTCATGATCGAGGCGGTAGCAGTGATGTGAATGAATAGTGAAGGGGAAAAAGAAATAATTTAAATCAGGCGAGCTAAGCGATGGGTAAGAAGTAGAGTGAGAGGGTACGCGATATGAAAAGGAGTGTTTTTACGGCTGACCCAACGATATTAAGGTAAAAATTGTACTAATCCAGAAAAATATCGCTTAAGCGTGTGCTATGGCGCCAAACTACGACATACCCCGTGCCTCGAGGCAGGGCTGACATTTCGAAAAAAGAGCTTCTTTGCAGATGACAGTTGTGGCTCGAGATGGACCGCTGAGGAGGACCCCGCGCGGGTCGGGCGACGCCGAATTGGCGAAAGATTTTCGGTCTGAAAAAAGAGAGAAATGATAGGGACAGAGAAGGTAGAGGGAAGCGTGGTGCTGAGAGAAAGGAGGTTCTTTAAGATAGAGAATGAAAGTATGAAGGTGGGAAGATATTGCAATACATCCTTCTCGGCAATATAATGTATCAACAAAAAAATATGTTCAACTCGATTATCTTAATTAATATTACCTGAGCTGTGTGTCGCTTCTCTTCCCTGGTTTAGTATGTTTGGCGCTTAATAGTGGGGGCCGCCGCGGGGCCGCCAACTGACCCGATAAGTTAGAGTGGACTGTATATAAACAAAATAAGTCCTGCAGGAAAGTACACATCGAAGAGCTCGATCTGAGAGAGAAGCTGAGTACAAAAATAGACAGGCAAGCTGCCTAGAAAGGGAACGGGACGACAAAAACAATAGCATAATATTAAAAGTATCATTTACTTGAGTTAATAAAGACGTCAAATTTCAAAAAAATCTCTCAAAACACCCAATACATCTTCTGGGGATTATTAATACCACATAATACAACCATAGATACCTTCACTGACGAAGTTAAATATTGCAAACTTCTGAAAAAACTGAACCATATTCTTCATCGAAAACCCCATAATTTTCCATTGAGATCATGGCTGAAGACCAAAGAAAACTTTTGGAACAATTGATGGGTAGAGATGCTCTCATATCACCCGCCATGCGTCGTAAAGACCCTCCAATGACAGACCCTCGTGTGTGCAAATCGTTCTTACTAGGTACATGTCCTCATGACCTTTTCGTAGGAACTAAACAAGATATCGGTAAATGTCCAAGACTACATTTGGAGAAACATAAGCTCGAATACGAGTTTAAAACAAAAAAAGGAGAAAAGTTTCCAGAATTAGAACATGAATATTTCCGAAATCTCCAAACTTACATTCATGATATTGACCGAACCATTGAGGCAGCATTACGTCGTTTGGAGCACACTCCAGAAGAGAAGGCCAAAATAGCTGCCGTTACTAAAGATTTAGATCTTTTGGATACTAAAATAGGGTTGGTTGTACAGGAAATTGACTGTTTAGCTGAAGCTCAACAAAACGTCAAGCTCATTGAACAAAGTCGTTCACTTCAGCGCTTATGTGAGCAAAGGGACCTGTTAGCTGATAGCGCACGTACTATTGCCGAGAATGTAGGTCAATCGTCACAACAAAAGCTCCAAGTGTGTGAGCAATGTGGAGCATACTTATCCAGATTAGACAATGACCGACGTCTAGCTGATCATTTTGTGGGAAAGATCCATTTGGGATACGTTCAGATGAGAAGTGCCTACACCGAGTTGAATGCAAAACTCAGGTAGAAAAGTGGATATAGAAGATCAGTGAAGAGATTGTTCAGATCCACATAGAGAATGTGGGCTTTAATTTGTAACCTATTCTAGAAATAAATTCGGTATTAGAAGTCGGATTTTAAAATAAACATATAACAGGTGGGAGCAAAGAGACTATGGCTCGTGGTTCAAGCGTGATATACACTACAGATGCATTTAACAGATTTAGATATATTTTACCTGTCAAACGGTCAGTTACATTCCCCAGTTTACATATCAAATTGACTTATAGAATCGGAATATATACCTTTGATAGCTTTATGACATGTAAAATATCAAGATCGATTTTAATCTTTCTTTTCTTCCTTTGTAGACTGATCCTTGACAACCTTTTCGGTCAGGACGTAATCAACAGCACGCAAACGATCAGCCAAAATAGGGTGGCTGTGGTGGTATGACAGGTACAACCAGTCAGCATCCATGGCCGACAAGTTCTTTACCAAAAGCTTGATCAAAGCTCTAGCCAACATGTTATCGTAACCGCAACCCTTGGCGTATTGATCAGCCTCGTACTCGTGCTTTCTCAGCAAGGCATTCATCAAGAATTGAACACCACAAGCCAATGGCAGATATAACTCGGAGAATAAGAGGAAACCGATGATAGTAGGTTGCACGGTGTTGAAACCAAACAGTTGATACAAAGACGAATTTCTGTAAGTGAAAGAGAACAAATAAGTGATGAATAACATGTTAACCTCAGAAGCAAGTAACATCTTGGGCAAATGCAGAAGCTTCCAGTGGCCAATTTCGTGAGCCAAAACGGCTACAGTTTCATCAACAGTCAGGTGTTCCAATAAGGTGTCAAACAAAACAATTTTCTTACTCCAAGGCAATCCAACGAAATAAGCATTCAGATGGGAGGATCTCTTGGATCCGTCTACCACAAAAACGCTGTCCAAAGGAAATTTGTGTTCGCTAGCGAGGGCTTCAATGGCAGTCTTCAATTCTCCATCCTCTAATGGAGAGAACTTGTTGAAAAGGGGTTGAATCAAGGTTGGGAAAATGGTGATGGCAATCAATTGTACAACCAAAACAAATATACAACTCCAGAAGACGAAGTAGTTTCCGAAATGGTCAACAATTTTGATGAAACCAGCCACAACTGGGAGACCTAGGACAAGAGAGAGCGCAACTGATTTCAAGGTATCAGCAATCCAAAGACCCTTGGTGCTTTTGTTAAAACCATATTTTTGTTCGAGGATGAATGTGGAGTAGTACAGGATTGGCAATTGGATAATAGTGCTGGCAATTTGGAAAACACCAAAGAAGAAGAGTGATTGGGTAATGACACCACCCATGAACTTTGGAAGAACTGGGGCTGCCTTTGCCATCAATGAACCACCAACAGACCATAACTTACTAAGGATATCATACTTGATGATGGATGTGTTCCAAAGGAAAGAATATAATCCAGAATAGAAGCCAAACCGGATCTTTGCCCTCGAGTAATCCTGGGACTTATATAAAGTGTCACCAGTAATCTCAGCTTCCAAAGCCTTAGGAGGTTTAGAGCGTTTCAATACTTGGTATTGACGGTAGTCGAGATAGTTCTCAAAGCAAAGCAGGCCTACAGAGAGGCCAACGATAACTGATTTCCATGGGATGTCTGAGAGGAAATCCATGGTATGAGGTGTAGCAAGTGGCTTGAAAAATTCGGATTTGAGTGCGTAAAGTCAAGTGAGAAGACACGAGACAAAAATATATGAGCTTTAGCTTTGGTGGGGTTAAGTGAATGACTTTTTTGGAACAGAAATGAATTTATTTATATAGGGATTGACAATTGAATTTAGTTCTTGATTGAGGCATTTTGTTACATAAGGGGCTTCACAGGTAAGGGAAAGGGGGAGTGTCAAATCTGAGAATAAGTCCGGGATTGCAAACTTTATTTAGTGAGGGCCGCGGTATCGTAAGGCCCTGAAGTTGGGGTGCATAAAGTAACTTCATTCTACATGAATTATCAAGAAACTTAAACTATACCGGGAGACATTTCTTGCATTATTTACCCATATTTAATGTTTCTCTCTTATAAGTGACATCTATGATACATTTATGATACATCTATGATATTTTGATGTTTCTTAGCTCGAAAGTTTGCGGTTTGTAAAAGCTAATGTCTTTGATTTTGATGTTTCTTAGCATGGACACCTTTCACGAGGCAATGACGAGAAATTAACTTCAAGTGGTTTCTATTTTAAATTTTCAGATAAGAAGTTTATCATGAACGAACGAAAGTTGTAATTGCACCACCAGATTCTTTTTGCTTCTACCTAATTTAATGCCATTGACAATTATTGACTTAAATTTAAAATTTTATGGGGCCTTTTCTATTTTTTAATCAATGGAACTCTGAATAAGTTTGTGATGAATTTGACCTGTTGTTTTATATTCAAGAAGTTAATGATCAAGTAAAGAGAACAGTTTCTTATAGTCAACTATTTGTACATCATTTCAATAAGTCTCAAGTTGAAACCTCCCATTCAGTACTTACAACCTTACTCTAATATCTTCTCGATATACTCCATTACCTTAAAAACACTTTCCTACAATTTTCAATCTAACGTTATTTTTGAACTATGTAAGTAGTCCCGCGTTAATGAGTCGCTTATTTAGCTTCAGCAGCCATCTTTTCAGCCTTAGCAACGACGTCTTCGATACCACCAACCATGTAGAAGGCGTTTTCTGGCAAGTGGTCGTACTTACCTTCCAAGACTTCCTTGAAAGATTTGATGGTGTCTTGCAATCTGACCAATCTACCGCTGATACCAGTGAAAACTTCGGCGACAGCGAATGGCTGGGACAAGAATCTCTGGATCTTACGAGCTCTCTCGACGGTCAACTTGTCGGTTTCAGACAATTCATCCATACCCAAAATAGCAATGATATCTTGGAGAGACTTGTAAGCCTGCAAGGTTTGTTGGACGTTGGAAGCAACATCGTAGTGCTCTTGACCAACAACAGCGACATCCAACAATCTGGACTTGGAGTCCAATGGGTCGACAGCTGGGTAGATACCCAATTCAGAGATACCACGAGACAAAACAGTGGTAGCATCCAAGTGAGCGAAGGTAGTGGCAGGAGCAGGATCGGTCAAATCATCGGCTGGCACGTAAACGGCTTGGACGGAGGTGACGGAACCCTTCTTGGTGGTAGTAATACGTTCCTGCAACAAACCCATATCGGTGGCCAAAGTTGGTTGGTAACCGACAGCGGATGGAATACGACCCAACAAAGCGGACACTTCGGAACCAGCTTGGGTGAATCTGAAAATGTTGTCGACGAACAACAACACATCCTGACCTTCTTCATCTCTGAAGTACTCAGCGATGGTCAAACCGGTCAAGGCAACACGAGCTCTAGCTCCTGGTGGTTCGTTCATTTGACCGAAAACCAAGGCGACCTTGGAGTCACCTTCCAAGTTGATGACACCGGTTTCCTTCATTTCACGGTACAAATCGTTACCTTCTCTGGTACGTTCACCGACACCAGTGAAAACAGAGAAACCACCGTGGGCCTTGGCAATGTTGTTAATCAACTCTTGGATGAAAACGGTCTTACCGACACCGGCACCACCGAACAAACCAATCTTACCACCTCTGGCGTAAGGAGCCAACAAGTCGACAACCTTGATACCGGTTTCCAAAACTTCGGCAGCAGTAGATTGTTCAACGAAAGTTGGTGGGTCAGCGTGAATTGGGTTTCTTTGCTTGGTGTTAATTGGTCCTCTCTCGTCAATTGGGTCACCAGTGACGTTAATGATACGACCCAAGGTTTCACGACCGACTGGGACGGAAATTGGGGCACCAGTGTCAGTAACTGGCTCACCTCTGACCAAACCTTCGGTACCGTCCATAGCAATAGCTCTGACGGTGTTTTCACCCAAGTGCTGAGCGACTTCCAAGACAAGCTTGGTGTCACCGTTTTGCAAAGTCAAGGCGTTCAAAATAGCTGGAAGGTTACCAGACTCGAATTGGACATCGACGACGGCACCAATAACAGCTCTGTATGTTAGTATAGGGATTACAATTGGGGGGTAGGGGACGACACCGAGAGCGACGGGCGCTTGGTGGAAATTTCTTGAGAGCCTGCACGCGGAAACTGGGCGATCTGATTGGCCTACACTGTATGCAGGAGACACCCGACCGGGTTTCGAAAGAAGGTGGGCATGAAGAAAGGGGGGCAATCCAAGGAATTGGCCACCAACGGGATGTCGAAGTAAAGAGGGTAACGGAATATGGTAGCTAGGGACCTTGTGAAGCTCAATGCCTTCTTTCTTTGTGGATCGGGCCCCACCAAAGTCGGATATCCGGCCCCGGCTCGGGCGTGTCCATTGAGAAGGTCGACAGTGGGCAACACGGGCCAATTTTAGCGGCACCAATGGGCCAGTAAACGACAGCAACAAGAATCCATTAAGAGGTTAGACCATGTAGCGATGGCCGAGCCCCAAATTGGTTTGCTGGGGTTCAATGGCGAGTAAAGATAACTTCATAGCCTCGGAGACGTCCACCGCTGAAGCGGAAAAGCTTAGAACGATACATACCTAACCTTACCGGTGGCAGGAGCAGCGGAAGCAAGACCTCTGCTGAAGAGAACATTGCGCTTGGCAGCAGTGAAGGCACTGCGCGATGCACTGTTAAACAATCTAGGAAGAACCATGACGACTCCACTAAATGATTTGAGTTAGCTAAACAAGAATTTCACCAGTCTTAATATTATGTTGAAAAAGTCGCACTCGGAGAGCCCGGTGTGCACACGCCCCTGGAATTTGCGCCTGTGATTGGCCAGTGGGCGCGAGCTCTCTCCGGTGGGCTTTGCGGTTTTATTGGGCGAGCATACGGGTTACCCGGCGTCCGTGTGTGCAGCACGCGTAGATCCGGGGAAATTTCAAAGGAGGAAATAGGAACAAGCAAGAAAGGAGTCAAAGGTTTAATTGAGTGATATTTTGGGTTATTGTGTTGCGATAGGTTCCAGTTCCAAGGGGAGTTTCAGTAATCAATGATTCAGAGATGTTTTCCAAATTGGTCAGAGATCGGTAATCATGGCAATTGCTTATGATCAATAATTTATAATATTAAGTAGCCCGGTTGTTGCAATTGCGACAGCGGCTCACCCAGCAAACTTGCACCATTTGGGAAACCCGGGCGCGAAAAAAAATCTGGTACTAACGCCGACTTGGCGGGCCGTGGAGGTGATTGAAGTATGAATTATCTGTGTCAAGCAATTGACAGAGACAATTTATTTTCCAGCACTAGAAATGAACAATTAATAGTTTTAGACACATTGTCTTGAGTTTTCCGACCCACATCCTGCTTTAATCACTTTAAATCTCTAATTTATAAATTCTCTTCTTCCATATTAAGCCTATTTTACAAACCTTTCGCGCCAACCGAAATTGGCGCGAAAGTTGTCAGTTCCGGCTGCGAAATCTGCTGCATAATGCTACACTTGATTCATCTAAACGATTCATTTAAATGTGAATGAATTCAAGCAAGTAATAAGCAATACATAACTTAAATCCACTTGTTATAGATTTTGAGTTGACTTGATATGGATTCAATAAAATCTTTTCAATCTTTCATTTAATGAAAAATAGACGTTGGTGATTGCGATTATTTGCATTAAAGTAGAGCTTATTCGAAAAAAATTCTCGTGCCCCATCTAGTTATGATGACGTCTAACCATTTTAATAATATAAGGCTACTACTACTTTAGTCTAAAAAACGCACTTCTGATTCATTATACATACTATCTCTAGTTCATCCATCGATCAATTCGATGTAACTCATCCAACAATGCTCCGTACATGACGTACCAAGTCCACAATGTCTTGTGGAGCCCTATCATATACCAACTGCGCTCCTTGAGGCATATCTCCACCGTATATACTTCCACATTCGACACACAAACGGAGTTGTGTCTTCTCATTGGCAGGAGGTACAAACTTCTTGGCGCGGGCAATCGATGCCACGGTAGTCTCCTCTTGTTTCTGAATTCTTGTTGATCGTCTACGTTTAGTGGTGGGTTCTCCAGTTTCCTTTCTAGCAGACAGAATGAGCGCTTCAAACTCTTCCTCTTTGCTGAGGGTTCCATTATCCATCAAAGTGGACAACCGACGACTAGATTCCGATTGTTGGATCTTAGTATAGTCTTCGGGCTCGCGCTTGATGACATCTTCCGCTTGTTCTTTTGGGGTGGGGAAGCCGTTTTGTGCAAATGGAGGCGTCATTGCCTGAGGTGATCCAGACTTAGACTTAATAGACTTGGAAATTTCTTCAGATGCCAAATGTTGCTGATATTTGAGACGAGAAAGCTGGTGATCAAGGTTTGGGACTGAGTAATGGTGGTATCCCAAGTAGGTCTTACAATCATCACAGAGAGGCTCTTCCTCTTCATATGGAGCTAACTCAGGAGACATGATCTGCCCGTTAGTCATACGACTACTGTACTTTCTGCATATCTGCATGCTGGAACCATTACACTTGATGGCACGCATCTCATTTAAATGGAATCTTTCGAGATTTTCCACAACTCTTTTAATAAAGTCAATGTCAAATTTCTCCGGGCTACGTAAATAGTCCTGCAATAAATTCTGCTCCAAATGGTAATGACTGAACACGTTTTCCTTTTTTATCTCTCTGTAGTCCCTGACGGCTTTTTCTCCATGCTCCAACCAAGGATCTATGATAAAGTTAACTGCCTCATTAAAATTAAATCCGCAGTTGAAACCAGCGTGATATACTCGAGGGTAGGTCACGATAAATTCATTTGGCTGCTGGTCAGCGTAAACGCATTTGATACCATTTTCGTGTAAAACCATTGGCAGCAATAATGTCACAAGCTGGTGTAACAAGTCAGGTTGTCTTTGAAATAAATCTGGAGCCGATTCCTTCATAAGTTTTTCGAAAGCATCAGCCAGAGAGGCAGGTATACCATACCACTTCTTGGTAGCACCAATATGACAATAATTGATCAGAAGTGTGTAGTGATCCTCCACATGCCAACAGAATGTCAGCAAAAGAGAGCCCACATAAATCCAAGGAACTGTCATGCCCGAAATTGAGGTGTCAATATATTTCATCATCAGGCCCTCAGCGAATGGTAAATTTGTCAAATTGAAAGGGTGGTTCGCATAATAGCTCTCCTCCTCACTCCCAGACATCGGAGTATCTTTCACGGGGAAACCCAGGATTTCTCCGGGTCTCATGTTATGAATATCAGCACCATAACGGACCTCCATATCCAGCTTTTCCAAATCAACAAATTCCCAGAATTTTCGTTCGATTTCGTCTACTGAAAGTGGTTTCCCGTCGTTGTGTTCCTGCTCAAACTCTTTTGTGAATTCTTGGCAATGCTTGAAGAACTCAGGAATTGAGTATTTAAGATTTACTTGCTCTTCGAACCCGTAAGCGCCTGTTCCGATCAAGCATTTATCGCAATACCAAGATCCCGCCGGAACATCTTTTACGGGGGGATCCAAACAACTCATGTGGTAAGCCCTATCACACCCATCACAAAGGAGCGTTTCTGCGGGCTTGTCAGACTTGGAGCATAAGAAACAATTGTCCTCGGAATCATCTGACCGTCTTCGGCGGCGACCATCAACTTCATCTTCATCTCTGGATCCATGTTCCAGTACTCCACTCATCAGTGAATGTGTAAATGCTCCCTCATGGATACTAGCACTATTTGAAGCTAAAAATAAGGCATATCCCTTCAAATGGGCATTGTATTCTTCCTCCAAGTCAGTACTATCCACAGGCAGTATGCCGTATACGACATTTAGCGCTTTCCAGTCATCTTCTGTCATTTTTTCAGGACCACCAACCTTTTCCACCGCCAGGTACAAGTCGTAGTAGTAAACTTTCGGGCGTTTCAGCATCTTTTCACCGTAATCTCGCTTACCTGCTCTAAAGTAGAGTCTTAATTGACGCTTTCCTCTCATTTTGAGGAAACGATTGATACTTTTCTTGAAAAACTCTCTACTTCTTGTGGAGAGACCTAGATCACTTATTCTTTGGAGCCGAGTATGGAATCGGAAGGCAGGTGAGATCAGAAAGGGTGGTTTCCAGCCAGCTGGAGGGACAATTTTCAAGATTCCGTATTGGTTTCCGAGCAGAACGATATCTTTACGAGAGAAAAACCGCACGGGATCGGCAAATTCCTCTATATTAGGACGAACAGTTGGACATGGTGTCAACTTCAGCTTGTCAAACTCCATCTTGTTTATTTATGGATGTAATCAAGCACAAATATATGTATTGAAGTCTGTAGTTTCAAAAAAAAAATCGCTTTTATTCGATCAACCGTTTCGAAAGACTAGTTCGGATTTTGTTGACAACAATTAAACAATTTAAGGATAGTATTGATCAGTTTGATGTCTTTGGCAGTGTAGCTAGTAATTAGACCGCCTTGAACGAAGGTAAATGGATTGTAAGTGATTCGTTTCAGACTTTGAGCAACAAATTCCAGTGTAAAATAGGCTGATTCTTGAATAAAGTGACGAAAAAATAGAGATTTAATTAATGTTCAGGATATCGCATTAGGAAGGAGGCCGAGATGAGAAACGGCATTTGGATAAGGCGGCTAAATACGGTTAATTGAGATGTTGTAAAGGTGGATACGATTATTTCGATGAATACAAGTCATCAGAGTTTTACAAAATAGAGAAGGTATGACTTATTCACCAAAATCTTCGTTAAAAACCACCATTTTCAATACTTAATCCAGTTCTGAGCCCGGTCGACAGCTAGTTGCTGCAATGTGCGGCCTGAGTGAACAAATCCAGAGCTAAACATTTACGGGGTGTAACTTTAACGAATTGGAGATTTTTGAGAAAGACATGAAAGTTTAATAGGCCAACAAGGAAAAACAGAGGAGCTTGAAGTGAACAAATCGGTCAGAAGTTGATCAGTTCTTGTACAAATGCTTCGAGAAACCGTTATCGGGATTGTTGCCTCGCTAGTGCACTTTCAGACGCAGGGTTAAAGTGGGAGGATTTCCAAAATCACTATGATCAATTTAAGAATATGGGATGATTTGTGAATCGAAATCGGGCTAAACTATTATGAAGTCTGACAATAAAACTTAGTGTAATATGGGAACTAACACCGTAATTCCTTATCAGTTTCTATGGGTTACTTCATTATTCATATATTGTAAATATTTTGATTTGGGCAATACTGATGTATTTTCTTTGACTTATTATGGTGTTATTTTTACAGATAACAGAAAAATTATGGCAATGGAGCAAGCTTTAGTTGTAAGTTCACATTCCATTGGACATAAAATACGATTAGAAGACTGCCAATGCCTTTTGATAGAAGAGCATAAGACTTCACAATTCAAACACCTTAATTCTTTGAAATTGAAGCAAGAAAACCCCAGCACATAAAATTCATCAAACAGCTTTATCATAAAAATTCGAGTTTTTCGTCTCGATGCGCTCTGCAGCATTTTTATCAAGATATCTAAAACAATTTCGCAGGACTTGCAAATCAACTCTTCTGCACAAAATACCAGGCCCGATTCGTGGATTGATTAATCGGTTGCTCACGAGAATGCCATATTATGCGGTAGCTAATGGCCGACAAAAGGGCGTCTTCTTAAATTGGACTGATTGCAAGAATCAGGTCGATGGTTTCCCTGGCGCAGTTTATAAGAAATTCAATTCAGCTACAGAAGCAGCGACTTTTGCCGCTACAAAGAGCGGAGGTTACCAGCGCGGGACCATGTCACTGAAAGTGGTTAAGACCAGTAATAAGAAAAACTCTGCTGGGACTTTTGGAGGTTTAAAAAAAGGCGATATTTCTCTTACGTCTAAACCATCAGCTTCTACCACTAACGCCAAACCAATATATGTGGATGGAGCCCTGAGAGGTAATGGCAAATGTCTGAACCCCAAATCTGGATATGGGGTTTATTACGGTGAAAATGATAACCGGAATGCAGCAGTACCGCTTAAGGGAAATACAAACCAACAAGCAGAGCTCAAGGCTCTTTTGCATGCCCTAAAGGATATAAAAAAAGACACGTCTGGAGAAATCTATTGTGTTAGGACAGATTCGATGTACACTATCAATGCAATTACAAAATGGCTGGATAATTGGGCCAGGAATGGGTTCAAGACTGCCAATAATCAGCCGGTGAAAAACAGAGAAGTAATACAGGAAATAAAACAATTGTACGACGAAGTGAGAGCTATGTACGCCTCAAGAGGACACGAATTTGTAATTGAACATGTTCGAGGTCATGTGGGAGAACCAGGGAATGAAGCCGCTGATAGATTGGCCAATTTGGGTGCTGACCGCCTGTAAATAATTTGATTCAACCTATCAAATCAAGCATAACTTTATGTATTTGGCTTCAATTCTGTTACAAAGTCCTGACATTAACAATTTTACAATGCAGCATAATTAACGAATACAGACACCGAATTCGGTCACATGACATGTTCTGAATCGTGTTAACAATTATAGATGAATCCAGTAGTTACAGTAGAGTGAATTCCTCGAAACGTAGCCCGTAAGTAACAAAACTAACCTAGAATGCAATGGCTCAAACGGAAAGTTTAGAATTTTTTTTTGAGTATATCATGAGTCCAATTACCACCTCTCTGCTTCTTCAATATCAAATTACTCAAGATTTATTTGAAAAGTTTACTCCATGGTTTCATGGTAAAAAAGCTTCTTTCAACCAGAAATATACACTACGCTGTGGTGAATGGAAGTCATCATGCTATATATTCAAGTTGGATAGCTTGTAAAAAGGAATTGCATAATTTCCCTCAGGCACTGTTCGCAGAATTCAATACTTTACAAGAAGCTAGTGATTACATCAAAAGTGTAGGCGGACCGATTCAATATATATACGTGGATGGTTCTTCGAAGCGTTTACAAAAAGATAATGAGATATTTGCAGGAATTGGGGTGTACTATGGGCACAAAGATCGCCGAAATCAGGCAGTTCCACTTTATGGAGATACATGCGGTCAAGCAGAGCTTAAAGCAGTAAGGAGAGCTCTTCTCGATATTATCGAAGAAAACAATTATAAGCGTTATTACTGCTTACGATCTGATTGTATGTATGTAATTAATGCACTTACCACATTTTATGAAAAATGGAAATCGAACGGCTGGAGAACTCGGAGAAACCGACCAGTGCAACACTGGGAATTAATCGAACAGATTAAGATCTTGCATGATAGAGTGGTGGCTTCGTACAAAAAGGAAGGTCACAATTTTGAAATCCAATACGTCCGAGGTCACTCTGGAAATGTAGGTAATGTTGAAGCCGACCGTTTAGCCAGAATTGGTTCAGGATGTACCAAAGAGGTAAAATCAAGAGGTGAATAAGAAATTTACGAGATCTTAGATCTTGAGATGCGTATTGTTGCAATATTTTTAATTTTGTTTAATTACCTGGAGCAAGAGGCACACCGTATGTTTTTACAATTTTGAAACTACAGTTTCGAAACCACATTTCTGAAACTGCTTTCAACCAATAAACGTCGTCTCCACTGATTTATTAGACGTTAATCTATTGTATGGGGCTGCTTCATACTAAAAATGTGTTATTTCGAACAAAATCAAAAAAAATAATTCCACAGTATAAAAATATTGAGTGAGGAATTACAAGTGGCTCTTTCATATCTTGAAAGATGCTGAGCAGGTAAAGCAAGTAAGGGGACCACTTCTTTTTATTATCAACATCACGTCAAAGAAGTTTTGACTTTATAGGAAACCAATACATGAGCATATTTCCACGATAGCCACAAATAGGTGCACAACATGCAACGAGCATTGTCGAAAGAAATTTCAATAACCTTCCTTACATAGATCTTATTTTCTACATATTTTCATCGCTATAAACAAAGCTTCTAACACTTTTACAAAGCTTATATTGGGTCGTTATAATAATAGCAGATTTGATTGTAACTTGGCATCCAATACTCGAAAGTCGTAAGCACTGCGCCCAACACCAAAGTTAGAGCGATTCAAGCTCCTAATAATTTATAATATCAGATAAAGCCCTAAACATTCTCGTCAATGTCGTTTGATGTGACCAATGTAAGTGAAGCAACTCTTGAAACCACTGAAAACATCAGTTGAATTGAGCTGATTGGCTTTACATGCACACGATCATCTCGCAGCACACATCGTTCGGTACTAGACGCACTGTTAAGTTCTAGACGCACAAAGGCTAGATGCACAAGGATAATTTCGAATTTCATCATATCTTTACATGAAATTTCAAAATTTCAACTCTAGTTAAAGGTAAAGTATAAACGATTATGATGTCTTTTTCGTGAACTCCTGTTTAAATCACTGTACCACCGTAAGTAACCTTTCCATTGAAAACTCCAGAAATCACAACTCTCCCAAATCTGAAAATACAACTTTAGATTTTGGCTAGTATCGATTCCATGTATCGCTTAAAAAGGCTGTTCGTAAAAAATTCCCCATTTCATTTTTATTTAGCTTCCCATAATATCCTGCATTGCCCTACCTCTTAACACTATTGTGTTACCCTCTACTCAACTTATGCTAGATTACTCAAAAATGTAAAAGGTTTCGATGCACTTTTTTACGCTCGACGACGAAAAAGCTTGCTTTCCTTGGAATATTGACAACGATTTATATTGAATATGGCAAAGGTTTCTTATTACGGGATTGCAAATGGAAGGAGAATAGGTGTCTCCTTTGATTGGGTCGACTGCAATCGACAAGTCTTTGGTTTTTCACGGGCAGCTTTCAAGCGTTTCCCCAGTTATTCCTTAGCACAGGAGTACGTTCAAGAGAATTGTGAAGCCTTTGGACATACAAAACCAGAGATTGAGCAGGGTTCTTTCTATGCGGTTGCTAACGGTAAGCTGACTGGTGTTTTCTATACATGGAAGTCCTGTAAAAAGAGAGTCTGGGGATTTTCTAAGGCAGATTTCAAAAAGTTTCCTACTTATGCCGAAGCTCAAGACTACGTTGACGAAAACTCCCAAAAATACCGAGGAACTAAAGCAAAGGAGAACCAAAAAAGAGGCCCCAAAAAGCAAACAGAGAAGAGAAAAAATGAGAATAAGAAAAAGCAGACCGATCCACGGGAGAGAAGAGAAAGCTTAGACTTTGATTTTGCCACTGATTACAGTCAGCCAGAAATTGTCACAGATTTAATGGGGGAATCGTTTCTTCTTATTGACGGAAAATTGATCGAACTAGATAAAATTGACATTAACACAAAAAATGGAAGGATAGGAGCCCCCTTTGAATACATCGTCGGCTAATAAGTTATTATGTCTAAGAAGTTAAGATGTATACCCAGATTACCTTCCGCATACATTATGTTGTATATCATGCTGAAATCAATTGTACTCTACTAAGGCTACGAAGGCTTAATGTATAATTTTAATTTTTTTTTTGTTTCAAAACAATATACACCTGGCTGCGGATAGTGAATTAAGACGAGCTACAGCTTGGTGTTACTGCTGGTGCATTCGAAAAAAGTAAATAAAATCACAAGAAAATGAACGTGTTCATTGAAAAGCTCACATGAGATATAAACTTTCGTTATAGCTTATAAAATAGGTGGTTGGCAGGTGGCTCGCAAGTGGTTTGCAGGTTGTTGTGTTACAATAAAATACGTGGGACTCGATGTAAAAAGGCTGCACACATTTAAGCTTGGCTGCAAAAAATTCAAGTCAAAGCACGCAGAGAAAAATTAAGACAAAAAAAAAAATAGATATTTTATTTGTTTGTGATCAGACGTAAATAGTACCTTTTTCGGTAGTGACATGCACTTTGCATTTTGGTAGTGGATCACGAAGATAAATTTTTCAAATGAAATTGATATTAAGATACGATGCACAACACAAGAATGTTTCTTTAAGAGTGTATACAACAGAGAAGCTCTGAACTACCAATGACGTGACACTTCTTGTAAGGTTAACCCTGCACTTGGCATCTTATTTGATGAATGAATAACAGAAGTAGATGTGATCCTAACAGCAATTGTGATGTAAGTTATATATCCACCTACCCGGGGTAGGTAGAGGCAAAAATCTTATAATCTAACCGTATAGCAAGATGATAAGTAAATTTTCTCTATTCTGTTTTCTATGTACTTGGCTGGCTTTAAAAAGATAATTTAACTCTCTATCAAATTTAATATTAGACATAGTCATAGATCCGATTCTTACTAAATCTGATATTTCATCTTGATAATTTATCTTCACGGCGATTTCGTTATTTAATCTGACTCTGTGTCGCTTCTTAAGCCTTGTTTCGGTTCGCCTTGATTGCAAATACTTTTCATCATTTTTGCAACATCTGAGTAGTCTGCTCTCATAATTTTTTTTCAATATGTTGTGATACGTAAACAATCGCCTTTCCTTTATTTTACGATTCACTAACGGCGCTCTAGGGGTTGCATTTTAATTCACTTGAAACGATTAAGCATTCCCGCAGCAAAATTGCTAACCGAGAGTATTTCACCGTATCGGAAAAGTGATCTTTGAAGAGTGAGCAAATAGCCGACAGGCTTGACAATAGCCTTTAAAGTTATTGAGGGGTTATTCTCATTTATGCCAACAAGAAAATTGTCCCCCAGTTCGCTACTCACCCAAAATACCGCAATTCTTGTGACAATTCACTTGATTCATTTCTTTCATTATTAAATTTAAGAGACGGCTTCGTACTTATGGGGAGTACGTAGGTAATTAAATTTTATTGTATCCATAATAGTATTAGGGAATTACTCTAATGTGATTTCAGTCATTGGTAAATTGCTCGTTTAATTAGAGCACGAGCTACGTAGGTACTTTTAGACACTGTCTACTAGGCTAGTGCGTCAGTGAGGTTTCATGGTTGTTTCAGAGTAAGGTTTTGCGGAAAATAAGTACCATGTGTGTGTTACTATACACATAATAGGATTGCATTAGAAATCGAAATTGCACGCAGCACTAGGCCTTCCCCAAAGTATTATCTTGTGAAATTAACAGACTAGAACTACCACTCGGGGAAATAAATTATTAAATAAACTATATAAATATCTGCGATCGCTCTTTTTTTAGGATCGACATAAGATGCCTTACTACGGGGTTGCAAATGGGAGAAAAATAGGCGTCTTTTCAATTGGCAAGATTGCAGGAACCAGGTCTCCGGTTATTCATACGCGGATTATAGAAAATTCTACCGTTATTCGGATGCAGAGGAATACGTGTTGGATAATGCTGAATGCTATGGTTTTGACTACGAAGTTGACTATGGGGATTTCTACGCAGTTGTAGTTGGTAAGCAAGTTGGTGTCTACGTCTCTTGGGCAGAGTGTCGAGAACAGGTCTTTCGCTATTCGGGACAGATACACCGAAAATTTTCTACTTATGCAGAAGCGCAAGATTATTATGACGATTACATGTCTGATTTGGATGATAGTGACGATGAATCAGATGGTAATAATTACGAATCATCCACCGATTTAACCGACGATGATGACGATAGTGATTATCAATATGAAGAAAAGAAGAATATTAGATACATTTACGTCGATGGTTCATCACTTGGCAATGGCCAAAGATCAGATCCTCGCGGAGGTTATGGTGTTTACTTTGGGAAACCCAACGATCCACGAAACATATCAATGGCAGTTAGATCTTGTACCAGTCAGCAAGCAGAGATTCGTGCTATGATAGCTGCCCTTGATATTGTCTGTAAAGAAACTGGACTTTTCCATACATGCATCAGAACTGATTCCGTCTACGTTGAAAACATTATTACCGTATGGTATAAAAAATGGCGTCAAAATGGGTTTTTGACTACCAAGGGTACACCGGTAGCAAACCAGAATCTCATTAACCACATGATGGCAATTTATCAGAAAATTCGCGACCAGTATTCTGGTAAAGGCTTCGTTTTCAAAATCGAATTCATACCAGGGCATTCGGGTATCGAAGGGAACGAATTTGCAGACTACCTTGCTAGAAAGGCTGCAAGTTCTTTACATTAGAATCAATTCAGATGGGAGTTGCGTCAGGATGTCTTTTTATGCTACGACCTCCATTTTTTTATGCAATCTCCTATTATAAGCTCACCATCATCAATAAGAAACTGTCTTACTGTTATTGAAATAAAATTACTCGAGTTTCAAACATGGTATCAATACCCTGGGTGTTTTGAAGTATTCTCTTCGCAGAATTCGTTCAAAAATGATACAAATATGTTTTAAAACGAATTCCATTTCCACCTAAGGTGTTTTTATTGCAAAGATACGACAATTATGAGGTGGTCCGCGAGGTTGCATTCTTTGATTTCTTATACTTTGGCCTTTTTTTTTTTATTGAAAATACGAGCTGCCACTAAGAAGGTACATAGTTACTTATGTCTCGCTCTTACTTTCTAGATCGGGGGTTTTTCTATTATTTTTTTTAGATAAATAAACTCAGAGCTTGATCAGACATATACGCTTTAAAGAAGATATGAGGCAAGAGAATAGCTTTACACACAAGTGAGATTAAAAATGTTTTATTTATTACTATCACCGCTTCTACCTAAAAAATTAATTTATGAGTATAAAGATAGGCAGAAGTTCGACCTGAGATTCCGTTTATAATCAGTCTATCAATGCGTCCTCTACCCCTCCCCCGCAGCCGCTCGCTTGCATTTTCCATTTCAATCTGCGGAAATTCAATCCAAATTTCCATTTTTCACTTTCAACAACCTCTACCATGGAAAACTATACTATCACTGTGTTGGGAACGGGTGTCATGGGCACTGCTGTGGTGTCAGCTATCCTCAAGGCTGACTTCCAACCATACCCTTCTAAAATTATTTGTTGTACTGGCTCTGAGAAATCGGCACTCAAGTTACAGAACACCTTAGCCAAAGAAAGCGACATTATCGAAACCTCTTTTGGCGCTGAATCCAACAAAAAGGCTACTGCTGCTGCAGATGTCATTATCTTGGGTTGTAAGCCATTTCTTGTACACGATGTTTACGAACAAGTTAAAGATTCTTTGACCGGAAAGCAGTTGGTTGTCTCTCTCACTGCTGGTTTGACTGTGGAACAATTGCAGATTTTCTCTCCTTACGTCGCCAAATTGATGACCAATACTCCAGCTCAATGGGGATTTGGAATGGCTGCCGTTGCCTTTTCTCCAGAGGCTGAAGAAAAATACGAAGATTTGGTCATGAACTTGGCTAAGCCTGTCGGAAGTGCTGTCAAGATCCCAGAAAAGAACATGGCTGCAGCTCTGTCTTTGATTGGAAGTGGTCCTGCTTTTTATTGCTTAATGTTAGAGTCTGTGGTTGATGGTGGTGTCAAGATGGGTCTCCCACATGATGTTGCCCGTGAAATGGCCATCAAAGTCATGGAGGGTACCGCCAAGATGGCTGAAATTACTGGTGATCACCCAGCGGTTATGAAAAGCAAGGTGTGCACACCAGGTGGTATGACTATTGCAGGCTTGTTGAAGATGGAAGACCTCAATGTCAGAGCCGGAATTATCAGAGGTGTTGAAGAGGCTGGTATTGTTGGTGCCACCTTAGGCCAGAAGAAGAAATAGAGATTTATGAATAAAAGTCATAGAAATGAAGAAATTTTTGATAATGTTCAGACTAGTTTCATCTGATAATTACAGATTGTAATAATTAGATCTTACAATTCCAAAGGAATAGCAACCAGTGACTCACATGCGAATTGCCAGTGGTTTAGGTTGAAGAGGAATTTATTTGATAGCGTAGCAAGTCTAGTAATTAAACTGATTCAAAGCATCAAAATAGGTTCTGACTGCGATGTTTTTGGTATTTGGCCACCATATTAGCTACACAACTCATCCAATAATATTCTCGTCTCTTTCTATAAATAAGAGGTGGTTTTTCAACTTCATTTCTCCAATCCCCACATCTTCATCAAAGCTTGAGCGTCTGCCCCCGAAAAAGCGACACCGCTGCGTTCCAATTCCTCTTTCAACTCATTGATTTTGGTTCTAGTCTCTTTGTTACCCAAAACCTTAGCAAGAGTTACAAGACTTGGTGGTTGACCTGGCTTGACTCCCATATCTTCGAAGGTTTTCTGCAACTCCATGGCCTTTTCAGCAATGCCGGGGTTGGAACGGAAAGCCTCTTCGATGCTTGCGGCGAATTTGGAAGCATTTTTGCGCACAGGGGTAGCAGAGAGTGTTCTGATAGCAACAGATGGGTATTGAACCTTGAACAAGGCTGGCAATGCCCTGACTTGAAGGCTTCTAGCGGTTCTAGCAAACATGGTGGAGAAGAAATGTGCAGGACGATTCAATGTCGAGGAAAGTGGGAACGGAGGACTAGGCGATAATAAGAAAAGCGGGAAAGTTGAAAACGTCGCTAGAAGTGGGAGGAATGTTTTATGATATTTGATGTAGAATTGCCCAAGCAAATATGTGTTTGGAAAAAGAATTGTTGTAGAGTAGTACTCTGAGAAGCTTTAAAATGTTAAGTAGTCGTGTGATTTCAAGGCTTTATTTGCTAAAATCGTGTAAATTGACTCCTACCGCTTTCTAATTGGTCTCTCACTTACATTAACATCAAAATTATTAATTATCTCCCTCTTATTCAACCTCGTTCCCAGTATTTCTCTCTATTTCTGCCCAATTAGGCTTAATAGCAACTAGAGACACCTCAGTCATGGAATACCATTTTAAATGAACATGAAGACTCAGGAAAAATCTGTATCACCTTAAACTCACTTTAAACGATATGACATCGAATTTCAATCGACAATTCACCCTTCTAAACTCGTAATATCTCCACCCTCTAGCCAGCTTCGTCCGCGCACGACCACTATTTTTCACCAAATTAAAAAAACACGTCGAACAAACCAACCACCAAACATGTCAGCCGAAGGCCAAGAAGAGTTATTGGACTACTCCGACTCCGAGGAGATCGCCGTTCCATCCACCACCACCACAACCACTGAAGGTGAAGCCACAGACAAGGATGCCGACAAAAAGGGTTCTTATGTCGGTATTCACGCCACTGGTTTCAGAGACTTTTTGTTGAAGCCAGAATTGTTACGTGCCATTGGTGACTGTGGTTTCGAACATCCATCCGAAGTGCAACAAGTTTGTATCCCACAATCTATCTTGGGTACCGATGTACTTTGTCAGGCCAAATCCGGTTTGGGTAAGACCGCTGTCTTCGTTTTGTCAACTTTGCAACAGTTGGACCCAGTCCCAGGTGAAGTTTCCACCTTGGTTATTTGTCATACACGTGAATTGGCATACCAAATCAAGAACGAATATGCCCGTTTCTCCAAGTACATGCCTGATGTCAAGACCGAGGTCTTCTACGGTGGTATCCCAATTGCCAGAGACTTGGAAAAGTTGAAGAACAAGGAAACTTCACCAAATATCGTGGTGGCCACTCCAGGTAGATTGCACGCCTTGGTCAAAGAAAAGGCTCTTCGTTTGAACAACTTGAAGTCTTTTGTCATTGATGAGTGTGATAAGGTTTTGGAGGCCGTAGACATGAGAAGAGACGTTCAGGATGTTTTCCGTAACACCCCACTTCAAAAGCAAGTAATGATGTTTTCTGCTACTTTGTCTCAAGAAATTCGTCCTATCTGTAAGAAGTTCATGCAAAACCCCTTGGAAATTTACGTTGATGACGAAGCCAAGTTGACTTTGCACGGTTTGCAACAATACTACATCAAGTTGGGTGAGAAGGAAAAGAACAGAAAATTGGCAGACTTATTGGATTCGTTGGAATTCAACCAGGTGATTATTTTCGTGAAATCTACCCAAAGAGCCAACGAATTGAACAAGTTGTTGACTGCTTCTAACTTCCCTTCGATCGCCGTGCACTCAGGATTGCCACAAGAGGAAAGAATTGAGAGATATAAATTGTTCAAGGAATTCAACAAGCGTATCTGTGTCACTACTGATGTTTTCGGTAGAGGTATCGATATCGAAAGAATTAACTTGGCCATTAACTACGATTTGCCTAACGAGGCTGACCAGTATTTGCACAGAGTTGGTAGAGCTGGTAGATTCGGTACCAAGGGTTTGGCAGTCTCTTTTGTTTCCAACCCTGAGGATGAAGAGGTTTTGGAGAAGATCCAATCTAGATTTGATGTTAAGATCACTGAATTCCCAGAGGAGGGTGTTGACCCTTCGACTTACATGAACACCTAGATGGTTTATTAGAGGAAAATTAACATGTATTAGTATTGTTTGAACATTTTTGTAGATTACGATTAGTAGCCATGAATTTTTACATTTGATATATTTTACTATTTTGGTCACTAAACTTTATGTGCTGTGACCATGCTGAATGCTCAAATTGATCCCGTCATCGTTTTGTGTTGATTAAAACGGGTGTAACGTAGTTGAATGTGATCCTAGAAGTTAGGTCAAAATCAAATTGATTTCTTCCGTCACAGTTGTCGAGCTCATTGCGACTTCGATTATTAATCTTCTCTGTTGTGCTGTGTACAAACTTCGTCAATCAATGAGAAGACTTGTCTGAGATTTGTTTTCGGTATCATAAACCACTCTTTATGCTTTCGTGTCTTTCCATCCAGAGAACAATGGGGACAAATCAAATCTCCCACTCCGTATAAGTCATGTAATTGGCGATGAATTTCCTTCTCCGCACTACGTACCAGCCCAGAACAGTAAAAGCCGTTATCTCTGTAATTGTCGTATAAATCGCCAAGTGTAAGCGAATTTTTGAAGCGCTCAATTAAGATGCTGCTTATTGAATAATACGATATAAACGGCTGCAAACATGTCACACTGGTCTTACATTTACCTTCCCATTCATGGAGCCGCCCAGTCACAGTAGATGTAGTCATTCCAACTTTAATAAGTGTCATTGACGACAGCTTGGGCTTGAATAAGTTCTGTTGGGTGCTGCCGAGAGGTTGTATTCTATAGCCATCCAGAGATGGAAACGGTGGGAGAAACTTCGTGTGTGTGTAAACGTAAATAAACCCAGCTTTCCTGGGCAGCTTTGCGGGATATGGATATCTTTTTACTGGTTTTGATCCTAAGTTAGAGCCCTCTTCGACCTCAGTCCGGCTCGGCTCGGTTTTAAGGGGTTTGTTGTGGCGGCTAGGTAGCACCAGCAAAAGAGGAAAAGTATCAATGAGACTAGGATTCTTAGGCATCTGTGATATATGAGACTTGCAGTAAACCTCCGTGACTAATAATCGACTACATCTTTCGCCGTCTCGCCTGTACCCACGGCACTGCTTCTTTTTTACCACCATACGATGATTCTTTTGGGAGGTGGATCCCGATTTGATAGCGATCGCCCAATATGCAGTACACGACAGTCGACCAGCCACAGCGGGCGGTTACAGCAGTGGTGGGTGTGGCGCAACGGGCAAAGTACAATAACGAGATCTTTGGGTGATAAACGTGGCTGATCAATTAAGTAGGTAAAAATGAAACCACAAATGTTCAATCTTTACTTGTAATAGAAGAGGAATCATCTATCGATGTTGAAGTACCTACTAAACGTCTAATGCATATTAATTGAACGATGCATATAAAAAGTACGATGGGTGTAAAATGTGTGTGATGGTGAAATAAACCCGTACACCTGATATGTTGCAGCAGCGTCGGTGTTACTAGTTAAAAAAAAATAGGCGATGCAAATAGATGCCATAATAAGGCAAAGAAATCAATAGAAAAATTTCAAGAAAAAGTCAAATTGATAAGAAACCTAATAATTACTTCAATTTATATATTTTAACAGGCCAAAACCTCTTCAACTATCAAATATTCAATCAACTCTCATTCCTACTCTTCTCTATTAACCCGTCAAACTCAACAAACAATTTATTATTTTCGCTTGCAGGTCCTGCACCCCGCCATGGGTTGATCGTCATCACGTGAGATAGACCAATGCTGCAGAAAGTTGCAACCCAGTCTATAAAAACCCTGCTAATCCCGCCTTGATTTAACCTCTAATTATGCCTTCCCACTTCGATACAGTGCAATTGCACGCCGGTCAAGAGCCAGAAGCTCCACACAGAGCAAGAGCAGCTCCAATTTATGCCACAACCTCCTATGTTTTCAACGATTCTAAGCATGGAGCTCAACTTTTCGGCTTAGAAACTCCAGGCTACATTTATTCCAGAATCATGAACCCTACCAACGACGTCTTTGAACAAAGAATCGCTGCTTTGGAGGGTGGTGTTGCAGCTCTTGCAGTTTCTTCTGGTCAAGCTGCCCAATTCTTAGCAATTGCTGGTTTGGCTCATCATGGTGACAATATCATTTCAACTTCCTACCTTTACGGAGGTACCTATAACCAATTTAAAGTTGCTTTCAAGCGTTTGGGAATTGAGTCTCGTTTCGTTAATGGTGACTCTGCTCTGGACTTTGAAAAATTGATTGATTCCAAGACAAAGGCCATCTATTTGGAATCTATTGGAAACCCTAAATACAATGTTCCAGATTTCGAAAAGATCGTAAAAATTGCTCACGATAACGGTATCCCAGTTGTTGTTGATAACACTTTCGGAGCTGGTGGATTCTTGGTTAACCCACTTAAGCATGGTGCTGATATTGTTGTTCATTCTGCAACTAAATGGATCGGTGGACACGGAACTACCATCGCTGGTGCTATTGTTGATCTGGGTAAGTTCCCATGGACTCAATATCCTGAAAAGTTCCCTCAATTTTCTCAACCATCTGAGGGATACCATGGTCTTGTTTTGAACGAGGCCTTGGGTAACCAAGCTTACATTGGTCACCTTAGAATTGAATTGTTGCGTGACTTGGGTCCAAGTTTGAACCCCTTCGGAGCTTTCTTGTTGCTCCAGGGTTTAGAGACTCTCTCCTTAAGAGTTGAAAGACAGTCTGACAACGCTGCTAAGTTGGCTGCTTATTTGGAAAAGCACCCACAAGTTGCTTGGGTGTCATACGTTGGTCTTGAATCCCACGAAAGTCATGAATTGGCCAAAAAATACTTCAACCACAAAAACTACTTCGGTGGAGCTTTGTCCTTCGGTGTCAAGCCAATTGAAGGTGCCAAGGCATCTTCTCCATTTGATGAGGCATCTCCAAAGTTTGTAGACAGCTTAAAGATCGCTTCCAACTTGGCCAATGTTGGAGACTCCAAGACTTTGGTGATTGCTCCATACTATACCACTCACCAGCAATTGTCTGAAGAAGAAAAGCTTGCTTCCGGTGTCACTAAGGATTTGATTCGTTTGTCGATTGGAACAGAGTTCATCGATGACATCATTGCTGATTTCGACCAAGCTTTCAAGGTTGTATACGGTTAGAAACTAATGGAATTGTAATATATAAGTAAAAGTCAAGAGATGTGAATTAATCAAGCAAACGTAGAAATTCCTTACAAGAAGATAAATGAATGGTTGAATGTTGTGTATATGCTTAATGACTTGACGTAAATAAATTACACCATCTTGTTCACGAAATTGTTCAAATCTAGGAACTCCATTTCGTCATCGTTCAAGAAGGACTCTTCTCCAGTGGACTTTCTATATTCACGCTTCAGGAAAGCATTTAATAAATCATGCTCTGGCTGAATCTGCTCGTTCTCATTAAAATGATTTTTACGGGGATCGAAATAATCTGCTTTCCCAAGAGTTCCACTTCGGCTGGGTGCGGCCACAGTCTCTTCTGGAGTTTCGGAGTATCCATCGTAGGTCTTCTCTTGAATGTGTGCATTATTGGGGTTCCAGATTGGATAAGCATCCGAAAGTGCAGGGTTTGTAAGACTTTTACCGGGAAACCTGGCCTGATTTAAAGAACTGGATATCTGTCCAGCAGATGACTTTGCTCGGCGGAGGCTCCCACGTCCATGTGTTAAATCTGATGATGAGCCAACTTTAGGATTAGAAGCAGTGTTATACTCTAGATCTTCAACGGCCACATCTGAGTCCATTCGGTCCAATCGCTTAAGCAGCCCGATCCTAGGGTCTCGCACCGAATTTAATCTGCGAACAGATGTTTTCCTGGAGAGCGATTCACCCATTCGTCTTAACTCTGCCTCTCCAATCACTCCTATGGGTTCTTGTGGCTTTGAAGTATAAAGTCGTTTCAACTCATAGTCGTCAGTGCTGTTACTACGAGATAAATCTCGGAGGGTCCCCAGTGAGTTGAGCAGATTAAGTTCCTCCATAAATGGTCCATCATGGTAGCGATTGACTTGCGTTTCATCTGTATAGTTCGAATTCATCGTCGCCTTGGTTTTCAGACGCAAAAATGCCAATGTGCGTGATCTGTTCTGGCCCACATTCACCTCAATACTGGAAGTATCATCCAAATAGAGTGCTTGATCGGGGTTAGCACACCAAAGCGGTAACACCCACAAGAGCATATTGATGAGAATGAAGGCGAACAGTAGCCAAGCCATCGAGAACCACACCGCGCCAATGACCTCTACTATTCCAAAACTGGACAACATATTTTCAATATCTTGTTGGACAGCTTTGACCAAGTACATCATAATTCCATTTCCTACACAGACACTGAGAAAAGACAGCACTGATAGTAAACCGATTGCGTGGACAAATATAGTTTTTGGATTTGTTCGATCGTTCTTAGCCTCCAGAAATCCGAATGCAACAAAAGCTAGTACTATAATCAAGGCCTGACTGGCAATAGCATAATAAAATGCACCTGGTACCAACTTGTACTTCCTAGCCCAATTCTGTGATTTTTGAACGTACCCCGCCTCATCATCAAGTCCAGAGTAAGCGACAATTACCTGAAGACCCGATGATTGGAATTGTGAACGGTAGTCAAATGCATTGAAGTTGGATTTAGAGCATTCAATCCTCTCGTTCTTGTGAACTGTCGACACTAATCCGTTTAATTCGTAGGATGTATCATAATAGCAGTTGCAGCGCTTCCACAAGGAATTAACAATATACTGGGGAGCTGACAGCACCATTTGCTGGGCATATAACGTGAAAACATCTATCTCTGAATTTGAGAGAGTTGAATCTACGGGGATGTGAAGGCCACTCAGATCAATCGACAGTTTCGAAGGCGTGACCTGATTTCTCAAGACATCATAAATACCTTTCAGTATATCTAAATGCCCAACGGTAATCTTTGAGTAGTACATGGTATTTGGAGAGATTGTTGGGCCAAGGATGACGATGATGAGGGTAATGATTGCAAAACCCAGGAAGCAGTACCGGAAGATCTGGAGGTTCCGATTAGGAATCTTTAAGATCGGTGTTATGAATTTGAACATTTTTGTTTTGCCAAATGAGTGTTTAGAGATGCTTGTGTACTTGGGAAGAAGTGTAGTTGACTGCTGATCGGCTGATAAGTTCGGATACGGTAACTGAGGCGGTGTGGGATGCGGTGTTTTCTGTCGGGAGAAAAGGGATAAATGTGGTAAATGTGGCCGTGCTAATGGAAGAAAAGCTTGCCGTGAGATAATAACTTGGAATAAGGTTCAATGAGAATCAAAGTTCTTCGTCTTGTGAAAATTCCAGAGCACTTATGAGCTCCTAGTGTAAATAGATATTAAGGAACCCTTTTGGTGATCTTGATGATCTTGATGATCTTGATGATTTAAGGTATAAATGAAACTACCTTGTGTACGCGGGCTCTTTAGTGGAAAGTGAAAAGGTTTTGCACTTCAAATGACCCGTACCGGGGTTTTGAAAACGATATAGAGCAGCTTTGCCTTGGATATGGCCCTCAGAAAGCTGTGACTTGCGGCAGTGGTGGATTAAGCAGGCGAAAATAATTTGAGGCTTAGCGCGAACCTTTTAAGAGTATCAGGGTGTAGCTAAGAAGCATCATAAAATAATGAGATCTTAACGGAATGGAACGGGAGAAAATGGGGAAATGGTAAAAAAGGACGGGTCTACAAAGACAAACGTAAAAATTGACTTCAATTAATTATGTTCACAAGACATTTATTAATGATATATCTTGAGCATTTTCAATATTATTCTAAGCCTAATTTTCATAGTTATCCAGTTCTCACCTGACTACAGCAAAATGTTTTACAATGTACATTCAAAAAACTGCAAGAATCCACTTTCCTCCACATCCTAAATTTACTACAATCACAAACCCTATCGGTCCAGCCTAAAAGTCTTCGTTAAACAGAAGCAGGTCATACCTCTTGGTGTAGTCAATGTTCTCCCGGAACCTTGATGGTTCTTCCTCATGCTTTCTTTTGAGTTGTCCTGGGAGCAGAACAATAGGTCTTTCAGCTGCAATACCTGCTGCACCTAAGTTGGATCCAGCACCCCAGTCAGAGACGTTGGAGCCGCTGTAATAAGTGGAACCTGGTCCGGAAAGTGAGGGTGGCTGGTCTATATGAGCTGGCAAGGGCATTCTTCTACTTTGAAGGGATGGATTAGAACCAGTGTTGTAGCCGTCAGCAACGGCTTTTCGGATACGCATACCTATAGTGCTTAATGCTGCAATGTCTTCATTATATTCTGAAGGGTTTGAAGGGCCCACAGAGCGTGTAGCGGGTCTTTTAAACGACATGATGGAGGTGTTGGCAGGAAAGAAAAGTTCAAGAATTCTGATAAGTTCACGTGATATTTTATTGAACACCATAGGGAAAAATTATCTCTGACGAAGAAAGACGAGGCTGGTACGTGAATGGGAGAGAGCGTGAGAATAATTATTGTGGGCCATGTAGGTGATAATTGTGAATGACTACATCTTTCGGGGTATTTCCGTAGCACTTGAATAGGAAAAATCAATAAACTTTCATGATTTTTCTTCAAGGATGATATGGTCACTTTGATAATCTTTTTAATTAATCATTTTATACTCATCTGTGATATCTGTTTATACCATATATTGCAAACGGATACTATAAGTGGGAGAAAAGGATTTAGATCCCAAGTCAAAGGCCACGCGTTTCAGTGAATATAAAGCTTGCTCGGAGTGCACTGCCGTTTGGGTGAATAAGCCAGAAAGTAGGACAGCAAGAATGAGGTCACAGTGCGACGCATGGAAAAAGATAATAATTTGTTAATGTACAAAGAATCTAAATTTGATCTGAGTCAACCACCACTAATTTATTAAAGAAATCATAGAGAAGAGAATAAAACTGAGTTTCCAAAGTTTTTCTGTATAATCAAAATGTTGATGATTATTCTACTACAATAATCTCAAGTGATAAGTTTCTAACCCATCCAATTTGTAAGCCCACTCATGTAATCTATTTGTTCTGTCCCACTTGAATCATTTCGACTTGCGGAGGTGAAAAATTACGAATCAACCCCGAACAATTAAAAAAACTCCCCACCCTAATTCCCCACCACAAAGCAATTGCTATAAATCTTCAACTTTGCCGAATCATCTCTAAGACTTCCCCACAAAGCTCTACTCAATTCATACTCTCCGATAAACCCATGCCGTACAACTCGCCACGGCTCTGTCTCTCCGTTTCCCCTATGGCATAGTCACCGCGGAAATCAGCCGTTTTCGGTAGCGCGCCCTCTTCCATCCGCAGACGGCAGCCCACAGCGCCCCCACTCAGACGTATAAAGCGGTCCCAATCGCCTAATGTAATAGATCATAGGACTTTCAATTGTCGACATTAATCAATAAATAAGCCAAAAATGTCCGCTCCAAACTTCTCTGTGTCTTCCGACACTGCCGTCAAGTACGAACAAGACTACTCTGCTCACAACTATCACCCACTTCCAGTGGTCTTCACTAAAGCTGAAGGTGCTCACGTTTGGGATCCAGAAGGAAAGGAATATTTAGATTTCCTTTCGGCATACTCTGCCGTTAACCAAGGTCATTGTCACCCAAAGATCGTGGAAGCGCTTGTTGATCAAGCTCTGAAGCTTACTCTTTGTTCGAGAGCCTTTTCCTCTGATGTTTTCGGTGTTTTCGCCAAGTACATCACCGAGTACTTCAATTATGAAATGGTTTTGCCAATGAACACTGGTGCTGAGGCTGTTGAAACTGCCTTGAAGCTCGCTCGTAGATGGGGTTACGTCAAGAAGGGCATTCCGCTGGACGAGGCCATCATTTTGTCTGCTGCTAACAACTTCCATGGAAGAACTTTGGGTGTCATTTCTATGTCTACTGACCCAGATGCTACCGTTAACTTTGGTCCATACTTGAACGGTGTTGGTCCACAAATTCCTGGTGAACCAAAGGGCACTCTTTTGCGTTACGGTGTCATTGAAGATGTTGAAAAGGCCTTCGCTAACGCCGGTGACAAGATCGCTGCCATTTTGTTGGAGCCAATTCAAGGTGAAGCCGGAATTGTGGTCCCACCAGCCGACTACTTGACCCGTGTTCAACAACTTTGTAAGAAACACAATGTTTTGTTGATTTGTGACGAAATTCAAACCGGTGTTGCCAGAACCGGTAAGATGTTGTGTTACGAACACTCCGAAGGTGTCAAACCAGACATGGTTCTTCTCGGTAAGGCCATTTCCGGTGGTGTCTACCCAGTCTCTGCTGTCCTTTCTTCCAAGGATATCATGTTGTGCTTGGAACCAGGTTCGCACGGTTCTACTTACGGTGGTAACCCATTGGCTTGCCGTGTTGCCACTGCTGCTTTGCAGGTTGTTAAGGATGAAAACTTGGTCGAACGTGCTCGTGATTTGGGTGCCAAATTGACTGCTCAATTGGAAGAGTTGAAGGCACAAAGCAACGGAATTATCTCCGAAGTCAGAGGTCGTGGTTTGTTGCTGGCTATTGTTATTGACGAATCCAAGACCAACGGTAGAACCGCATGGGACTTGTGTTTGTTAATGAAGAACCACGGTGTTTTGGCCAAGCCAACCCACGACAATATTATTAGATTGGCCCCACCTTTGGTCATCTCCGAAGAAGACTTGGCCAAGGGTGTTGACTCTATCAAACAATCATTGATCGACTTGCCAAACGCCCCAAAGGCTGCCCACTAAATTATTAGGAGCACTAACAAACGAGAGAGTATATATGAATAGGAGCAAAAGATAACGGGAGAAGAAGAAAGAATTCCATAGTGAAATGCACAAGGGAAATAATGACCCAAATTAATAATGTTGTAGATAGACATTGTCATTTAGATATCAATCCACTCGTGAGTTGTTAAATGTTTATATCTAAAATAAGAATACTAGACCACTGTCAATGGCTGGCTCTGGAAAGTACTTACTATACCCTTATCCACTAAACTCATCTTCTCCACCTACAAGATCTGCTTATTTCTAATAAATTGATTGATATTAATCCTCTTCATCATGTTCATCCCTGTTGGAACTCATTCCCAACGCTGCTAATCTACGTTTTTTCTCTATTTCTGTCTCTTTGTCCGAGGCGGTATCATCTGTACCTTCTGAATCGAACGAGTCATCGTCATTTTCATCTTCGTTGTCCTCTTCTTCTTCCTCTTCCTCTTCTTCTTCCTCCTCAATCGCCAGCTTGCGGGCTAAAATATTTGCGACATGCGTGTCCAAAATAGAGCTCTTTCTGGTTTTAAGTGGCGGCAGAGTTGCTCTATCAGCCTTGCCACTGGTTTCTGGAGTGATGGTTGTAGGACTAGCAGTACCTGCAGCGGACCCGGTAGAAGGTTCAGCTGTTCCTTTGATTCCAACAAGTGACAATGCTTTGCCTACTATAGATCCAGAACGTTGTCTTGGTTGTGGAGCGTCCTTTACGTGACGGTTGACCCGGTATCTACGAATGATATCACCATCTTCGTTCTCAATCAAGATCATATTGTCAACTTGATGGGCATATACCTTTCTGTGCTTAGGACCTCCCTTTTTGTAAAATGCCTTTTTGGATTTCTTGGCCATGGAGGTGGCCGTGTTCATAGAACTAGAGACGCCAGGAATCTTGTTTACCATTTCCGTGGGAGACAAAGCTGAGTGAATCAGTGAACCCCCATCTTCGGATAAAGCAGAGTAATTAGTCAAGTTTCGGCGCAAGGACTCCATAGAGTGAATACTGAGATCATCGTTAGCATCAGACTTCTTAGTGTTTTCTTGCGGTTTTTCAAAAGTATCAACAATCTCACCGTTTTGGTCTTCGATAACAACCCTGTCACCTTCTTGATATATTGTTGTAGGAATTTGGTCCTTTGTAATTTTGATGTCTGGGATTGACTTTTTGAGCATCTCGACTTGTTCTGTATCCATTTCTTGCTTATTGGTGGACTCAGAAGACTCTTCTGTCGAAGAAAATTCTTTGTTGGAATTAGCCTCAGCGATTCTAATGGTTCCATCAACCTCTTCATCCTCTTCATCATGATCAGATAAGTCGTTGTGAATGGCGCGAGAGCCCGTGCGGCCCAATTGCAAGAATTCGGTTTGGGGTCTAATTCTCTTTTCTTCTTCGGTGGTTCGGGATAGCGTCTTGGCCAATTTGACACTCGGTCTCTTCTTTTTACCCTTTCTACGCTTTGCACCACCGGCGGGCCGTACCTTGATTCCACTTGTTTCGATGGTGTTACTTTGTTGCACTGTTGGAGGTGCTAAATGAGAGTTACCTTGAGGCAGCTCCAGATCACCAACCTTTTCGGAGGGAGAGCCATTGCTCATCTGGGTATCGACACGAAGCAATGAGAACAGATTTGATGATTTCTCCAACTTCAGCAATCTTGACATCCAGTTAGATCCCTGGTCTTTGGTGTTTGTAGTAGTGAAACTCATGGTAATAGCCATTCTGTTCAAATGACGACCCAAAGTTAAGACCGCCACGGATGAACCGTGCACAATGATTGATGTTAGGATGATGAAGCAGACGAGAGGCCAAATCGCTGCCAATAATTGGTAGTGAGGAAAATCCTTAGGCAAAACTTGAAGGGGTGTTTCTTCATCGGTGTAGTGGCCTTCCAAATCCTTTCTGGCCAAGATACATGCAAAGATTGCACCGACACCGATAGGGCCAAAATGACCACAAAACAAGGCCTCTCTCCATGATTTGACGTCAGGTGTGAATGGCTTTAAAGCGAGAACCGCTGGAATTCTTCTCAAAAAGATTACGACCAAAGCCAATACGATCAATCGCCAAATGTCTAAACCAAGCTCAGAGTTATTAAAATCAGGCCATGGGATAATGGCGCCAAAATAGACGAAAAACGCCAAGTTCAAAAGCAAATCAATGACTGTGGAAACATGAGACTCTTCGGTTTTTTTTGCGAAAGCCCCATTCCATCCAAAAGCAGTACCTGCAGCGAAAGAGACAAGCAAATCATCCACACCCAAAATTGATCCAATACCGGCCGAGTTGAAAGCGATAAAAACAAAGATGGCCAAAAATGACTCTCTATCGATCAACTCATACTTTTCTGCCAAGGCAACCGCTCTTTTCAACACCCAACCGATAAAGGCCCCTAAAATGCACCCGAATATACACTCCCATAAAATAGTTAAGAGAAACCACTCTTTAACAATTTCACGGGCATTTCCGTGATAAATAATCATATTCAATGAGAGGAAAATGAAGGGAAATGCCATACCATCGTTACAACCAGACTCAGCGGAAAGAAGATTTCTTAAGTGACCGGGCACTCTTTCTGCGAATTTACCCTTACCAACCACGGCAGCGGCCAAAACTGGATCCGTTGCGGTAACACACGCAGAGACTAAGAGGGCATCAGTGAATGAGAAGTGAGGAATTAAAGCCCACACAAATAAACCCACCACCAACCAACCCACAGTCATTACCGGGAGAAGGAAAATGGCCACTGAAACCCAATGCTTCTTCATATATTTACGAGGCAATTCGACTGCCACAGCAACAATTTGAATGCATAAAACAATTCTACTGATCTCAAGAGTTATGTGGTCGGGATTACCCCATGAAACAGGGTTGAACCAATCTAAACAATGTGGACCCAAGATTAATCCGGCGATGGTAGCCACGGTGGCTTCGCCAATGTAAAGCTTTTCTTTAACGAAAAGCGATATGAGTGAAAAGATGGTACTGAAAATACCCACACACGCATACGCTACGTGCAGCTTTTCGACCTATTTGTTAGTATTGAACCATTGATAAGAAATGATTATTATTTAATAGGATCTGCCAATATGATTTTGGGTGCGAAAAGTTCAAGATTAAGAAACTGGAAATTGAAAAATTGAAAAGATAAGCGGGATTCGTTGTCAAGGAGGGAGGGGATGTAAGCGGGCAACGCGTTAGATATTAACACCTTGACGGTATTTTTGTGTTTCTGAGGTTAAATTTTGGTTTGTGTGATGTGTGTGATGTGTGCTATGTGTGTTATGTGTTTGTGGTCGTGAGGTACACTTGAATTATGTGCACATTTAAAACTTTATGGGCGCAGATTGGCCTTTTTTTTTGCTCACATTTTGGTTGCTTTCAATTCGTTAAAATAGCGTACTAAGGAGATAATTTGCCTGGGGTAGACTTAAATTTTCATCTGTATTTTTTTTTTGCTCTTTTTTTTTGGGTTTTCTTTCCACAATCTTCACTGCCTTACTTGAATGTAATAATAATATTATAAGGTTTATGTGGGGGAAAATGAGTTTAAAATTCATATTCCCTTGGCCTCTATTTCCCAAAGCATCATGTGATAGATTGCCTCTCCCACCTCTTCTGGCTTACATTAGTTCCCGTTTCTCCCTTCCCCCACCAATATTTTCTTCTCTCACTATCAGAATAGAATTATTTTCTCAATGTTTTGCCGATAAAGCAAACGCCCTTTATCTGTACACTGGGATAAACTTGGCTGAGGTTGGAGGAATGTTTTGAATACCAAACAAGATATCCCCTACCTGTATTCATCCTCATATTTCAACATTTAATATACCTGACACACGGGCTCGTACCATTTACCTCTTGACGTGCATTAATCCCCCATCGTATCATATCTTTCTCCAGCCTTGGCCTACTCTTTGCCCATCTCTGCCCAGAATCCGACTTGGCGCAAAAAAAATGGGACCTCATGGAAAGCACTCCGGTAGTTTGGACTCGTGCTCAAATGTACAATCAGATAGTCTCTTCTCACCCAAAAGAATGTATAGACCATCCTGGATCCATCCATATCCTTCATTACATACCTCTAGTTGTGACCAAACCATAGTGGATCTGTTAGTTCATTACAGGATTATTAAAGCTTAAAAGGTGCCGAGATATAGTCCAAAGTCCTGCAGAGAACTATGCTTGGCATATTAAGTACAGGAACTTTTCATGCAGGCCGCGCTCGTTCTTTCCGGCAACTTGGATTTTTATCGGCCAGGGCCTTGCAGAGATATTATACTCAGTTTGATAAAGCGATAAGTTTTGATCTGTCGGTGGATTTAGATTTACTGTGCGACAAAACTAATACCGGTGTTTTTTAGAGTGAATTAAAGCTTCTTTTTTGGTCCTTCTGCCTCGAAATATCTCGCTCAATATAATCGATATTTATGACCTCTGGGCTTTGGATCGTAGGCTACGGCTCATTACTATTTAAACCGCCACCTCATACTGAGTTAAGAGTTAATGGATACCTAAAAGGGTTCGTTAGGCGTTTCTGGCAGAGTCTGTCTGATCATAGGGGCACTCCAGAGTCGCCTGGACGTGTAGTAACATTAGTATCAATGGATGATTTGAAGGCAAATGAAAGCTTTCATGATGATTTTCAAAAATATACAAATGGGGCTGTTGAAAAATCTAGTAAGGGCAATGCAAAACAATTCATAGAGGATCTTGAAGATGGTCAGAATAATAATACAATCGAGGAACTAAACTCAAATTTAGGTCCCAATTGCAAGGAAAAACCGATCTCCAAACTTGTCGAAGATGATCTCCATGTACGGGGGTGCGCTTATTATGTTCCTCCAGAGTACGCTGAAACAGTTCGTGAATTACTCGATGTAAGGGAACAAGATGGGTATACTTTACATAAAGTTCCTTTTCATATTAATCTGGATTTTCCACCAGAAGGACACCCAGCATTGAGTCAATTGCAACGTTTAGAAAATGGAGAGTATTTACTTGAGTCAAGCATTTATATAGGAACAACTGAAAATGAATCATTCGTGGGGCCGGAGCAAATCGAACAAACCGCAAAAGTCATCGCAACTTCCCATGGTCCAAGTGGTGCAAATTCAGAGTACTTGTTTCTTCTTCATGAAGCAGTTGAAGAATTGACTCCACAAGGCGAACCGGGAGATAATTACCTAAGAGATTTGGCTAGGTTGGTAAAACTACAAATATAACAAATAGCATATCATTGACTCCTCATAGGAGCCCGATCAAAATTTTGTAGACAAGACCATGACTTTCGACGGGGTTCTTAAAATACTTTATTATCAGCTAAAATTTGGCTTCTCTACAACCCTTTAAGTTACCTTTTATATTCCTAATGTTTCCTTATCTATATTTCCTATTTCCTTGAGGACACCATTCGCTTGGCCGCGCTCAGCAAAATAGCGGCCAAATGCTCGACGTCTCGTTGTGCGTTGCTCCAATTCCCTTCCATAATGAAATCCCGAATTGTCGGGAAGGTGTTCCATTGATGCGTGTCGTCCATATCATCTGCGTTAGCTGGTGCGATAAATGGGACGCCAAACAAAAGATTCATATACCCCGGTCTACGAGGTTTCAAATCTTTGGTAATAAAGAGCGAGTTGAATTCCACGAAGTGATTGTTTTCTTGCCATCTATTCATTGCCATATATGATGGCTCAATCCCACCCAGATTAGCAATGAATTGTTGCCATTGATCAATCCAATCATTCAATGATTTCAGAGCACTATCGAATTCTCTGATGGCAGAAGTAAGACCATCGAGTTGTAATGTTGTACTTTCAGTCGTCTTGTGGCCAGCTGCAACCTCTTTGGCAAATAAGTCAAGATCTTGCGTATAACTCAATAAGCTGTTGGACAAAGCTTCGAAATTGTATGGCACGAATGGCACTTCAGCCAAATGTAATGCCACTCTGGCGATAGCTTCGACGATGATTTTATGCTTGTCCATATTTGGATCGATACCGGACAGTTCAAAATGCTTGAAGTTGTCCAAGCACGAACCCTTGGGGTATTTTTGCCCCGTGAATCGTATTTCTACCGATGGAATATTCAATAAATTGATGAAAGGAATATAGTTTTTGGGCTCCAAAAACTCGTTCGAGAATTGAGGTTTTCCCTGTTTCAATTTTTGTTCATTGAAAAATTCAATGAACGACTTCTTATCTTTCATCTTAAATTCCTGTAATGACGATTTGAGAATATCCTCCAAGATTGGATGTGCTTTTATCTCAAGGGTATCACCTGAAACTAGATCGCTCAAATCGATGTATGCATATCCCTCTTTTTCAACTAAATCCCTTCTACTCTCAATCCATTCGGTCAGGCCTGCCATGTTGTATTCAGATCCGTCGAACAGAACAAAATAAATCAGTCTAGCAGGCGACCAATTGTACTTTCTTTGAAGAGAAGTGAAAAGCTTGATGAGCTCCAACATCACGATGGATCCAGAGTTTGTCTGAATGGTACCTATGCATGAAGAGTCCCGCGATGAGCCGATGATTACACCTTTTGTGGCTTGTTCACGTCCTATAATGGAACCAACAACGTTCCATATTTGGCTAACTGCCCTTTGTTCATAATTGATTTTGATTGAAAGCAATTCTGTACTCTTGTCGCCCAGATACTGATGTTCGGCAATAGGGCTTCCTTTACCTTTGAGCTTGTCAATTAAATATTGCCCATCAGCGGCAGAAATGGGGATGGTTGGGATCTTGGCAGTACAATCACTTTTGAACCAAGGAAGCCTTGTGACGTAACCTTCACCCAGAGACCACCCTGGGGTCAACACATCACCAGTGCTGTGTCGCTCAAGACCCACGTTTAATCTTTGAATAGCATCTTTATGCACGGTACCATCGACCGTAAATTCGTCCAGAATAAAAATGAGGGCAGCAGCACCATGATCCTGAGCAAGTTTGACTTTATTCAGCTCTGGTTGACTGTTTTTACCGCCATACTTGACTAAGACAATATTATCTTTGATATTGGCTTCACGGGCAAGAAGCTGAAAGTCATCTTCCGTGCCGTAGCCAGCGTACAAATATGGAGCCTTGATTTCTCCATTACTATTCATTGCATTTGGGTTGAATGCATGGCTGTTAATACCTGAAGCTCCAGGTTCAACCAACTTAGCTTCCCAACCATCCAGTTCCAATTTGATGTAGTTGTCATCTTTACGGGGATAATTAGTGTTGGAAGAGATCTGGTTGAAGTCCATTTGCGATATGCCGTTGTTTTTCATGTATGTTTCGATGTAACGGGCCAATGTTAAGTCACCCTTTGTGCCTGCAAGATGTGGCATTGACAGGAAGTATTCGAGTTGTTCCTTCATAAGCTTGGGGTCGATATAAGGTTCGAAAGAATTGGCAAGTTCTTTTATGTCAAATATGCTTCCCAGGGCGAATGATCCGCCTGTACCGGTTCCGGTGGTATTGTGTCTTGTAAGAACAAAAATAAAGCCAACGATAAATAACACGTAAAGGAGTCTTTTAACTACCAATGGGTTACCAAGCTTTAAAATTTGGCGCTCATATTGAGCATGGAAATATTTATAGCCCTCGTATATCGGATCTATCATTTGTTGCATTGGTTGAATGATCGAAGTACGTAAAGAGGAGAGCTTCTTTAACGATGAGCGGAGGATATTGGCTCTTCTATTACTCGGCTCAGGTCCAGGAATGGCGTCTTCAATCTCGAATTCCTCGATATTTATAGCTGGTTCATGAGCCAAGTCGTCGATATTGTCGTATAGTGGCGGCGCCGAAGGAGGCTCACCGTTAGAGAGCGTATGATACGACATCTGATGGCTCTGAGGTTCCTGTGGCGGATTCAAAGATTGGTGGCGGAGGAATTTGTGAGCAAATAATCACGATTTTAGCATAGCCTGCTAGCCTTTGGATTTTAAGTGGGAAGTACACGGGTCGGGTAAGCTGGGGGAATGAAAAATGGGAGAACTTGCGACAAAGATGTGAGGGCCATTAAATCTATTGTCAAATGAATCCGATGATGAGAAAGTTATTAGCGGGAATTGATGAAATAATGTTAATGATGAATGATTTCTTCTGGAACTTTAGTATAACTAATCATCAAATATAAAGTGTCATTACTAATTGAATAAAGTCGTTGGTCAAGAGAATTGTTTTGACCTTACTTGAACCGTAGAACTAGTTTTCAGCTGTACTACTTTCCACCTTGTATTGACCATCATTTCGTGGTCTTAAATTAATGAATTTGTGGCTTTACGAACAGTGTACCTTGCTACATGATTTAAACTCGACTACTACAAATTCATCACTATGCTAGTATTTTAGAATCTCCGCTAACAGACACTTAATGCTTCTCTCGCAGCGCCAAGATATTTTGTCTTCTTTGACATCCTGCAGCCATAGACCATCGTAATATTGGATTTGACGCATATTTGAACAGTTTGACACTAAAAACATATCCCGATCGATAAATTCTCCAGCTGGGAAGATATGCTTAAGATTTGTGCAGACTGTTGCCTCATACTTGCTAATTTTTACTAAGATTTTTCGTTAACCGCTAAGATAAGATCCTAGTTTCATCGCAGTTTTAATTTTAGATATATTTTTTCCGACTTCGATTGTTTTTTAATAAGCTGCAAGGCCTAACGTTCTTTATCCAAACATCCTTACCTCTAGATATTCTTAATGTATATCGTTATCTGCACCTTTCTTCCTTAACCTGAATAGAATCTGAATATAGAACACAGAGTTTTCTTTAATCAGATCGGCATCTATTTCAGTGAAAGGTAGTAGTAGTTAATAGCCGAAAAATTTCTGGACAAAAAAGAGATATATAAAATTTAATTCTACAGAGACAGTAAATCAAGATTTTTGACTTTGTCAACAGTATCATACGTAACTGAATCTTTAACCATACCTTTTAACCCAACGAATACCACTTCATAAACCGGCAACTCATGTTACCGGCGCTTGATAGATGGAGATTTATCGACTTTAGCGGACCGATGTTGCTGCATAATTTTTTTTTCACCGTTTGCCGTGTGAGCTCTGCCCCAGCAAATTAAACAAATGTAGTTTCAAGTGCTCCAAAACCGGTCTTTTATTACTGATAAGAAGCTGCAGATGTAAAGTTAGATAAGAAAATCACTGCAGGCTGACCAGTCGTATTCAGGCCTTCCAACCCTACGCAATTTGATCCCATCCTAGAGGCCATCAGGGTATCACCTCATTGAGAACCCATTAATATATTTTGAATGATCAACTCATAAAGCGACACTCGAATAACGAAGCCAGTGCCATAAAATAAACAATATTTTTATATAGATTGCAAGTTCCCCTCTTATTGATGCCTTTCGAAACTAACAGCTAAAAAAGCATTCCAATCTAAATATCAAATTAGACTAAAAATAAAAGAAAAGAGCGATCCGAAGTATCCTAAGAATACGATCCAGGTAAATGGAACTATTTGACAGTAAAGAGTAAAATAGTATATAGACACATACAACGGTCTAGACGGCTTTATCCCCAATGATAAATTTAATGTCAAATCGTGTTTTATCCTGCAGCATATTGTCAACCAATCACTTGACCATTCCCAACTTATCAAAAGGCATCGCAGCTGTCATTCGACGGACCTGCATGACTTTTTTTTTAGGCGCGTTGCCCGAAAGGGAAAAGGTTAATGCGGGTCTATCCAGTTCCAAGCGATGGAAGCCCGATAGAATATAAGGCGAGCAATGGAAGCTGAAATATTAATCGATCAAAGAAATCATGAATAAGTTGACCAAGCTCACAAGCTTGAAGTCGGCCATTTCCCGCAGTGAAAGTCATCTTCTGGCTGTTCGCTCCAATGCTTCTACTTTGCGTATAGTTAGCATTAATGCTGCAGAAGCTGGAGATGATGAATTGTTGGCAGAAATCGGGTATAAACAAGAGTTGAAAAGAACATATTCGACCATCCAAGTTTTCGGAATTGCCTTCTCAATTATGGGACTTTTACCCTCTATTGCCTCAGTCATGGCTGGAGGTTTGGAAGCTGGCCCTGTAGGTCTCGTTTGGGGTTGGCTCTGTTCTTCATTCTTCATTTTCTGTATTGGTGTTTCCATGTCTATATTGTCTTCAGCACTTCCAACTTCCGGTGGGTTATATTACTGGACCAATTACTATGCACCAGAAAATATCAGAATTCCTTTGAGTTTCTTGATTGGATGTTCCAATGCACTTGGTTTGACATCTGGTTTTTGTTCGATCAATTATGGATTTGCATCTGAGTTACTCGCAGCCGTCTACATAAACCAAGACGGTGATTTTAATATCACCAATGGTATTCATTATGGAGTATTTGTTGCATGTTGTGTGTCCCACATTTTACTTTGCTCTGCTGCATCTAAACAGACCGCCTGGTTGCAGTCATTCTCCATTTACGTTAACGTTTTCCTTATCGTTCTTTTCATAATTGCAGTACCCATTGGAGCTGCAAAGAATGGCTTCAATGATGGAGCATTCATTTTTGGGAAGTTGGAAAATCTCAGAACTTGGAATACCGGTTGGTCTTTCATGCTTTCTTGGATGCCTGCTATTTGGACCATTGGATCTTTCGATCTGTGTGTCCATATGTCTGAGGAAGCAAAGAATGCCTCCAGAGGAGTCCCAATTGGTATTTTGGGCTCAATTTCAACCTGTGGAATTATTGGATGGTGTCTCTGTATCGTCATGTGTGCTTGTATTAAAGACGGTGACGTGGATGCTATCATGAGTACTGCAAGTGGTCAACCTTTAGCCCAAATCATCTGGGATGCCTTGGGTAAAAAATGGGCTGTTGCTTTTATGTCTCTCATTGCTTTCGCTCAATATCTTATGGGAGCCTCAATTTTGACTGCTGCTTCAAGACAAATTTGGGCTTTCGCTAGAGATGACGGATTACCATTCCATAATTTTGTTAAGGTTGTTAATCCTCAATTGAAAGTTCCATTGCGGGCTATTTTATTTGGTGGTGTTTTGGGAATTATATGTGGTCTTTTAATCTTAATTGGACCAACTGCAGCCAATGCACTTTTCTCTTTGGCGGTGGCTTCAAACTATTTATCGTGGGGTCTCCCAGTTCTTTTGGTATTATTACCAGAAGGACGTCTGCGTTTTAAGCCTGGATATTTTTATTTGGGTCCAGTTTTGACCACTGTGGTACATATTATAACCGTATTATGGGTCACCTACGTTATTATTATGAGTATGTTCCCTGATTCAACTCTGGTCGATAAAGAGACCATGAATTATACCGTTGTCATTAATGTGGGAGTTTGGATTCTTTCCATGCTTTACTATTACGTCCACGGATATAAAGTATACCATGGACCTCGGACCACTCTTGATTCCGATGAAGACCATATGCAACACATTGATGAGGTTATTGATGAGAAGATTTAAAATAGATAATACGGAACCAAATAGAATATTCAATAAGTTTTTTAAATATAGTAGATAAAGTGATGTTCCTGATTTCGCTTCAACTGGAAAAGAAGATGTTAATCGGTATGATAGGAAATCAGTATGATAGGAAATTGATATGAAAGGAAATTATGCCAACGTGCTCTTGAAATTCAAATTGTACTGTTCTCTAGTAAACATGGCTTATTATTGTTTTTTTTTCCAATCACCTATACCATCATTTACTAGTTATACTTTTAATGCATATCCTCCCTTTTACGTCTCATTCTCACTTGGACCTCGTGGGCAGTCTGCTTCGTTTTAAAAATATCTCCCACTACTTGTTCCCTTTTTAATTTTTGGTACTTTTGCATCACCTTTCAATCATATTTTTGTCCTCAATTTGTCCCACTTAGCTTTACATTTACACTCAAACATCTTCGTTTCTTCCCATATTCTTCCCACTTCCCCCGCGATCGGTCCTCGAAAATAGAAGAGCAGAGCAAAACATCTCAAACACCGTTTTTGTCTGGCTCTCGGGCAAAAGCATGGCAATTTAGCTATGAAAAGCACTTCTCAGATGGCCGATGGCCTGCAAAAATCTAAGAAAAGCTCAAGAAGAAATCAGGTTTCAATTAATCATCTCCTAGACTTCCAGTCGTATGAGGATCTGGAAGAGTATCATCTGAATTACTCGAGAAACCAGCCCAGAAGACGTCGTCATAGTCATCATAATGTTCCCAAACCAACCATTTTGCGTGGATTTGCCTATGTCAATTGCCACTACAAGTTTGTGGTTGATTATAGGGCCAATTTGGCACACCAAATGATGGATCCTAACGTTCCAGTTAAAGTGGAGGATATTCTTTGCATTTTGGCACCAAAGGGTAACAATTGCCCTATTTGTCTATCTGATGAACCCACAGCACCTCGTATGCTTACAGCATGTGGTCATATTTTATGCTTGACTTGCTTGTACACTCTTTTAGAAAGTGAAGTACCAAAGGCAAAGAAACGTCAAGCTGAAAGCGTTGTTGAAAAGTATAGAGAATGTCCACTTTGCTCGTCATTCATCAAGCTACACGAGGTTGTACCGGTACAGATTACGACTGCAGATGAGAGGTTTGAAGTCCCGAAGGTTGGGGATGATGGTGTTCTTTCGTTGATGGTCAGGCCTCAAGATCGGGCCTGGGCTATACCAAAGACATTTGAAACTTACCTCGAGATCTACCCCAATTTCCCAGCAATATTAGACGCCTCCCAGGATAAGGATGGTTCATTCAGTCCAGATTTTCTGTCTTACCTGCGTATTCTAGAAGGAGGTTCAGATTACATTGACATGGTTTTGAAAAAGCAAAAGGCAGAAATTCTTACTCAATATGAATTAGAGAAGGAGCTCTACCAAGATGACGGGTCTGCTGTAAAATTGGCCATTAAAGATATTGATGACAATATTTCGCTGTGGACAGCAAAATTTAATACTAACATCAAAAAATCCACTCATAAAGGATCACTGGATCATACACTTGCTCCACCATTCTACTATTTCCAAACAGGCTTCAACGCCTCCGCTACCTTTGTACTTTCACCTTTGGATATGAAAGTCTTGAAAACTTCTTATGGCTCGTACGAAGTACTTCCTTCGACCATTGTTGCCAAAATTGAAAATATAAGATACGAAGAGTTGACAGCGGAATTAGCACAAACAAAATACAAATACCTTTCCCATCTACCTTTCGGTACATCGATTGGATTCATAGAGTGCAACTGGTACAAAAATGAGTACATAGACCAGCTGACGTGGACCACTTTCGGAGCAGACTTGTCTGCTCGTACCAAAGTGGCCAAGAATAAATCCAGAAGAGAGGAAAACAATCGAAGAAGAGCTTTAAACGACGAAGAAATGAAAGTGAGAAGATTCTATGAGATGGAAAATGGTGTGAGTCATTTAGTTCAAGAGACTGAAAATCTCGCTATCGAAGATTTGCCGAGCCTCTCCTATGATGGCGAGTCTTCAAGAAGAACACTGGAAGCTGAATCAGTTGATATGACCACGTCGGTTTGGGGAACACAAGTTCCCAAAGCTGAGCCAGTATTTGAAGATGACGAGTACGCTAATGATGATTGGAATGCCGAGGACATGATCAAAAAGGCCAAGGAAGAGTCGCTTACAGGAAGCGGTAAAGGAAAGAGAAAGAAACGGATTGTGTTGTCATTGGGATAAGCTAGGAAAAATATAGAGCCACGTATGTCATGAAAACTAATTTCGTAAATTGTAATGTCTTTTCATTCATTGATCAACGGCGCTTTATATTCAATGGCGTCGAAGTCCCAATAAAATGAAACGGTATGGGGAACATCGCTAGGTATGGCACACTGGTCAACAACATTAAAGCGTTCAATCTTCAGTTGTATATAAGTTTCGTAATCTTCCATGGGACAAGAAAATCCAGGACCACTCAGGCAATTGGGTATAGGATGAACAGCATCGTTGAGGATGTATCTTACATAGGAAGTCTCATGGCACTTATACTTTTCAGCAATTAGACGAGCTCCCTGTGGAAGAAGAAATGCATGATTGTAAGGGTTTGGGAAGGGCATATAGTCTATTGGAAGGTCCTTTTCTGGACCAAAAATACCGAGAGATGCATGTAATAACTCCCAGTCCGTGTCGTGCGAGAAAGATAACCACATTTTGATATCTCTTGTGGTTTCTTTCATTAAAGAGAGTGAAGCATTTAGGATTACGGATCCAACAACTGGGGCCAAAGCGTTTCCACGGGAATTGGCATAATACTTGCTTAAATCTTCACCATATCCATATCTGACAAATTCTTCATTTTTAAATAGTTTGACGAACGGTGAAAACCCTTTTACATTGACTTCGTATGCTATGTATTGGAAAAGAACTTCAATGTCTTTCGTTTCGAGCTCTAAATTTGGATGGTCTCTTTTAAACCGTGCCAAAATCATTTTGAGGTATGATTTGTCATAGCGCTCTATAAGATGGTCGTTCACTTGCTTCTTATAATTTTGGCATGCATACCTAGGAGTTAATGAATTCAATCCCTGTGTATGAGACTCATCCAAAATAGAGATTTTCACATTGTTTTCATCATAATCAACACCCAAGAATCCCTTTGCAAAGTTTTGAGAGGTTGCAAATACTCTCGCCGAATTAGATGAAAACATAGGCAACGGTGTGTCTTTGTTAAATAAAGCATCATATTTCTCACGGAATAAACGTCCATGTTTAACTGAATCTTCGGATCCTGGATAATCTGACTCGCAATTGGTATTTGTTGTTTCTTGCTCATAGAGATTTGTGCGGTCTTTAGCAAAATATTCATATTCATTAAGAAAGGCGTAATCTCCCATATAGGTACCATTATAATTCTGTAGTTTAGCAATTACATTTTCGAAACGCTTGCCTGCATTTTTTGTGGGGTATCTAGCTCCGTGTCTACTGAAAAGTTGGACTTGTTCGAGGGTACATTGATGAGGTATCTCAGTTGAAATACCGTAACCTGGATTTTGAATGTAGGGACCAGCCCCAGAAAGGAAATGCAAGTAATTGAATTGTTCATTGGAAGTTTGGATATGCGATGATACCGAGGGGGAGGAATTGGGAGTCCAAAGAAGAAATGACGCTCGAAGGAGGGTAAATAATGCAACCATAATGGATTGGTAAAAATGTTTGTGCGAGTTTGGGAAGGGATCAAGCTTTGAAGGGAGAAGGTGGGTACGAAGGGTGTAAACGATGATAAATTTAGGGCTTTGAAATGGTCAGAATTTGCAACAAATCAAGCAAAGTGAATCTGGGAGGATTTTCATATGATAAACCCTGACTATTCTATTATTAGAAACGGATAGTTCAATTTGTGATAACTAAATTAGAAAAGAAAATCGATTCATCAGAGATAATTAATGTATGTGAAGATAAATAAATTTAGGCTGCGAAATATCTCACAAAATAGGCGTGGAATAGAAAATATAGATAGTAGTTTTTATAGGATTTAATGGGACAAAATTGATCATTTGTCTTAAATCTTACAAATTATCACCTATGGAATCCATTGAATATAATTCCTTCATCCAGAATAGAAACTGAACTAATCTTTATCGAGATACTTTCCAAATTTTTGATTCCTCCCCCACAAATTTTGCAGTGGCGGCTCGCGATTTTTCAACTTTTTAATAAAATTCACCGCGCTATATTTCATATATTTAAAAGCTCCACGCATCACAATGTCTGCGTTGAAGAAGACTAATTTGAAGTAAGTATAGCTTGTTATGGGTGCTCAAAATGGGATCTAATACCACAATCAACACCTGAACTCATACTAACATCAGTTCTGTCCCCAATTTGAGGACCACCGTGGATGACAACCTTGCAGTGTCGTTGGCGGCGTTGGGATACACTCAATCGTTTAGTTTGATCGACACAAAGATCGCTATAGGACTTGTATCTGTGGCTATAGCGGGTGGATTATACTTGGCCGATAAAAAGTACGGCTTTGAGGCCACATATAACCTCACTGTGGCTGCCGTGGTCATATATGGGCTCCTCAATGCTGTACATTGGTATTTGAGCCATTCGTCGGCATACAAAAATGTCAAATACGTCGGCCATAATGACAGTGGACGCAAGATTACGATTGCAGGCTGGACTGAGTCGTTCAACCCATTGTATCATTTCAAGATCTCCGTTGACGGTCGGTCTCCAATTGAGGGCTCGTTTGAATTCATGAAAGTTTTCGATGGTCTTGGGTACTTTAAGGAGGAACAGTTGACTCAAGTATTTGCTAAGGAGCTTGAAAAAGTTGATAAGAAGGAGATCTAGGTGATAATTCCGTGGAATTCGATAAAAAATAGGCTGTATGGATTCGCTCTATGGGTATATTGGAATTGACAAGTAGTGTCTAACAAGTTGTAATTGAAATCTATGAATCTTTGTAAAAAAATTATGCTATATAAATCTTCAAGTCTTTGATTAATGCAATTGCTTTCATCTGGAGATGTTAGCCGATGATAGAATTCAATTTCCCGTAAGTCTCTTCCATACAATTTTGCTTCACAAGAGGGAGGCCATGTCTCAATTTGTTTCTCACCCATTGCCCTTATATCCTAGTTGTGCCTGGTTTTTGAACCAGTGTTTCTGTTCTTTCAACTTGACTTACTATCTTATTGTCCATATCTGCGAACCAGCGGCAGAATTGCTGAAGGAAAAGTGGCAATACCTTAACAATTGGAAGAAAATTGCCATAAAGAGGTACACAAAGAACGCCCATCTGACAATTTTGAATCCTCTCAACAATCCTCTTGGCAAGCCATCGAGCTTCGATTATTGGTGCCAATAATCCATTTGATGGTGCCACATCTTGGAACATTTGCAGGTCTAATTGACCCGGAACCACAACAAGAATTCCCACATCTTCCGGTGATACTTCTTGAGCCAAACCTTCGTACAATTGAGTTACCGCTGCCTTCAGAGCTGAATAGAGGGTCAAGTTGCGTGGGGCTAGATAACCAAGAACCAGAGACAAGGCCACAATGCATAGAGGTTTGCTTATCTGGTGACATTCTCGGAATTTGAGTATCGATTGAATAGCCCAATAATGGGCAAACATGTTCACAGAGAAAACTCTGTTAATGTCGGGCCAAGTTTCGTTTATCGATCCACGATAATCTTTACCAGCATTATTAATTAGCACAGATATGTGTTTATTGTCCTTTTGCAATTCTAATTGTATCTGTTTCAACGTCAGAGTTAATTCTTGTTCTGAGCCCACATCAGTTTTGAAAAATTGTACTTGAGAATTTTCAAGTAAAGTTTGTGGAGGTTCTGTGACATCTAAAATGACTATCTGTGAGATTCCCTGTGATAATAGGGTCCTTACTAACTCCATTCCTAGACCTGAAGCTCCGCCTGTGACAATTGCTACCAGATCATTAGCTATACATTGCCCTTTGAATGCCTTTGGCCTGAATAGCTTATAGAGCGCAATGAAGATAACAACCAACAACCCAAGAACAGAGATAAACAAGCCAGACATAATTCTATTATAGTCCGGTTCATTAATTTTAGTCTTTGAAACCCAAAGATCAAGTCTTTCCGCTGCAAATGCCGCCACAACACCAACAGTGGTCACTGCAAATTGTAACATCTCTCAAAAATTTATGAATTTTTCAAAAAATCATATTGGCTGCGAAGAAGAAGGGCAAGATTACCAGTTCGTATACACTATAAGCAGAGATCTTGTAATAGAGTGGTAATGAAGTATCAAGTTTTACATGGTGGTTGAATTGGAGTATAATCAATTGACATTGTTTTCGTAGAAATGCTATCTGATTCATAGTGTCATCTACTCTCTATTTGTCTCATGATGCTATGAATATATTTTAGGCCCTATGTATCCGAATTATTTACCCTCTTCCTGTACAACGTCGTCATCAAAACCACGAGCTACCCCTCCTCTTCCAACTTCCAACACAGCAGGGGCGTCATCACCATCTTTGAAATCACTTCCAAGTCCTGTCCATTCACGATTTTGTAAATGCATTGCTGAAGTCGATACTGTATCTTGTAAAACTACCGCTGAGGCAGAAAGCCGTTGAGCTACTCTGTTCTCTGTAGGAGTCTCTTCCTCCGCCTTGATTTGTAAATGTCTCATTCGACGAAGAGGACGTGAAGTACTAACGAATGTACCAGTGACTGGATCAAACTCAGGTGCTTCGTCTTCGTCTGATTCTAGATCAGACCCTTGAGACTTTTCACCATTGTCACCATTGTCACCATTGTCACCATTGTCACTATTGTCATCTTCTGAACCATTCTCCTCTTTCATTTGCTCAAGAACCTCTTCAAAGCTTGTCACCCACGACCCAGTCCAGGCTTCTTCACTAAGGGCTAGATTTAATTCATACGGCGTAACAATTGGCTTGAAGTATTCATTTGTTTGATCAATGATTATACCCTGCTGGTCGCACCCCAAAATACACCAAACGTCAACACCGGCGAAGTTGGCAAGCTTAGCCACGTTAGGCTTACCCACCACAAAGATATAATGCTTCTTTCCACTATCTTTTATCCTCTTGGCCAGTATGTTAATAAGACTTTTCGTGTGCTCCAATGATAAAGTGTTGACTAAAAGACCAATGGTTCCGGCAGTGCGTGCCACATGAACGTTTCTATAACGGCGCATTAAGTTGGGAGCAGCTTTGTTTGAAAATTGTCCCTTGGTCGGTTCGTACACATGAACGCTATTGAATTGAGTCGATAATTGTAAATGTCTAGCTGTCGAAGGCATGGAGACGTGGAATAAATCCCAATCTCGAAGGTCCAGTACATCACCAATAGAACTAGAGGCATCTCCGACAAGTTTTCGCCTAAGTGATGTCAATTTTTGACTATCAGCGGCCTTAGACCCTTGCTCCTCGGGCTGATACCCTATTATGTCACCGGATGATGGAGCGTAGATATCAGCGTACATAAGCAATGGGTATTGGTCTTTAAGAGCGTCGTATAATGATTTCAAATGCACTACATGAGCAGCATCTGACATGAGCAAAACCTTGTCTTGCTTGGTGTATTTGGCAGCAAATTGTTCAAGTACAGTTTGATGATCAATGTGGGGTCTTCCCAAGACGTAAGCCACTGGAACTTTATCTACAGGATTTAAACATGCGTCACCAAAATGGACTACCAAATCACTACCAACATGTTCAGCAGCCACCTCGTCCACACAACATGGAGAATACGAAGTGTCAGCCAATATCCAGACTCTTTGCGTGGGAGATTCTGCAGCATTTGTCAGCTCATCAGCTGGATCGAGCATCTCATCGCGTGCGAGACCAAGTTTTTGCTGGAGGTAAAAGACGATAGCAGCCGAGTCAGAGATGAGTTCATCGGGGAATTGAAGGGTGATGTTACGATATTTGGGAAGACTTTCTCCATCTTTTTTTTGTTTCAAGTACAGAACAAGCTCATCGAGACAGTAATAAGATGCGATGAGCTCGTTGTATGGCGCGCTTGAAGGACCGAGGTAAGGTCGCTTATGCTCTGTAGATGCAACCCGTGCAAACCCAAATGTGTCCTCGTCTTGGTAAGTCGACAACGACGGTGCAGCCGCTTCGCCCATGCTTCCGTCGTGTGGTTAAAGTAATAAGACTTGATCGCTTGACAGATTTTCCAAAGGTGCATAAAATGGTCTGAGTTGTGTGCAGGACGTCTATCACAAGACCCCGGCCCATTCGGCGTCGACAGGTCTGTACACGGTTATTTCGCCACTAGCCAAGCAGCGAAGATTGAATTCACCCTTAACCACACGGCGTACACCATTGACGTTCTGATGGGCCACATGGAGCTCTCCCAGAACGTTTTCGAGCACCACTGCCGTATGGTTTGGAGCCCCGACAGACTGCTGCGTCCCGTTTGGGTAACGAAAGTTGCAACTGGTAAATTGAAGAATGTCACCTCGTCTTATTTCATCACTGGGGCCTGCCAAGACGGCATCGTCCTTCAAACGAAGAATCGGATAACCGTGGTGGTAGTAAGTTGATACGAAGGCGTAATTTCCGCAGCCTTTTTGAAGTGCATCCCTAGCCAAATCCCAACATTCACCGGTTCCAATCGTTTTATCGAAATTATGTTGACACCAAGAAGCTACGTGGGGACCATATTTTTCATGTGCTGCCATGAGCTCCAGCTTAGAGAGCGGTTTGGTGGCTATTGGCAGAGCTTGAAATTCAACAATATGCGATGTTACTGACGATAAATCAGATCCTTGCCATACAAAATCGTATTTGATGATAGCCAAATCTTTCAAACGTAAATTCAAACTTCGTTTATTGGTCATGCCAATCATCTGCATAGATGTTGTATAATTGAGTCCCTCGAAAGCCTTTGGTAATGGGGCCTTCAAATCGGCAAACCAGCCCGAACTCAATTCGAGATCGAATTCTGGAATGTGGCTACTAGGCGGAGGTAATGGATGGGCAGCTCTACTATATTTTTTGGGTGGTGGTGGAGCTGGCAGAGCCATCAATGGTGTGGTTTGCGGACTAGGTGATATCAGATTTCTAGACTTTGGTGGCGGCGGAGGTGTTGCTAATCTCTGACGGAACGTTCCTGACGTTGGTGTAGCTAACGGAACTCCCACTTTCTTGAGATTGCTCCGAAGATTGGAAATATCTTCATCTTCTGAAACGTTTCCTTTTTTAGCCATTGAAGAACCCAGTACGTTAGGAAGTATCGGTTTAGAAGGTATTTCTGGCTTTGAGGGGATCGAAGGCTTGCTGGGAACTGTCGGTTTAGATCCTACGGGCGTAAGCTGAGGCTTTGGCAGTGATGGTTTTGCAGAAGAAGGCTTGGTAGGAATGCTTGGCTTAGAAGTAATTTCTGGTTTTACTGGCATACTTGGTTTGCTTGTCAACCTGGGTTTTGTAGGCATATCCGGTTTGACTGCAATTGGTTTTGTGGGCGTTTCAGGCTTCACAGGTGCAGCTTTTTGGTTCACCCTTTGACTGGCTATGATTTCTGCAAAATTTGGCGCAGAGGAATGTTGCTTTTCATTTATATTATATGGGGGAGGACTCGTTGGAGTTTCGACCTCTACGCTAGGCTTTACTGGCCTACCTGGTTTGACAGGCCTATAAGGGGTAGGTTTTTCAGGAGATTCTCGTCTTGCAGGTAACAGCGGCACAGACTCACCATTTGGCCTCGATGGTAAACTAGGTGAATTTTCCGGTTCTTGGTGTCTTTTTGGCAAGGTTGGTGGTGGGGTTTCGTTGTCTTCCAGGATATCGACACTGTCTGTCCCCGTGGTAGTTCTCTTATAAACTGGAGGTGGTGGAAGGGAAGAGAGATCGACTGTCGACGATTGCTGAGATCCGCTTGTAATAGGTTGCTCATTTTGCACCGATGACTGGCTACTATTTGCTCTCGAAGGAAGAGATGGAGGAGGAATGTTTGCAGAAGCCGCTGTTCTTCCACTAGGCTTCGTGAGTTCAGAGGAAGCTCTATGTGGTTTTGGTGGGGGCTGTAAGTGCAGTACATCCGGAAGAAATTTGGCAGGCGTTATTGTAGCAGATGGGGCCGGACTCTCCTGGTTTGGCTCTGCAACGGATCCAGATACTGAACTCGAAGTAGAAGATGCCGCAGATTGCAAGTTGGGCCTATTTCTAGCGGGTGGTGTTGGTATAGCTGCACCGCCAGGTCCGACTCTTCTTACAGGTGGTGGAGCAAATTGACTTGGATCGGGAAGGGGTTTTTTTACGACCTCAGGTTGGGCTTCAGGTTGTAATTGAGGATCGTTGGCATTAATGCCTTGATTATAAGCTGGAGTGGCAGGTGCTTGGTTATAAGCTGGAGTGGCAGGTGCCTGATTGTAAGCTGGAGTGGCAGGTGCCTGATTGTAAGCTGGAGTGGCAGGTGCCTGATTGTAAGCTGGAGTGGCAGGTGCTTGGTTATAAGCTGGAGTGGCAGGTGCCTGATTGTAAGCTGGAGTGGCAGGTGCCTGATTGTAAGCCGGGGTAGCAGGTGCTTGGTTGTAAGCCGGGGCACTTTGAGGCACTGGAGCTGAGAATGATTGTACTTGATCAGGTAAAGCTACAGGTTGGGATGCGTTCAGAGTGTCTTGCTGTTGAGACTGAGTAGGCAAAGGTGCAGCAGCTCTAAATGGAATTGCTGGCTGTGGACCCAGACCTCTCAGAGGTAAAACCGGTGGCTGATTGGGTTGCTGAAAGGCTGCGGCGGTTGGTTGGGCCGGTTGACCAAATGCTGGAGCTTGTTGAGCTGGCACTGGTGCCGATTGAGCCTGAGGAATTGATTGCAGATACGGAGGAGCTGGTTGCTGTACACCAATCTGATGCTGTTGTTGGTAATTCTGGGCTGGCAAGGGTTGAGCGTAATTTGGAGCCGGTTGGGCTACTTGAGATACCGGTTGAGCCGCTTGAGACGGTTGTGGGGCCTGATATTTCGAATTTTCACCAAGGGCAGGTACTCCATAAGTTCCTACATTACGTCTTGGTGGAGGTGGAAGTGATTTGAGTTGTTCTGTGGGAACTGGCGCTATATAAACGCTTGGGGCACTAGATTCGGACTCTTCGGTGGCACCAGACAGAGAAGTTGATCCACCCTTATGATTTTGATAGGTTTTGTAGCCACCTTTGGCAACTGCTTTAGTTCCTCGGCCAATTCCTTTGGCAGTAGCCATTCCAGCGGCCTTGAAGGTTCCTTTATTGTTATCCCAAAATGACATGTTGGGAAGAGTCGGTGTTGTAGGCGGGATTTTAATGCGGAAATAATTAAATGGTCCATGAATTTTGGCTTGGAGAATCTATCATGATTGCAAAGATGGGGGTGAGCTGATGAATTTGGTCAATGTTTGATATAGTTAGAGTTTTAGAGATAGAAGACGTCTTAGTTTGTTTAATTGTTATATATACTTTGATTAATTTACGATACGAGTCTATACTTTTATCCACTATTAGGTCCTTTAGAGGGTGATTTAAATGTAGATGCAGGCGGAGCGATCAGATAAATGAATAATAGCAGATGAAAGATTTTTGGAGTGAGTTTAAATTTTTTTGAGTATTTTAGAAATGGTATAAAGACAATGTTTTCTTGAAAATGTGGTGTTGATCTAGGATGGAATTAACATGGATACATAAAGTGTTAATTAATGTCGAATGTGGTAAACAAAGTGATCATTTTCGATTTCTTTATGAAGATTATGTGTAGATATTATCAAAGTAGTGTAGGAAAATAAGCTTTAAGTAAAAAAGTTGCCGCATAGAACAAAATAGGCGGCGCAAAGAACACACTTTAGCTGTATGAAAATAATTAAATACAATAAACAACAACAAAACAACGGCTAATGAGTTTAAACATTAACAAAAGAGTTTAAATTTACAAAATTCAATTGATTCTCGCCTTTACATGTCAATATGTCAATTGTTTAATATATTTGTCTGTAAATAACAGTACCAAAGGTTCACTCACTAAGTGATAATAAGCACAAGCAAGTAACCTAAAACACTGCCAAATGAAAGACCAATGCTCAAGAAAACAGCCGTAAACCCGCCGGCAGCTTCCTTTTCGTCGTCATCGTCGCAATAGTCCCCAACTACCATGAAACAAGAAGTACAAAGCTGTCCGTTCAGAAGTCCAAACAAAAATTGCAATAAAATGTACCAAATATCTGAGTTGATCAAAGCTCCCAGTACAGCTGGGTGAAAATTACAGGTCAAGAATAGCGGGACAAAAACAAGTCTCAGAACGGCATAAATGATTTGAGTTCTTGGGTTGCGAACCACAAATCGTGGCAAGTATCCACAGAGGACTCTCCCTAATAAGTCACCAGAGTTCCACACGAGGAAAGCAAACGGGACAAAAATTGACCGATCGAAAAACCGCTTCTTGTCAGTATGTACCGATTCAACAGCCAGGGCAAATACTGGGAAAATAAGAGTTACCAGGAAGGTAAGAAAAATTGCCGAAACAATTCTCTTTAATTTACCCCACAATTGGGAAAATGGTACATAATTGGCCTGACAAACCTCATCAGATCCCCATGCATCTTCGACTGCTAATGGGGTCTCATCTACAGAATTTGTGAGCACTTGGTAAGCTGATTCAACTTTGTAGTAGTTTGTCCAGTATAATAGAGTCATCAGTGAAAAACTAATAAGCAGCGCCGTGATGTAGTAAACAAAGATACCGTAGTTTTTCAAATGATTACTCACTTCATTTGCTTCATCAGTGTTATTTTGGCTCTTCTTAGGACGATCGACAAGCAAGATCAGGGCAATGAGAGCAATGGAAGGTAATACTCCCGCCACTGCCTGGCCGACCATGACTGCATTGGCATAAATTGAGCCCATGACATTCGCTATGGCCATGATACCATTTTGAGCAAAACACGTCGCTATTGCCGACAAAAATACCATGGCCATGAGGCCTGTGAAGAGAATTGAATCCTTTAATTCTAAAAAGACTGGCAGGACACAAGAGATCGCCATGATGACGAATATACCGATAGTCAACAGAAGCCCTAAATTGACTCTGTGGTTATAATCAACACCTTTTTGCAGCTGCAGAAGATAGTAATTGAAAAGCATGCTTGTTAGCGTCAGAATAAGCATCATAGTGCTACCATAAACTTTAGTGAGTTTCGGCAGGGCGGCAAACATTTCTGCATAATAAGCCAGGGCAGTAAGGAAACAATTCCAGGGCCAAAGCAACAGAATACCGATGAGGGTGAAGGTTAAGTATTTGAGCTGCAGAAAGGTGAATGAACCATGCTTTCCAGCGACGGTGAAGATTACAAAATCCAAATCTGGCGCGTCATTCATGAAATCAATAGTTTGTTCCTCACTCCAATGGTCTTCATCGGCACAAGTGTGATCATCTGTGGCAGGAGAGGCGCGCTGATGCACTGCGGCCATGTTGTCGAGTTCGAACGACGACGACGGGGTGCTCAACTTGATGTTTCCTCCAGTGGGTGGGCTAGTGGTGGTGAGAAAAGACTGGGAAATCTAAGCAAAACGAAGCTTAACAAAGAAGCGCGGGAGTGCGACAAATGCGTGAGTAAATGTGATCGATAACAACGCAAAAATATAGATTATGCGCGAAATGGGGAGGGGGCGAGACAGGAGGATAGGCCCTTTTTATTGTTATCGCGCAATAGGCTTGGCGCGGCGAGTGATTAGATGAGTAGTGAATTGGCTTTAGGAGGGTGTTAATAGTTTTCCAGCATTCTCTATTGCTCTACAATTGTCAAAATGAAGCCCTTTTAGTCTTGATATGTATCTAATGTTGTTTAACCAAGAATTATGTGTCCTCAACGGTCTACCATAGTGCTCAACTTACTCTTTATCGGCCCTTTCATCCAGTGTCTCACCGCCGCAGTAGCTCATTTTTCACTGGCTGGGCCTTGCGATAAGCTCGCACATTACAACGTCTCTAACCTTTTAGAAAACTCGGCGATTACGTCATCGGTGCCGTGCTAAGCTTGATTTACATATTGTGGTTGCTTATGATGACCATTTCTTCCTTTAGTTGTATGACCGTAGGCGGCTCGACACCATGCGGCTGTGGTTTAAATTTAAAAGGTTCGGGCTATGCTAAGGGTTTTGTCAAGTATCTTTATTTCCGATAGATTTTCAACACCTCTAGACCA